>VDFB02281492.1:539939668-540614026 GCA_007258455.2 Sequoia sempervirens
GAATGAAATACTAGAGTACTTCTTAACTTGTAAAGTTGTTGTTTGTTCATTAGATCTCATTATTGAGGATCCAACTGTTGAATCACAAAGATTGGAAGGTGATGAAGAATCCAATTTGGAAAAAAACGAAAAAGATATATTCAAGGCATAACTAGTAAGGGTAGGTAAGGAAAATAATAGTCAATCAACTATCAAGAAGTCAACAACAAGGAATGACAAATCTATTTTGGGGAAAGCGAATGTTGTTAAGAGTTCAACTTTTAAGTTGATCAAATATCGTGGAAACACTAAGGGGGGAAGAGGGAGACTGGATGTACTCAAATAAGTACCCCTTTTCAACGAGGTTTAATGTTGTAACTCCAAGTAGGGGAGAACTTTATAAACGAAGCAACGTACTCCATAACCACAACAAGGTTGACGAAGTTAAAGGCTAAAGATATTGAAGCTATTAGCTAAAGTTTTGAAAGGTCAAGAAAATATTGAAAGCTTTTGTTCAAAGGAAGAGAAAGATTGTCAACACAATACTTTACATATTTGCTTTGGAAGATCAATTGGTATAATTAATGCTCGAGAAAAGATAAGTAAGTACATTTGTTCACGAGAGGCAAGATTATTGCCTATGAAAAGAGAAGATTTATTTACTCGCGATTTTTGAATTAACAAAAATGTCCATATTTAGTAACTAGGAATGTATAATTATTGATATCTTTCAGAAGATAATGTCAAAACCAGCACGATTAATATTCAAATGAATATAAATGATCGTCGTGTTACACCCCATCTTACTGTTATCGAGTTACTTTTACCTTCACGGGTAAATAGGAAGATGAATGTAAATCATGATTTCGATATGTTTGATAAATGAATGAAATACTGAAATAGGTATTAATATGGTATTGCTTTGAAGGAGTAATTATGTTTATAATTATATTAATGAAGTACAATGAAAGAATATGTATTGCAATTTGAATATTCTAATGTTCTATGATGCAAGTAGATTTCATGTGAACATTTAACTACCATTGCAAATGTGCCAAGTTGGATGCAGGTACAAGTTCACGCCTCCGGAAGGGAGGGGGAGTATCACTCAGGAGAGGAACTTGGTCTGGCAACCCTTAATAATTCTATTTGAGCTTTCACACACTCACTTCTAGTATAGTTAAGTCAAGTCAGTAACTTGGGAATCAGGTAAGTGCCTTTGGTCATAGTCTTGACTTGATGGAATAATTGGGTAGTCGTCCTTGATTGTCATAGGATGTTTTCTTGAATTGAATGATTTTGGTTTTAGTCTCTGGTTTCTTGATTTAAGTTTTTGGAGTTTCTTTGTCATACATAAGTTCTTCCTTATATGGTTATACTTAGTCGATGAGATATATACACTACATGTATATACATGAGTCGAGGTAATTGCAATTATATGTGTTTAATTATGGAGTCAATAATATATATACAATATACGTATAAATATATGTATTAACATACGCATATGCATCGACGTAATGGAAACATCAATACGAGTATATTAATGCATTATTATTTTGCGAAATACGTATAAATATATGTGTAAATGCATATATACTCATGCATTATTTTGCGAAATGCGTAAATATGAGTATATGCATTCGAATAGCGAATGATGCATTTTTCGAATTTGTGAGTTGGTATATGTATATGTATACACACACACACACACACACACATATGTGTGTGTGTGTGTGCATGTATATATACATACATATATATGTGTATATATATATGTATATTATATATATATATATATAAACGAATGATTATGTATTATGTATATCGATGGCAATTGATATATCAAATAATCATGCGAATGCAATTATATGAGATGAATATATATATAGAGTTACATATAGATATTCTGCAAATAAGAAATGTATATGTTACAATATATATAAATATATATGATATTAATATCCTTATAAAGGCAGAGATAAAACTAAAGCACCTTAGCATATTGTCGATACCTTAAGGGCTGCAATAAGAGTAGTCGCCTATAATAGAGGCGCAGAAAATGCAACTCTTGAATGCATTGAGTTAAGGCAAAAGATTAAAGAATCTCTGTTTTTATAATGATGTCTTGATTACATCAACTTACAATTACATATACATTATCCAAAAGACATTTCAAAAGTTTCCAAAATTTGAAGAGACAATCGAAAAAATTGAGGAGGCAGCAAAGAATAGTAACAGTCCCTGACTGTTGGACTTCACACTCAACAATATGGACTATCTCTAAGCAAAAAAAATCTGAAGTTACAAGTAAATGATTAGGAAATAAAGGATTTGAAAAATGCTTATATAAATTTGAGTAGCTCATATCTAATTAATATAGATTTGAAATCAAAACTCAGCCATTCAAAATGTATAAAGCCGATGAAAATGCATATCTAGAAATTATTTAGATGAGATAGAGTAGTAAAGAGACGTAAATCCTAAGGAATGAGATGATATATCGCTCTCTAAATAAATATTTTAAAGAATGGGACGCCACTTCACTATCTAAAGGAACAATTTGTAAGGAATAAGGTGACACTTCACTCTTCAAAAGAGTATAACTTCTAAGAAATTAGGCGACACCCTATGCTCCAAAAATAACGCATAATAAAACCTAAAATTATCTTAATCTGAGATGTAATAAATTGATACTTATAAGTACACAAGCACTTCCATTAAGCACAATTTAAACGAGTAAAATGGATTCAAGAAAGATAGAGCCAAGTTAAGTACCTATATTAAAAAAGATCACTGCAAAGAAAGAGATAGCCCCTAAAAGAAAAGAGAGGGAGGACTAAACAACTCACAAAGAAACTGTAAAGTTGCAGCTGAACCTGCAAAATAAATTACAGATCTGGCTGGAAAAGCAAGAAAAACTTGCAGATTGAAAATAGTGAAAAAAAAAACAGAGCAAAGAACAGAATTTAATTTTATATTTTTGAGTAGTGGAAACATTGCGCAGCAATAGGAATATCATGAGCCTTTAAATCAGCAAACTAAGCCTATAGGTACTGCGCATAAAGCACTTGAGTGAAGGTCTAATGTAAATTTATATGCAAACAGGAGTCCATTGACCCAAGTCAATGAACGATAGCAAAGTGAAATAGTGCAATGTTTAAATAAAAACAGAGTTTTGTTTTAAACATGGGAAAAGGCAGCGCTATTATGGCGCATGAAACCATAGCAAGCAAGCTGGAAAAATCAGCAATGAACAAACTTAGACCAAGTCATATGCCAGCGCATGAGTAAAGTAATTCTATTGCAAATAGAAAGCCTAATGCACACCATGATGGGAGTTGCATTCAATATGAAGTCTTCAAGATGTTAATGATATAGCAGCTTTAGTCGTTCCTTCCAGCTCAGCTCTATTGAATGAAGCATAAAATTAAATGATAGCCTGTCGGCTATTTAATTTGTGGTCTTATATTTAAGTGGAGGCTCGAATGTCTTGAGGCCGACCTATCTTATATTCCTTATGATTATATTGAGGCCGACATTCTTTATGTTTGACTATGGCTGACATGAGAAGATACGAATTCATCTTGATAATCAAATCTGTTATTAGAAGACATTTAATAATTGTTTATCAATTGAGGCCGACTTCCATTTATTGAAGAAACGCGATTTCATGGAGGCTGACATGAAGGTTTTGAAGGGATGTGTCTCTCCCATTCATTTGTATATATTCACTTTGATTCGTCCATTGTAATTCATTTTCAGTTCAGTTCGGTTATTCACACAAATTCAATCTGATCAAGTGCAAATATATTATATGATCAAGTGCGAACATATCATACAAGGTGAACATCAATAAAGTGCGAATATCTTATTAGGAGACTGCGAATCATAGAGAACTCTGTCAAATCAGAACTCTGTTAAGAGCAAATTCTGTCAAGTGCGCATCAAGGGCGAAGTTACAGTACAGTGCGAACTACATTCAGTGCAATCATATGCAGTACGAATAGTTCATACAGTGCAAGTATCATACTAGTGCGGATTCATTCACAGCAGGTTGAGAATCATTAGATACTGCGAATACTGCCAGGTGTGATCTCTGTAGATCTGTATTCAGTAATTGTCAGGTGCAAATTGGCAGGTTGTTATCTGTTCTTATATATAGCCAAGTGCTGTATATTGTTCTTGTGTTAGATCTCATTGTAAAGTGAATTGTTGTCACTAATGTTATAAATATAAGAGAGATCTTTGTTGCTGGGTTTTTCTCCCTCAAGAGGAGGGTTTTCCCAGGGTATCTGCTGTGTTATTTTGTTTGATTTTGAATTATTTTCTGTGCATTTAATCTGTTCACATAAATTTAACACAAGACATATGTTGAGTATGAGAATAAGTCAAATGAGGAGCTGGCTGGGTAAGCCAACCTATAGAGACAAATACCTTGCCTTTCTGTTCATCTTTCTTGCTGTCCAGATTGTAGGAAGTGACTCATTCATTTTGGATGAATATGAGTTTGCTGTACATCAACCAGGCTGCCACCTTTTTCTTCTTATGCTGAGTTGAATCATTTGGAATGAGAAGTGTCATTCTTGTTGGCTCATTTGTAGGATGTGGTTGCTTCAAATGTGTATAAATAGAGGAGTTCATTCTCCCAAACGAACCACTTCTTCAACTTCTTCTATTTGAACATTAATCTGCTGCGATTTAGTGAGAAAGAGAGAGTTATAGGTTGGAAGAATAAGAGTGTTTTGTTGCTGATTATTGAGAGATTTGGAGTAAAGCTAATAGAGGTGCTTGAGTCGTTCATAGTGGAAGATGCAATGGAACTTGGAGGAAGGGTTAAACTTATAACAGTGAGAGGAGAATTTTGGAGGAAGATGCAAGCGAGTTTGAGCCAGCAAGCTAGGAGAAAATAAAAATTGAATGGAGCCTTTTACAGGCATGCTAGTATCTAAACCCTTGTCTTTTATGTGGGAAAGGTTAAACAAACTTGATTACTATGTTGAAAGAAATGATTTCTTTCTTTTGTGATGCTTGTTTTGCTTGCATGATTTTGTTGGTTACTTGCTTGAGAAACCTATCTATTAGGTTAATACTTTTATATACCCTATATGGAAATTTAGATGATGATGCTTCTACTTAGATTATACGTAGATAGTCTACGCTACACGATTAAAGAACGTGAAATGTATTGTTGTCATGAGGTGACTTGGCACTGTTAGTTTATAAGGCTAGGAAGCCTTGGGAATGATAAGGTTAGCAATATAACAATAGCAAAGGAATGAAAGACATGTCGTAATTGGATGTTACGTCACGCAAGCCATATTGTTAATCTATACTTAAATGATCGCTTGATTGTTACTTGATTATTAACTCGAACCCTAGGTTGAGAATAACCAATGTGATTAAGCTGATCACTTGAATTTATGAATTTCTATTTGATTGGAGCCATACGTGGATACCCTATGAATTGTTACTTGATTGGTTGTTTTACACTCTTGACGTGAAGTCATTTTATTGATGAAAATCTACTTATTGATTATTCTTTTATTGGTGAGATTACACTCTTGAATAGGGTCTTTTATTGTTGAGACTATATTTTTGAATGTGTCATTTATTGATATGATTATCATTTTGATCAAGGCCATTTATTTTTGGAATCATGTTTTGAGATAAGGTAATTTATTGATAAGATTATACTTTTGAAGAGAGCCACTTATTGTTGTGATATATTCCTGAATGGAATCCTTTATTGATGAGTATATGTGATAAGATGAAGCTTATGTAGCTATACTTAGATGATAAAGTTAATATTCGTAAGTTAGAGCCACGAGAGCTCATAGGTTATTCCTAGGAATAGAGTATCCAACGAAGGGATAGCTTATGCATGATAAATTCCTAGTAGGAGTAGCATCGTAAGTTAAACAGGGAAATAGGTTATTCCTAGGGTTAAAGATTACCTCATGAAGGAATTACCTATGCATAGTGTATAAATGATCTTGACACAAATCGAGCTAGGGAAGTGTATGTGATTTAGGATGCCTTTTTTTATATGAAACTTTAGCCAAAGTAGTGTAATTTGCCACTGGTTACGCTGTCAATTTCACTGTGTTCCATTTATGCATGCTAGTTCAAGATTGCCATACAAGTTAGGATGTATACAAGTTCTAGTGAGTTGTATCAGGTTCACTGGTCTCACGCCTGCAGATGGAAATTGTGTTGGAAACGGTCTTAGGGGGTTATTGCCTTATTATTGTTGAGAGTTGGTATTTTAATTAAATTATTAAAGTCAAATTATTATTAAAGTGACTTTATAATTTAATGTTATAAAGTAACTTTTAATAAAGTACTTTATAATTTGACATTATAAGGGGAATAAAGTAACTTTTATTAAAGTAATATATTTTTAAGTTACTTTATGAATATTTTATTGGAAGGCACATATTTCAAAAAGGCCAATATTGTATTAAATAATTAAAAGGGAAAAAGTGACATTGATTTTTGGAGTAATATTTTATTATTTTCAAAAGTTAATTGCCAAAAGTTGGGCATAGGTTTTGACGAGATTAAAAGGGAAAAGAAAATCAATTTTCATTATCTAGGTTTTTATTTGCAAATTGAATAGAGCTGAGCAACAGGGTCTGTAGGCATGGAGTTTCAAGCTATTCTAAGGATGATAACCCTTGAATAGGACAAAGTTTACAGGTGTGAGAGATCACCCAAGGACTCTCAATTGAATGGTCACATACAAAGATCATTATCAAAGCTTTCACAGGTTTATTAGAAGAAGAATAAATCAGCTTTTAGAGTTTCTTATTGCTGATCAAAATTGCAGATTGGTGAAAAAAATAACAGATTAAAATCAGACATTCAGGGTGGAATCATATAGGATCTTGGCGATTGCTGATGTTTATAGTTGTTGATCCAACACTTCCAAATCTGCATTATTGCATCTTGTGTAATCCGGGTATGATTCTAATGCAATGTTCTTAAGCCATAATCAAATCTGAGTTTTAATTTCATGCAACTGTTGGAAATTGGTATTTTTGCAATATCTATGTTTTTGGCATTTTGCATTTCTTGGTAAAAACCCCAGATCAGAGGGGGATATTATACTTCAATCTGTAGCAGAAAGAGTGGCTCTGTAGGAAAAATCAAGTCATGTAATGTCCCCTTCCTAGGCAGTACCGTTGTGTCAGAGGTTAGCCTATTATTCAGATCCTCGTAGGCTGGCAAAAGTGTTTAGAGGATCACTTGAGGCAGTTATCCAGCGTTGGGAACACCACTCCAACAGTTGGTTCAAGTTTGGGCTTCTGCAGACACTCACAGAGCAATTTAGAGGTACTTACTATTTATAGTAAGTCAGGCAGGCAGGAGTTGCTATTTTTAGCAGGGCACCTGATTTAGCTGATCAGCTCAGTATCGACCCAGTTTGATGTTTGGTTGAGCAAACAGGGGTCATTCGAAGCATTTAATATTAATTGAAGGAATAATTAATTTGACTTTATAATATAAAGTCATTTTAATAAAATATTAAAGTTAATATTTAAATGGCAAATTATAAAGTATTTTTAATACTTTATAAGGAAGGGAAAAATTTAATATTTAATGAGTTTAATACTCATTAAATAAAAGATACGCCATTTAATTAAATATTAGCCTAAGTATTGAAAAAGGGTGAATTTATATTATTAAATGCATTTAATGGATTTTATGAGAGAAAGGTTGAATTTTTGAGAAGGTTATATATTCTTTCAAAAAGACAAATCGAACTCTTATGTGATTATTCGAATTTGTTATCTTTTTCTCTCTAAGAGCATTGGGGTTTGAGAAACCAAGGTTTCTGCATATCAATAAGTTTTGAGGAACGTTCCCTCTTCAAGATCTAACATACTGAGACTGTGGAATATCAGTTGAAGATTGTCAAATAGGGTAACTTCATCCAGAGGTTGCAGTTGTGCTTATTGAATCGATTTAGGAAGGGGTTTGAAGAAGAATATTCATCTATCATTTGAGGCGACTTCTAGAGATCCATTTCCAGTGGCTTGGCACACTTCCCAAGAAAAGTACGGAATTCTTTATTGCTGGTACAGGCTGTACTTTGCTACAGCAAGGGCCGTACTTATTTCCCAGAGCAAATCGCTTGGCTTTTTCATCTTCTGTCTTCTGCAAGTTGGACGCCTAGGGTATCTGGAGACATTTCATCAGTTTTGAGGTGGGAGATTGCATCATATCTTTCAGCCGTACCATTTCAGTCTCTCTTTCTGGCGCCTGCAAGCTTATCCAGGTTTTCAATAAAATGCTTGCCTTTTTGTCTGAATGTTTAAATATTGCAGTGTAATCATCTGGGAAGATTAATAAACCATCTGGCATAGAGATTTGATCTATGTTCTGTAGTTTTTACGCATCTATTATTTTATATTATTTTTCTAGTCATTTCTTGCAAAATCGCAATTTGTCCTTTTATTGCAAAAATACCAAAAAATCACAAATTCAAAAAACAAAACAAAAACCTCAGTATTATTGGCCAGTGATCGGGTTGAGAGACACCTAGTCTCTTACAGTGGTATCAGAGCACAGTTTTCCTGCCATCCTGTGCTTTTTTTCAGTTGCTTTTTCAGTCAGAAGTGTGCTTTTTCGATGCTTTTTCATGAATAGTGATATCATTTCCTACATCAAGGGTAGAGGAATAGGTACAGTTGAGGATTGGACAGGTCCACCTATTCCTGAAGGTGAGACAGTGTCAGGGGTTCTGGGTATTCACAGATCTAGTTCCAATAGCAGTGAGAACAGTGTCACAACACTAATGGCAGACCGTGAGATTCCTGCAAAGACACATAGGGACTCAGGGAAAGCGCATGCAGAAGGTGATATTACCGAGGAGTTTAGGCGCAGACACGACAATATGATGGACATGATGTCCCAGTTGATGGGCACTATGAGACAATATACTCTGAAATATGCTAACCAATTTTTTTCGATGAATTAACACACATAACCAGCACTTAATCAACTCGGTTAGCGTTAGCTCCAAATAGAAATATGAACTTGAAATGAAAACTACTCAACGCCAAGAATGTGCACTCAAGATCCCACTGAGGGCGAGGTGCTAACATATGACGGAGTGTTGAATTTGAAAACTAGAAACTGATAGGCGGATAACCAGCCATGAAAAGCATTTCCTCACTACCACCAAACAGTGGGGGGAAAAGATGACAATTAAAACAATTCATCCGCTGCAGCGGGCATCCACAGAGTGGTGGGAATACTCCACTTATTCAGGGGGTGAGTTTACAACAATTATTAGGCAGCAAGCCAGCCTTTAAATCCACTCTTCCACTTATTAACGGGGGGGAATACTGTCCACACAACCACTTATAACGTGGGGGGAAATTACAAACAAGATATAAGTTTATTCTAAAACTCAACCACTCAATTGTGGGAGTGTAAAACAAATATAAAATTGCAGCAAGTAAAGGAAGAGTTGTTAGTACTACTAACTAGCTTTACAAAGAATAAGAACAGCTGCAAATAGAATAGATAATCTTCCAAGAACATTAAACAGTTAGAGTATCACTTCCTCTAACATTTACAATGATATAAGATGAAGAATTGAAGCTCAAACCAGCATTATATCAAAAACTAACAAGTTTGATATAAAAATCTGCAATCTGGAAATGTCTATCAGCAAACAAAACTCATAAAAATGATCACAACTCCTTCAATATACCTCTGAATTGAATGAAACGAAATGCAAAGTCTCTTTGGAGGATAGGCGCCCAAACTCAAACCACAAAACTGCATCAAAACTCATGATATTATTTTGCACGAATCCCAAAGCACTCTCAAGATGGTACGGCCCTCAAGAGGGGCGATTTCTCTTGCTAAAAATCAAATACTTGGAATTAAATTCTGAAATTCTCCAAATATGATCGCCATTAGCATAGAATTGCAAGGATCAAATACCCATAACCAAAATAAATTCACATCAAAAGCTGTAAATGAAAAACACCTTCAGCTGTGTATACATCAGCAACATTAAAACTGAAATTCTCACCAAAATTCACCAACTTTGAAGCACAATCTGCTAGTCTGATTGAGAAGCAGCAATAAGACCAACTAGGTGTTGTCTTTCAAACACGAAATTGGATTGGAACTAGGAGGTAAGCATCCCTCAAGTATTAAACAAGTTGTCATTTTGACAGCATAACATTAGCATAAACATTGGATAATCGCTCTTCAAACAGCAGCAATATATAAACTTTGTTGGCAAATGAAGCAACAAGAACTCTTCAAATTCCAAGAAGTTGAATCACTTCAACTTCCAAAAGAACACCTTTTGCCTTTTACTTTTGAAATAATAAAATATCATTCAACTTCCCTTTAGGCATCCATTTCATATTGCAACAATAAAGCATTTATTAAATAATTAAATGCTCACTTGACTTCTTTTATGTCCCCTTCTTTAAAAACAACTTGAAGTCATCAAGCCTAGGCATGGGGTACAACTTCAAGACATGAAAATTGACTAAGTCACGAAACTCAGTCCAAGGAGAAAACCAAACCCAAAGCCAAACTGAGACTGATGGATAACAAGATGACTTGAGTTGAACTGCTGATGATGCTATCGCCAAAATTAGACTTACTAAAAATAGCCAGCCAAAAATAGTAAGTTTACCTCAAAACCAGAAGCGTAAAAATTGGAAGCAAGACTTAATGTACGACAACTGAACCAGCCAAAATTAATATTTACTAAAAATAGTAAATACCTAGAAATGCCACAAACCTCCAAGCAAGGAAACCCTAATTTCACTTTTGATCAACCTACATTTCCGGAAATAGGCTATCAGTCAAAGAAGAGCGTATGGCCAAAATGGGGACATTACAGTCCGCCCTTCCCAAAATTGCTTGTCCTCAAGCAATGCCACAACACTCCAAACTGATCCCACCAAACATATAGGATCCCGGGGTCCCATGTCCATCTCTGAAAAACCCCACCATGCTGATGCTGCTCTACTCTGATCATACAAATGAAATCATTGCACCAAAACTGCACTAACCATCCTTGCAACCTCAAAGTGATAACATGCCTGAAATTCAAGTCGAACAACATAGAAGGAATTGAATCAAAATCTAGCAGCGTCTCATGCTCAATAAACTCTGAGGAATTAACATCTGCAATGTCAATGTCAATCACCATTCTGAGAACAAAGAAGAATAATCTAAACAACTCAAAAATATTCTCATCAACATCACTCCTCAAAGCATCAAACCAAATCACAACAACAAATGTGATTCCATCATAGCTATTTGCAAAGGAAAAAACAGCTCTTTGCCAAGTCATAGCAACTGCATCCTCAAAGCTCCTTAAGGATGTATAATGCCTCCTCTGAGTAATTCTGACATATTCAAGAAAAACTCTGAAAACTTCCACCAATCTCTCCCCCAAAGTCTCAAAAAGTTGAACCAAATCAAGCAAAGGTTCGCTGCCCCAAATACTAGTGCAAGAGATTGTACAAAGAAAGCCACTAGAACATAACTTGAACACCATCCAATACTGATCTGAATCACTATGAAACATTATTACCCACTTTTGAAGCCAAAAATCATCACTAAAAAGAGGTTGTGAAGAGGAAAAATGAATGTACCAGCTGCCTATGAAAACTGAAATGAACCACTCAAAGTCTGATTTTAGGAAAATCAGCATGCAAGGGGTTGTAGGATTGCTGCAAAACTGGAAATTAGCATCTATAATATCACAACAACTCATGCCCAAGGCTGGACACATCCTCTCAAGGAACTCCAACCCAAAATAAAAACATCCTTTGTTCAATATATCTTCCCAATCCATCGGTCGATGTGCAAAAAGAACCATCGAATGGTTAATAAGGATGGGGACAGCATCAAAGAATCTGAAAATTGAACCCGTATCTCTCCAATGATTCCTCTTTCCACTTGTAACAATCTCCATCAAGCCATGTTGAGGATCCCAAGCATGGATACCCAACTGGAAATGTTCCCCAATGCACCAAAAAGAGAACACCACAGTTCTCCAAGTGTTAATCAAAGCAATTTGCAAACTCAAGAAGTTAGTGTCTTCTTTGATAAACCCATGTAGCCCATCCATGAAAACATCAACATCAATGGAGCACAGAACAAATGTTGTCCATAATTCCCATTTCCCCAAAGGACTAGGGTGAGCCAAAACATCACTCAACCCAAGAGATAGATTGTTAAGAAGGTGAATTGCCTGTTTAGGTTCAACTTTCTCCCAAACTTCATGAGTAATAAGTTTGGAATCTTCACTCTTTGTTGCTGCAATGGAGTGACCAGCAACTACCAAGACTTGTTTTATTGACACCTTTAAGCCAATGTTGAAGAAATCTCCTTGAGTCCACACTTTCCATGTGAATACTTCATCCTTGATCCCACTTATGCTTTCATTATCAAAATGCCCTTGATGATTACTACTCACAAAACATGGCACACTTTCATAGAAAATATCTATCACCTTATGATTATCCAAATCATGTGAAGATAATGGACTGTTGTTCTCAAAAATATTATCTTCATCCCTTTCGTTGGTGTCTTCATAGAATTCAAACTCATCTTTTTCAACTTGTGGATGCTCACCATTAGTTGCCGACCCACAAAGTGTAGCATGCTGAATACTACATTCATTATCCGTTAAAACATCTATCGCATAGCTGCAAACCATTCCTTCTTGTGGCAAAGTCTCTTCCCAACTCAAGAGTTCACACTCTTGATGTACTTTCCAATCACCATCAACATATGGGATCATCTTGGCATTACGCAATGTTTCATCATTATGGAGTTCATTTATTCCTTCAACTATTTGTTTGATCTCCATAATCCTTGTATTGCCTTCTTGTTCCTTAAGGGTAGCTGCAATAGATGAATGATTTTCTGCTTTGTATAAAGAATGATGAGCTAAGGTAAAATCAAGGCAAAGCCTATCCATCTCTTCCTCCTTCTCTTGGTAGGCATCATAGGTCTCCTCTGCAAACTTAATAGCATTATCCCTATCTGAGAGCAAATGCAAATAATCTGACTTTATGGATTCCAATGCCTCTTTGATAGATTGCATCTTGGAAAGAGAGTCTCCATCTTTAACTCCATTTAGTTTCTCTTCAAATTGAAACTTCCAGCAAAGTTCCGCAATGAAGTGATATGTGTTATCAAATTTTGATAACACTTTAACAATCTTCTCTTCTGAAACCAATAAATTATCCTTCAAAACTTGCAGCTCTTTAGGCCCTTGATCCCAATCAGCAAAGAAGCTATGCTCATCAAACATCAATTTTTCTGATTTGTTTTCCTTGACATGATTTTCAAAATCAGCCTCCTTTCTAATCTTATCACTGCATATCTCCTGAATCGAAGGCTTGTCAACAACTTCTTCAAACAAATTAGTACCTCTATCTTGACCTTTCAAGTTCTCATACTCTTCTTGTGCGTAATTTTGAAAGGCATCCAAATCATTTGCTGATTTTAAAACATTCTTCTCTTCAACATAAGAAATCACGTTCTCATTAGCCATTGCTGCAACTTCTCCTCCAAAGATCACTTCATTACTTGCATTGCAAACTGATTTTTGAACTTCATCAGGATCAAAGGGGAATTTATCCCACTCCGGTTCTTTATCATACCTTGGTGACATCGCGCCCGGATCCCAAATGTGAAAGGTTTGATTGCAATGATCAATAGGAAAGAGATCATCATGCTCCTCTTGAACTGTTGACTCTTTGAATGAGTCACTCCTCAACCCACTTGAACTGAAATCTTCATCTATAACTTTCTCCACAGATGTAGTTTGATAATCAAACCCACTACCACTCAAGTCACTAGCATTATATCGGATTAAAGAATCATCAAAGCTGGTTGCTTTGAATATTTTGTCATTCTTTTCTTCAATGAAATTATCTTGAGTAGATGTGTTGCTGATTTTATCATTAGTGCCCACATACATACCAAAAAAGTCTTCTTGGACACTTGTCAATAATTCTTCATATGGAATTGGCTCAGCATAAAGTAGAGAATTATCCTTCACTAAATCTTCAACAAGAGGAGATAAAAACACATCGGAATCACCATCAACAACCTCACTTTCGTAATGGTCATAGGCTGGTTCAAAGACACCATTAGTATTTGCTTCATCTTGCTCTTCTTCAACGTACTTATCCCACACAACTGTTCCACCAGCATCTTTTGAGAAGCCATTTGTCTCGAGATCTTCATTGCTTGAATCCTTATTAGGACTCAAGACTGCTGTAATGATCTTCTTACCATAATAATCTTCATTATTTCCCATCCCATGCAAGTCTAGGGATGTATTTTGGGACTCTAACTTAATCTCCTCACTTGCCAAGTTATCTTCATCAAGCCCACTTTCATTTTGAACCAAAATGTGCACCTTGCTTGTGTCTTCTTCAACACTAATTGACTGATTTTTCTCTTCAATTTGATTACTTGTGGGCTGCAAACCACAAACAGATCCTTTTGCTTCTTCCTTCCTTGATTCTTCAACCATGGCAATTTCTACTTCCTCTTTAATCATTTTTTTGATGTAGTTGACCATAGCCAACTTTCCAGGGTCATGAATCACCGCACAATTCAAAAACGTGTCAAATGAAACATCGTTCTTAAACTCATCTGTCATGCTCTGATATTGTTTACGGAGTATGGCAGCCTCATGTTCGCATTGCCTCTTGAACTGACATTCTTCCGAAGCCACAATCAAATCTGACTTCTCACGATTCCTGGACCTTAGAAAATGCAACATCTTAAGAACTTCTGAAAGCTAAACTGAACTTAGGTGAAGAATTTGATTTCTCTATCACTCATCTGTCAATTGACTCTGTCTTATTCACAGGATGGCAAGATCTTGGCTCTGATACCACTGAAATATGCTAACCAATTTTTTTCGATGAATTAACACACATAACCAGCACTTAATCAACTCGGTTAGCGTTAGCTCCAAATAGAAATCTGAACTTGAAATGAAAACTACTCAACGTCAAGAATGTGCACTCAAGATCCCACTGAGGGCGAGGTGCTAACATATGACGGAGTGTTGAATTTGAAAACTAGAAACTGATAGGCGGATAACCAGCCATGAAAAGCATTTCCTCACTACCACCAAACAGTGGGGGGAAAAGATTACAATTAAAACAATTCATCCGCTGCGGCGGGCATCCACAGAGTGGTGGGAATACTCCACTTATTCAGTGGGTGAGTTTACAACAATTATTAGGCAGCAAGCCAGCCTTTAAATCCACTCTTCCACTTATTAACGTGGGGGGAATACTGTCCACACAACCACTTATAACGTGGGGGGAAATTACAAACAAGATATAAGTTTATTCTAAAACTCAACCACTCAATTGTGGGAGTGTAAAACAGATATAAAATTGCAGCAAGTAAAGGAAGAGCTGTTAGTACTACTAACTAGCTTTACAAAGAATAAGAACAGCTGCAAATAGAATAGATAATCTTCCAAGAACATTAAACAGTTAGAGTATCACTTCCTCTAACATTTACAATGATATAAGATGAAGAATTGAAGCTCAAACCAGCATTATATCAAAAACTAACAAGTCTGATATAAAAATCTGCAATCTGGAAATGTCTATCAGCAAACAGCAAACTCATAAAAATGATCACAACTCCTTCAATATACCTCTGAATTGAATGAAACGAAATGCAAAGTCTCTTTGGAGGATAGGCGCCCAAACTCAAACCACAAAACTGCATCAAAACTCATGATATTATTTTGCACGAATCCCAAAGCACTCTCAAGATGGTACGAACCTCAAGAGGGGCGATTTCTCTTGCTAAAAATCAAATACTTGGAATTAAATTCTGAAATTCTCCAAATATGATCGCCATTAGCATAGAATTGCAAGGATCAAATACCCATAACCAAAATAAATTCACATCAAAAGCTGTAAATGAAAAACACCTTCAGCTGTGTATACATCAGCAACATTAAAACTGAAATTCTCACCAAAATTCACCAACTTTGAAGCACAATCTGCTAGTCTGATTGAGAAGCAGCAATAAGACCAACTAGGTGTTGTCTTTCAAACACGAAATTGGATTGGAACTAGGAGGTAAGCATCCCTCGAAGTATTAAACAAGTTGTCATTTTGACAGCATAACATTAGCATAAACATTGGATAATCAGCTCTTCAAACAGCAGCAATATATAAGCTTTTGTTGGCAAATGAAGCAACAAGAACTCTTCAAATTCCAAGAAGTTGAATCACTTCAACTTCCAAAAAGGACGCCACCTTTTTGCCTTTTACTTTTGAAATAATAAAATATCATTCAACTTCCCCTTTAGGCATCCATTTCATATTGCAACAATAAAGCATTTATTAAATAATTAAATGCTCACTTGACCCCTTTATGTCCCTTCTTTAAAACAACTTGAAGTCATCAAGCCTAGGCATGGGGTACAACTTCAAGACATGAAAATTGACTAAGTCCAAACTCACCCAAGGAGAAACCAAACCCAAAGCCAAACTGACCTGATGGATAACGAGATGACTTGAGTTGAACTGCTGATGATGCCACGCCAAAATTAGACTTACTAAAAATAGCCACCGCCAAAAATAGTAAGTTTACCTCAAAACCAACGTAGAAGTAACTGGAAATGGAAGAAGCAAGACTTAATGAAAGTCGAACTGAATCCATCGCTAAAATTAGTATTTACTAAAAATAGTAAATACCTAGAAATGCCACAAACCTCCAAGCAAGGAAACCCTAATTTCACTTTTGATCAACCTACGGATTTCCGGAAATAGGCTATCAGTCAAAGAAGAGCGTATGGCCAAAATGGGGACATTACAGAGAGATACTAATCTTATTCAAATATTTTGAGATAAAATACACAAAAGACCCTACCAGCTATGTTTCTTCTTTTAATTAAACAGTAGAATATACTCAAAGCCAGATAGAATCTACCTGTGCAGCATAAGGTGTAATGATGCCAATATCAGAAGAATTAACCCCACTCTCTACAAGCTTTTTTGCATGCGCTAAGGCCACTGTGGCCTCACCTTCATTCATTGTGCTGTCCTCGTCATCTTTTTTCTCCTCCATATCACACCTGAAAGAAAATTATAGCTTTTCTCAATAACATCCATATTCATACACTGAATTGCAACTACATCTGAAAATACAGTATACTAATAAGTAGATCTGAAACTCCTCGAGGGTAAACCCTGGAGGTTATCAACTACACAAGAGATTCGTAGAGATACTTTTATTATTTATGGTCATCATAAGTTATAGTCAATGCATTAGCCAGTGACAATCATGCATAGAAATTATTGAATCATCAAGAGAAATCTGCAGTTACGAAATCCTTTACAAATGCTGCACTAATGCTTGGCCAGATAATTAGAATCACAGACCTTACAAGTCCAAGTAATGGTGAGGCAAAAATCTACACATTGAACTGAGAACTTATAGCTTACAAGAAACTAAACTCCATAGTCTGCTTGCCTACCTCTGATGCATTACAGAGAGGCAGAAAAACTTGAAATCATATTGGATCATATGAAGTGAGAATGTAATAATAATAGTTCAAATACTATGGTCGAAATCTTGGGTAATTTTAGTTACGCTGTTGTACAGTTCACCTATCAAGGTGATGATACCTTCCTGAAGTAAATTGCTGCTTAATGGCCAGGTTTTTATACTATTAGAGAAAGTATGTCAAATGACAAGAGTTTTGAACTTGGTATGCTAATACCAATGGCAGCAGAATTGACTGCTCTTCAAGTTTTATTAAAATTCTTCTGTACAGAAAAGTAGTTTCCAAGGCAGTTCCAAATCACTCAAAAGCCACCTTCCTTCCTTAAATGAACGCTACTGGGAGGAATGGAAGTGAAATAAACTTACAAAGAGTAACAAAAGTTCAACAGTATTTCTAAAATATGGAATCGTCAACAAACATGGAAAAGAAATTGCAGAAAAAACTTCAATATTTACCTGATTATGTTGTTTCTGTATTCAAATGAGAAAAAAAAAAAAGAGTAGTTGGAAAATCTGTGACAATAATACTTCCACACAAAACAAAAATGTATTCTTCCAATTTCCATAGAATCACCACACTTGATGCAATAAAAACTCCTGCACCTGCTGAGGCCTTTATGGAAAACTGTGTCTAGCCTTACAGGATATTGTTTATTAGTGGAACTACTAGTGGATCTTACCATATTTTTGAAATGATAACTTGGTGGTAAAAGAACTCACAACTACCATTACAGACATATTTTTTGGAACAGCAAAGTGAATATAATAGGTTCAGAATGTCTTGACTAACTCGAAACCAAGACTATATCTTTTTCCTTAATTAGACACTGAGAAAGACAGAAATAGAAAAAAGAAGAAAGAGACCCAGCTATGTCTATCAAAATGAGGGTTGGTTCTGTTGAAGATGTTTTCTGCACACCATCAAGATCATTTAGAGTGTGAGCAGCAACACTTGAATGTGCTTCAATCTGCAAACCACACCCAATTAATTTTACATATTACTCAATATTAGAAAATTAAAAATTTCAGGCATGTGAAGAAAACATTTTTTTGAGAAACTTCAAATTAAACAATAAAAGGAACAGCAATACCTTACTATTATATAGTTCTTGAGATGACCAATCCATAATAAGCCGATGCATACGATATTGAACTGTAAGCATGGCCATCACTTCACTGCCATACAAATCTGCAAGCCGTGCAAACAGTGTTCTTCCCAAACCCTTTTTCTCTGCTTCAATACTTTGCACAGTAGGAGGAAGTTGGAGATGGTCCCCTGCAAGTATACATCTTGATCCCTGCCAAAAAAGAGGAGCAGCTGATCTCTCATCCATAGCATGTATTTAATTTTCAAAAATTTAACATGTCAAATATAAAAATCATGTCACAACTGTAGGATTTATTATTCAAAGTAAACATAACTGTCATATACGTTTTCCAAATTAGGATCTGAAATCAGATGAATGCACACCTCCAGCATCCAACAAATTTTAAGCAAATTCTCTAGATAACTTAAAAAATGGCAATAAAACTATAAAATAATAGTGTACACTTGACAAATTGTCAGAAGAAGAGCACTCATGTCATAAGCTAGTTTTCTTGTCACAAAACTATTTCTTGCAACAAAAAATAGAGTATATTCAATGGAATACTCATCTGAGCAGTTGTTGTTATGTCCCCCATGGAGACCTATCTATACAAGGGGGAGGAGTTTTGAGTCTGGTATGGTGAGTTCTTCTCCTGCAGTGCTCCAAACACTTGATTTATTGCTTTCCAGTTTTGTCCAGAATAACACTTTTGAATATTTTGTTTATTCCAGTAACCGGGTAATTCCAATTTTGTTCAAAAGAGCACATTTGATTATTTTGTTCCTTGCCCGTGGGTCTGCTGCTTCTGTATGCTTGGAAATGGCCTTTATGCCTGTTGGTTCGAAATTTTGTATTCTTGTGAAAGTATACAAAATGATGATTTCAACCACAGCACGTGAGATTAAACTCTCCTAATTTAGGGAAGGCTCCCCCTTTAACTAAATAAAACTGATATGGGTAGGACAGCAATTGTTCCTCTTATTTCAGGAAAGATTACGTTCTTCTCTCTTCACAGAAAAGAAACAATACATGTGGATAAAATTTATCACAGCAGCTACACAGTGAAATTAAGAAAGAGGAAATAAAGTTTCCTGAAAGCACAAAGACTTCCGTTACTTCCTCCGGGACGGGAAAACAACCAATAAGCACAAAGTCTTGAGGAATGAGATCCTATCTACCCTTTTCAGAATAATTACTTGATGAAAATATACAGCATAAAACAGCTCAAAGACTGTAATTACGATGTATCTTTTGACTACTTTAAATGAGAAATACTATGAGCACAAAGACTTATAATTCTTCTCAATTTCTAATACTAACTATGAATTCAATCTTCACATTTACAGCACAAAGACTGCAGATATTTAAATCGAATCTCTCTCTAGCAATCTTCTACAACTCTCAAGTAATCACAAAATGATGCCCCAAAATGACATAAGAACATTAAGGATGAAAAAATGAGAATTCAGCTCAAAGTCTGAAATTCCAACTTCTTGATATTACTTGAAAATTCACAATATTCCACTATAAAGCTCAAAGACTTTATGAGTACAAAATTCTGCAGAGTTTTCTTGCTTGCTAAAAAGATATCTATTACAATAGACCCCTCAAGTATTTATAGGAGGAAGGTCTGGAGAAAAAGGTGGGAGGATCTCAACAAACTTGAGAAAATCTCTCAACCGATAACTAATTGCAATTGACTTATTCAAAATTACAATCCAAATTGTGATTTGTCTTGTAAGATTTTTACATGTAATTACATTGTCCAAAATTGCAAGGAAAGAACACTTGCAATTGCAAAATTTGTTTTTACATATATTTTGTCGAAAGTAAAAATACATAAAACAACCTAAAATTTTAACTTGTATCATTCCTATCTTTGAAAGATAAGAATTTGTTGATGATGGTTTGTAATTCATTCGGATCTGGACCCAATGTGTTCTTGGCTACTGCAACTGTCTTCAAGATTACATCAAAGTATCTGATTGTTGTCAGTCTATGTTCTTCATAAGTAGTTTGCATTTTCTCAAGGATTGTCTGATGATTAACAAGTTTATGAATTGAATCCATAGAAAACTGCTCTGATTCCATTTGTTGACGAAGATTGGTTGCCATTTCTGTAGTAACTAAATCAGCTGCAAGTAATTCATCTTCTTGATTCAAAACTGTACAAGAGATCTTTTCAAAACTTGAAAGAATATCCTGCTGAACCTCATCATTCATTTCTAATGTGGCCTGGATATCTTTAATAAGATCTTGAATGACTAATGACTTGTTTGTCATAAGTTCTTCAAATTCTATGTACTTCTCTCTGTTTGGCAAGATCGAGTTGCTGCATAGAATTTGTAACTTGACTTGATCTATCTCATGCCAGATTTTTAAATCCTTCTCAAGCGATTCCAAACTCTGCTTGAAGGCTTCCAAAGTCTGATTTAGCTTTATCTTTGCTATTCTGACATTCTTGAGAACTTGCAAGGTCTTCTCAATCATTGGAATACTTTGATCAATCAGCTGAGTTATCCATGAATCAACTGCCTTAGCCTTTTGTGCAATCCTTTCTAATTGCCTAACTGATTCATTAGGAGGAGCTGAAGATAGTGAATCAACTGCTTCTGATGATCCTGTAATCCTTTGAATAACTGAAACCACCTGAGCATTGTCTTCTTTGAGCTTTTCCTTTTTAGCTAAAAGTTCATTATAGCTTTGCGTCAAAATCGTTACTGAACTTTGAGCATCCTGCATCATATTGGCATGAGTCTGCTTGCCCAATTCTACTCTTGTGAATCTGTAATCAGATACCTACATTTCTTCATATGGTTTATCAACTAGAGGCTCTGCAATCTCAGCATATTTCATTCTATTGCTATCAACAAAAACTTGTGAGACTGTTTTAGCTTTCTTTGCAACCATCGGTTTTGATTTCTTCAATTTTTGGAAATCAAAAATTTCAGGAGACACTGCTTGTTTCTTCCTTTTGGGAGCAATTGAGTTCAACCATGGAGGAAGATCCAAGGTTGTCACATCTGAAATAGCAACAGCAGTCTCTGTAGAAATAGCCTCAATTTGTGATACAACAGAAATTCTAGGAGGTGCCTCGGTTTGTACAGCAACTATATTTTGCTCAGAAGACAAATTACAACTAGGATTGGCCATGAAAGAATCAAAGCTTGTTACAGATGTATCTATTTCTGGAAGAGTCATTTCTGACATGGCTGGAAAGATTGGATTTATGTCAAAAATACTCTTGAAGTTATTGGGCAAGCTTGTCATGGGAGTATCCATCACTGATGAAGATTGATGACTAGTCTCTTGAGGTGGAATAGAAGGAACAAATACGGTGGAAAAGGAATCAACATCACTGTCGATAGGGGACATAGGAGATATAGCTGATTCTGGTATTGGAGCTTCAATGTGAGGAGTTATCTCACTTAGAATGGTAGAGGTCTCAAGAACCTCGTCTTCTTCTTGTTGATCCAAAACCTGAATCTGCATTTCATTGACTTCTTTTCCCTTTGATGTTTCCTTCTCCAACGGTTGTACTGTAGCTCGGCTTACCTTCAACTTAATTCTAGTACCCGAAGAAGAAGCTCCTTCTTTTGACTGCTCTCTAATTTCTGATTTCAATCCCCTAGGACCAGCTGGATCATCTTCAGCCCTAACTTTGATTTTGATAGTTTTAACACCTATGCTTTTGAGCCAAGAGTTGGTGTTCGCCAAGACTGATTGAAACCTATCAAAGATAGAGACGGATTCCTTTTGAGACCACTGAATTGCAGGAATAGGGGCATTAGCAACTCCTTGTTCTTTGTATTCAGGATCCAAAATCTGCCTATCATCAATTACTCCCTCTGGAATTAAGGTCAGATTTAGATCGATAATTTGCTCCAATGTAAGCCTACAATAATCCATTCTGTATATATCATTTTCTGTCCGGAGATCTGCCCAAATGTCTTCAATGCGGTGGACATGAGTGAAAGCTCTTTTTATTTTATCTTTCATCCTTCTATAATCAAAATCCACTCTTGCCTGAAATCTCTTCAATGTTATTTCCTGAAGTTCAGTTTCCATTGCTTTGGCTCTTGAAGAAGTTGTCAAAGAATACCTCCCAATTATTAATGGATTATGTGAAGAAATGCCGATTCCAGACTTGTGTTGCGTAGCTTGACGTGAATGCACCGTCATCAACTGCCTTCCCAGCTCCATTAGAATGATCTTATCAGTCGGATACCTTGGAAGCATATAAGGTTGATCTTCAAAGCAACCAACTCTCATATAAGTGAAGGTAGGGAATTGAAGAAACAAGCAGCCATACTCATTTACTTTATTCCAAGCTGCCTCAGATACCCTGTTGTTTACCAATTCTTTGTCAAACAAACACATAAAATAACCAAAGAAGGCATCTTGAACCCTTCTATAATGCGCTCGGCTCGGAATAAAAGTCAGTTGATCATAATATTTCCATACAGGCACCAACGATCTGTCACCTTCAGGAGATAGGCCTGGAAAATGTCTCAACGAAGCTGCTATATAAACCAAGTATGAGTTCATATAGAAGGTAAGAGTGGTAGGAACCTGTGCAAGCTGATCACACAAACTGTCACTGATTATTTCTCCCCAGAAAATTGGATGTTGTGCTTTTCTAATAACCACCATGAACTTATACATCCAATTTTCAAACACATTAGAAACCTTCAACCCTACAATTCTGCTCAGAAGAGTGATCATATCATTAATTTCTTCCTTAAAATCAGACCGATACAACTTGGGTATCCGGATCACACAAGGTCGTGGTTTGAGAAGCCACTTAGAATTGACATGTCTAATACAATCACTCTTTTTCTGCTCGAAATGTCTGTGAGCACTCTTCAATGAGATCTCTGAATATGTAGTAGCATCAGGAACTCTAAAAACTCTGTTGATTGTCTCAGCATCAAGTCTGATAACCACGTTGCCATCATCATCCTTGATAGTTCTGGATTCTTTATCAAAGTGTGCTGCACATGCAAGGACGAATTCTGGTTCTAGGGCAGCAACAGGAAAAGAAGACACCAAATGAATATGACTCCTCAGCAATTTCTGCATATCAGAAGAGGTAGATTTCTCAGCTCTCTCAAGAAATTCGGACATATCAATATGCCCAATTTCTGTGTCCTTGATCTCATCGATATTTGAAACAACATGAGACGGAGAAATCTCATTCTGATATTTATCAAACTTGTATTTCATCTTTTTGCTTTTTGGAGAAGTTGGCTCGTCTGTCATTGAACAGGAATCTGCAAGACTGCGGTGAAAACCCCATAAGGTCAGAACATCATCAGCATCAACGTGAGTGGACATGGTGAAACTCAAACCCTAGGACAATAAAATGGTTTATGAAAGAATGATGGAAGGCGGATGTTGAAGGCGAATTCGAAATGGATGGAATAATGGCAGGATGGTGGCAGTCAAAAATAACGAGTTGTCTTCTTGAAACAGCAGCAAGACAAAGAGATTTTTGGCTTGGATTTGGAATTTCGTTCAAAAAGGTCAACTTTTGTGCTTTTTAAGGCATTTCGGGTTTTTATATGCCTTCAACAATTTCGGGACTTTTTGATGCTTTAGCAATTTCTGCTTTTTGCAATTTCGGGATTTTTTGATGCTTTAGCAATTTTTCAATTTTGCAATTTTCAAGAATTGTAATTTTAACTACAAATCCCGAAATTGCATTTTGGAGTTAAAAACCCGAAAGGTGAATGAAAGCTAAATATTTATTCTTGTGGAAAATGATAATGGATGTTTTGCAGTGAATGAATGAAAATGAAGGAAATGGGCATGGAAGATGGAATGAAGGCGAAATGTAATGAAAGTTTGTTGCTGAAAATGGATGGTAAAATGAAAAACGCGTTTTCAGAGTATAAGGCGAAAAATGAAAGAAACGTTTTATGGATGAAGATGTATGGAAGGATAATGAAAGGCAAATTGGATGGAATGAAGGAGAGGGCGCGTATGATTTATGAAGAAAATATAACAAATGAGGGATGCGTATTAAGTAAAGGCGGATTAAAAATGACAGGAAACGCATTTTATAAAGGTAGATAATAACATAGAAAACGCGTTTAACAACATAAAAGCAAATACTAACAAATACAAGTATTAACAAAGGTAGATAACTGTGTAAAAAGGCGTATAAAAGTTAAAGTAAAATGCGTTTTCTGTTAAAGACATTAAAATGAAAAACAAAATACATAAATGAGAATGACGTCTAACATAAAGTAAAAATAAATGACAGAAAAACATTGAAAGAGAGATGAAGAAACGCGTAACATACCTGGAAAGAAGTTGCAAACGAAAATTAAGAAGATAAAACCCTAGGCGCGTTCAGAAATGAAAAGGGGCGATGGCTATTTACTGATAAAAGTCCGAATTTCAAGCATTAAGGTTGACGAAATCTCCATGAAATAGGGAAGTAAAAGCAAACAAGGATTCAAATAGCTCGAATCAGTATGATGTCGGAATTTTTGAAGCCTTTTGCAATAAAAAAAAATGTCAATAAAAACATGAATCGGGTTTTTAAGGAACCAACGCAATTTTATTTTAAACAAATTCGCACTTTTTTTAAAGTTTTTACAAATGTTTAAAATAAAGTCGGACCTTTTTAATCAAACAACAATTTTGCATGAAGCAATTCGGACTTTTAAGATGACTTAACAATTTTGCTTTTTGCCAAAAATATAAAGACTTGTGAAAAATTCGGGTTTTTGAATCACTTTAGCAAATTCGGGATTTTTAGGAACTTTAGCAATTTTGCTTCCAAGTCAAAATTTCCCTTTTGCTGAGTTGCTCCAAAAACCCGAAATTGGTCAAAAAGACACTAAAAACAACTCAGAAATGGACGAAAACGGAAACAAAAGGGGGAAAAAGAGAAGCCCAAAGGTTAATAAACCTAAAACCGAGATTTGTCACTCTTTGCACCTCGTAATGCGTGCCTTAGAGAAGAAAAATCTCAAGTTTTATGAAAATTTTGATTGGTTATCTAAATTTTAAAATGAGTCAAAAATTTAGGATAACAATGCCCACTGCTTCTGTATGCTTGGAAATGGCCTTCATGCCTACTGCTTATGTATTCTTGGAAAAGGTCTTCTTTATGCCTATCAACAAAAGAAAATGTTTTCTTTCTTTATTTGTAAAGTTTTGAATTTGATCTGTGCAGCATCTATACGTAAAATGGTAATACATTGCCAAAAAGGATATACTTTTGTCCAAAACAATAAAGAGATATTTTCAGGTGGAGCTTTCTAGCTTTGTTTACTCATTTATCCCAAATCCCTAAAATTCGAAACAACGATACTTGTAAAGGACAATGCATGATCTTGAATTTTTTGGAGAGTTTCAATACTTTCTAAAAAAAATTAACTGTCCAGTTCTTTTGCAAGATTGCAAAATCAACTCTTACCCGCCATTTTCTCAAGCCCTTTCCAAATGCAAGTTGCATGACTTTGGTTAAGAGATACTTAACACATGCCCAATTAGCATGATCATGGGACAAATAGGTAATTAAACTTGCAGGAAGGATGAACCTTTTTTGGTCAATCCATAGAATCTAGTGTTCCTTCAGGATGCATCCCTGATGGTTTACCGCCATTCCTAGACAGGGGAACATTTTGGGGATGAGGGGGGCAGGAAAGAACATTCCCACCCCATCCCCTTTTTTATTCAAATATGGTGGGCAAATGCCCCAACATCCTTGTATCCTTGACATTTATAAAATTACTTATTTTAGTCTTTGAGTGACCACAACTAACCTCCTAATGTATTGTTGATTATTTAGACTTGCATCCTCATTCGAGCCTATGATGAGTCTTCCCATGCTCACTTTCGTTTTGACTCAGCCCTTGAGCTCCTTTGTGCTCAGTGCTCCAGGACTCAACCCTCACCTGCAACTTTTGGACTTCTGAAAAAAAAATCTAAATTATTTACATTGTTAGAGACAATATAAAACCTTACAGGAAAGTGGAAAAGGCCACATACTATGCAGGAGAAAATAGGGTTTTGAAGTATCTCCCGTCTTTAAAAAGAATTTCAAATAGAAGTGAGGACCCAATGGATAATCATGCACCAATAGCTGCTACAGTGTCGCACACTTAGGCCCCCAGTTAAATATATTAAAAGAACTAGTAGTTGAACAAAACTGAACTATTAAAATTTTAATAAAGCACTAATACATGTGCACATGTACATGTGTAACCACACCCTTTAATCTGTACAAAATAAAAGACATTGCGGTTGCAATAGAAGACCACTTGCAGAAATTATGCCAATCTTTGAAAATAAAAAACATAGTTTTTCAATTAATTACACATGCACATTTTGAAAAATCCACCTTTTTTGAAAAGGCACGAAAGTCAAATGAATCCAAGTTAGACATCCACATGACCACTTAATGATCCCTAAGGTACCATAAATAAATCTATATTTCCTCTGCTTGGGCCTTCAAATGCACATTTATTCATACTTGCTCTCACTTTATTCATACTTGCTCTCACTTTATTCATACTTGTTCTCACTTCCGCTTGAGATCTTACATTTAATTAAGGTACCTACAAAAAGATATAGCCAGTAACAATTGATTTTTTTCTCAACCATTTCTATTTAAAAAATTTAAATTTACTTTTGTGACATTTTTGACATATTTTGTTTTGTGCAGATATTTGTAAAAATGTATTTATACAACTGCCTACACTTATATACAATTGTATATATGTATATACAACTATACATACCAAAATCTACACTTATATATAGTTTTAGAATTTGCACTTGATATATTTACAGTTTCTAATTTACTTCATTATATTTTTCACATGCTTTAATGCCTGCAAAAATATATTCAAATGTATATATTTTTATACAATACTCTTTCCATATATACAACTGTACATAGTGGAAACTACACTTCTTTACAAATTTAAAATTTACACTTGATATATTTACAGTTCTTATATTTTCCACATGTTTTAATTCCTACAAAAATCTGTGCAAATATATTTACCACGTAGTGGGGAAACACACATTGGTCAACCGTCATAACAACTGCTCCTCAATTTATACAAGCATGTATTAAATTTATGGTTCTTGAAAAGAATGGTTTAAGCTAATTAGAACTGCATTGCCTAAAATATAAAGCTACATCTAAGAGCCAATCTATTGACATTACCTAGCAACTGAAATGTCTCTTACATTTAAAACAATCAGAAAAAGAATGTCTAACTGATCTAATATAGTAGTCTATTGAGATGTAGAAATACAATCAACATTAACTATAATATGTTTATATTTGCTCTCTCCATTTCTCTCCAACATGGAAGTTGGTACCTATCTGTTATTGTTCCAAAAAACATTGGTGTCCTCACAAAGTTGTGAGGATATAGAGGGAAGGGCAGTTATAGAAACTGGAATTCCTTTGACTGATAAGTGCTAATAGAAATTTCATTCATTGTTGAAAATTCATTTAGTAAATATATGATAAAGGAAAAGAATAGGAAACTAGAGAGGGAATAGTTTAGTTTTTTAAAATCTACATACACATTGAATCATAGATTCTTCATTGGAGTACGAAATGCTGATCTCCCGATGAATACATTTGTTAGAGTGACAGAGAAACTTTACTGAAAATACAGGTAAAGCCCCATGTAATATCTGATCTTGGGGAGAACTCTTATAGCATTCCCATTCTAAACCAAACCCAAACTACAGAATTGGCACGAGGAGCAACTACATATTAAATATGTTGGAACCTATGTGGAAGTGAACATCATAAAGTAATATATAATAAGAGGCAGAAATCAAAGACTACTTTCAAGAATACAAAAGAATGTAACCAGAAGACAAATGAAAGACTTCTTGAAGGAATACATAATCAAGGGCAAATTGAAAGAACAATTAGGGAGAGCAAAAGCATGAGTATCACAAACATGAGTGACCAGCCAAACAAGCTGTGTAGATTTTTTTCAAATGAAAATGATTTTTGTGATAGGGCATTCTATTAGTAAACCTGTGATAAAGAACTCTTCATCTATCTATCTGTAAAATCCCCACTAAATTTTGATCGATATTTCACTATGACATATTGGCATTTTGTCAAACAATTTACATGCTAACTGAATCTAAGTTATTGCAGAGATTATGTGGTTTAAAAAGGACACAATAAATGCAACCGATACAATTCTAAACACTGCACTATTTCAGTTTGTATAAATATGTTCATTCAATACATCAATGGCATATGCAACCATTCACGATGACAATACTTCTATTCAACAGCAATAGCAAACATTTACATTCACACTTTCAAGTTGTAATACTGAGCAATAAATACCATTAAGAAGTCACCATGGCTGAGGAAGATTATAGGCAGCTTGTAAGGTTGACGTCCTCTTGCAGGCAGATGCTCCCAGCACTGTCATACACGCCCAGCTCTCAGAATCACACCCAGCATCAGAAATCATGCCCAGCACAGCAATGAATGATAGCAATAACCAAGGGTGATGTGTCTATGAACAGGTTCATGCCCTTCAAAATCCTTGCGGCACCTTGGAAAGCCTCACGACTCCCAATGAACAGGAGTAATATGCAGCTGCAGGTCTCAGTAATTCCCACATACAGTCCAGAAGTGACCCTTAATGCATTCATCCCGCTCCAATGTATGCAGCGATAGAACCTTCAAACCTCACGTCCAACCCTCACGTCCAACCCAGCAGGAGTTCCTTACCTACAACAGCAATAAAATACTCCCATATCATTCGACCAGCAGTGCAGTTGCTCCAGTATGAACCATCTGAAATAAATGATATCCCCCAAATCCTCCAAACTGAGCGAAGATATTAATCATTAACCCTCAATTTTGTCTCCATTGGGGACTCACAAATTTGGTACCACCGCGTTATTGTGCAACTGTGAATCCTTTATGAATCCGCCTAATTCCAGCTAGGGTGGAATCTTTCACCACCGAAACTAGATACCCGTAGGAATTCCCACCTAGGGTTTTGTTGTACCCAAAGTAAATTTTTGCTTCAATAAGACATTTTTGCTTAAAATGAGCTAAATCATGTAAAATTGTTGTCAAAAGTATGCTTTAGGTCAAACCAAACATAGGATTTTTGTGGGTTTACATCAAGGAACATATGTACAAAATTCTAAAAATTTGAAAATTAGGGTATTCGTACCCCTTTTTTTAGGAAAACCCCTGAAAATAGGACCTTTCTAAAATTGATTGAAAATGATTTTCATAGGATGAATTGACTTCACGATCACACTGGTCAAGTCAAAATCACCAAAAACTTTGTTTTACTCTAGTGGGTCTATTTTCATTTTTCAGGAAGAAAGTTAGGACCTCCACAGCGATTAATGGCAGAATGGCCAATACTAGGTGCTGAAATCTAAGCCTCAAAAGCTTCAACGAAGAATCCATGGCAAAAATGCTCAAAAAGAGGCTCTGCGACAGAGGGGATTTTCAAAAGTGAAAAATGTTGAAAATTGGCTGAGTATGGAGAATGCACGCCTTGCTACCAAGAGGGAGCTATGCCATCAAATGCCTTAGTCATTTTTCCAACACCCGTACATGTAGCACGATGAAGGTGATTGCTAGGATGCACACATCCACATCGTCAACAACAATGTTTAAATTAGTCACGATGCACGGCGAACACGAAGCGTGAAGAGATGAAGATTTTCAAAGGAAATGATGAAACTGCAACAAGCAGGGGCACCCTTGAATTCAAAGGGTCAAAGACAATCATCAACTTTCACCAAGGTAGTCATCTCCTTCGTGTTTCTACTGGCTTTTTGGTGCATCGTCAAGCAAGGTCACCTGATTCATCGATCACCGACAAACATAAGCAAAGTCAAGAGATGCTGCAAGCAAGTACTATCAAAAATGGCAGTCAAACATGGGAAAAAGCACCCCTGCTGACCGGGGCGCCCTTGAACAAGATGATCCAGATGTCAGTTTTGAGCAAACTTATCTTCAAATGATCTCCCCGACATCAGCTCAGCTTTGCAACAAACCTGTTCTCCAACCTATAAGACACATCAAACAACAGCAACTGTTGATCGTCAGAGCATGCAAAATGGAGGGTAAATCAGTACATATCAAGACAAAAGCACCCCTGTTGGCCAAGGGCGCCCTTCATTTTGAGTTACCTGATGAGATTTTCAACAACTGCTTTCTACAAGGCATTTGTTCAACTCTCTCTCAACTTCACGATCAATCTAGCTACGCGTTTGCAGGACCTATCAAGTATTTGCAAATGAAGATCAAGTAGAAAACACCAAAGGTGAAAGCAAGATGAAGAACATGGAGAAATTGAACAAGTGTTAAGGAAACTGCACATTCTTAGAAATAGGCGCCAAGCTTTTTGGGCAACCAGATACAGTCTATAAGCTCAATGACCTCCAAGATGGCGTTCTCCATTTTAATCAATCTCGATAACGACACCGTCAGCAAAGAAAATAGATAAATCAAACATCTGATGACGGAGATCAAACTGGGACTATTCGTGAAAGTTTGCAAAGTGAAAATAACAACACCAAAGGCCAAAAGTGCCCCTACAGACCAGGGGCGCCCAAGCTTTTAGGACCTCCAAATTGACTTTCATGACCTGCAAAGCCAATCATTCTTTCTGGAGTTGAGTTGGTTATCCATTCCACACCTTGGCACGTTCACCGGAATCACCAGTCATCAAGAATCTCAGATCAAAGCACTAAAGGTCAAAATGAAAAAATTAAAAGACATCCAGAAATTTGGCTAAGTGTTAAGGAAAACGCATCCTCCTAGAAATAGGCGCCCATCTTTTTGCGCAGTCAAATGCAGTCTGCAAGCTCAGAGACCTCCAGGCAGGAAGTCCTTCTCAGCCTTGATCAATCTCGACAATGACACTGTCAGCAAAGACAACGGACAAATCAAACATCTGACGACAGAGATAAAACCAGGACCATTCGTGGAAGTTTGTAACATAAAAACAAGCCAGAAGGTCAAAAGCACCCCTGCAGGCCAGGGGTGCCCATGCTTTTGAGGTACTTAAACCAACTTTCATGATCCATGAAGCCAGTCATCCTTTCTAGGATAGAACTAGTTATCCATCCCATGTTTCAGCAAGATCATAAACTCATCAGTCAGCAATGATCTTAGATCAAAGGACGGAGGGTCAAACTGGAAGGATTGAAGAACACTCAAGAAATTGACTAAGTCTAAAGCTAAAAGCGCCCCTGCTGGGAAAAGGCGCCCTTGAATCAGAAGCATCATACTCAGGTTTTGAGCTTTGCAGCTCCCAATCACACTTCATCAGTGTTGTTCCACCTCAGCAATGGATCTATCAGCAACACCTCAAGATCAACCGAGCAACGGGAAAAGAGGATCGAACAAAGGCACTTCACCAAGGAAAAAGAGTAAAAATATCTTCAAAATTCTCAAAAGGGACGCCTAAAGTCAAAGCAAGATTTATTGACTGAAGATAGATATTTTAAAGGCCTTTCATGTCTAAAACGTCCCACGATCAGTGGAAATCACTCCCGGGAACTCCAGATCAAGCAAAAAGACTCCTCCATCATGAGTTAGCGCCCAAACTTGATGCATTCAACATCAAACACTATGTATCAAGTCTAGGCTTCATTATTCATTATTTCTCTTTGTAGGTTAAAGCTCAAGAATAAGCATTTTTCCTCTCCAACGTCTTTATGAAGATCTAACAGAGGAGTTTTCATAGTTCTTCATATTTTTGAAGCTCAGTTGCACAAAGGGACAATTTATCAGAGGTTGGAAAGAGGCATGATTTTCTTGAAGATCCAGAAAGGTAGTTGATAACTTCCAATCTTCTTCTTGTCTTTTTCCTCTATTCTTGTCTTAGATCTTCTTGCATGTCCAAGAAAACAACAAATAATCACAGATCTAACCAACTGGGTATGATCAGCACAGCTTTTTCAACAAAACCCACTTGTTGAATTTTTCCAGAAACAGTAACCTTGTTGCCCCTATTTTTAGGGATTTCCGAAAAAAGTCACAAATTTGAAAATCAAACGAACTAGGTTAGTTCAGCGTTGAAGCACGAACAATACCCATGTGTCAGATTTTTTCTAGAAAAATACTTTTCGGTAGGTGTTATTTTTAGGGGTTTTCAGAAAAGTTGTCTGAACAGTATCGTGTGCACAGTCAATCTTTAAGGTTTTCATAATGCAATACTCTCAAGATGAATACAAGACCAAATTGGTCTTGCTACATGTTTTTCTGAAAACGGCTGACACCAATCTGCATCAGGCACACCCAGAGGTCAATTTGGACAGATTGACAAGCATAGACACTCAAGTTCACAGGTCCCATATGGTTTCACCTCGTATATCTATAGCCTTCCAGGGCCAGTTTAGAGGATTGATACCATTGGAATTTTGTGTGTGCAGCTAGTTCGTGTGCATTTCTCACTGCTAGAGTGTTCATAGTCAAACTTTGCAATTTCATCATACAACACTCTTTCATTAAGAAGAATCAAGAAAAACGTCAGAAGCACAAAGTTGCGGGAGAAACAGAGGTCATCACTCCAGTAACAGAGCCACCAAAGTTACCAAGAGCAGATTGCAGGTGGTGAAGAGATGCTGAGGCGACACATCATCATCCTACAAATCATTAAGTCAATGACTGGCTAGAGGAATTGTTGACTAGTGGTGAAGAGGTGTAATGCACCTAGAAAGGACGTTCTACCCTCCAAAATAGCATTAATGACAAACAGGAGTTAGCTTGATGCCCCTTTCCAAGTTAACTCACTATCCCACCGATCATGCATGTCAGATCCCACTAATTATGGATGCCTATTCTAGATCTCCACTAATTTTGGATCTCTATTTTGGAGGCAATTTTGTAATTGAAGTTCTCTCTCAGTTAACTGAAGTAAATTTCCAGTTAACTGCTGGGTTCCCCCTTTTTAGGAATAAATCTTGCTAATTGATTGGCAAAAACTCAATGTTAACTCAAGGAGACTTTAGGGTTGCCTACTCCTTTGAGTTCTATAAATAAGAGCCTTTGCTATTTATTTTGTAGCTTTACTTCACGGCAGCAAAACACTGAGCTAAAAAGCCTTCATATTGTTCGCTTAGTATATGTTCTTGAATCGTATTTGTTATAGTTAAACACCAAGCACAATTTGTGTTCTCTCTATTTAGATAGGTGTATTCAATCATTGTTCATTTGTTCTTGGTTTGATAGCTTCATGTGTGATTGTCTCTTTGACACAAGTTGTCCCAACGTGTAACCTTTGGTGGAAGATTGAGATAATAAATCAGGAGAGCTACCTTGCCTTTGATCTAAAAATCTCAAAGTTTTATCATTGTATGTTGTTTCAATAATCTTCTTTCGATCTACACCTCGGAAAGAGCATTGTCTCTCCTTGGGAACTTAGGCAGTAAGATTATCGTCCTTATTGTTTCTAGTAGTCTACTTTTCAGCCTACACCTCGGAAAGGTCTCGGTACCTCCTTGGAAATACTAGAATATAGCCTACCGTTTGAAGATTACTTTTTGCGGATTCTATTTCGGTGTGAATCTGGGAGTTCAGAGTCTTTGGATGCATGTAATGTCCCCATTTTGGCCCTACGCTCTTCATTTGGATTTAGCCTATTTCTGAAAATCCGTAGGCTAAGCTGAGGCAGAAAATTAGGGTTTCCTCTTTCAAATACTGCTCAGTTGGCGTTCTAAGGTTGTTGTGCATACTTACTATTTATAGCAATTCGCTATTTTTAGAAAGTCTATCTTTTGGCAGTATTTGTCTAGCAGCAGTTCAATCCTTTGCAGTTCAATGTTCAATTTGGCTTTCTGTTGTTTTGATGTGAACTTACTATTTATAGCAATTGGCTATTTTTAGTAAGTCTAATTTTGGCAGTAGCATCATCAGCAATTCAGCTCAAGTCATCTTGCTATCCTTCAGTTTCAGTTTGGCTTTGGTTATCTCCATGGATTAAGTTTTATACTTAGTCATTTTTATGTTTCTCAGTTGTACCCCCACGCCTAGGAATGATCACTTCATGTTGTTTTTAAAAGGGGGTTATTAAGGGGTCAATGGTGCATTTAATGAATTATTAAATGTTTTATTGTTGCAAAGTGAAGTTGGACGCCTAAAAGAGGTTGATTAATATTTTATTATTTCAAAAACTGAAATGCTTAAAGTGGCATCCCTTTTGGAAGTTGAAGTGATTCAACTTCTTGGAATTTGAAGAGTCTCTTATTGCTTCATTTGCCAATTCAAACTTATATATTGCTGCTGTTTGAAGAGCTGATTATCTTTTGGAAATATTGTAAAGTTATGCTGTTGGTTTGAAATCCAGAATCCGGCTAAGGGAAAGCTTAGCAATTTGTCTCCATTCTTCGGGCCTGAAACTATGGTTCCCTAGATGGTGGATTGAGAGTGTGCTTCATTCAGAAGTGCACATTGAGCTTCATTGTTGGAGAATTTGAAGTATTTTTCAGTTTTTGAGCTTGCTGGTTCATTCATGGCTGAAGGTGATTTTCATTAACTCTTTGTATGATTTTAATATGCTTCTGGGTATTGAAGATTTGGATTCCTAGCACATGGGTGCCCCTTCCCATAGAAGATCAGAATTTATTTCAAAGTATTTATTTTTATTCTTGTAAAATCGCCCTTGCTAAGGGTCGTACCATGTTGGGAGCATTGGGAATTGTGCAAGTAAATTAATGGTTGCTTTTTGAAGCTGTTTCATCATCATGACATGGGCCTATCCTCCAGAGGTTCATTGCAATTGATTTCACTCAATTTGGAGGTAAATTGATAAAGTTATGTGCATTTCATTGATTCACAGGTTGCTGGTTTACAGTTTCAGTTTCTTGGTTTTTTATATCAGACTTCAAAAGAATCAGATTTATGCTTCATTTTCAGTGTTTTGAGAGCTATGTAATTTGAGAGAATCATTCTTCACATATTGGCATTGTTCTATCATTGTAATACTAGTAAATTGCAGAGTATCTTGATTGTAAGGTTGTGCATTAGTAGTACTAATCCAACCAATTTGTTATTGCTGCATTTACTTGTAATTTCTAAGCAAACATTAATTGCCCCTGGATAGTTTACCGCCAGTGTGGAGAATAAATTTTGTATCTCTCATTGTACCCACTGAAAAGTGGAGAATCCCCACTGTTAAGTGGATGCCCGCCGCAGCGGATGAATTAGTTTTGTATTGTAATGTTTTCCCCCCACTGTTCAAGTGGTAGCGTGGAAATTCTCATGGCTGGTTATCCGCCTAAGTTCATTTCAGTTTGTAATTAGTACTCCGCCATATGTTAGCACCTTGCCTTCAAAAGGATCTTGTGTGTACATTCTTCGCGTTGAGTTTTATCATTTACTTCCAGCTTTGTATTTCAAGTTCAGATTATTGCTAATGATCCCATCACCATAAGCTATCACCTCGCCTTCGATAGGATCTTGGTGAACTTTCTTAGTGAAGGTTACTTTCAAGTTGGATATCTTTTGGGATCTAACGCTAACATTTGGCGTAGTGCTGGTTTGTGTTGTGGAAACATTGAAAATTTAAAAGGAAAAAATTAAGGGGTATATTTCAATGCATTCTGGGAGAAACATTCATCTAAGTGATCGAACCATTACATTCCCACTCCTATATTCTCTTGCTCTGTTTATCTAGAGGAGATAGGATAGATTAAAAGTTAGCTTAATTGTAGTTAAGATCTGCAAAAACCAGAGAAAACCTTACCTGCAATGCATTGTGTTTATGCACCCTTATGTCCTGCCGTTGAGTAAAAAGATAGGAATAGTAGTTTATTTTACTTTGTATGCAAATATCAGCAACAAGAGGAAACTTCCCCTTGTAATTTGAAGAAGCAGTTACTACACACTTGCAATAGTTGACTGTTTCCAATAAGCACTCCAGAGGTGCTAATTGAAATGCCAACAAAGTAATGTCGATGTAATCCCAACATGAGGATGAGAAGCAAGAGAAGTCTTTGTATCATCTGAACTTTCAAGTCATGCATAATACTTAAGCTCCTCTAAAATATCATCATCAAAGGGTATATTATCTGCATCATCAAGTGGAATGAGGCAATCTATAGTAGGATCATTTGGGAATGGAGAAACATGAAGGTCTCCAAACATCTCCCAAATCTTGGTCCAAAGTGTGTGGGGACATTCAATGTCCACTATAACCAACATAGTGTAATCATCAACATGAGAACCAATTACTCCTAATACATGATCAATTTTGTTACCCAAACTGATTACCTTCCAGGTGTGTTTGGTTCAAGCATGAGCCATAAAGGTAAGACAAAAGTTTTAGCCATCTGAGATGGGTTAGAATGCCTTTTTTCCAAGACTCATAATTAGCCTTATCCAAAATTATCACAGAAGGATGAGTAGAAATACCCATGATACAATCCTCAAATGATTACAAAGGAACACCAATGCACTCCCACCCTTCTCACTAGTATCAAAGATCACCCCTCAAAATATTACAAGATTGGCACTTTATGATTCAATGCGATTACAAAGCCTTTTCCAAGATACAATGCTCAATGGGCTTAAAATAGCCAAAATTACAAATTCTGATACAAAATGAACCTAAGACAAAATCTAGAAAAATTAGTTTGATGGTTGTATAGTGCTCTCCGAGACCATTCCAATGCCTACTTGTTTCCAAAAAACGGAGTACCGAAGTGAAAGTTATGGCATGTTGAAGAAATTAGCACAAATAGCTTCAACCTGAAATATCTGGCTGATAAATGGAAGAAATTATTTTCAATACCTCTGTGGATGGGGAGTGCTCGTCTCTAGCTTTCCAATGATATCTCGTTTGCCAAAAATGGACATCATGGCAAAAAGTTATGAATTTTTGAAAAACTGACTGAATTTAGCCTGCAGTGACAGTTTTTTCTAGCAAAAAAAAAGAGTTTTACTTCTAATTTGATTTCTAAAAAATCTACTCACTGTGTGTAGACAATAACAAAAAACCAGAAATATTTTAATGCTAAGAAAAAAACCCAAAAATGGTTTTTTGATCCAACAAGCAGAAGATGAAAAAAAGTTTATTTAACCTTCAACTTGGAGAAAAATGGATGTGCGACGCTTTTTGGACAATGATTTTTTCTAGATCTACTCAATATATGCAAAATCTAATTGATACCCAAATGGTTTTTCGACCCTAAAAACAAAACCCAAAAATTGTTATTCTTACCAATGAGAGGAAGCTAGATTTCTGAAGCAAAAATGAAAACAACTCCAATAAATATTTCACCAGATCTGAGCTTCAAACCCCCGTTTGCAACTTTGTCAAATGGTCTCCAATTTGGATGAAACAAAAGCCAAGTCTGACTTTCTCAAGCCTTTTGGACATGTTGGAACAGTCAAAAAAACTAACAATATAACCAGAAATACTGCAATCACCTGGATCTCACAAAACACATATGCAAAATAAAGAGGTAATTAAATCTTTGCAAACCCTTTCTGATCTTCCAGATCGTTCAAAAACGCAAGAAGAGCATACGGGAATTTCCAAGTTTTTTACAAGAAACTCAATCTCTCAATCAGGTATCTAAGAACTTAGATTTCTCAAAACAAAAGCTCTAATACCATGTCGGAAATCTGAAATAGATTGAATAACCCAAGGAACTTTTTAAGAGAAAATCAAAGCTACATAAACTTGAAAAGCGTGAAGAATGCAAACCAGAACTCCTAGAGATTATGCAATTTCAATATGACAAAATGCATTAAGAGCTTTCAAGATTAATTGATGCAAAATACAAGCTAGGGAGTAGGTTTATATAGAACTTAGGAGAGGATGGAGGTGGCAAATCAACCAATGAGAATTGACCACCAAAACCACCAACATTAAATAAAGTGATGAAAAAGTAAATACTCCACCCTAAAAAGGTGGAGGACAACTGATCACTTTATCTCCTAGTTATTAAATAATTAACCCACTTTATTATCCTAAGCAAGCTTAATAAATGTGTAGGAAAAACCTATAACTAAGGGAAAATAAATTAATCCACTAGGAAAATAAAAACCTACACCAACAATTACAAGCGGGATGCATCAGTATAACAACAATCATTTGCTTTTCAAAACTTAATCAACCATAGCAGTAGCACTTTAAAAACTTAATCATCCACAGCAATAACACACGTTTCAAATCTAGCAATTAAGAACACAAGACAAACACACAATTTACTTGGAAACACTTGCGGGAGAAAACCATGGCAAAATATTGCTTATATAAAACTTTTTTTACAATCTTCGTAGGCACCAACCCACTAGAGACACCAATCCCCACCCTTGAGCACCAACCCAGCAAAAGACACCAATATTTTCTAGCGAAAGGCACCAACCTCCAATCTCCTCAATTAGGAAGCACCAACCTCCAGATGAATATTGTGTTTTCCTTCTTGAGTATTGCTGCTTCAATATGCTTCACAAATATGCCTTAATACATTCACAAAAATATGCTATAAATCTGGCTTAAGGTCTGCTCTAATTTCACTTGGAAATTTAATCACAACTTCTTCACATGTATTTCTGCCTTAATGTCTATTGTAGTAAACTTAGATCTACTCGTAAAAATTTATACATATGATAAAAAAAATCCTCCATAAATCTGATCATAAACTTTTCATTAAATTTTCTCATGTTCTTCAAATAAACTTGCACACATATCTCATTTAGATTTGCATATGTTCTTCAATAAGAGTCGGAAATATTCTTCATGCTTTCAGCCTTTTAGTCTGCTTTAAATCTGCTCAATATTCAAATAATATTCAATGCTTACTTGCATCTCACACCTCTACTTTGCCTTGTTTTATACATTATTAGACATGCCCATTTTCCCAAAGGAGATGACTCTCACAAGAAGGGTGATCCTTCCAAGAGGGGTCAGCCCTTACAAAAATGTATTTTATTATTTTTATTTTTCAAATTTAAATCCCCAACATGGGGCGCTCCAATAAATGTGTCAGCCTCTTCATAAAAAATAATTTAATTTAATTTTTAAGTCACCACATGAAGGCTCTAGGAATGTAAGGGTCAGCCCTTAGAAATAGATAAAATTAAATTTTTATTTCCCTTTGTGAGGTTTGTAATATCCACCCCCACTTTTTCCAAAATTTCACATGTTAGCATTAGCCAAATAATAATGATAAGCAACTGAGAAAATCAAGCTTCCACTTTTTGATCACCCAAATCCCGATGAGGGCAAGATGAGAGCATACGATGAGAAGGTGATCATTGCGTTAACTGGAAATCATCCACTTTTTCAATGGGGTGAGTGAAATCATCCACTTTTTCAGTGGGGTGAGTGAAATCAAATTAACTGAAAGCAAATACCTTCCACTTTTTGATCACTCAAATCCCGATGTGGGCAAGGTGAGAGCATATGGTGGTAAGCATAGTAACGAGACTCGGACTCGGCTAGGGTGACTCGACTCGCAACTCAAGACTCGGCACAGACTCGGCAAAATGAAAAAAGTTGAAAAAACCCTAGAAATTTAGAGATTTTTAAGGATTTAAAACTTGTTTCAAGCACCCTTTATCGAATAAACCTTAAAGACACAATAACATCATTAAATAGAAGCAAATTTGATCACATACACAAGTATACAATGATCACATAAGTATAAAATACACAAATTGTAGTTGAGTTGCTGAAGGAAATAGCATACCTAGACATATAAGTATAGTCAAATGTATACAAAACTCATGGAATATGAAATCCATGACATCAAATGTTCCATATAAATATGAAATATCAAAAAAATAGCCACAAGTCTATGGCTTAGTGCAGCCAGCATCCTTCCTACGAAGGCTTCTAAGGGTCCTCGATGATGTAGCAGCTGCAGCCATAGTCTCTGCCTGTGTCTCCATGCCACTCTCACCAACAGCAGTTGTGTCTCCTCATGTTCTAGCCTCCTCCTCAGCCTCTCTCTTTGCCTGGTCCACCCAATCAAGGTCCTCGTCACTAAAGACTGCATCTATAGCCTCAATGATCCACTTAGACTGTGGATCAACCTCCTCTAACCTGATCGAGGTGGAATCGTGGTAAAAAATCTTCCTGTATCTGAGCCGAAGGTTGTAATGAACATATACCAAATCATTCATCCTCTCCACTGACAATCTATTGCACTTCTTGGAGTGTATGTGCTCAAACATACTCCAATTGCGCTCACAACCAGATGAACTGCATGGCTGGCTCAATATACGAATGGCAACATTTTGAAGGTTCAGTGTATCAGAACCAAACATATGCCACCAACTATCTAAAATGAGAAAAAGAAGCAAAATCAATCTCATTTCCAACTTTAATTTTCAAGTTTCACGTTTCAAATTAAACATTTAATAATAAATTATAATATAAAAAGATGAAAATTATGCCCTTAAATATATTTTTACCTGGCTGTAATGTCGTCCTACTCTCTTTGCACAAATGGCGTGCAAAGAAGTCTCCTTGTGCCTTAGTGAAGGCATCTATCTCGTGCACTATCTGTGTAGTAACAGCAGGCAACATCTGCTCTATCATCGAGTAGAGCCCACTAAGAATCTCTCTATCTGCATGTAGATCACGGCAGAATTGGAAGGCCGGATTTAGGAAACATGCGGCTGCATGGATGGGCCTATGAAGTTGGTGGTGCCATCTTTGATCAATGATCTCCCAAATGGGACGATACTTCTCTTCAACTCCACCATAGACGGATCTAATGGCCTTTTTGGCCCTATCCATGCCCTCATATATGTAGCCCATTGCGGGCTTCTCCCCATCAACAACTCGTAGGAGAACCACCAAGGGCTTGATAAACTGCAAAGTGCAAACATTGTGAAACATTAACTTAAGTGTGAACGAAAATAAACAAATAAAAGTAAAATATGAATAAAAATTAAAAGTAAAACATAATGAAGAATTAAATTTTACCTTCACAATCTCCTCCGCTGGTGTCCAAAACCCTGGCTCGTCAAAAATACAATCAGCCACTACAATCCTTGTAGTTCTTGTAGCATAGGATGAGGAAGACCACTCCTCACCAACAAACATGCGCCTTAAAGTTACCTTTGACCGAATCAAGGATTGCAATGTGATAAAATTTGTTGCAAACCTAGTGATGCCAGGACGAGCCAACTCCCTCAACCCCGTGTATTGCCTTATAAGGTTAAGCACCCATGTGTGATTGTATACAAATTTGCAAATGTTTTTTGCAGAATCCACACATGTTTTGATCCATGGGAGCTTGCCAAGATCCTCCGAAATGAGGTCAATGCAATGGGCGGCACATGGAGTCCAGAATATAGTAGGGTGCCTCTCCATCAATAATCTACCAGCAACAACATAATTTGTTGCATTATCTGTCACCACTTGAACTACATTCTCTTCTCCCACCTTAGCTATCACCTCCTCTATAGCCTCCCAAAGGTATGTGGCATTTTTGATTTGGGTGGAAGCATCAATGGACTTGATGAAGATGGTGTCACCTGAAAAAATAAGCAAAACCAATTATTCAATAAATTAAAAAACATAAATCAGCCATATTAAAATTAAAATCACTAAATCAAATTCAAATTTCAAATTATTCAATGCATTGAGGGAAGTACAATTACCTCCAGAGGAAACTAAAAAATTAAGCAACGACCTATTTCTCCTATCTGTCCAACCATCAATCATGATGGTGCAACCCGACCTCCTCCACTGCAAGCGCCGCTCCTCTAATTGTGATTTTACATCTACCACCTTTTGAGTCAAAAGTGGCCCCTTTAATTCATCTTCAGTAGGGGCTTTGAACCCTGCCCCACATATGGTTATGGCATCAACCATGTTTTGCCAAAAAGGCGACATAAAACATGTCATAGATAAATTAATAAGTTACTTAGATAAGTATTGTAAAATGAAAAGTTTTAACTTTTAACTTTAAATTTGAATTTGATAATGAGATACATCTAGATTCTAAAATTTAAATATAAATTTTAAAAAAATTAAACGAAAAAGAATTACCTGGCTACATGGAAGGGAATGGTGCAATAGTACCAAAAGTCTACAATTGTTTTCTTCACTGCATCATGTACGTCCCTGTTCCAAACCATGCTCTCAAGCGACAGTTGGGAACCAGGAGCAGTGTGTGGTACAAAATATGAGTCCACCCTAGATTTACGAACTCTAGGGCCAATGCTAACACTCCCACTACCACTAGCAGTAGCAGCGCCAACAGCACTAGGAGTAGTACTAGTAGTAGTACGCATAACTGGTGCAGTAGCAGAAGCACTAGCACTAGGACAGTGTGGAGGCATGGAAGAAGCATCTCCAACAGCACCAAGTCTCTGTGGCTGTCCAACACTCGCCAACTCCTCCCTCTGCCTCTTTTTCATTTCTTTTTGCAATTCAAATGTTTCTAATTGCACCTGCACTTCACGAACAGCCTCAGGAGGTGCTTTAGTGCAGCCAACTACATCATGGAGGGGTATGCGTGCAATATGATATTTCAATCTGTTTATTCCTCCATGATATATTGTTTTGCAATATTTACATTTTTCCTCTCCTTTTTTCATTCCGGCAAATATTTCAGCATGTTTCCAAGCAGGGTCTTTTCTACCTAGGGTTTGAATTTGAGACATTGTGAAAATATGGTTTGATTTGCAAATGAAAGTGGCTGCAATAACAAGTAGGGTTTCTAAAATTATTTAAGTTGCAACTTGTAAATAGGGTTTGTAAAAAAAAATGCAAACTCAAAAAACAATGATTTTACAAATTACAATGAATTATTTATTAAAAAAACACAAAAAAAACCAATTAAAATCAAACTTACCTCTTAAATCTAGCTTGGAATGCAATGCAAACTCCTCCCAATCGCTGCTAATGAGCTCTCAATGCACCTCCTTGCTAGTATGAAGCTTCCCAAATGATATCTAAGCATGGATTTGTCTTCAACAGCTTGCTGGTTACCCTACAATGATCTCTTCTTTTTCTTCACAGCTCTCTCTTCTCCTCCTATTTTTCCAAGTGAATGAAATGAGGTTGCTTTTAGGGTTGGGGAGATAATATAAGTCAAAAAACAAACTAAGTTTAACTTTATTTCTATGTTTTTTCTGGCCTTTGGCCCTTTGTTGCGTCGGCCGCGTCCAGGGCTTGGGACTCTCCTGGGCGCGGCGCATCCGGCGCGTCCGGCGAGTCCGGCCAAGACACTGCAAGACTCGGCCGCGTCCGAGTCTGGGCTCCCAGGACTCGACCAAGGGTGCTCGACTCAGGACTCGCCGAGTCCTGGCAAGTCCCGTTACACTGGTGGTAAGGCTTACAATATTGAGCTTCTAAGTAAAACCACTTCTTCAATAGGGTAAGTATGTAAATCCAAGTGTATTCAGCGGAAATTACAACAAAGCAAGAAAACACTTGCCAACAAGCCAACCAATCCAAAGCAAGATCCTCCACTTATTCAACGGGTATAACATGAAAGTAAAGAGAGTCGTCCACTTATTTAGCGGACATTACAAAAAAGTAAATAAGGCTCAACCACTTATTCAACGAGAGCGCCACTTATTCAATGGGGGAAGTAGCAAATAAGTACAAGATCAAAATCACCAATGGTACTACCAAGGGTGTTACAATGAGCTCAATATAAAATGTTTCAGAATAACATAATCTGCTGTTATACTAAGCAAATGATGAGAACTTGAAGCACAACTCCCCAAAATGATTTCACAACATCAATATAAGCAACCCCCAACAAGTATAGCAATGATACCTGAAAAGGCCTCTAGAGGACAATAGAAGGTCTGATATGCTGCTGCTACAAGTCTGATATGACTGAACAGCAGACTGAAAACTCCAACCAGCAAGCATAAGATGAACACAACTTTACTCCAAGCAAACCAAAACTTCCCCAAACACCGTAGAATCGAAGACCAAGACTTTGTGAAGTCTAGGGGCCAATATGAAGACAAGATTGCAACTCCAACATGAGTAAACAGCAACATCAACAGCAAACCCTCATCAGCCCAAGTGGTACGGCCTAGCTAGAGGGGCAATCAACTAGGATAAATCAGGTTCTTCTAAAAATCTGCAAATTTGTGCAAAGGGGCACCCAAGTCCTAGAAATCCAATGATCCAATACCCACAAAAAGTTCTCCAACACTCTAATCAGCATGAGCAAATAGGTCATACGGCTAGGGTAGGAAAATAAGGATCAGAACCAACAAGAAGTCTGAAAATCACTCCAAAAGGCTTCCACAACACTGCAAAATCATCGCACACACCAAAAATACAACCACTAGAAAACATCAAAGCAAAACATGATGACATAAACTGAAAGCTTCACCCATATCTCTAATGGTGACTCCTGTCATGAAGCCACTCCAATATCCAGCTAGGGAGTGTCTTGCAACTCTAAAACTGAAGCCAACCTTGAGGGTTTTCGTCCTCAAAGCCCAAGGATTCTCTCCACAATTCGACAGCGCTTCGTTATCATAAGATTGCATAATCCAAATGAGAGCAAGAGGGGGGTATAAATAAGACTTTGGGTCCCAAAAATTCAAACTTCATTTCCCTCCAAAAGGGACGCCACCCTTGGGAAATATTAGTTTATTCATTTGAACTCCGGCTTAGGCCTCCACTTTAGCATGATCGAAAACACTTTTTAAAAACAACTTAAAGTAACCAAGGCTAGGTGTGGGGGTCCAAGGGGCCTTTTTCTAAAACTTAATAACTTATAACTTAAGTTGCCATATTTGTCTTTTTCGAATTCCAAGGATGGTGGAAGCACCCAAAAATGACAGAACTCAACAACTAAAAATGCCACCCCTGCCAAAACTAGAAACCCAATACTGAACTGCTGCCAAGACCACTGCCAGAAATAGCACTTACTAAAAATAGCATACTGCTAAAAATAGTACGTGTCCAAACTCAAAATTATCCCAATCTTAGATGCAATTGTGACTTACTAAAAACAATAAATACTAAAAATAAACATTGCTAAAAATAGCAATATTGCCCACCAAGGATCTCAAAAAACACTCTAGCAAACCACTACAATTACCCCTTGAAATGCTAACAAGAATCCTCCAAGAATCTTGGAATCCCCTAAAATGCCTCCAAATAGCCTATGGGACTCCAGAAATAGGCTAACAGTCACTAAAAAGCTTAGGACTTAGAAGGGGACATTACAGGTTGGCAACTTCATAGAGGGCTGCTCATAAACACATTCAAATGATCTTGATTTTAATATGGCGATTCACTTCCTTCCTCAACGATCTCTCTTGACCTTTGAGTTCCTTTGACATCAATGAAAACAATTTCTAATTCATTATCCTTGCATTCTTCGTCATCAATGACAAAACTATTGATTATATGTGCCTCAACTAGAGATCTTTTGGAGGTGTTTAAAGCTTCAATACTAGGAAGAATACTTCCCAAATGGCCAAAATCTAACTCATGATAGTGATCATCATCTTGAGGTGGTCCTACAAATACTAAGTCCATCACTCTATCATTCAGATCCAAAATAACTGGATTACCACCATGAAAAAAATCTATTTTCTAACTCCATGAGTCTGCATTCTTGTTGCTCATTCCAAAGGCTATCAACAGTTTGTACCTCCATGGTCCTAAGAGTATTGAAGTCACTGTACATATTTTCATTTTCCTTGAACTTCTCTTCATGTCTCCCAACGTAATTTGGTTCCAACTTAGATTTCTTTTCGAACTCATTAATTCCCTCAATTAATTGCTTGATCTCCATAGTTCTTGCTTTTGTTTCTTCCTCCTTAGATGTCATGTCCCCTTCTAGTTGACATCTCTCAGAGTATAGGATTAGCCTATTATGCGACCCTCGTAGGCTGATAGGGTGGATAGAGGGTCTTGATGGAGCTTGGCTCAGCTTCAATTGTCAGTATTTGATCAGTTGGCTTTCGTTCGGGCTCATTCGGACACTTCTAGCCTGAGTTGCTATTTTTAGCAGTATTTGGCACTCATCGAGGGACCCCTGCTATTTTTAGCAGTATGGATTGATCACATACAGAATCACTTCCTTATCCGTCAGCTTCAGACGGCTTGTGCATCGGGTGAATATTGAGAGAGATATTAATATTTAATTGATTTAATTAAATATTAATTATTGGAGCTTATAATATAAAGTTATAATATTTCAAATATTATAACTTAAGTGATTTTGGCTGAAGGGGTCGCCCAACATGGGAAGAGGCCATTTGTGATTATATTTTATAATTAAAAATTGCACCGGAGACTATTGAAATATTAAAATCAAAAGTTCGAATTATTTTAATGATCCCTATTATTAAGGAAATCGCACTTTTCAGAGTGTATAAGGTTTTGCTTTGAAATTCGAGCTCATTATGTCATTGATTATTGAAAATTGATTAAGTCTTCGTCCAGAGCACGGAAGCCTAGGGTTTCAGTCTCAGAGCATTGGGGAACGAGCCATCTTCAGTGAAAGCAATTCAGAGGTTGTGAAATATCTTCCGATCTATTGCCAGGCAAGAGATTTCTTCATTCAGAAGAAATTACAGAGCTTCACAGTTGATTCAAACTTCAGGGTTTTGGTTAGCAATTCATCCAGAGGAGTTTTCTACAGTAGGGCGCTTATATCACTCAGATCTAGAGATTCCTAGAAGAGCCGTACTTTCTTATTTATTGCTGCTGCTACAGCCGTACCATTTGCAGCAGGGCCGTACCTTTGAAGAAAGCCGTACTTTTTATTGAGTAAATCGCCATATAGTTTGCCAGTCTGACTTCACATCTTGAGTCGCCTACCTCTCTGGCATCATTAGCAGACATCTGCAGGAGGAGAAAGTGCATAATCCTTTCAGCCGTACATTTTCTTGAAGAACATTTGCTGCTGCAAAAACCAGGTTCTTTCATAAAATATCATTGCCTTTTTTATTGCATGTAATTGGATCTTTATTGTAATCATCTCAGAAGATTAATAAATAGTCTAGCATCCTTATTCTCAATACATTCCATAGTTTTCAGAGTTGAAAGATTTTATTTGAATTTATTATCTATTTCTTGTAAAATCGCATTATTGCATTTATACTCAAAAACCACAAAAAACCAAAAAATACACAAAACTCTCAAAAAAACAGTCAGATACAGAAAACGGGGAAACAAGGGTTTCTACAGTGGTATCAGAGCTAAATCCTGCCATCCTGAGGGTTTAGCAATCTTATGCAGTCACAACAAATTGGGTCTCACAGGTATTACACACGCAGGCGAGCCTTGATTGACAGGCAACAGGGTTCAATCCGGCAGCTGGAAAACATGGCTGACAGAACAGATAATCCTAGAACAGAGATTCCTCATAATCCCAGAGATCAGGACGATGCAGAGGTTTTAGACACTCTCAGAGACTTACGAGCAGGTCAACAGCAATCCAACGATGTGCTACAGCAGTTGACAGTAGCCATCCAGAGGTTGGGTACACAGAGGAGACCGTCACCTCAGCGTGAGGATAACAGGAGTGATGCAGGATCTCAAAGAGCACCTAGGACTGTTTCACGGACAGCAAATAGGCCCACCAGGCCTACTTTTGCGAGACAGGAGCCCGATGAGGCTATTGCAGGTGAGGAGCACGAGGAGTTGTTCGCAGATACACTTATGGCAGCGAACGAGGAGTGGGAGTTAGTACCACCTGATGTCAGAGAGAGGATTTCCTTTGACAGATTTGTTACACAGAGGCGAGAGCACCACAGAGGTCGACAGGATTGGAGACCTAGATACCAGAATCATGACCTGAAACATGCTACGAACAGGCTCAATCTAGCGATGTTCGATGGTAGTGGTAAGGTCACAGCTCAGGCCTGGATTAGTAAGCTGGACACGTTCCTTACATTGCGCCCGATGGCTGAGAGAGATGCTATCAGATATGCGACACTGCATCTTGAGGGAATAGCTTATGACTGGTGGCACCACGGAATGGTGACCCTACAGCATGACCGGATCACATCCTATCAGGAGTTTGTTGACAGGTTGGTGGAGCGGTTTGACAGGAAGGATCCAGAATCCTACTTCAGAGACTTGGCTCAGTTGAGACAGAGTGGCATCCTGGAGTCGTATATTGGTGACTTTCAGAAGTTATCAGTTATGGTTCCGAATATTTCAGAGAGACGACTTGTGGTACTCTTCATGGAGGGTTTGACAGAGCCATTGAGGGGTTGGATCAAAGCCTTTGATCCTCCTTCATTACAGGAAGCGATGAAGAAGGCACGTAGTATGGAGTTGGCAGCACCGTCGATGATTCAACTCCAGAGTTCTTCTTCAGGGACAATAAGGACTTTAACAGAAACAAGAGAAGTCTGATTTTAACAAAGAAAAATCAGATTTTAAGAATGATTCAAAGGGTAAATCAGCAGCACCACCTTTGGATCGAGAGGCTCTTAACGATCTACGCAGGAAGAAGCTTTGCTTCTACTGCAAAGGTCCCTATGACGCCAATCACGATTGTCCTTTGAGGCCTAAGGGCAAGGAAATCGAGTGATGTATTATGAGGAGTCCCGAACGGGGGCTAGGAGAGAGTCGAGGGAGTCGGTGTCAAAGGCTAGTAGCCAGTGCAGATGGAACTAACACATACGAGGCCACGCCTATCTAGCATTCAGCAGGAGGGCTCATTGGATTAGTGGAGTGTTGGCAGGAGAGAGGGTCATTACCCTTCTTGATCAGGAGCCACACACAATTTCATAGATGCTAGATTTGTTGAGAAACGCGGACTCATCACTGAGGAGTTCGAGGGCATTAGGGTTAAGGTGGCCGATGGTTACACTCTTAGGTGTGAACGCATGATTAAGGATCTCCCTTTACGCTTGAACAATTATGAGTTCAAGGCTGATTACTACGTAGTTAACATGGGAGATATTGATTTGGTCTTGGGCATGAAGTGGCTTCATTCACTTGAGGAAGTCACTCTTCGTCTTAAGGTCATGGAGATCCGTTTTGATGTTGATGGAAAGACACATTCTAAAAGCAATTCGGGACAACAACATCAAAACAATTTCTTTTCGTCGGATGGAGAGACTCATGCGACACGACATGGTAGAGTGGGTTGCCGAGTGCACTTTGGCACCTATACAGGAGGGACAGCAGAAGACTGAATATCATCCCGACATACAGCAGTTGAGAATCAAGCATGATAAGGTATTCAGTGATATTCCACTAGGGAGACCTCCAGACAGGGGCATTGAGCATATTATTGAGCTTGAGGAGGGCGCTAAGCCCGTTATGATTATGCCCTATAGATATCCCAAGCGGCTGAAAGATGAGATCGAGAAAACGATCAAGGAGTTACTTGCTATGGGTCACATTCGACCTAGCAAATCACCATTCGCTTCTTCAGTTGTTTTGGTAAAGAAGAAGGATGGCACCTTACGCATGTGCATTGACTACAGAGTCCTGAACAAGAGGACTATCAAAAACAGGTATCCAATACCTCGTATAGACGAGCTTATTGATGAGCTTCGTGGTGCATGTTACTTCACTAAAATCGACTTAAGGTCAGGGTATCATCAGATCAGGGTTCGTGAGCAGGACATCGAGAAGACTGCCTTCCGTTGTCATTGTGGGCACTTTGAGTTTGTAGTGATGCCATTTGGGCTCACTAATGCACCAGCTACATTTCAGTCCACGATGAACAGGGTTTTTCATTCACTGCTGAGGAGATTCGTATTGGTCTTCTTCGATGATATCCTTATTTACAGCAGGACTTGGCAGGAGCATTTGGCTCACCTGGAGACCGTGTTGAGTATTCTGGAGAGGGAGTCCTTGTACGCCAAGGAATCCAAATGTGATTTGGGGATGACCAAATTGTTATATTTAGGTCACATTATCAGTGGAGAGGGAGTGCGGATGGATCCTGAAAAGATCCGTGCTATTATTGACTGGCCTACACCGGCAAACCTGACACAGTTGAGAGGGTTTCTAGGTTTGTGTGGGTTCTATCGCAGATTCGTGAATGGTTATTCACGACATGCAGCCCCTATGACAGATTTACTAAAGAAGGGTGCATTTATTTGGACTCCTGAGGCACAGGAGTGTTTTATGAGATTTAAGGAGTTGATGACTACATGCCCTGTGTTGGCACTACCTGACTTTTCGAAGCCTTTCGAGCTTCAGTGCGATGCATCAGGTGAGGGCATTGGTGCGGTGCTTATGCAGGACAAGCACCCTATTGTATATGAGAGCCGTAAACTCAGAGGGCCAGAGAGACTTTACAGCATTTATGATAAGGAGATGCTCGCTATAATGCATGCCTTAGCAAAATTTAGACAATATCTTGTTGGCAGCAAATTTTGCATCAAAACTGATCATAATAGTTTGAGACACTTCTTGGGGCAGCGAGATCTCAATGATTGTCAGCAGAAGTGGGTGAGCAAATTGCAGGCATATGACTTTGATATCTCGTATATCAAAGGTACACAGAATGTAGTAGCTGATGCTCTTTCACGCAGGCCATATTTGAGCTCTATGGTTCACATTTCAGAGGATTGGAGGCATATGATTGTGGCAGAGTATGCCAAGGATACTTGGGCCTCCAGCATTGTTGAGGGATCGACTATTGATACCAGGTACACACTTGTAAATGACTTGATCATTTACAAGAACAGGATTTATTTGGTCCCAGGTTTAGAGGTGAAGAACATTGTCATGCGAGCCTTTCATGACGTGCCTACAGCAGGACATCCCGGGTATTTCAAAACCTACAGACAGATACGGGAGAGATTCACATGGAAAGGACTTAAGGCAGATGTTCTTCAATACGTGCGTGAGTGCCCTGTTTGTCAGCAGAACAAGCTGGAGAACACGTACCCGGCAGGTTTATTGCAGCCACTTCCGATTCCTGACAGGAAGTGGGAATGCCTGTCGATGGACTTCATTACGGGCTTGCCTAAAGCCCAAGGATGGGATTGCATATATGTAGTTGTGGATCGGCTAACGAAGTATGCCGACTTCTTTCCGATTACCACTACCTACACAGCTACACAGGTAGCAGAGGTCTTCTTTCGTGAGGTATTCAGACTACATGGATTGCCTCAGAGCATTGTGAGCGACAGGGATAGTCGGTTCTTGAGTCACTTCTGGCAAGAGGTGTTCAGACTCTGTGGGACCGAGCTTACTCCGAGCACCAGTTACCACCCGCAGACTGATGAGCAGACGGAGATAGTGAATAAGTGGGTGGAAGGGTACCTCAGGAATTATATTGCAGGGCAGCAGAAGGCGTGGGTCAAATGGATTCATTTGTGTGAGTATTATTACAACACGACATTCCATATGACCATTCAGATGTCACCTTTCATGGCATTGTACGGTTATGAGGCGCCGAGTTTTCTGGATTTGCTACTGAGTGACAGTAGAGTGCCGAGTGCTGGAGACTTGTTGCAAGAGAGTTAGGATACTATGAGGGCTCTCAAGGAAAATATCGCCAAGGCACAAAATCAGCAAAAGCAGTACGCGGATCAGAAGAGAACAAAGAGGCATTTTGAGGTGGGTGACATGGTTTATCTTATGCTGCAGCCCTACCGTCAGTCCACTCTTAGGAAGAGTGGGTCAGAGAAGCTTAAGCCATGGTATTACGGTCCTTTCAGGATCCTGAGGCGAGTTGGAGAGGTGGCTTATGAGCTTGAGCTTCCGGCAGAGAGCAGGGTACACAATGTTTTTCATGTATCACGTCTCAAGAAGGCGTTGGGACACCGTGTGGTACCTTCTGCAGTCTTACCTCCCTTAGATGATGAGGGAAAGTTGATTTTAGTACCTGAGTCTATCCTGGAGTACAGAGAGCGACAGTTGCGTAGGAGGACTATCAGGGAATATTTATTGAAATGGAGAGATTTGCCTTTGAGGATGCTACATGGGAGAGCGAGGATATTCTGCAGCATCCGGAGTTGAGATTGCTTGAGGACAAGCAATTTCGGAGGGGCGGACTGTCATGTCCCCTTCTAGTTGACATCTCTCAAAGTACAGGATTAGCCTATTATGCGACCCTCGTAGGCTGATAGGGTGGATAGAGGGTCTTGATGGAGCTTGGCTCAGCTTCAGTTGTCAGATTTGATCCTTGGCTTTCGTTCGGGCTCATTCGGACACTTCTAGCCTGAGTTGCTATTTTTAGCAGTATTTGGCACTCAGCGAGGGACCCCTGCTATTTTTAGCAGTATGGATTGATCACGTGCAGAATCACTTCCTTATCCGTCAGCTTCAGACGGCTTGTGCATCGGGTGAATATTGAGAGAGATATTAATATTTAATTGATTTAATTAAATATTAATTATTGGAGCTTATAATATAAAGTTATAATATTTCAAATATTATAACTTAAGTGATTTTGGCTGAAGGGGTCGCCCAACATGGGAAGGGGCCATTTGTGATTATATTTTATAATTAAAAATTGCACCGGAGACTATTGAAATATTAAAATCAAAAGTTCGAATTATTTTAATGATCCCTATTATTAAGGAAATCGCACTTTTCAGAGTGTATAAGTTTTTGCTTTGAAATTCGAGCTCATTATGTCATTGATTATTGAAAATTGATTAAGTCTTCGTCCAGAGCACGGAAGCCTAGGGTTTCAGTCTCAGAGCATTGGGGAACGAGCCATCTCCAGTGAAAGCAATTCAGAGGTTGTGAAATATCTTCCGATCTATTGCCAGGCAAGAGATTTCTTCATTCAGAAGAAATTACAGAGCTTCACAGTTGATTCAAACTTCAGGGTTTTGGTTAGCAATTCATCCAGAGGAGTTTTCTACAGTAGGGCGCTTATATCACTCAGATCTGGAGATTCCTAGAAGAGCCGTACTTTCTTATTTATTGCTGCTGCTACAGCCGTACCATTTGCAGCAGGGCCGTACCTTTGAAGAAAGCCATACTTCTTTTTATTGAGTAAATCGCCATATAGTTTGCCAGTCTGACTTCACATCTTGAGGCGCCTACCTCTCTGGCATCATTAGAAGACATCTGCAGGAGGAGAAAGTGCATAATCCTTTCAGCCGTACATTTTCTTGAAGAACATTTGCTGCTGCAAAAACCAGGTTCTTTCATAAAATATCATTGCCTTTTTTATTGCATGTAATTGGATCTTTATTGTAATCATCTCAGAAGATTAATAAATAGTCTGGCATCCTTATTCTCAATAGATTCCATAGTTTTCAGAGTTGAAAAATTTTATTTGAATTTATTATCTATTTCTTGTAAAATCGCATTATTGCATTTATACTCAAAAACCACAAAAAACCAAAAAATACACAAAACTCTCAAAAAAACAGTCAGATACAGAAAACGGGGAAACAAGGGTTTCTACATTAGATATGATTGAAATATTGACTAACTTTCAGCTTAATAAAGTGAGTAGTGAGCTAGGCTAAGTTCAAGGTTGAGCTCATCAACCTCATTCTCCTTCTCTTGGTATGCATTCAAGGTCTCTTCTACAAACTTAATAGCATGATCCCTATCTGAAAGCAATTGCAAACAGTCTGATTTTATTACCTCCAATGCTTCTTTGATAGTTTGAATATTTGCAAGAATAGCTATATCCTTATTACCCATTTGTCTCTCTTTAACCTGAGCTTTCCGATAGAGGTTTTCAATGAAGTTGTGTGTGCTATCAAACCTTGTTAAATTTTGTACAACCTTTTCTTCAGTGATCATCAATTGGTTCTTCAATACTTGTAATTCTCTAGGCCTTTGATCAAAATCAACATCACACGACACATTTTCTGATTTGTCTTCAAAAGCATGATTTTCAAAATCAGCTACCTCTCTATCATTCCCTTTGGATAATTTCTGAGTTGAAGTTAGGACAGCACTATGCTCAAGCAAAGAATCATCAATTGGTTGCTCATCTTTGAATTTTGGTGACATAACACCTGGATCCCATGGTCTTATAAATTGATTGTTTTGATCTGCAAATATAGGCTCATTATGCTCCCCATGAATGGCTGATTTCTTCAACATATCACTTTCAAACTGTTATGAATCAAACAAACTTAAAGTGCGTGCAAAAATCTTCTCTTTCATTAGGAACATTCCTCTCCATTGATTATGTTTGGAAGTCATTCTGGTACACATTTAGCATAGGTAATTTCCATTCAATTTCTGAACTTTCATCATTATGGAGATGTATGTGCTCATTACTGATTGTTGATTTGAAAGCAACAACATCCTCAAAATCAGCATACTACTTCTTTTCCCAGCTATGTTGTATTTGCTTAAAGTCATTTATTGTTATTTACGTTCGTAAATGCAATAGATGGAATTAACATACTTAATTTAGCAAATACACAAAAAGGATGTAAAACACCTTTATCATTTTTAAAAGTAACAAAATTTAGCCTGCATAGTCCTGCAAGCAATATCTAGATACATAAGCTCTCTGCTTTGACAAAGAAGATGGCTAAGTATTCAAATTGGGTTCCAAAGAGTATCTTCAGCAAGCTGCCTCTTGTGATCATAAAAATAAATGAGGAATAGAAGCAGCAAGCCCTTAAAGAATTAAGTAAGGCTCATAAGTTCCTTGAATCTGGCTTTCTCAAATTGGGAATTCATGTTCCTGTGGTGCAATAAAATTTACAATTTAGTAGATTTCAGGATAAAGAGCGGAGAAAGCAGAAAAAAAAAAAAAAGACACTCTAAAAAGACAGAGAAACAGACTACGCATGGGTTACACTATTCATATATTCCTTCATTATTTTCCAGATAACATTTTTACCTGGATCCTAAAGTGCAAAATACAAAATATAACAAGCCTGCTACAGATATGTTTTCAAATACATAGCAGAGAAGGCATCTATCAGCAAACACGGAGGAAGTATATTAAAATACCAAACTGCTCCTATATCATTGGTACTTGCTGATTAGTAACTGCAGGAAGTTCATAAAATGTGTATCTTTGTGGCCAGGAAAAACACAATTTGAGGTAGTCTGCATATTTCACAACTATAATATGAACAGAACAGACATTTAACTTAGTATCAGGCAAATAACTGTAGAGGAACATAGGAAGATAGAAGTGATAGTAAAAATAGATAAAAAGTACACAAAGAAAAAGCTATAGTTTACCTTGAGTATGGCAATCCAACAAGCCACCTCAAGTGCTTGAGCTGCCTCATCAATGATAACCAAGTCAAATGTCATCCCCTCCAATTGTCGAGATAAAGCACCAGTCAGAGTAGTTAATATAACATCTGAGTTCTTAAGCACATCAGTGACAGCTTGTTGCTGTCTCTGCCTCTCCTCCTTCCCAAGTTTTCGAAGCTCTCTCCTAATGTCCCTTTTGCTATTTCTATCTTTAGCTTTCAGAAGCTTGTTGTTCATAAGCTGCAATATCACAAAAATCAATCAGTTTGTGTAGCCTACCAACTACAAACAAGAACAAGTTCAAATCACAAGGAAACTAATCAACAATTGATTTCTTCATTGCTTGACAATATTTTAAACCTTCTTGCAAATAGAACTACTGATCTATTTTTAAAATCAAGGCAATCAATCTAGTATCTGCCAATCAAATACATTAATAGTTAAATAACCAATGAAAGAGACAAAAGAAAGAAGAAAATATATGTCTTTATAATATTTGTGTCATAGTATTGTGCCAAGTTCTTGTAGGGTCACCTGTCCATTCTGAAGGAAAAAATATTAGAATAGATTTCAAGATCTTGCCCATAGAGAGATTTGTCATTGTGTGAAAGAGACAAAGAAAGAAAGAAACACACATCTTTATAATATTTGTGTCATAGTATTGTGCCAAGTTCTTGTAGGGTCATCTGTCCATTCTGAAGGAAAAAAAACCTTAGAATAGAATTCAACATCTTGCACATAGAGAGAGATTTGTCATTTTGTGAGTTTCCACAATCATACATAATCATGAATAAAACAAATAATTAATAAACAGGTGATTGTGCATACATACTATAATTGTTAATTTAAGTTATTGAGTTAACGATCGGTTAGTAAGCTTAAATATATGAACCACTGCAGTCAACGTAACCATTTGTATATGTGCAAGTTGAGTTCGTCCATTTGGATTTTTCTATCCAAAAGTCCATTATCATTATGCAGGTCAAGCCTGAGTATGCTTGGAGACCAAATACACTACATAAGAGGTCAATGAAGACCCTAACTTGGTTATTTCGAGTGGATTTACATTTTGATCTACAAGCTAAATGATCTGCATGCAAACTGTGTTTCCTATGAATACTGTACAAGTTTTCACATAGATAGCTTTCACTATATATGTCATAAATCTTCTTATTTCATGTTCAAGTTCTTTCATGTAAGTATAATCAGCGACCTTTATGATGCTGTTGTTTCTTCAATGTCTCGCCACCCATTTGAAACATATACTATGTCATCAAGACCAATGGCCATCATCAAAAACCGAAAAACAGAAAATTTGCCGCCAAAAAATGGAGCAGAATCATTAATGGGACATGAATCTGAGCAACAAGAATCAAACCAAGGAAGAAAGAATGACTTAACAGAGGGCTTTACTTTCATCTGGTGATCAACAACTTCATTCAGCAAGAAGATGAAGACACACATACTAGTCCACAAGAAGTGGGTAACAAACTTGGATGAAACAAGCATATTAAAAATGGCTAAAGATACTTCTGCCTTGATTTCCTGCACATCTGCTTATAAAGATGCAAAATATAAATGAATAGCATCAGTAGGAGGTCAAAAGAGGGTGCTTAGGATAGTCATATGAAGATTGACTGCAGCGAGAAAAAGACAAGTGACAGCCTGAAGGAATAAATACGTTCTGTCAACAATTCTTATGAGGTCAAACTTCTTGTTAGAGCTTTGTGGACTGAGGACAGTTAATGTAAACTTTAGCTGGGTGTTTCAGATTTAGTGCTCAGTCCATCAGGAAATTTGTTTAGCATTAGTTTTAGAATAGAATATTGGCCAGAGGATTTAGCTTTAATCTGATAGTGGGAGAGATTTTGTGAGGCAAAAATCCAAGTGTGTGGTAATCGCAAGCACAAGCTGTATTAGTTTTTAATCAAACAATCCACACTCTCTGATCTAAACATATTGGGATGTCAAAACTGAGAGAGATGGTCATTGAACATGAAGAGATCTGATGGGAAAGCTTTAATTTTGCAAAAGATATGTGAGCTCAAAGTAATAAAAGCTTTGGGGATAGGAATTAAAGTATGTGCTTAATTTAATTTTGGTCTAACAGTCAGCATTGACATCTTGAAGCTTTGGTGCCTTTAGAAAATAGGAAAGCACTAGCTGTTGATCAAACATTGATCGGATGGTCAGCATTCCCATTTCTAACATTTTAGAATGTCAAGACTTAAGGAGCAGTGGCTGTTGGGTTATTGTTGTGACCTTTTTCACACATCGCCCCATTGCAAATGGGGACCCTCGCTGGTTTGCTCTTAGGGTTTAGCTTTGAGTAGCAATTTCATAGTCTTTGTCGCTCTGGGAGTTTCATGTCAAAATCTGGAGTCATCACCCGAGCTAAGTTGGGAGTTTGAGCCTGAAACTGAACATAAACGTCATAGAAGTGGTTAGAAGACCCGGTAGACGAGGATCCCCTGTGCTTTCACTCAATTCTGACACTTCCTATTTTTTAGGGATTCTGCTTTTTTGCTTTTTTTGTTTTTGGCATTTCTGGACCAATCTAGAATTTACTATTTTTAGAAAGTTGTTTTTTGCTTTTTTCTATTTTTAGTAAGTTTCTATTTTTAGAAAGTGCTAGGTGTCACTGGCAGTGGAGTCGAAAGTTTCCACTTTTGGAATTAAAAAGCAGGCAAAAATCAAGCAGAGGTCTTGAAAAATCGAAAAAATCATGAGAAAGCGCATGCAAATCATGAGAAAAGCACATGCAAAAGTGAGAAAAGCAAGAAAAGGCGCATGCAAAGGCTAAAAATCAATTGAAAAAAATTGCGCCTTCAAGGGAAAATCGTTCAAAAATCAAGTTAAAAAGCAAGAAAATCATGATAGAATTCGCCTAAGTATGGAGAGGTGCGCCATTTGCAAAATCCAGTTAAATCTTCAAAAAGTCCACTTGAGAAATCCATTCATCAAAGAGAAATCTTGGAAAATCCAACTAAAATTCGTCTATTTGAGAAAATCCGCCTTGTACAAGGAAATCCAGTTGGAAAATTCGAAATTCCAGTTGGACAAATGTGAAAATCGACTAAGGCAAGTGAAATTTCGAACTGGACTTTAGGAACTTCAAGATGAAGCGAAATTCCAGTTAGGAAGGAGAAAATTCCAGTTGAAAGTTGAAATCTTCAAAGAGAGAATCGAAAATTTTTCTAAGGCAAAATCACCTTGGTGAAAGAAAATCCAGTTGAAAAATGGATTAGTCCACTTGAGGGTTGAATTTTACTAAAAGGCAAAAAAGAATAAATAACCTAAGTTCTATTTTAAAATGAAACTTAGTTGTCAAGCCAAAAGGGACGCCTTGTTTGAAAAGTCAAAAAATCAAGAAGAGATAAGATTGCTTTTCTCGTTTTAAAGCAAAGATACCCAATGGAAGAAGAGGTCAACCTAAACCAATATGGAAAGATTTTATTATAAAAGATGATCTTGTGAGCTTATTTTCCATTATTTGCAAAGTCAAATTTTCTCACAGGCAAGCCCTCTCAAGCTAAGGACGTTTTTTCTCAAACAGCTGCAAGGAGTTTTTGGATTCCAGAACATAGAGTTGGATTTTTCTCTTTCATTTCCAGATTTCTCAACAACTGCAAGGTTATTACTGGCGAATTTAAAGAAGGGAGAAGGATTCTTCATCTTGGATTTAAAGAAAACTTCAGTATAAATCTTTTAAAATCCAGAAGATTATTTAAAAATTCCATGAATGCTCTTAAAAATAATAAAGGCAGATAAAATTTCATTAGGAATTTATTCTTTAATCAGCCTTTTCAATCAAGTTCTGGATTTTTTTTAATTAATTTTAAAATTTCTCCAGCCATGAAATCGCCTTTCTTACAAATTTGTTGAAATTTTCTAACTTTGAGCTTCGTACAGGCACAATGTCTTCTCCAAAGAACGTGGGAGGTGGAGTCAGAAAAGCTCAAGTAAAGGAAGTCCTCAAAGAATTTTATCCAGAATCCCAATTGTCCTCGAAATGGAGGAAGGTAGCAGATACCAACTTTGAACAGTTCAATGCAATTCAACACAAGAGAAGGATGTTTGGCGCTCAGAACGAAATGCCCACGCCTATTGCCACTAACATCGTTAAGTTCGGACTTCATCAAGCAGCAGGATTTCCACCTGCAATTCAGTGCAGTGAGTTAATGGTCGAATGTGCCAGAAGATATAATCCACAGACTAGATCCATTAAAACACCTAATGGGATCACCTTGGCATACTTCACGGAGGATTCAGTTAGAGAAGTATTTGGTATTCCCCATCGTCAAAAAATGTTGAACAGGACTCAAAAGGAATCACAGGCCATGTTCGATCAAGCCAAAGAATCCTGTATGGACATAGTTAATGCTAACTGGATCAAGGAACCCAAAAGACATCGCTCCAAGTTGCCAAAGAGATTAATTTGCACGGATTTTAAACCAGAATACAGTGATATGATTCATATGCTGAACAGGATTATGGGAACTTCTCAAGGAGCTTTCTTCGAAGTATGGATGTTTTCATATGTGGAGGTCATATTGGGAATGGAAGCAATAAATTGGGCAAAGTTAATAACTGATAACATCGATTTCCAGTTGAGAAACTTGGAGAAAACCAAAACCTTCTATATGAGTTCCTACGTGGTTTATATCTTGGCACGGTTCACTAAGTGCAGAGGACTGATTTGCAAAGGGGAAGTTGGACGTCGAAAAGATCAGCTCAAAGCATATGATTGTTACCCGCAGCTCCAGCTACATTACAGGGACAATTTTAAGATAACCAATGACGCCTTCCTTATGTATATCACACGAGTGCTTCAAGGAACAGTTCAAAGGAGGCTATCAAAGGAGGCTATGGTGATGCTTGATAAGTTCGGATCTTGGTTTTTCCAGTTTCCGACCTTTACGTACATAAGAGTTCATGGATTCTCAGATGCTCCGCATAGACTTCCTCGGTATCCAACAGACAAGATTGTTATGCTTGAAGTTGCAAGGCAACTGGCGTGTGTAGATTCTTTTCAGGCGAAAAGGAACAAACAAAGAGTGGATTTCCCTGTTACAATTGGAAAAATGCTAGAGGTCTGCCCCTCATTACAATCAGCCAAAACAGCAAAGTTAGAGTTGCAGTTTTATAAGTTCAGCACTTATAATCCAAGGTCTGACTATGACCCGTACTTAAGAGTTCACGGGAAAAAGTCCCTTCATGTTATGCAGATTGAAGACTATTGGTCTAACTTGGTGGACGAGTATGGAGTCAGAAAGAAGATTTAGTCTAGAATTCCAATTGAACTTGTAAAAAGGTGTGATTTATTCCCTATACCTGATCAAGTAAAAGACAACGGGGACTACATACATCCTCAATTTGAACAGGAAAAAGATAAGCCTATCTTGTTGCCTAACTGGACACAACCTGAGTTGACCGATTTGGACATATTGATGAAGGATATTTTAGCATACTCAAGGGAATGGGTAGATAGTCAGATCAGCAGGTTGAGAAAAGAAGGATTTTCTCTTACCTATGCCACATTTAGCAATGAGGAAAGCCAGGAGGAAGCAGTTGGGGAAAGTCTTGATGAACTTTCATGTCCCAGCAAGAGAAAGGTAGTGAGTAAAGATCTTCACACAATGGAAAAGGAATCAGCTGACAAAGAATTGGAAAGTAAGAAGCAGAAAGTGACTGAACATCCTTCATCTTCAAGTACTTTATCTGTTGGAGTAATTGAAAAGGTGTACATTGCTGAGATCGAACCAAGCCATGGCAAGAGGTTGAATTCCAAGAACAAACCCTCACTGAGAGTCTGGGAGGGGATGATACATTGATGATTGAAGGCGCAGGAGATACTGAGATTCTTGAGAACAATGAAGAACTGGGAGATGAGGTAATTTCTGCTCTAAAGGGAATTAATGATGATGATCAATTGGAAGATGGGATGGAATTATCCACTATCCCAGCTTGGTTGACTGAAAGTTTGAGGAAGAAGTCCAGATCACTAGATGAAGTTCAACCAGTTGAAAGCATGCAAGACTTCCTAGAAAGGATTGGCAAGGCTAAAACGCCAAAGAAGCCTAAGAAGTATTCTAGAATTTCCAGGAATGATGTAGGATCCCGAATCTTACAAGTTGCAGTCCCGAAAGTTGATAAACCAAGAGGTCAGATTACTCCTATGGATTATGATGTTACAACGTTGGACATTGGGCCAACCACGATAGATCAGGATTTCCATGAGTTGGCAGACACTTCCAAGGCCATCAAGGAAAAGTTCGACAAAACAGAGGAGAAGAAGGAAAGGCTAGAGTTAGAAAATCTAAGGCTAATGGAGTTCATTCAGCAGCTAACAGCCCCTTTGCGCCAAGAAAATGAAGCTTTTATTCCGCCATCATCTCTTACTCCGGAATCCGTTGATGTTCTTGAAGCTATGAGGATCACGAGTCAAGCAACTAAGAGTTGGGTTATCAATATTTCAAAACAGATGGAGCAATTCTTGGAGAAGTGCGCTCAGACTTATGACAGATCTGCCTTGCTTATAACTGAAGTTAGTCAAATTGAAGACAATTGGGAAGATTTCCAATACGTAAATGACAAAGTAATACCTCGTTTGAAGGTTTTAATGGAAGTTTCTCTGCAAATATTAGTCCAAGAAGGTGTTATTGAGGAAGGAGCCTTGTATGATTTCAGCAGGTGGTACCATTCCTTATTGGCTAAAAGGAAGATATATGATGGAATGAAGGAAGAATGTACTGTTATAAGGAGTACAATTGAAAGAATTCAGTTCAAAATCCTCAATTCTCTTGAAGGATTAACAGGGCAGGAGCATCACGATGCAAATGGCTTGGATTTAGAAGGATTGAGGAAAAGTGTGATGAACATTTACTTCAAGGAAGTGCAGATTGTTACAGAGAATTGGCTTGATGATATGTCTTCCCTTTTGACCTTTATGGATAACTTTCAAAAACAGGAGGATAGATGGGAAGGTACTTTCACTCAATGCCTGGAAACCTTGGACGTGATGGGAGTGCAACTGGATTCTGTGCCGAGCATCTTAATGGAGGAACTCAACTTTGTGTTAGCTAAATTTCTTGCATTTGCGGCTAGGGAGCAGTCCAAAGGGAATTGCATTCTAGATTCCCACTTGCTCGAATGATTCGCAAGGTGTCGTCATTTTCCATACTCCAAGTGGCTCGTTCTGCTTGTGCCATGTGCCCTTTGAGTTGGTTATGATTTTTAGGGTTAGGGTTTCTTGAAATAATCTTGGCCATTGATCTTAAATCAATTTGGGCCACTGCTTTGTAATTGGGGTGCCTATATAAACCCCACGCATTTCATTTATTCGGGGAGAGACTTATGAAATTGTTGCTACTGTTGCTATTCAAATAATAATTGGATTCAGAGTTGAGCATTTGTTATTTTGGAGAGTTCGCATGGTTTCATAATTTCTTCAATAGAGTAAATTAGTTCTCAAGTATTTTTTTTTAGATGAATGAAAGATTGATAGTGTTGGAAATAGTGAAATTAGTTCATACCTTTTTCAATTGAATGATTTTCAATTTGATGTGTAAGGTTAGTCTGAACTTCGAAACTGTTTAACTTGGATTCTATTACCTATATACATTGTTCGAATTGATGGTGGTATTGTGTAATAGGACATCATTCGTAAACCCATTGAAGATTGCATCATCTTTGTCTAGTTGTAGTAACTGTGCTTGGCAAAACAAAGATTGGTTTAAATTTCGCTATCCAGCATTTGTCTCTTAAGTTCGTAGGAGTAGTTTTGCATAAGTCTAGTTTCTTAACCCTCGTCCCTTTTCTTTTTATTTTATTCCAAAACTGAAAATCCCAAAAAACACAAGAGCATTCAACGTCGAATCAATTCTAATCCCTACTTTGAGTAATTCGCTATCTAAGGTCCCTTTGTGAAACCAGCATATCACATCATCCATTGAGCTTGTCCATCCCTCAACTTAAGAAACATTGGAATTACCGTATGACCTTTCTAGCAATCTTAGCATAAGAGGTAATTTTTCAAGAGAGGATAGAGCGTCTTTGGACTCTTTATTCTAAAGTGCTTGGTGAGTCATAAAACACGCATCAACAGTTATGTAATATACACCCCTGATTTTTTTTTTGAGAACTCTGTATGCTGATTGTGTTGTTTGCTGTTATTTTTGTTTATGCTTGTTTTTCATGTGTTTTCATGGATTCATTGCAAACATACTAAAAATCACATAAAGAAGGAAATACTGGAATAAAATATTGCTTTCCATATTGAATAACATCTCATAATAAGGAAAAATGATAGCAATTCAAATCAGACTTAATGCAATATATATTTCAGACCTAGAAATGATCATATATCAGTAGCAACTCACTATCAACTTGCATCATACAACACATATGTAAAGGTCAATGAACCTCCTGGATTCCCACGCCTTAAACCAGCTCCACAATCACCAAGAAATGCAGAATATGGGCCTATACATCAGCAGGCCACTTAACCCAGAAAACTCCAAAAAGGACACAGCTTCCTTGGTAGGGCGATCTACCCTTAAAATCAGATCCTCACAGAAAAATACGAATGTGTGCTTGAAATGGAGCACCAAGATGACTGGAATCCAATGGAAGAATACCCAGAATGATGCTTCAAACGTGCACGGAGCTACGAACAGTTTTCACTTTCAGACCCTGGCAAAAGATAATTTCCAGAATTCGCAATCAAACCTCTGAAAATCGCTTCAAATCTCCTCCAAACACCACCAATAACGAAGCCAAGAATCAAACACACCAAAATCTTCGAACCCACACCAAAACAATAAGAAAATCTTCATTATTCATCCTCCAAAGTGAAGGAAATCAAGAACTCTGTAAGCACAATGGTGATCCCTGAAGTAGAGCCACTCCAACCAGCTAGGATGGATCTCTCACCACCGAAACCAGCACTAGAAATGACGGTGTTCGTCCTCAATCAGCTGCAATTGAAATCTGGAATCATTCCAGCAAAGTCTCCTTAAGTTGCCAAAATATCCATACCTCCAAATAAGAGCTCCAAATGAATAAATAGACAAAGGGGAAGAAATTAGGGAAACATCATTATGAATTCACTTTTCCCTTCAAAACCCCATGCCCCCTTCATGAACTTATTTTATTTAATTTATTAAAATCCTTGTCTCCCAAGCTAGGTGTCCACCTCTTTAGGCATAAATTAAGCCTCAACTTTATTAAATAAAACTATTATAAGATGTCCACTAAAAGTACAATGGCCCCTCTTTTAAAACAATGTTGTGCAACTAGGCCAAGGTTATATTCCCTTTTTTAATTAAAAAGCAACATTAATACTTTAGTGACGTATTAACCAATAATAATTCTGACCATGGAGAAAACTCACCCCCTGCCAAAAATGGAAACTCTCCACTGCGATGCCGCCAAGAACAGTTACCAAAAATAGACTTACTATAAATGCAACTGCTAAAAATAGTAAGTACTCTCAAATATCAAACTGGCACAAAACATTAAAGCTCACCAGACAACTGCCACATACTGCCCTAACAAGAAACCCTACACTACTCGCCAGGACCAGTTACTAAAACTAGCAGGGAAACCCGGGGATGTGCCCCCCCCCCCCCCAAAAATGCCTCGTCCCTATCCCTGGGAGGTCCCGGGTACCGAGGGACGACAAAGGACGGTCCCCTTTTTTGCAAAATTTTCAGGAAACATCCGCAAAACGGGGGGACGTCGTTGACCAGATGGGGGACGGTTGACCAATCCCAGGGACGGCTAGGGGACTTGGGGACGGCCAAGGGATGGGGGACGGGGATGGCTAGGGGACTTGGGAATGGCCAGGTCCTTGGGACAGTTCGCCATCCTAGAAGTCCCCTGGTCGTCCCCAGGATGGTCAACCGTCCCCCGCATCAAAGCATGGTCAAAACAAAAAACAAAAACACATTTTCATAGCAAGGAAGTGTGAACTTAATTATCAATTATGTCCACCCATGAAATAAGTTGGTGCCACTGATTGTTGTCTTGAAACTTTGGATAAGTGTAACTAATACAATTATTCAATATTGGTTTATGTACTGAGGTGCCTAGATGAATTCCAGTGAATAGCCCAACACTCAGTGCTTGTTCTCAATGCTACTGTGCCTCATAAATAAGTCTCACAAGTCTTACTCTATTGTGAAGATGATACATAGCGGGCCCTGGGACATCTGATCATGCAAAACAATAACATGATAATTGTGCAGATTATTTGCCTAATGCAACTCACTATCATTCTCAGAAGGTTGCACTCCCTTGTTCCTGTTATCGATAAAAAAAAAAATTATCATCAGAGTATCTATTTTCTTAGTTCAAAATCAAGCTTTCCATTGAATAACTTCTAACTTATTCATTAAGATCAATGCATACCCAATAAACCATACCAACTTGAACACAAATGTTATATGTTAATGTTCTATAATGTATATTATGCATGCCTTATCCATGTTATCTATTGAATATTTAAAATTTCCCCATATTTTTTAAATTTTCCCTATATTTTTATATAGTCGTCCCCTACTGTCCCCATCCCAGAAACTTGGGGTAACCTTGAAAAATAGCACTTACTAAAAATACTAAGTGGGTTAGATCTCCAATTTGCCCAAAATAGAGGACACCAAAAAAAAGGGACATTACAATCCTCCCTTCCCAAAGATTGCTTGTCCTCAAGCAATGCCATCAAAACTCCAGTCACAACAAATTGATCCACATTGAAACCAAATAAGATTCCAAGGTCCCAAGTCAGCCTAGAAGCTTTGTAATTATGAGGTTATCTGCTGTCCTAAACATGAATGTAAGCTAGAAATAAAAAATAACAATTGTTTGCTACCAGAACTCTCATCCAACACTGAATTCGGTTTGCCAGTCCTATCATTCCCTTCATCTGGAACCATAAACAAACACTGTCAAGAGGCTGAATGGATAGAAAAAGTGAATTCTTGCAGCTGTCCAAGTCTGAAATCAACAGCTTGTGGTCTGATTTTTGACAAAACAGCTCCCAAAAATATGAGCAGCAGCTGCAACACTGAAAATCTTCAACCCAAAAGAAAAAATTGATCACTATCTTAACGGTAAACACCTTTCCAAGAGTCATCAACCAAGTAGAACTCCAAATTTTGCTCAAAATCTCCTTCCAATCCACTTGTGTAAACACAAATGGACTCATAAGGTGGTTGTATAAAGGGGTAACAGCAGCATATTTTTTTCCTTTTCAGTCCACAACCACCCATGGTATGCTTCTTCCATCACCATTTGTATCTAATAACCCATGTTGAAGATCCTGGGCATAGATACTTCCCTCTAAATTGGCTCCACTACGTTGAGGCTACGCCACTCTAATCATAACTATTTGGCCGTCGAGCTCAAGCCACATTCTCCTCTCATGGAACCCTGAAGAGTAATCACCATTAAATCCCATACTTGAAATACCCGAAAGGATTGAAGTCCTCACCAAGTGACATATCCTACCAAGGCATCTCAGTGAAGTCCAAAGCTGCAATCTCCCTGCCAGACTCGATCCTAGGCAACATGAAGTATAATCTGCACAATACCAAAGGAAATCCTCAGCATATCTCCTCACATTACCCCAAAAGTGATACCAATCAATCCCTAACCAAAAGCCAATAACAATAGTGTCATCCCTGGAAAGATACATCCTGACAGTGCCATCCCGATCATAGACTGGTAACCTCTCATTAACACCTAATTCCTAGGTGTCATGATGCTCATATCGAGCACACCAACTCATCCAATCAACTGCAATCATCACAATATCACCAAAAGATCTACACACCAACAACTCGAACTGATTACAATCACTATCACTCAAACAAGAGAGAGCTGGAAATAACTATTCTATTTTTTTCTATTCTCCCACAATCTGCTGCTCTGAAGCCTATAAGATCTCAAAGTCTATCTGCTCATAAACAAAATGTGCCATAAACAACGCTGAAATACTAGGGCAGCAGCTGTCACGAAAGATTACGCCTAAAAACATAGGGTATATGAATGTGGAATTGACCCAAGGAACTCCTCCACTAACCACATTACCTCCTCTAATCAACCCCAATTGAGAATTACTCCACCATTGAGCTAGGGAAGTGGGCCAATCCATCTGCATGATATCATTCATTGTCCTATGTAGGCTGATTGAAAAATGGACAGTAGTACCAATCCTCAAGTTGTGTCCACCATTCCAACTCTGAATCAACATCTCACCATTGGCAACTGCACCTGGATCCCAAATCCTATGATTATCACCAATTTCCACACTGGAATCGGAAAGAGCTCCATCATCCAACTCAAAGAGTGGATTATCAAAGTCACATCAGCATCTACCTCAAACATAGGATTATCAGTAAACTAAAGACTATCCACATGTTGTTCTAGACTCTCTTCTTCTGATTTCTTGGGACAATGGACAACATAATACTCCTCCTGAATGCAATCAAGCTCCTCCATTACCTGTTTGATCTCCTTTGCCCTTTCTCTACTCTCCTTCTCCTTGAACCTTTGAACCTCATAAAGCTGCTCATTTGCTTCAAGAAGTGACTCTTGGACACTTTCCAAAGCAAGCTTGATGGAATTAAGCTCAATGGTGAGCTCACTAACCTCTTCCCTTAACTGCTTAGTCGTGGGAAAAGTTTCATCAGCAAACTTGGAGGCAACATCTCTATCATGCAACATGTGTAAGGAAACTATTTAGATTCCCTCCATAGAACTTTTAATCATGTGCAAATCAGCAAGGGGGTCTTTTTGTTCATGTTGGTTTCTTGGTGTCATGAAGATGAATTTATCAACAAGTCTCCTAATGTCATCCAACCTAGATAAAGTGTGCACTTCATTTTCCATAGACACCAAAAATTGATTTCCAATCTTGTTTAGGCAAGGATAGTACACTGTTGTTATATTGCATGCAAAAATTAGAACTTTCGTACCTATTATCAAAGTCTCCATGGCTGTCCCAAATTACCTGTGCCTCTCCTTGATCATCTTGAATAGTGGATTGTGATTCCAAACCAACAAGGCTGCTAGGTCCTTGCTTAAGATCAGCTACATGCAATGTGAAATCAGATTTGTTCTCAAGATCAAGAACAACATCATCAATGCCATCAATGCCATCATCCTTGCATAACTGTGGAGACGAAGTTAGAACAGCACTATAGTCTAAAATAAATTTATCCCAAACGAGATTCTTGTCATACTTCGATGCCAACACACCTAGATCCCATGTGTTAAAAGGCTGATTCCTTTACTCACTGTGCTCCTCCTATGATATTTTGAATAAATCATTCTCCAACTCACCACTACTCATGTCAACATAAGTATCTCTCTCCCCATAAGCTGTGTATGGAAGTCCAAACCAAACCACCTATGTCTTCATCATTGTAATCATCACTATTTGTTGTTTCGAAAGCCTCATCTATTATGCCTTCAACAAGACCATCATCCAATGATGTGTTAAAGATCTCAACGTTGCCAACCTTGGTACTAGTGTCTACAAATTCACTGGATAGCTCTAGAGATGCATTTAGTGCTGCTGTTATGTCCTTCCTCATGCACAATCTCATCAATAGAAGCTACATGCACTTTTAAAGAGTTGTCTTGGGGCTTTGCCATACATGCCTCTTGATTGATAAATTCTTCTTCTTCATAGGGGGTTTCTAATAGTTTGTCCTCCACGCATTCAGGCTCATCATTAGAAATTTATGTTCTTGTCATGTTAAAATCAGCAAGCTCCCCGTAACCACCTTTTCTGCCTTAGACTCTTCCTTGTCTTTCGAAGGACATCTTGAGAATCTCCTTTCTTCCTTGAACTTCTTATGTAGTTAATCAAACCCTTTTTGTTAGGGTCCCTCCATACAACAAAGTCCAAGAAAGCTTCAAAGGAAACATTGTTTTTTATCTCATCAGGAATTTCTTGATATTCATCAATAATTTTCGGAGCTTCACTTTCATAGTTGACTCTTTCCTTTTGTAATCTTATCAACAACTCTTGATAGGATCTTCTTCCTTAGGTAGGAATTTAGGTCGCCAATCCATGCTTTCACTTAACAAGCCAATCAACCAAGAAATACAACTGAGATGCTTCTCCCGAAGGTGAAATTACAACCACACATGCAAGTGCTGATCACTATCAAGCAACTGAAAATCTAACAAGGTTTAGCATCCCAACAGGTTGGCGAGAAAACTTTGCTATGATACCACTATAATATACACCCTGATTTTTTTTAGGACTTTGTATGCTGATTGTGTTGTTTGTTGTTATGTTTGTTTTTGCTTGTTTTTCATGTGTTTTCATAGATTCATTGCAAACATACTAAAAATCGCATAAAGAAGGAAATATTGGAATAAAATATTGCTTTCCATATTGAATAACATCTCATAATAAGGACAAATGATAGCAATTCAAATCAGACTTAATGCAATATATATTTCAGTCCTAGTAATAACAGTTTCAAACCTAGAAATGATCATATATCAGCAGCAACTCACTATCAACTTGCATCATACGACACATATGTGAAGGCCAATGAGCCTCCTGGATTCCAACGCCTTAAACCAGCTCCACAATCACTGAGAAATACAAAATATGGGCCTATACATCAGCAGGCCACTTAACCTAGAAAACTCCAAAAAGGGCACGGCTCCCTATGTAGGGCAATCTGCCCTTAAAAATCAGATCTTCACCGAAAAATACAAAGGTGTGCTTGAAATGGGGCGCCAAGATGAGAGGAATCCAATGGAAGAATACCCAAAATGATGCTTCAAACGTACACGGAGCTACAACCAATTTTCACTTTCAGACCCTGGCAAAAGATAATTTCCAGAATTCTAGAAATGCAATCAAACCTCTGAAAATGACTTCAAATCTCCTCCAAACACCACCAATAACGAAGCCAAGAATCAAACACACCAAAATCTTCGAACCCACATCAAAACACTAAGGAAATTTTCATTATTCATCCCCAAAAGTGAAGGAAATCAAGAACTTTGTAAGCACAATGGTGATCCCTAAAGTAGAACCACTCCAACCAGCTAGGGTGGATCCCTCACCACCGAAACTAGCACTAGAAATGAGGGTTTTCGTCCTCAATCAGCTGCAATCAAAATATGGAATCATTCCAACAAAGTCCCTTAAGTTGCCAAAATATCCATACCTCCAAATGAGAGCTCCAAATGAATAAATAGAGAAAGTGGGAGAAATTAGGGCAACATCATTTTGAATTCACTTTTCCCTCCAAAACCCCATGAGCCTTTCCATTTTATTTATTAAAATCCTTATGTCTCCCAAGCTAGGCGTCCACCTCTTGAGGCATAAATTAAACCTCAACTTTATTAAATAAAACTATTATAAGACATCCACTAAAAGTACAATGTCCCCTCTTTTAAAACAACGTTGTGCAACTAGGCCAAGGGGTCCTTTTTATAACGCAAGCTTATATTCCCTTTTTTAATTAAAAAGCAACATTAATAGTTTAATGATGTATTAACCAATAATAATTCTAACCATGGAGAAAACTCACCCCCTACCAAGAATGGAAACTCTGCACTACACTGTTGCTAGGACCAGTTACCAGTAATAGACTTAATATAAATGGCAATTGCTAAAAATAATTACTCCCAAATATCAAACTAGCACAAAACATTAAAGCTCACCAGACAACTGCCACATACTACCCAATAGGAAACCCTACACTGCACGATCACCAGGACCAATTACTAAAAATAGTAAGTGGGTCAAATCTCCAACCGCCCAAAATAGAGGACACCGAAAAAAAGGGACATTACAGGTTATAAACAAATCCATGGCCAAAAAATCTTTTAATATTGTTGGCATAACAACTAACACCTCTGGAGTATAAGTTGGTACGGACAGCTATACACATTACGCAATGAGTGCTCTTCAAATTAGGAGGGGAAGCTCCCTCGTTATGCTTAACAAAAATGCTTGGAAAGGGAAAAGTAATCTAAACTATCTCCTGTCTTTTTGTCTCAGTTGTAGAGGTAAAGGGCTTTCACGAAAACTCTATACATTGCAGCTAAGTATTTTCTGGTTTTGCAGATCACTAACTACAACTAGGCTAATTACTTAAAATCTATCCAGTTTTCTCAAGAAAACAGAGCATGAGAAAATGGAGCAAGGATGACTATCTGACGATAAACAAGTATAGATTCTCCACTTGAAGGCAAGGTGGCACATCTATCAGCTCAATCTAGACAAGTTTATTGGGAACAACAATATATGATAAACCAAGTTCAGATTCTCAACTTGAAGGCAAGGTGGCACATCTATCAGCTCAATCTGAATAAGTTTATTATTCACACACATCACACGATAACCAAGTACAGATTCTCAACTTGAAGGCAAGGTGCACAACTATCAGCTCAATCTGGACAAGTTTATTGAACACAAAACAGATTTGATCTAACTAAGGAAAGAATTCACCATTATAATTGCATGAAACCCTATGTGGCATAACAATTCATCATAATAGAAAAAACGCATGACCAGATACAGAATGACCAATATTGAAGGCAAGGTAGGCACAGCATATATTTCTCTCTCATGCAAAAGTTATGTACAAATGAGCAAAAGCTCTTATTTATAGACATCAAAAGGTGTAGGGAACCCTAAAATCACCTTGAGTCAACTACAGTCTTGCAATGCATGCAAGATTTATTGCTAAACCCTAATAAAGGAAACTATACAGTTAACTAGAAAACTACCATCAGTTAACCGAAACATCTAATCTAAAAATGGACAATGTGCAAGCATGCACGTCCTTATTGAAAGCATGTTAACTGGAACACTACCATCAGTTAACGTAAATCCTAAATAAAACTCCAAGTGAATAAAGCCGATCTCAAAATAGATATGCATGAGATGAGATAGCGAGTTAACTTGAGAAGGTAACGCCAAGTTTAACTCCTGTGTAAAACGTCTATTCTGAGAGGTGGGAACTGAAGTATACTAATCGTGATCTCGAGCAACCAATCCCTCAACAAGATTGTTAACTGCATCACTGTCTGGAGCTCTGATACTTTGTCGAAGAATACTATGCCTGTGTAGCATGTCCTCACCAGCTGTGATTTGGGACTGAAGTTCACCTCTACTCCTTGTTGCTTCATCGAACAACGCTGACATGACTGTAAGCTGATTAATCTTACAGCCAACGGTCTCCCCACTGAAAATGGTATGAATGAGTGCTTGGAGCTCTGACTGAACATCAGTAAGCTCAACGTAAGCACCACCCTCGATCTGATATCGGCACGGTAAGCGAGATACTAAGGTTCTCACAGACCGGAGCGCACTAGTAACGTGCTATCTACTCTCAGCCAACTCTGACGCCATAGTCTCTTCTATCTTTTCCTTGAAAACCAATTGTGTTTTCCAAGAGTAGATAGCTTCCTTATCTTTTGCATCTATGACTGATTCATATGCCATACTCAGGTGAGAAATCATAATCTCATCCCGGGGTCTATTAATCGCCATGTCTCGCTCCTCATCCTGGAGACGAATACGGATCTCTCATGCACTGTACCGCAACTGATATAACTCTGTAAGCATAGCACGGCCTCTAGCAACGAACTCCTCCCACTCATCCAAACGCTTGCCATATGCAACTAAATGATTAAGTTGACCCTGTTCTGTTGGAGGCTCAAGCATCGGCGGGAGTGTGGCGATGACATCTGTCCTGTGTACAAGGCTAGAAATGTACTGATGAAGCTATCTGATTTCAGCCTTGAGGGCTGCCTTATCTTCTCCGTCCTTCAGCATTCTATCCCTGGCGCTATCTGTAGCAACCTGTAAGAGATCAACCTGAGTCTAGAGTGTGCTACGACCAAGGTTGACTGTAATAACCTCAAAGTCTTGAGATTCCAACTCATCCAAGCTCTTCCCCTGTGGAGGTATAGCAGTCTCAATGACAATCTCCATGTCAATATTCCTCTCCACGTGGACCATGTTTTTGATCCTCTTGTCTGGCACATCCTAATAAACCTAATCAAAATCTGAGTAATTAAGGACATAGGATGGATGCCTCCTCTTCCTTCCCAGCTGCCCATCAATCCAAGACTGGTCTCGGCTAATGCTACTGGAAGGATCTATACTAGCAACAGGAGGTTGTGACGAGAGTGAATATGTAGAAAAACTACTGTGAGAAGGAGAGTCTAAATCCAATTCAATGTGAATTGGGACTGGTGACTGCTCTGGAACTGGTATAGGAACTTGAGGTTGAACCTCAGGCACTGGCGGACTCTGAACCGGCCTTTGAACTGGTTCTGTGATGGGCTGTCTATCAGGCTCCGTGTGTGTATCAATGGCAAGCGCCTTACCTTTTGAATTGTTTGGCACTTGACCTTTCTTAGGAGGGTTACTCCTCTTCTTCTGTTTAGGTTTTGACAAGGAAAGTAGCGAAGGATTCACCACTGGCGGCTCTGCTCTAGGCACACTTACCCTCCTGGTCTTCTTGCTGTCGAGGTAAAGTATACTGTTCTGAATAACTCTACTTGACCTCTCCTTCACTGTTGCATACTCCTTGGCATACCAATCAACTGTCGGCAATGGCTGTGTGTCAACCTGCTCTCTGAAAAACTGAGGAAGGACCTCTCCCTCATCATCTAATAAACCTCCCACATCTTCTGACAAGAAAACAGAAATCTGCGAGCGAGATAAGCGGAAGTAGCTACGTCTGCGAACCTCGAAGTCATTTGCGCAATTTGCCCAATAATCCTCCATAGAAATCTTCTGATATGCGCGTCCAGCAAGGCGAGTTGTGTAATGACCCCAAAGATCATAGGCACATGCCTCAACAAGAAACTTGAGATGATATTTCTCGAGCCCCTGTCCTGCAACTTTGGCATCAACTACCAACTTGCACGAATATATTCCCAACTAAAAAGGAAAAGTGGCAGATGGTCTGTGTTTGGGACGTAAATGACAATGAACACCATGCAACTGCCTCAAGAACTCCATAAAAACTGTCTTATCCGAAGGATAATGTGGAAGCATGGCTGGATTTCCTGGATGTAGGTGTATGTTGGGAACTGAATAAACCCACCTGCCCAACCATCTATCGCTGCTCTAGCAACTGCTGAGATACGAACGTGCAACTCCCAATTCAAATTTGTCACTGTGTAAGTCAAAAAAGCCTCGTGAACACGCTTGAAATGACGTTCAGCCTCAGTGAACTCAAGCTGATCGTAATATTGATAGACTTTTTGAACACTGAGAATGTCCAAGGTGTTTAGTCCTCGAAACTGACCCTGATAAGCAATCAAGTACACGAGATAAGAACACATGTGAAAGTCATGAGCAACTAAGAAACCGGTGATTTGCTTGTGGATAACATCGTTGATGAAGGATGCCCAGTCATAATGCTCCTGCCCAGATATGATGCGACCAATAATGTAATACATCCAAGGCTGGAAAACATTTGCATGTGATTGACCTGAGACACGATTCAGGAGTGTAATTAGAATCGCGTACTCATCCTTGTACTCACCACGACCCACATTATTTGGCAATCTGTTCTTCGCTTGCTTTAACCATCGTTCTGCCATTTTACTGTTGCATTTGTCCACATCAGCATTAAATGCATGCTCGCACTGCTCCATAAAAATAACAAGACTGTTAGGGTGCTGAGGTATACCAAAACTCCTTTCAATGTCCAAAGGCTTGAGACTACAAATAACTCGTCCATCTACTGACACTATCTCACGAGTAGTAGAGTTGTAATGCTTAATACAAGCCATCATGAACTCAACACAATGAACGGAGATAGGTATGGAAGCGGCCTCCAATAACCCGGACTGCTAAATGTTCTAAATAATCAAATCTCTGATCTTGATTGGATCTAGGACTGCTTCTAGCAGCACCTTGTGAAGATTTGTCTCAACTGTCCCGATGAAGTCATGAGTAAGGACTGATTTGGTCTTGTATTCGAGCTGAGTGTACTACATTTTGAAAAACTCGCCTGTTGACCGTGAACTTGATGACTATGTTCTGACAAGATTTCTGGAAAGCTAAAAATAGCCTTTTGAAGAGTTATTTTCAGCGAAAAATCTGAGATATGGGTTTTGTCCAGAAAAAGATTCTAAGACAACCCAGAACGTCAGAAATGCGAATATATGACTTCTACTTGACCATGCAAAGAGTTTTCAGTTGAGAAAATTAGAAACTCGAGAACTAATGTTCTGAAGTTAAAAATTCCTGAAAAAATCAAGCGCACGATTTTAATTCGAGGAAGCTATATAGAAATGATCCAGATGTTGAGACTTGCCAAATTCGCCAATTTCAAGAACATGCGAATTGTATTTTGAAAGAAATTTGAGAACCAAGGAGGAAAAAGACGTTTTTTATAAGCTCTTTCTTCTGTGGAAAATCGCCCCTGTTCTTGAAACCTGCTGATAAATGTGAACCTTAACCTGCAAAAAGAATTCTTGATGAAGTCGCCCTTGATTGCTGATGATAATTTCGCCTTTGCCTTGAAAATTCGCCTCTGCTCTTGAAGAATTACGAATTTTCTTGAAGCTGTGTGAATGATTAATGATGGCGCCATGCTTAAATAGAGAAAATTCGCACCATGTTGTTCACTGCAAGACTCAAAACCTCGACCAAAATAAAATGATTCTGATTGGACCCCTTTAGTTACACTGCCACTGACTTGAAGTTTGAAATTTAAATAATAATAAAAAATTCATTATGCAATTTGCAAAAAGGGGCGCCAATTTTAGAAATTCGCCATTTTAATGCTTAAATATACAAAATAAATATTAAATATTATTTAACATCAGTTGACAAACCAAGTAAAGCACTTGGATTCACCGGCGAACTTCACTGATTTCAAAAAGTTCCCATTTGACCTCATAGGCGTCCATTTGCTCAAGATATTGCATTTTAAATTAATTTCCTAATTTGTAGCTGACTACAAAGTTATAATTGGCCATCTTCGACACTGATTTTTGGGTGACCAGATGATGCTAAGACTGAACTGGTGTATTCGTCGCGAAGCCTGCAGAGCAAGGAAGAAATGTCTGCTGGGAGTCATTACTACAAAATCCACCATATAACACCTCAAAGAATTAGGCGCCCTTGATTAAATTGATTTTCAGGTATCAGTCTTAACCAATTGTCCAAACTGCCATCTGACGCTTCAAACGACTGCCGACGACAAACGATAAACCCCGCTGATAGGGAACCAAGCTCACTGCGCGACTAGAAGTATTCAGCATCCAACGAATATACGCAAGGCATCTGAAAGCTGCATTAAGGACCCTTAAAGTAAAAGCGCCCCTGGCTTGAAAAGGCACAAACACCATTTTGACGAAAGTGCAACTGTCAACCAGATGCCCTACTTAGACCTCTGATATCTAGAGCTGGGATGACCTGATTCGAGCACCGTCTGTCTCTACACGTAACCAGAAGGACCCACGAGAAAAGTCTCTAGAGGCGACGAAGCGAGAAAACTGCTTCTAAGACCTCAAATAGAAAGGCGCCTTTCCCAAGATGGAATAGACGACCAGACTTAAACCATTTTTTGAGCTGTCTTCGTTTTGCAGTATTTCACCAAAGACCTCGCACGTACGAGCGTTTGCAAAATCTTGAAGGATGACGGCTGGGCTCGTTGAATAGATAAAGTAATTACGCTCAAATCCCGTGAAGACTTCAAATGCGAACTACTTCATCTGACAGGCCTAAAGGCTAGGCGCCCTTGGCCTACAGAAATACAATGAATATTTTATGCCAGTCCGCCCATGAAATTACGTGCTTGGTAGAATCCCTGCCACGATCTCTCAGAATGTCGGATTAACAGGAAACTTGGTGCATCGCGAAGCTAGGCTAGAGTAGCACTGATGTCAGGAAGACCTCGTCAGCAAACTCTACCATCTCATATGTCATTTTAAAGGGCGCCCCTGAGCTACAGGGGCGCAGTTACACCATGTGAGGAAGCTCTGTGATGTGAACTCTCCTCATAAGCTCATCTTCTGACGTCAGCTACCGAAGCTCTGGGACTCGGATGACTGCGTTCGATAGCTCGTCGGATAGGCAGACTAGTCGTGAAGAGATTGACTGCATCAACCATCAGGAAAATCAAGAACTAAACCTCCATTAAGAAGTGCGCCCTTAAGCTACAGGGGCGCAAAAGCTGGAAAAAGACAAGCTTCTGCAATCTGGAACTTTGGAGTCTTCAACTTCTGTCGCCAGTTACCGGAGTTACGAGTCTCGGATAGCCTCGCAGGATAGCTCATCGGACAGGTAGACTAATTCTGAAGAGATTGACTGGATTCATGAGCATTTATCACAAAATCTAGGCCTTCAAAAAGAAGGGCGCCCCTGGGCTACAGGGGCGCAATTCTGCTTTTCCTTGAGAAATCTTCAAAAATTGACCACTAGAATCTTCGTTTTGATTATTGAAATGACCATTCAAAAGTATAATTGTCATCGCGAAATGCTCCTCCACCATGAAATGCTTCATTCTGAATCTCTGATTCAGGTTCTGATCAATGGATACTGCCTTTGACTGACAAAACTCCATGCTTGATATTGCCCAAAAACTGTATTTAACATCATTGTAGCAATGTTTAAACTATTTTAAGCAAAATGCCTTGATGAAGCAAAAAATTTGGTTTGGGTACAACAAATATGTAAAGATTTTAAATGCTCAATGGCATGGATAGAAAGGAACAGACAATTTAAATCCATCATGAGGTTGATTAAACCTTATAAGAAAAGATTAAAACAAGGAACCCAATACTCAGTGACACTAAACGGTCAACATTGTTTGTGTGAAGCTTTTAAGTTCAGTATGAGTAAGAAGGTACTAGTTGAGAGATTGATTTCAGATCAACAATCGCAATTAGAATTTTTAAGTTGAGATGTTGTAAAATATCAATTTTATTAAGATTTTGCCTCTATTTTATTAAAAAAAAAAACACCCTATCGCTGCCCCTTGAAGCTGCAGTATATGGCCAAGATGATCCCATGAGATCAAGTGAACTGAAATCATCCTCCTGGGAACCATCAAGTGTAAACAATTCTTCTGAAAGACCATGATGAATGTGTAAGTTTTTGAAGCCAAGTTTCTTTTTTCCACGTGAATATTGCACCCTACTATTATTGGAAAACAATTTGAATGTTTTCATCAAGACTTCAGCTATTGCACTTAGCCCTGAAAAGCTTTGTATTCAATTTGCTCTGCCTTGCAATATGCTCAGCACTCCCAAAAAATTGTAGCTACTCTCCTCCATCACTGAAAATTGTATAACTTGAGTTCTTAAGATATTGCTGAACCTTTAGTATAAGAAACCCAAATCATTGCATATGACCCAAAAACAAGTTGTTCCTTTTATTAACCTTACCTAATTTGAACAATAAGTAATGGTGAGAGACCAAAACTTCAAACAACCATGGATTAAACTTTACCAAAATTTTACATTGAGACTTTTGGGAAAGTACTATGAATGACAATAAGCACATATAACCTATAATTATGAAAAATTTCGTGGGTGTTGTTCTAAGCAACAAATTTCATGCCAAGATCACTTGGCAATGTCAAAAACTAAATGAAATGACAAATCTTCAAAAATTGTCTTTTTATTTTCTTCTTTGTTCTACAGGTATGAAAAAACAATGTTTTGAATGCACATGTATTCATCTTTCTATTATGTTGATTTCAGGCTGCCACCCAGTACTGCTAATTTCAACATTGGGGTTGTTCATTTATTATGCAACAAATCACCAAAACCAGTCTTCCTCCAAATCACCACAGGTCAAGAGAGGCATAAAAAAGAAGTTGATGAAATGAATAGGAATATCTAGGTATTTATGCCATAAATGCAAGTGTGCTCATGTTATAGCAAAGAGAAAAAATAAAGAAAAGAACTTGATGATGTGACTAGGAATTGAAAAAGTTTTATCATAAACACAAATATTCCCACATTAGCAAACCAAACAATTGAGAAAATTAGCTCAAAATGATTATTTTCTTCAATTTTTCACCATGTGCATCATTGAAAATCTTGAACATGGCCTTGTGATACATTATAGGAAAGCACTCCAATACCAAATGCAATAGATTATAGTGCATCAAATGTGTCAAAATTCCCACCCATAATGCTTATTAATATGGAGATTCCAAGCTTGAAAATAAATCATTGGATCCATTCAAACAATACAGCTATAATTAGGTTGATATACATCACTCCTAGCAAAACACCAAGCATATGTGTCATCCTATAGAGTCCCAAATCACCTAATCCAATTTCCACTCTATATTTTGCACTCACTTTAGTATCCATTCCCTTAGCATGTTTAAACATTGTTGCCAAGAGATTGGTTCTAGTACTAGTACGAGAGACGGTTAATGGTACAGGCACTAGTACGGGAGATGGATACTGGTACCAGTACATCTTTTTTTGAAAAAAGTAGGAGACAAGTATTTTGGAGATGCCAAACTTTTTTAATATATATTGCAACTTGGAATATACGTCAAGTTTAATGAGAGGAAAACTGAAAAGATTATTTTTTGCTATTTTAATTTATTTGACAATCAATACCATGACATTTAACTTTCAATTTGAAACACACAAACTCATATAATAAATTAAATATGGTGTCTAGTTCACTAGTCTAACCTCACCAACACATGTAGCTTGTTTCTAGTAACCTCATAATATTATTCCTCAGAACATAATATTATTATAGTTTCCAATTGCCTTTTATATTATTCATCATAATATAATGTCTAGCACAAATTATGTATTTGCAACAAAACTTGGAATGTTACCTGGGAAATGACATTTTACTAATTATAATTTTTTCCCACATTCGGAAAGTAAAAAGAATCTAGAATTCTTGTTCACTGGTCCAACCCACCTCCTATTCACACCCGCTCCTTGGTCGCACAGCAAAATCCAAAGATTTAGACTATGACAAAAATGAAATTGCCTAATGAAAATGAAGAAAATAATATTAAGGGATGAAAATGTAAAAACACAATGCAAATAGTGAAAAAAATAATATCACACAAAGCTTTTAGTGTTTTTTTGTTTTTTCATTTTTTGTGCATTTTGGGGGCTAAGACGCCACAATTTAAGGCTTTCCAAAGGGGAGACGGAATGAAATGTGTGACATTTCCTACATTTCAAGACGTCTTTGCACTCGTTTTTGGTACAAGAAACGCATCCCTGTCCATGAGATGCATCTCCCTACAACATTGCTTTTAGGACCTCATTTAGCCAATTCCCAAGCCTTAAAACCCTTTATCAAGATGCCATACAAATCCAATCTAGTCCAACTTCTATTTCCGATTACTTCATGATTTTTTGCAAACTCATGCCTACCTAGACTCTAATGCAATTGCAGTAGTGACCTCAGTCACAACTATGCTCATGGTAGTGTCTGTGCAAATTAAAGCATTTTAAAACAAATAAAAACTGACCCGCCACATTTCTGTATTTGTGAACAGCTATAGGCTTGCAAATTTTATAAAAATGCTATTTTGAACCCTATTAATGACATTCTGAGCTCTTACAATTCATCTTGCATTCAATCTTCCATAGCACTTTTCAGAATTCCCTCTCACATTTAAATTCTACTTTATTGGCCATTCTCCTTCCCATAAGTTTTTTGAAGCTCTTTGTTCAATTCTCCCCATGAACTGTCTACAACTGCCAACCGTTCCTCCATTGCCACTACTGTTGCCATAGCTTTTATCCACTTTCAAAAACCTATAACCTCACACCAACTCCCATTGGCATCTTAGCAAACTTGATTTCAATATCTCTTTCTGTATACCAGAGCAGAAACACACACCTATAGAAGCTTTTTGGATTTGAAATATTTTTAAGAATTTCTATTTACTCACACCACTGCATCTAGGTTAGCACACTCTAACATTTACTCATTGCTACATGGAAGTTGAAATAAGCCATTCAATGGTCTGACTGAGGCAGCTTCCCAAGCAGTCCAAGCAATTTTTCATGTCTTTCCCACAACTTTCAACCCCCATATCTTTTTGTAGGTACACCAGATCCAGAATCTGAAAGCACCACACTAATTGCCAGACTGAAACAAACAAACTATGAAAATCTAAAGGTCCTATGTCAAAGGTCATCCTTGCATTGTACCCGTCTCTAGTGTAGGACAGTAGCTGCCACGAATTTTTATTTTTTGGTCTGAAGGCTGATTTTTATGTTCCACACACTTCACTGCTTCTGTTCTGGGTCACTAATGCATTATAACAGTCATGACTGCACTGTAGCAGTCTACACCACACTGCCAATTCGCTGCTCAGAATCAGATCCAAAATGCCTGTGCATCACTATTACAGTCTTCTACTGCTTTTGCAGCCTTTTTCTGCTCCAACCACCAAATCAATAACGCAACTTTTTCTTCATTGCCATTTCAATAGCCTTAGCTAGTTTGCTTATATAAAACTTAGCCCTTCTGTATTGTTAGATTACAGATCTTGTAAATGGTTAAAAAGTCTTGCATTAACATAAAAAAGGTTACAATATATAGAAGTGCATGAAGCACTATAGATATTAATGATATCTATCTAACTAACCTACTTGATACTGTAGAAACAGTATATTAGACTAAACATAACTTTACATTGACCATTAAATAAAAAGAGAATAATATATTCTAACACCCTCCCTTAATGGTCAATCCATCAACAACACCAAGTTGCCCCCTGAATTTTACAAATTTATCCGGGCTCAGAGACTTGGTGAGAATGTCTGCAGTCTGATCCGCTGTTGGAACATACTGCAGCTGAACTGATCCGTCTTCTACCAGCTTGCGGATGTAATGACAATGAAGCTCGACATGCTTGGTACGTTCATGGAAGACTGGATTTTTGGCCAGTTTGAGCACCCCTTGGTTATCAGTGTACAAGGGAGAAGGTCCTGCTTGTGACATGTGCATGTCAGAAAGCATCCTACGAAGCCAAACTGCCTCACATGCTGCTTTAACAGTTCTTCGATATTCAGCTTCTGTCGAGGAAAGAGCCACTACCTGCTGCTTCTTGCTGGTCCATGTTACAGCACCGGTACCCAAACTGAATACATACCTGTTGTGACCTTTTCACACATCGCCCCATTCAAAATGGGGACCCCTAATTTTTGCTCCATTCTGGTCTTTTTGGCTTTGGTTCTTCTCTCCCTCTCTCTGTCTATCTCTTTTCTGAGGTCTGCTTTCCGGGGACATTCCCGTCTTTGAACTTAAACAAGTGAAATCTGGCCAAGTCTGAAATTAGGGTTTGAGTCTTTCTTGGTCAGTCCGAGGTCGAAAGAAGTGAGTAAATTGAAAACAGAGCTTAACGTTGTTGTCAGTATGCTTCCAGCATGCTTTCAGCAGATTTCCATTGAATTCTGAGGTACTTACTATTTTTAGTAAGTGTGCAATTACAGGCAATTCGCCAGCATTTTTGAGATTCCGACGGTCACACTGCATTCAGAGCGCATCAGACTACTCGTATGCAAAATTTGAGCGAAAATAGACAACTTACTATTTTTAGCAGTTCAGCTTCCAGGACCAATTTCAGGGCTCAGATGCAGAGTTTTCCTTTGCATGTCGGCATATTCCTTCTGGGTTTTTTGAGACCTTCGCGACGGTATAACATGCAAAATGAGACAACAACTTTCAGAATTCAGTCTTCCAAGGCTATTTTTAGGGTTTGCATGTCAGGGTTTCTTTTGCATGTCGAGTGATTCCTGATGGGTTTTTTGAGAGCTTCGCGATGGTGTGACATGCAAAACAAGATAACCACTCAGTAAGGAACTTACTATTTTTAGCAGGTACGTCCCGGCAGCCGCTTCCCAGCAGTTCAGAATCACAAGCTGATCGCAATGCCACAGAAACAGGAACAAACGGAGATCATTTGATATGCATGCAGAGCGAATTAGGGTTTCCAGCTTCGGAGCCTGAAAAGGGGGGTAAAAATTCAAAATTTTCGAAAACCGGTGTAAACCATCGCGATCAGCATCCTTCAGGCTATCTGCTGGTAAAATTTCAAGTCAAACAGAGCACTTACTATTTATAGTAAGTCAATTTGGAAACTGGCTAAAAATAGTAAATTGAGTGCATGCGTTGATGTTGACAGTAAGGTCACGTGGTGAGGAGCACCTCATTCAAGTTTCAAGTCGATCGGAGCAGTGGAGTTATCAGAAACGAGCAGTTACTATTTATAGCAAATCACCTTCAGAAATATGCTATTTTTAGCAGGTCAGCTCAGAATAGCAGTGTCGACAGGACAACAAGGTCATGAGGATGCAGGGTCTAAAATTTCAAATCGTTCTGAGCTTCAGAGATGCAGAAATCAGGGGACTTACTATAAATAGCAGGACATGAAGCAGGCTGGCAGAGGTCGAGAAAAATGGCTAAGTGTGGGATTTCATCCTGCAGCTACCTGAAAGTGCGCCCTCAAGCACCAGATGCCAAAATTTTATAACTCAGGTGTCTCATCCACCTCCTATGGTGAAATGCGCCCAAGGAAGAGGGTTGATAGCAAAATTGTTCTAAGTATAAAACTTTATCCTCCTCCACTAGTAAAATGCGCCCACTCACAAGAAAGTCAAGGAAAAGTCAAAGTGTCTCATCCTTCAGCATAGGCTAACTGCGCCCACATGCAAGCAAGATGCCAAAAAAAAAATTCTAAGTGGTGAGGATATCCTCCACCCCCTTTGAAATGCGCCCATGTTGGAGAGGCATGCAACAAAAGTCAAGGAGAGTCAAAGTTTTCTATCCTCCACTATGTCCAAAATGCGCCCTCACAAGAGACATGGAAAATTTTTCTAAGTTCAAAAACTTTCATCCACCACTATGCCCAAAATGCGCCCAAAAACAAATGGGTCAAAGGAGTCAAATGTTTTCATCCTGAATGAGGGGTAAAATGCGCCCAAAGTGAGGCATGTGAAGACAAAAGTTTTAAAGTTTCCTTGACCCCACCACACATGCGCCTAACTTGAAGAGAGGCGTGGATAAAATTTGATAAGTGTTTGAAAATTCCTGCAACCCCTTGAAATGCGCCCATGCTCAAGGTCAAAGTCCACATGAGCATCTTGAACGCGCCATGAGGGCAAGGTGAAGTGGAGTGGAAGGAAAGGAGTAAAGGCGTTGGGATAAAGTTAAGTCCACCTCATTCCATAAAATACGCCCATAAAGTTGATGGATTTAAAAGAAAGGCTAGGCGTGGTTTTATCCTTCACACATGTTAATATGCGCCTAAAGTGAAGTGTTGAGAGTGTGAAATAAAATATTCCCTAGGCGTGGTTATTATCCTTCCTCAAGTGCCAAATGCGCTCAAGCATGTGTAATGTGGTGAGTGGGAATTTGAATATGCTAGGCGCGCTGAATATCCTTCAACAAATGTAATATGCGCCTAAGGTGTTGAGGTGGTGGAAGCATAAATGTTAAAGGTGCTAAGTGATAAAAACATTTTCTAAGTGTAAGGTGCGCCTAGGATGGTGTGAATGAAATATGTTGGGCATTGAGAGCAAAATATTCTGCATGGCGTAATATGTGCTTTCAAGAATTTTCTAGGAGAGTTGAAAATTTCTCTGGGTAGATAAAATTTCTCCACAGGAAGAATGGATTGAGGAATGAATAAAAATTTCTAAGGCAAAAATTTCAAAAATGCTAAGTGATTCAAATTTTCCAAGGCAAAATATTTTGAAAAACACCTAAGTCTGATAAGTGATGAATTTTCCTGAAGTCCGAGTGAAGTTGCCAGTGATGAAGTCAGAAGGTGCCAACATTGCAGGATGAGTAAAAGTTCTCCAGTCAAAGCAACAAAATTCTCAGAGGAGATGAAGAAATGAAATAAATTGTTGGGAATTATTTTTCCAAGGTCCAAAATTCCAGAAAATTAAATGAACCCGTTCGTTGGGTACCCATGGGTTCGACGCGTTCTGAAAGAAATTTTCTTCTGGGTATCGAAGATTATCGATGAGGAATGGATTTTAAGGTCCTCCACAGCTTGTCGAGGATTCTGGTATGAAGATTTTAAATGGGCACCAGGTTGATGAATTTCCTAAGGGAAATTTGAAAATTTTCTAAGGCAAAATGAAGAAAATGTGTTTTCAAGGTGAAATCCTCCAGACGATGAATTTGAAAGGAATTGCCTAGGTGAATTTGCTCAAGTGCTTCGTGGGACTAATCTTCCCGAGCCAGAGATGAACGAAATTGGGTATCAGAGCTCCAGTTAGTGAAATGAATTTCTCAAAGATGATACGCCCTTGAGGAAAATGGGTTGAAAAATTGGCTAAGGCATGAAGAATCATGATGAAGGCAAAAGTTGGCTAGCGAGGGCGATGAACGCTTGGAAGTTGGAGCGTGAAGATCAGGTAAATTGGTTAAGATTATATTATGAAGTGTTCTAATACTCTTCTCCTTGTTTGTTTTGCAGGAAAAACATCGAGACCAAACGATGATGATGAAGCAAATACTCCACGATAAGATTTCAACCTCAGAGGAAGAAAAGTTGCGAAAAATGGCTAAGTGTTGAAGAAACATTTTCAAAGCTTAAGATGGAGAAAAGGAATGTAAGCTCGGGCGAAGTTAAAGAACAACGTCAAGAAAGAAGATCGAGAACAGTGTGAACGCGTCTACAAACGGAATCTTCTAGAAGGATGGTGGATATTAATGGCTCATTTATTGCCCCACTTTCCATTGTGGCGGCTTTTAGGGCAAATCTTGTTTAGGGCTGAGGTGGCACAATCTGGGCCATCCAGCCGATTGTAACCCTAGCCGTCTTTTGGACTGGGCTAGCTATATAAAGGGGGAGTCCCCCTCATTTGTATCTCATTAGATTTAGAGGTAGAAGCAGAGCTTAGAGGAGTAGAGAGAAGTTGATAGAGTAGAACGTAAAGTAGTGTAGATTGAAAAGGAAGGAAAGTCTTCCCTTTGGATACTTTGTAAGAAGTTGTCATGTATGCTTTCATAATAAAAGAATTTTCATTGATGGTGAATTCTTCTTTGTTGTGAATAGTTGTTGAGGCTTCTTCGTCCTTCCAATTCACGTAGCATCTTGAAGTAGCTTAAAGTAAAGTAGATTTCATTTCATGCACGTACTTAGCAATTGTGGAATGTGGTGCTCGATTTGAACAAGACTTCGTTTGTCCATACCACTAGCGGGCTCGCTGACGGTGGGTTCGCCTTGCGTGGTCAACTGGAACTTTGTGAAGCTTAAACTTCGATTATGGTTTATGTGTTGGCATGCATCGTTGTGATGGTGTCTTCATGCTAAATCGTGATCTGAACATCTTAAGTCACTCCTCTGAAGATTGCACCAGTTCCGCGGAAGCTGTCCGAAGTGAGGCAAAACGGAGCTTGGTTGAACCTTGTGAGAATTGATCACCATGTCCCACACCCTAGAGTAGACTAGAACACTCTTATCCCTACACCCTTTAAATTTAGTTCATCTCCGGTTAGAATTAGGAAACTTGTGCTCACCTGCCAAATCATTTGAATTACACGAAAGCCCTTAGTCTACTGTCCGTTGTTAGCTGTCGAACAATTGTGTAAGTCCCCTTGAAATACCAGCAATACCACATTGAGCCAACTGAGTCTATTCGCACTTAAGGAACCTTGGAGTTGAAAGCATGATCTTACTCGCAATCTTAGCATGCTGAATACTTTGTTCAAGAGAGGATAGAGCATCCGTTGGGAGACTTTATTCTGTGTTGGTGCGGTCTCAAAAACCACGTCAACAATACCCAGAAGTAGATTTTCTATCATCCACTGAACCTGCCCAATCTAAGTCTATGTAACCGATCAGCTTTGGATCCTTGCATCTGCCATACAAAATGCCATAATCTGAAGTGCCCTTAACATATCGCAGCACTCGCTTCGCTACAATCCAATGATCAGCTTTTGGAGCTGTCATGAAGCGAGAACTGTAGCTCACTGCAAAACTGATGTCAGGTCTAGTGGCAGTGAGGTAGATGAGGCTGCCCACTAGTTGCCTGAAGGTCGTTTCATCGACCGGAGGTGAATCAGAGTTGACTGACAACTTTAGCCCCTTCTCCATAGGTGTGGAAGCAGGTTTGCAGTCCTGCATCCGGAATTTGTCAACCAAACTTCTGGCATATTTTGACTGAGAGATAAAGATGCTACCATCGGTCTGCCAAACTTCAATACCCAAACAATAATGGAGAAGCCCCAGATCTGTCATGTCAAAAGCCTGACACAAAGCTTGTTTGATTGCCGCAATCAAATGTGTGGGAACTACCAGTAATGATCAAATCGTCAACATAGACAACAAGAAATAGAATATCATCACCAGAGTGTTTGACATACAGATTACTGTCAGAAGGGTTGCGCTGAAAACCATGATCAACCAAGTACTGATCAATCTTGAAGTACCATGCACGGGGAGCCTGTTTCATTCCATAGAGCGCTTTCACGAGCCTACACACTTGATGTTCTTTGCCGGCAACCTTGAAACCAGGAGGCTGCGTCATGTAGACTTCTTCCTGCAAATCACCATTGAGGAAGGCACTCTTGACGTCCATCTGATGAACTGTCCAACCAAATTGGGCTGCAATAGCGAGAAGAAGACGAATTGTGCTCATCTTGGCAGTAGGAGCAAAAGTCTCCTCATAGTCAATGCCCTCCCGCTGTGTGAATCCCCGAGCAACTAATCTGGCCTTGTACTTATCCAAAGTACCATTTGCATGATACTTGACCTTGTAAACCCATTTGCAGCTGATAGGTTTCTTCCCAGGAGGAAGATCAGAAAGAACCTAGGTGTGATTCTTCAAAAGACTATGATATTCTGTCTGCATAGCCTGTTCCCACTCTGGAATTCCTTTAGCCTCTAAATATGTATGAGGCTCGTAAATGCTGTGGATGTTGGCCATAAGAGCAAAGTTGACTGTGGACTGCTGCTTGCTCTTGCTACGAGTTGATCTACCCTCAATGAGTTCATCATCATGAAGATCGCCGATAGTCTTGGCCCACCACTTAGGCCGACGAGTAGAAGTGCCAACATCTGAAACAGGAATAACAGCATCTCCTGGGATTTCTGGAACAAAGTCGTCTGGATGTGAATCCTGAGGAAAGTCAAGTGGTGCGAGTTCAGGACCAATAGACTCGTCTTCAGAGTCAGAATGCTCTGAAGCCCTCCCATCATGGGAACCAAGAGGAAGACGAACACCCTCATCAGGAACCTTCATAGGCTGATCCGCAGGACTGGTGGTAGGAACAAATGGACCAGTAGTCTCATCAATCACAACATCACGACTGAATATGAGACGATCTGTCTCCACATCAACCAACCTGTAAGCTTTGTGATTGTCGCTTGTAGCCAGTAAACATAAGTGTCTGGCTCTTGGAGTCCAACTTGGCACGCTTTGGCATCTGAATCCATACATGAGCCGTAGAACCGAAGACTTTCAGATGGCCCACCTTAGGCTTGCGTCCTAACCAGGCTTCTTCTGGAGTCATCTTCTTAACGGCCTGTGTAGGTGACCGATTCAGGAGGTAGACTGCAGTGTAGACTGCTTCAGCCCAGTATTTCTTAGGTACATTTTTGTACTCCAGCATAGAACGAGCCATTTCGGTAATGGTGCGATTCCTGCGTTCGACGACACCATTCTGCTGAGGGGTGTAGGGTGTGGTAAGTTGGCGCTTAATGCCGTGTGCAACACAAAAGGAAGAGAAGTCAGCTGAACAAAACTCCCCCCCATTATCTGACCTTAGAGTAACAATGTGAGAACCTAATTCCTTCTCAACTAAGGCTTTAAACTGTTGAAATGTGTTGAACACATCTGATTTATGTTTCAAAAAATACACCCACATTTTCCGACTGAAATCATCAACAAACAATAAAAAGTACCTGGACCCAGTAACAGAAGGAGTATTCATTGGCCCACATACATCAGCGTGAACCAGTTGAAGTATCTTGGAGGCTCGCCAAGAATCACCATCCGAGAACGATGTCCGATGCTGCTTGCCGGCTTGACAGGCTCCACAAACTCCATGATTTTTAGTTTGGATCTCAGGTAGACCAGCAACAAGACCCTCCCGAGATAACTGAGAGAGGTAGTGGACATTCAAGTGCCCATAACGCTGATGCCAAAGTTTGCTGATGGTTGTACTTCGAGCAGCCAGAAAGTGCTCTTGAGAATCACCAGAATCAGCAAGTTTGTACAGACCGTGATCCTCAAGTCCCATAGCAATTGTAGTACGAGTCTCCCGGTCAACAATGCTGCAAGTGGACGAGCTGAAAACAACATCCAACTGGGGAGAATGCCACATGATCTGACTGACGGAGAGGAGATTATGTTCCATGCCTGGAACATAGTAGACATCGAGAAAGAGTAAATTTCTTCCTCCTGAGTGAATCTGGATAGTGCCCTTACCAGCAACTGTGTACTCTTCGCCTCCTCCAAAAATGACTGAATCAAAGAAGGGTTCGAACTTTGTGAACCAATCCCGACGATGAGTAAAATGCCGCGATGCCTCTGAATCAATATACCAGGCAGAATAATGTCCCAGATCTGCAATTCTCTTAGCCATAAACGCATAGAATGCAGACTCTTTCTGCTTAGTGTGCTCAGCGACATGTGCCTTTTGTTGAGAGCCTCCCTGCTTCTTTTGTTCAGAAGCCAACCGAGTGCGACAATCAGCCTTAATGTGACCGTATTTGTGACAATAATTGCACTGAACGTTTTTCTTCTTCTTGTTGTCCTGTGAAGAACCAGAGCCTTTCGGCTGAGAAGACTGAGCCTTCCCTTTGTTCTTAGCAGAAGATTTGGCAGAGAACGCTTGTTCTGTGGAGGAGGAACTGGTACTGCTTCCAAAATGCTGTCTCCAACGATCTTGTTGTAAAAGCTTGTTACACAAGTCTGGAAACTTCAAGTCAACGTTTGTTGAAGTAATATTGAGCGTCTCAATGAAATACTCGTAAAACTTTGGCAAACTCTTAAGAGTAATGACGACCATGTCCTCTTCCTCCATCTTTCGTCCAATGGCTTCCAGCTGGTCGCGAATCTCCTTGATCTTTGTTAGATGCTCTTGAAGAGTGGTGTGCTTCTCGTCCATCATTATTGAAAAAAGCATGTTCTTAAGAAAAAATGCACGACTCTTATCTGACGTTTCATGGAGATCCTTCAGGGTTGTCCATACCTCAGCAACTATTTTTCCTGATGGCACTTGTGGCAGCTGGTCGTCAGTGACTGAAAGCTTGATGAGCATGACGGCTTCCCGGTTGCGTTCATCCCATTTGTCCTGATCCTTTTCGGCTACAGTGGGTCGAGGTGATGTACCTAGAACAACCGCATCAAGACACCAATACTCAAAAATGGTCAGCATACGCTACTTCCAGGTGTTGTAATTCTTCCCGTTGAACTTCTGGCTGCTTTCGAGCATTATGTTCGTGAGAGATGCCATCACGTACCTTGCGGTCAAACAGGTGAAGGCAAGATAATGCAAAGAAAACAGAAATACAGAAACCCGAAAACGGATTTTGAGGTTTTACTGAAAACCCAAAAAAGATAAATAAAAACCCAGAAGGATGGAAGAATACCCAAAAAAATTTGACAACACAAATTTTGAGGCATGGAAAACGAGGTACCTAGAAAAATCTAGTGACAACCCAGTTGAGATCTCGCAAAACCCCAAAGGAATCTACAATCAGAAAAAAAATTCGACTTCAAGCTGAGGCACAAATTTTGAGGCACAGAAAACGAGGTACCCAGAAAATTTGAAGACCGACCCAGTTGAGATCTCGAAAAACCCAGAAAGAATCTGCAAACGAAAAAATCTTCTGCCTTCAAACAGAGGGTCAAAACCCTAGACGAACTTGCAGAAACCCTAGGCCGCCATTGAAGACAAGAAAAATTGCAGAAAACAGCTCGAATCTGCACGAAAATTTGGCAAAAGAGATGCCAAACCCTAGGCGACTAAGTTGCAGGAAGGGGCGACCACAATTTTGCTAAAAAAACTACCCAAAATCAAGCAAAAACGCGAAAAAACGCGATTTCACAGAAAAACACGATTTTCAAATCTGAAATCCCATAAAAATGCAGATTTTTTCCGCCCAAAAATGCGTGCAAATAGAGATAAAAGCGCCCAGAAAGTCAGAAAACCCTCACACAAAAAAAAAAAACGTGCTTTCAAAATCGTGCGCCCAGAAAAGACCAAATCGCTTGCAAAAGGGACGATTTTTCTGAGGGAAACAAAACACGAGTTTTGGCAGAAAGAAAACACGAATTTTTAGGGTTTTTTTCTTACGGCTCTGATACCATGTAAATGGTTAAAAAGTCTTGCATTAACATAAAAAAGGTTACAATATATAGAAGTGCATGAAGCACTGTAGATATTAATGATATCTACCTAACTAACCTACTTGATACTGTAGAAACAGTATATTAGACTAAACATAACTTTACATTGACCATTAAATAAAAAGAGAATAATATATTCTAACAGATCTACTGTTGCTCCAACCACCAAATCAACAATACACTTTTGTCCTTTTTTCAATAACCTTAGCTAGTTTCTTTATATAAAACTCAGCTCTTGTGTATTGTTAGATTAGAGATCTATTGTTGTTTACTTTATGCTAGTACTCTTTATTTCCTAAAGAAAAGTAAACAATATTGTTAGTTTAATCAATACATTAAAGTAGGGGCTAATGAACTAAACATAGTTTAAAATTTACCCTACAGTATAGCCCCAAGAGAGACAAGATTAGTCAAGAAGGGATTAGATATATCCTTAGGACCATGGAAAATGCCTAGTTGCACCTAGAAAATGAAAATATAAGTATTCTTAAAAAAAACTTCTACATTCTGCAGAAAGCTGCCTGTGTGGGATAATATTCTTAAGAGAAATTTCCTAAAACAACAGATTGGAAGACAACTTTTCCTAGCAAAATTGATTATGACAAACACAAAACAACCTTTTTATTTAGTCATTGACCATCATTTGCTTTCTCTCTTTCAATCTTGCATCAATTCTGGGACCACTGCCAGTAGACCTGAAACTTAGATTTTGGGAGAGTTGCATCAGCAACTTATTTAGAGCATCCATAAGACCTTCTTAAGCCTCCTAAAGAATACACATCTTTGATAGGTTTGTTGATGATCATATCCTGTGTCATTCTTTGTAAATCTAGTATAAATTCCATGCATGCCTTGAACAGTAGCTAATTGGTGACAATACAACTGCTATTCGTTTTCTGACAAACACTCTTTTATGTATTTGTATTGGTGACAAGGATTGAGAGGAACTAATCCACCAGATACCATGTATAAGACTAGCAAGTCATTTTTGCTGTCAACTCCTCCAAGATCTATCTGAGAGAATCTAAGGATCTGTTCCCCAGCATGACCTATAATCAAATTCTTTTAGAAGCTCTCTCTTGAGCTGTATAAAATTGACGTCCAAATTATCATAGTTTAGCAAAGCACAATGTAAGAACATGTTTTTAGTATTTTTCATTGTCCTTTGGAGATACGGCAAGGTTTGCACAAGAAACACTAAGTAATAATACATAACTAACTTTGAATCTATTTTTAACTTGAAAAAGAATCCTTGGGTTCATCAAAGCCAAACATTACGAGAAGGTTCCAAATTTGGCTGCTAAATTCAACAGAAGACACCAAAACTATCCATTCCCACAACTACAATAGTTAAGATTCATTATGTTATTCAATTAGTTCTTATTCTGGTTAAAAGGAAAATGTTTTATATTATATTTGAATCAATTATTTAAAATATAGCTTCTCAAAAAATGAATCCAAAAATCAATACCTTCATTTCTTTTCTCACATCATTTGCAAGTGCATTGTTGTCGGCCTTCAAAACCTGTAAGAAAAAATACATTGTCTTAATTTCCAATGCAATGCAGATCTTACTAAGAAAAAAATTATGTAGAGATTCAGAAACAACAAGAAGGATCCTTTGATTTAGCCTTAGCAATGTCTTAGGCTATTTATTCAAAAATTCAAAGTGTACAACACCCACTAGATTATTCTCCACTATAATGCAGAAATGCAATTTGATTTCTACAATATCATTGAAATATCAGTCAAAATATATATTTACTAAGCATGCTAAGCACTGTCTAGTGCCAACCATAGTGGAATAACACTCAAAAGTCTCGTGACTGATCCAAAAAAATCACAAATTGCGACATTTCCCATATCGTTTGCCAAGATTTTTTAAAATGGTTCTGATGATTTTTCATGCATGCCTATCTTGTTATCGGCTCATTTTTCAGGGCATGTAAATGGAATGTTCCTATGCTGTCAAGCACTATCAATTGAACTAGTTTATACAAAATACATTCTAAATGATAGAAGTTTTAGCCAATGAGGGTGTAGTTTAATGGTTATCAGTGGCACTATTGTTGTGCCCACCTAGGTTCAAACCTCCACTGGGCCGGTGACTTCAGGTCCCTGCTGGTCCACTGCACTCATGAGCTTGGACTGTAAGTTTTTGGGTATAGGCACCTCATTTGTGGTCCCACCAGCTAGGCCTGGTTAATGTTCCATATTGAGGCCAAGGGTCCATTGAAACCCTCAACTTACCATTCAAAAAATATATATAAGTTTTCAAAATAGGTTTGTTATGTTCTTGAGTCCCATAGATTATCGAGAGAGTTCCTTTTTATCTGTTTTAATCAACAAAAAGGAAAGAACAAAAATTTACAAATGCAGATGAAAACTGTCTACCACAGCGAAGTTGCAAACAGAGGTTTTCTTGCCCCTGCTTTGGTTTTGCTCCTTGTGAGAAAGATGACTTCAACAATTGTACAAGTAATATTCATTAAAAGATTTGACATAATGATTCACCAGTTCAAGAATATGTATCTTCAAATGGAACTGTTAAACAATTTCCTTGGCGTAAGCCCAATGAGCAATAGATTCTGCTGTTCAAGGCATCCATTTATAGGAAAGAAAGTTACCAAGTAATTAGTATTTTCTTACTGAGTTCCAACAGGGAACTCATATCATCTTCCAATAAAATACTCCTAATTTGTACTAGGAATAGGAATGTGAATTGGTGTTCTTATCATAAAACACTTCTATTCCTAGTACTCAGCTTGCTGTCTCTTCTTAAAAATGCTGTAACACTTTCTTGCAAGAAAGCATGAAAATATTATTGATGAGGGAAGTGAAAAGGGACCCAATGAATGGAAAAGTTCACTTCATAAAGTGAATCAATCTGCCTTTCATGTAAATGACCATGAGGTACACAACCTTGATATAGCATTTCTTAATATTCTGATATTGACTTTATTTGGGTCAAGAGCACAAGCCATATAAGGCTAACAAAAACATGCTCCATATATCCCCATTGTTTTCAGCTTTTCCATGGAACTTAACCTCTAAATTCAATATTGTTAGTTCATGCACTAACTTCCACAGTGCCCAAGAAAATAAATGGTGTGCAATACAAGTGCCCTCATTTGGGAAAACTTAATTAAAAAGGCACATTGAAATACAAAACTAAATAATTTGACATCTAAATGCCCTGGGAATTTTACAGAGCACACAGAAAGTTTGCAAAAGCAAAAGACAATTACAAGTATCTCTGTGGTATACCGGTTCTTAACATAATTCTGTGTAGGACTCTGTTTCCAGCATAACCTTTAACTAGCAAGATATTATAAAACCACAATTACCCAGTCTAGCAAACAACAAAAGTCACGTACCTGTAGAAGTTTTGTGACCTGCAAAACTCAGCTGATATTTATAACTTCACTGATCTGAGTGATCAGAATATTGAATTTTTCATTTATTCTAAATGGCAGGGAAAGAAAAAGAGGAACATGTTACTTCTCAAAGATTGTCCAAAGGAATTAATACTGTGGGGATGAGCCTCAACAGATAAAATAAGATCGTGGAAGACTATAGCCCTTTGAGCTATGATATCCACAATTCAGAGACTCCAAAATAAATCACAGAAGCTTAAGGTTCAGTCCAGCATTTCTACGTCCCAACCCCATCTAGGCTTACTCCACAGATACTAACAAACTTAAACCAATAATGTTGTGCATCTTAGTATCTTACTGTTGACTTAGTAGATTTTGGCCATCATTTTGTTTAGTGCTACTGTCGCTCTCCCTTGTCCCATGTTATATTTAATATGTTAATTTTTATTTTACACTACAGTGAATAAAGGAAGGCATTTGACTTGTCCTTTTCTTTCATAAAGAAGTGGTCCTAAAAGATATTAGTATTGCGTTGTGTTGTGTTGTATTGTACAGAAGTTGTATGTCACTAGGACTGTAAGAAGAATGTTTGCTGACTCTTCTAACATATTTTGGGACATGCTTGGAGGCATACTAAAGAGAACAAAAAAAGGCATAATCCTAAAACATAAAAATAAAAACTAAGCTAAAGCTCAATGCAAAGAAGAACTTAATTAGCATAGTACCTATATATTTGAATCTTATCAATCCAAACTGTACCCTGAAATGTGATGAAGTCAGTCCAATCCGTGCCACCAAATAAACTTTAAATTTGTATGATTAAGGTAAGTGACTTGAGACTCACTCACACCTAAGACACAATTCAGCAAGAACAGAGTTACAAAATAGTGCAGGGACAGAATGAAGTAAATGCAGAAGGTTCTAGGGTGATCTAAAGTTCTAAACACCTTTGGAATGTAAGCAGATCCAAACAACCAATACTTACGAAAAAATTATCAACTGATTCAGCTTGACACAAATTTGTCCTACCCAATACAAAATATACAGGCAAATTTGTACCAAGACAAACCAGCCCACATAAGACAAAATAGCATACTCCATCAGATTCAAGAGAGCTATAACACTTGGAATTTCATCTTTTACAGGGTTCTTGCAGATTGTGAACTCTATTCAGTCCAATTTTAATGTTTCTGCATAAATACGCCCATTGAGGGCCATGTATATCATCTTGGTTCAGTTTTTGGGAGTTGATGCATATATGTGCAGCTGAGTAAAGTAGGACGGTTTATTGTAAGAGCAAGGCAAGCTTAGTAGAGCATTGTATTAGTATTCTTAAGTCTCGTGCTATTCAGAGACCTCATGCAGGAAAATTGTCTTGTAAATTTTGCATGGAGATAGTGGCATAAGGAAGTACAATCCTGTTCTTCTAGAGCTTTCCCACATTTAGTTTCTTCAAGGTAATCTCTTGTATGAGGTTTTTTTTTTTTTCTTCAAGGTAATCACTGCTTACAAAATTTTTGGCACTTAAGCATCTCAATTCTTAGGCAATTTATTGTTTTCTTAAGTAAATGCTTAAGAGAACAGAAAGCATGATTCACAAAGACAATAACATATAAATTAAGATTCAAGTTGATAAAATAGCAGTTTTACATATGCCAATTACTGATCAGATTCATATTAGAGAAGTTATGTTCCTTAGTTTGCATGATTTCCCCCTTCATAAGGAAGCTTTACAAGATGGACATCCTATAGACCCTTATGCGAAAGCTAGGAGTTTCTAGAAGGTTCCAAAACAAAATTAGAGTAGTAATAAGGATAATGATCAGGGTGAACTTATCAAACTTTTTACTAAGAAGACAAAGGTCAATGGTTTTTCTTTTTTTTCTCACAAGCAAATCTGGTTTTTAAAGAGATGGTAGACAAACTTGGATTGGTTAGATATGATCATCCTAATCCTTTATCATTGGGTTGGATCAAACAATGAATAGAGATAAAGGTACCTAATAATGCAAAGTCGGTGCAGTTTCAGGTTCAGGCACCCAATGAAGGGCAGCTAATCCTTGCAGCCACACACACACAATCAACACAGGAAGGCATTATGAAATAATACAGCAACACCATCTTTATTAATCAGAGTTCAGATACATCCTTGCCTCTCAAGGAAAGTTTTAGGACTCGGACTCGGCATGGACTTGGCAGCCCAAAATAGGACTCAGACTCTGGACTCAGCACAAACTCGGCTAGGACTCAGGAAAGAAGAAAACCATAGTTTTACAAAAAAAATAAAAAAATTAATGCATTTAGAGAACATAAGAGCCTAATTTGATTATAAATTTGTCATCATTCAAATATTACACATGTCATCTGATCTTCAAACACTCAATATCTGAAATTTCATCATTCATACTCATAGTTTCAAACTTTCAAATGTATAACAGCATTCATACTCATAGTTTCCAATTGACCCGAGTCCTAAGTCGAGACTCGCGAGTCTTAGAGAGTCACTCACCAAGACTTGTCCAGTCCTAACCTAGACTCTCCAGTACTCAGCTCGCGAGTCCGTGGTGAGTCGACTAGGCAAGCCCTAAGACTCGCAAGTCCCACGAGTCTTTGCCAGAACTCACCAAGTCCTCAAACACTGCTCTCAGGCACACAGTCCAACAACAAGTACTTTACAATACTCGTTATTACACACCATGGCAACAAATCTGTTTGTCAGCTGACCCAATAGCACTCAGGACCTATGTTTCTTTCTAACACTCAAACTCGGCATACAATAACAGCACCCAAAACTATGTCTATTACAAATTACAACTTCACACATATAGGTGTAGTCAACGTACAATGTCTATTATTATGCTTCGGTAATATTGGTTATCCGACTATGTATTAATTGGTTGTCGGCTTTGGGTAGTTATAAGCATTGATTGGTTGACAGTTGTGTTCTTCTTAGCAATCGTCGGGTCCTTTAAATACATTGTGTATTGTCAAGGAGAGTGGTATGATCTAGTCGGATCAACTCTGATCCTTGGCTAACCATCTCTAGTCTTCTTCAGTAATAATTTCATGTGTGAATCAAGATATATTTATGCATCTATCTGATATGCATTGTCATCTCTATTATTAATTCATGTATTTAATTTATCAGATAGATCAATAAACATTTGGCGTTGCTGCCTCAAAGAAATCGGGTCAGAATTGAGAGATCCATGCCCTTAGACCCCAATAAACGCGAGAAAAGAACACAATGTGGTCAAGATCAAGAGATCAAGCGATCTTTAAGGATCATCGAACAAAGAGAAAGGAGACAACTGAGGTGTGAAGTTGAAGAAGGCAAAGGGTTTTTGAGGGAAAGTCTAAGACCAACCAAGAGCAAAAGCCAAAGCGTAAGTAAAAGCCCTAGTTGGGAGAGAAAGAGAAATTTCACAACAAGAGAATGCATGAAGGGAGAGTGGGAAGAAATAGCACAACACCTACCGCTCCCCGACGAAGCATACACCAACCTCGCCAACCAAGTTGGAGAGTTGTCTATACCATCAATGTCGGATAAAGGGGAAAGTGAAGGAGAACCCACCAACCTTGCCATTGGTGAACCATTCAGATCATCACCATCGAACAAAGGGGAAAGCAAAGGAGAACCCACCAACCTCACCATTGGCGAACTGTCTAAACCATCACCATCAAACGAAGGAGAAAGAGGAGAACCCACCAACCTCGCCATCGACGAACCATCTGGACCATCACCGTCAGACGAAGAAGGTTCAACATTGAGCGAAAGGAAAGGTGAGGAAGAAATTGCCAACCTTGTCGTCGAAGAAACGTGTGTACCATTAAAGTCGGCCAACGGGGAAGGATAGGGAGTACCTACCAATGATCTAATAGAGACCATGTGCCAGATTGAAGACTTGATAATGACAGAAGATCCAAACATTGGATGATCATAGTCGATAACACCAAGACAAAGGGAGCATCGGAAGGACCCCAAAGGCAACCCAAGGGTGATGAACATTGAAGAGGGACAAGTGAAGGATTGTGAGTGCAGGGAAGGCACTGGAACATACTAATCAAAACTCTCCAATCAAGTTATCGTCACAGAGGGCACAACAAGGAGGCAAGATGGTGACTCCCCCAGCAAGTCTGAACGTAGAGTAGAAAAATATTCCAAAGTTCACTTGAAACAGGTCAAAGGACACTGTAAGGCATTATAAGACATGTCAGACAATCTGGGTAGCAAACAGTTACGATGACAAAGCATATTGGCAAAGAGCATCTCTAGAAACTCTCAGAGGTATAGCCATAGACTGGTATACAAAATTGGAAGCAGCACACAAAAATACATGGGATGCATTGAAAAGAGCATTCTAAGAGGGATTCAAACTCATGAGAGATGACAATGAAATTGTGGCTCAAATCTACAATACCAAACAAGGAAAGCATTAGAATGTATGAGCCTATAATCATAGGCTCAAGAAAATACTGGTGAAATTAGAAAACCGGTTGGTCGATGGACTAAAGAAAAGATGGTTCATCGAAGGATTAATCCCTTCATTAAGGAAGAAAATGAAGTTTGTGCCACTGTCATCGTACGTCGATGCTTACAATCGAGCAATGGACATAGAAAGTGAATGTAAAATGTCCTCGTGCAGTAAAAGAAAAACAAAGGAAGATGGAAGTTCATATGACAATAGCAACGATGAACCAAGAACAGTACAAGCACTTCGAAGGGACATGCTTTGAATGATGAAAGAATTGAAGGTGGGTAGAGAAACCAACAAAGAAACTAACAAACTATGGTGTACTAATTGCAAAATTGAGGGGCACACAAACGGTAATTGTCCTAAAAAGACGTTTTGTAAGATTTGCCAGGTTATGGGTCATTCAATAAAGGAGTACCCATACAATTTGAATTGTATTTTGAAATGTATCCATTATATTCTAAGTTACTAGTTCAAGTACAAGTGCAAATACATGTAGGTGTATGAGTAAGAGTATGGCGATACGGCAAGTTTTTTCCTTGCGTACGGGTACAACCGTACAAGAATATGTATGCATGTACGTATGTATATATGTATATATGTACATATGTATGTATGTATTAAAAAATTTAAAATTATATAATACAAAATAAGATATTCATAATTGCCAATAAAAAAAATTATACATTGAAGTCAATGATATTCATAATTTTGTCACTTACAGATGAAATTATGTATGCAAGCATTTTTTGTTTATTAAAACGTTTTGAAAATAACTTTTTTTTCTGCCTTTTTTTCTTTTGGGGCAACTCTTGGGTCCCCCTGGGTTTGGCCCAGCTTCGCCTAAGGTCCCTCCCGAGAACCCAGGGTTCCCTGTGAAGGACCCACAAGGAACTCGAGGTGCCCAAGAGGGACCCTAGGCAAACCCTGAGGCAAACCAGCAATGAAACAGGACCCATACTGAACCCACATAGGTACAAAGGGCAAAAGTGAAGGACCCGGTAACTTATATTATATTTGAGATTGTACTTGTTATGTGAGGTACATGTATAAAAGTATTAAAAAATTGGGGTTACATTTTGGGTGTTGTTACAATATGATGAATATATTCCAATCAATACCACTAAATGCACTTAATAATTTGTATGACTATAATAAGTGATTTGAGACACTCTCATTCACGCCTAAGAGACAATTTGTTGGAAATTTGTCATTGATGTCAAGTAAAGTAAAAGAGATCAAATTAATCTGAAGATTTATATGCTTTGTTGAAGACCAGATATTGTTTAGATCAGATCATTATAGCCTTCAAGAAATCAAATTAATCTGAAGATCATTATATACTTTGTTGAAGGGTTTCTATTACATCAAAGCAACAATGAACAAATGTTAAAAGCAGCGTATTCCTTAAAGAGCACAAACAGATCGCTAAGTGAATAAAGCAATATGTTTTCTGAATATTAAAACAAACAAACAAAATGTGCAGCACATAAGACAAAATGAATAAAGACAAAAATAGGAAAAGACAAAGTCTTTAAAAGGCAGCGATTTAGTTTTGAAAGGATACACTTCACTTTTTGAATGATACGATGAATATTGAATGATACGATGAATATTAAAAGTCAAAAAGTGATATGATTTCTTAATGAAATGGTGTGACTTATTTTGTGAAGAAGTATGTGTCATTTTGCTGATAAAAACATTTTTATAAAGTGAAGAGGTGTGATTACCTTTGGTTAAGGAAAAACAATAAAAAATTGTTTTCTTCAAGTGGTATGATTTATAATGCAACTCCAGATTTCTAAAGAAAAAGAAAAATAAACATTGATGTGGTGAAATTACCATTCAATAAGAAAGAGTGTATTAAGCAAACAGATTTGAAGAGATGTGTTTAAATTTAAGAGTTGCTATCTATTGGAAAGGACACATTAATTCATAGAGTCACCTATCTTTGTGAATATATATATATATGAGAATCAAAATTAGATTTGCAAGTGTGAGTGTGGGAATGATGATGTGAATAGAGAAGCAGAAATATACATCATTTGAGTGATTGTGCAAGAGCAAATTGAATATCTTTCAGATCAACCACAGATTTAAGAAGGAGATCTACAGCTGTCTTAAGCAGATTTTATAAGAGTGTTTTCACCATATTTGTGAGGAAGTTAAAAGGTTCAATATTGAAGAGAAGTTATTGCAGATATACAAGACGAATTTTATCAGATCTAAGAAAGAGTTATAGCAGAATTGGTGCAAGATTGAAAACAGATATATTTGAGCAGTATTGTCCATCATCCGTTGAAGAAGCAACATTGAAGGTGGAACTTTGTTTCTGAAGTCATTATCTTTTGCTAAGTTGGTGCTTGGCAAGTGGGGGTTGGTGCCTCCAGTAGGTTGGTGCCTACAAATTGAGGGAGTTGGTGCTTCCTGTAGGTTGGTGCCTACAAAACAAGTTAGAGGTTGGTGCCTACTATCATTGTAATTCACATAAATATATAGAGTATAGTATTTGTACCGTGGTTTTCTCCCGTAAGGGTTTCCATGTAAATATCGTGTGTTATTGTGTTCTTCTCATGTGCATAATTGTTGACGTTGAGTGAATGGTGTTATTGTGATTGGTAAAGTTTTAAATTGGTAAAAGTTGTGTTATACTAGTTCACTCTCCCGCCCCCTCCCCAATCAGTATAACTATGTGCTCATCAATTGGTATCAGAGCAGGCCCTTTGAATAAGTCTAACAAACTTGAAGGGAGATCCATATAGAACACATCATAAGTGGAGAAGGATTCTCTTACAACAAGGCTCCATTGTTTGATGGGACAAATTACACATTTTGGAATATGAGAATGGAGGCATATATAAATGCTATAGGATTTGACGTTTGGCAATCAGTGATGAATGGATATAAAGCTCCTTCAACACCTCCAATGGATTCAGCAGGAAAGAAAGCAAGTAAAAATAATGCTAGAGCCAAGAATGCAATCCTATGTGGATTAAATGAATCTGAACTTGTGAAGATAATGCATTGCAAATCTGCCAAAGAGATTTGGGACAAGTTGAAGCTCACTTATGAAGGAGACAAGAAAGTGAAGTAAGCCAAATAGCAAACACATAAAAGCAATTTTCAAATTCTTAGAATGAGTGAAGAGGAAAATATTGCTAGATTTTTCTTGCGTGTGGATGAAGTTGTCAACACCATTCGAGGCCTTGGAGAAGAAGTCAAGGAACCAACAGTAGTGCAAAAAGTGTTGAGATCCCTTACACCAAGATTTGACCACAAAGTATCGGCAATAGAGGAAATGAAGGACTTGGACACCTTAACCATGGATGAACTACATAGAATCTTAACAGCCTATGAGATGAGAACCGAAAGATATACTTCTCTACAAAAGGAGGCTGCATTCAAAGCATCCAAGAATACAAAACGGAAGAAAGTGGAAGATAATGATACAACAGGTGAGGAAGAAGCAAATTTTGTGAGGAAACTATAAAGAGGGTCAGGAAAATACAAGGGTAAACTACCCTTCAAATGCTTCACTTGTGGTAAAATTGGACATTATGCAAAAACGTGTCCTTATTCTTATAGCAGTAATAGTGAAGAAGAAAAGAAGTACAAGCCAAAGAAAGGAAGCAAAATTGATAAGTATCATAGAAACAACAAAAGGGAAAACTTCAAGAAGAGCTTATACTCATATAGAGATAAAGATTCTTCAAGTAACTATGATGTGGAAAGTTGTGAAGATGAAATGTTGTTCATGGCTGAAGTAATAGAGGATAATGAAGATAAGGATGAAAACCAAAAAGAAGAGATAGATCATGATCCAAAAGATTTGGAAGAAGAGTTGGAATTTGCTATAAGCGAGATTGGGAGGATGAAAAGGAAAGGTCAAAGAAGAAAAACTAGATTCGAAGAAGAAAAGAAGAAATTTATCGAAACTGAGAAACTAATTTCAGACTTGAAGCTTCAAATTGAGGAAAGTAAAAGGATAGAAGATGTAACCAAAGTTCAACTTGAAGAAAAAGAAAAAGAATGTGAAAAGTTGGAAATTGAAATTGTTTCCATAAGGAAAGAATTAGAGAAAGCAACAACCAAGTTAAATACAAGTCTCAAATTTGAAAAGAGTTCTGAAATCCTAGAAGACATCATTAATGGACAAATGTCATCATCAAATAAAACAGGACTTGGCTATAAAGAAAATCAAACAAGCAATGAAGATTCCATAGAGACTTCTAATAAGACAAACACTACTCCAAAAGTTAACAAGGACAATTTCAAGAAGTCCTTTCCTTCAAGGCAACTGCATCCATACAGTTTCAAGAGTACCTTTTATGGCTATTGCTACTCATGCAATCATTTTGGGCATAAAGCAAGAGATTGTAGAACACATGTGAGATATGATTATGGTAGGAACAAAATTAGAAGATCTTATGGAAGGAACTATAACTCCTTTGTTCCTTTAATGGATTATAGCATTGTATGCTACAAATGCAATAACTATGGACATATAGCACGATATTGCAGAAGTGGCTTTGTGAAACCACCTAGACAAGGCATGAAGGAAAACACCATGGATAAACAAAAGGAAAGAAAGTTTACAAAAGTATGGAGAAGGAAACAAAAGCAAAATGATGAGAAAGATAAATCTATGGTCATACAAGATACACTTTATACACAATTTTGAAGAGAAGCATGAATTCATGGGGAACCAAGTATAGCATTATCATTGAACCCTATGGAGAAGATAATAAATTGGCATCAATTGTTGGAAATTGTCATATTGATGTCAAAGAAAAGAAGTTTCCATGCAGAGGATAACAAAAAGCAATCAGAAAACATGAGGAAGAGAAGAACGGAGAGAAGACTTTCACAAAGAGATCAAAAGGAGGATGATCTTCTTCATTCAACAGCCAAGATATAGAGGAAGCAAGTCGCCCAAGTAATTTAGAATTCAAGGGATGAAGAAGTTAGAGAAAGAGAAGTATTAGAGCAAGGGGGAGCATAAGAGAATCTTTGATAGGGGGAGAAATACATTCTCATTGCATTCGATAAGAATGGATGTCTTCCATGATCCATTTATGGATAGATGTTTCTTGAACTTCCCTTTGCCATTGATGTCAAAGGGGGAGAAATAGAGTAAGGGGAGCAATGCAAAAGGAAATTATTTTGTGTTGCCATCAATGACAAAGGGGGAGATTGTTGGAAATTTGTCATTAATGTCAAGTAAAGTAAAAGAGATCAAATTAATCTAAAGATTTATATGCTTTGTTGAAGACCAGATATTGTTTGGACCAGATCATTATAGCCTTGAAGAAATCAAATTAATCTGAAGATCATTATATACTTTGTTGAAGAGTTTCTATTACATCAAAGCAGCAATGAACAATGAACAGATGTTAGAAGCAACGTATTCCTTAAAGAGCACAAACAGATCGCTAAGTGAATAAAGCAATAACTTTTTTGAATATTAAAACAAAAATATTCTGTGTAGCACATAAGACAAAATGAATAAAGACAAAAATAGGAAAAGACAAAGTCTTTAGAAGGCAGTGATTCAGTTTTGAAACGATACACTTCACTTTTTAAATGATACGATGAATATTAAAAGTCAAAAAGTGATACGATTTCTTAATGAAATGCTGCGAATTATTTTGTGCAGAAGTATGTGTCATTTTGCTGATAAAAACATTTTTATAAAGTGAAGAGGTGTGATTACCTTTGGTTAAGGAAGAACAATAAAAAAGTGTTTTCTTCAAGTGGTACAATTTATAATGCAACTCCAGATTTCAAAAGAAAAAGAAAAATAAACATTGATGTGGTGAAATTACCACTCAATAAGAAAGAGTGTATTAAGCAAACAGATTTGAAGAGATGTGTTTAAATTTAAGAGTTGCTATCTATTGGAAATAACAAATTAATTCATAGAGTCATCTATCTTTGTGAATATATATATATATATATATGAGAATCAAAATTAGATTTGCAAGTGTGAGTGTGGGAATGATGATGTGAATAGAGAAGCAGAAATATACATCATTTGAGTGATTGTGCAAGAGCAAATTGAATACCTTTCAGATCAAGCACATATTTAAGGAGGAGATCTACAGCTGTCTTAAGCAGATTTTATAGGAGTGTTTTACTTTTCACCATATTTGTGAGGAAGTCAAAAGGTTCAATATTGAAGAGAAGTTATTGCAAATATAGAAGAAGAATTTTATCAGATCTAAGAAAAGAGTTATATCAGACTTGGTGCAAGATTCAAAAGAGATATATTTGAGCAGTATTGTCCATCATCCGTTGAAGAAGCAACATTGAAGGTGGAACTTTGTTTCTGAATTCATTATCTTTTGCTAAGTTGGTGCTTGGCAAGTGGGGGTTGGTGCCTCTAGTAGGTTGAAATATTCCACTTAACTTTTTCGATATTTGAACACAACAAAATCAACCACAAGCACCAATGATTATCCTTAGCTCCAAGGATAATCAACTTGAAAGTAACCTTCACCAAGAATGTTCACCAAGGTCCTGTTGAAGGCGAGGTAATAGCATATGGTGATTGGGGTCGTTAGCAATAAACTGAACTCAATTACAATCCTGGAAATGAAAGTGTAGGCGGTAAACCAGCCATGAAATTCCGCACTACCACTTATGCCGTGGGGGGAAACTATTAAAAAAGAGTGCAATCATCTGCTAACAATAGGCATCCACTTTTCACCAGGCATCCACTTAAGCAGTGGAAATACTCCACTTATTGACTGGGTGAAATAAGAAAGATACAAATGAAATATTAAAAGGCTGATTAAGTACTATTGAAACCAGCAATTACAATAAGCTTATTACAATGATTTTCAATAGAAATCTGCTCCAAATCAACTACAATGTTTACACTATATTTCTTATTACAATTATGAATGAGAACAGCCAAGAAATATAGCATGAAATGGAAATAGCTAAGTCTGATATGAAATACCAGAAAACTGAAGTACAGACCAGCAAGCTGAACAAACACCAAAATGCTTATTTCTCCAACCAAACACCTTCAATGCACCACAAAACTGAAACAATACTTCCTAGAAGCAAGGCAACCAGTGAGCAAGAGTTATACAATGCAAAACTGCCTCTAAATGAAAAGCATGAATTACAATGTCAAGCTAGGGTGAATGGTACGGCTCTAGAAGGAGGGCGACCTCTCTAAAAAATTAGAGACTCCAAGATAAAATCTGAAAATGCCCGAAGAGGGGTGCCTAGAGCATTAGAATGGAATGGGCTAATACCCACAACGAAATAAAAATCACTCAATGATCTGCAATTGAAAATTCGCTTCAGCCATACAAAAACCAGCAAACACAAAACTGAAAATAACACCAAAATTCTTCAACAATGATGCTCAATCTGCTTGTCTGAGTGAGAAGCAGCCTCAATTCCAACTAAGTGTTATCTCTCAAACACGAAATTGGATTCTTGCTAGGAGGTATGCATTCCTCGAAGCCATAAGCCTGAAATCATTTTGGCACCAATTCGATATGTTAAGCAATGGATGATGAATGAAAGAGCAAAGGCCTGCTTATAAAGAACTTAAGGTGACCATTCAGCTTCCAACATTTCCCACCAAAAGGGATGCCCTATTTCACCTTTGAAATATTTTAATCTTTAAAACATTTAATTCACCTCTTCCCTAGGCGTCCAAGTCTTGAGGAGACATAATAAGCATTAAAAAATATTTAATCTCCTCATAATGTGGCGTTCACCCTCCAAGACCACATTTTAAAACAACATTAAGTAATAATCTCTAGGCCAAGGGGGGCAACATGGAAATAGAATGTTTAATGACTTAAAATAACTTATTTCTCAAAAATGCACCTCGAAAATCCAAAACCAAATATACTCAACTACTCTACTCGAATAAGAAAGCACACTAGACTGCTGCCAACTGGAGCGCTGCCAGAAATGGAACTTACTAAAAATAGTAAATTCAAAAAAGTTGTCCAATGCATTTGCATGTCATATCACTGCAAAGCTCTCTGAAAACCCAGAAAGAATCCGCAAACCAAATATCAAAACTCCAACGTGCAACCCTCTAAAAATGTCAAAAATAGAAAGATGACTGGAGATGACACTGCCATAAATAGAACTTACTAAAAAGTAGCATACTGTTAAAAATAGTGAGTTGTTCCAAACTCATTTTGAGCACAAACTGGGCAGCCGTGGTGACTTACTAAAAATAGTATGTGTCGGGAAAGGTTGTAAGATGGAGATGCATTTTACACCATTCTAAAGCTCTCTAAAAACCCAAAAAGCTCCACTTACATGCATTAGAAACTCTCGCATGCAAACCTTCAAAAATGCATCAGAAACCTCCTGCAAAATAGGAAACCCTAATTTCCACTTTTGACTAGACTACAGGCTTCCGAAAATAGACTATCAGTCACAAAAGAGCGTATGGCTAAAATGGGGACATTACAGTCCACCCTTCCCAAAATTGCTTGTCCTCAAGCAATGCAACTACACTCAAAACTGATCCCACCAAAACATATAGGATCCTGGGGTCCCATGTCCATATCTAAAAAGACCCACCATGCTGATGTTGCTCCACTTTGATCATACAAATGAAGCCATTGTACCAAAACTGCACTAACCTTCCCTGCATCCTCAAAGAGATAACATGCCTGAAATTCAAACTGAAAAACATAGAAGGATTGGAATCAAAATCTAGCAGCATTTCACACCCAATAAACTCTGAGGAATTAACATCTTGTTGTACCCAAAATAAATTTTTGGCATTCTGCTTAAATTGAGCTAAATCATGTAAAAATGTTGTCAAAAGTCTATTTTAGGTCAAACCAAACATAAGGTCTTTGTGGGTTTATGTCAAGGAACATATGTGTAAAATTCTAAAAAATTGAAAATTAGGGTTTCGTACCCCTATTTTTAGGGAAACCCCTGAAAAATAGGACCTTCCCGGAAATGGTCAAAAATTATTTTGATAGGATTAATCGACTTCACGATCACACTGGTCAAGTCAGAATCATCAAAAGACATATTTTACTCTGGTGGGTCTATTTCTATTTTTCAAGAACAAAGTTAGGAGCTCCGCAACCATTAATGGCAAATTGGCCATTACCAGGTGCTAAAAGCTAAGCTTCAAAAGCTTCAACGACGCAACCATGGCAGAAAAGGATAAAAAATATGTTGTTTAATGGAGGAGATTTTGGAAACTGAAAAAGGCCAAAATATGGCTAACTCTGGAAATGCTACCGAGGAGAACACTGTTCAAAATGCCAAAAGCGCCCCTACTGAAGAGAGGCGCCCTTGGATCTCAAGGGCCAAATGTAGTCCCCAAATTCATCCAAGGCAGTCACCCTCTTCGCGTTCTTGCTAGCTCGACAACGAAACATTCAGCAAAATAATCTAATGAAGTGATCACCAGCAAACGTCAACGAAGTACGAAGAGGTTGTTATCAAGAAACATCCAAAATGGTTGCCTAGCATGAAAAAGGCGCCCTTGCTGAAGAAGGCGCCCTCTCTTTTGGGCATTCAGATGCAGTCACTATGCTGAAGGACCTCCAAGATGATCTTCCCTATGTTGATTGATCTCGACAATGAAACCATCAGTGAAGACATCCGACAAGGCAATCATCTGACGACAGAGATCCAAATGAGGCAGTTTATAACTTCAAAATCACTGGTCAAAAAGTCAAAAACGCCCCTAATGGAGAAAGGGGCCCTTGCTTCTTGAGACCTACAACTGACTTTCAAGAGCTGAGAAACCAGTCATCCTTTTCAGGATTGAGCTGGTCACCTGATGAATCGTCAAGCAAGATTGTCCGACTCGTCAGTCAACGGAGATATCAAATCAAAGCACGGAGGGTCTAAATGGAGAAATTGAAGTACAAGCATTGAAAATTGACTAAGGCAAGTGCAAAAGCGCCCCTGCTAAAGAAAGGCGCCAAGTCTTTTGGAGCCTCAAACTCAGTTTGCTGACTTAACACCTCCCAAGCACATCTCTTCAACATGGTTCCAACTCGACAACGAATCTCAGCAGCTACTTAGGATCAACTGATCAACCAGGAGCGAAGATCAAACAGAGGCACCTCAACTTGCAAAATGGTAAAAAAAGTACTCAAACTCAAAAAGGATGCCTAAAATGGTCAAGGAAAGGTTTGTTGACTTCAGTTAAGATATTTTGGAGGCAAACATGGCCAAATCATCCCACGATCAATGGAAATCAACTTTTTGAACTCCAGATCAAGCCTAATCAGGCTTAAAACATGAGTTGGCACCCAAACTTCAAGGATTCAGGCTTGAATCACTATTTATCAACTCTAGGCATCGCTTTTTCATTATTTCTTTTGCAGGTTGAGATCAAAACAGCAAATTGCTCTCAAGGACATTTTTCAAGATCTGGCAAGGGTTTCTGACCATTCTTCAATATTTTTTGAAGATCAAAAGCATAAGAAGATTTCTTCTCAAAGGTTGAATACAGAGGCAGATTTTCTCAGGGAGACGGCTAATAACTTCCAATCCACCTCTTGTCTACTTCCTCTTTTCTTGTCTTAGGTATTCTTACATGTCACAGAAATCAGCAGGCTACCACAGATCTGACCAACTGGGTATGATCAGGATCATTTTCCAGTAAAACCCATCTCGTCAAATTTTTAAGAAACAGCAAACTTGTTGCCCCTATTTTTGGGGGTTTTTCCGAAAAAGTCTTAGGACCAAAAATCCGAGGAACTGGGTTTGTTCAGCATTGAATCACAAACAAAACCCATGTGCCAGATATTTTCCAGAAAAATACTTCTCGACAGGCGCTATTTTTAGGGGTTTTCAGAAAGTGTCAGAAGAGGGTCGTCTGCACAGTCAATCTTTAAGTTTTTCAGGATGCAGTACTCTCAGGTGCAATACAAGACCAAGACGGTCTTGTACCATGATTTCCTAAAAACGACCGACACAAACTTGCATCAAGTGAACCCAGTGGTTGATCCAGAAGATTTGGAGGGCATGAATCAAATCACATTACAGAACATAGAAGAATCCGGGTTGTTTTAGGCCGCGTCCATCCCCATCACATTACAGAGTGTGGAGCTTGTAATGGCTTGCATTAAGCATTACAATCCTACCACGAGAGAAACAGATCAGTGGATGGGAGGGTAATCTGCATTTTGAAGCCAAAGGACATTGAAAAATGTTTTGATATTCCACCATGCCCTACCAACGTGGTCATATCAATGACAGAATGCGATAGAGCATTCGAGGCAGCCAAGGCTAAATGCCAAGGAATAATGATAGAAAGATGGCTGAAGGTGAAAAAGACCAACTTGCCTAAATTGGTTAGACGAGGGGAATTCAAAGACGAGTACGCAGTGTTGATCACTCTACTCAGCAAAATCACTGGACAAAAAGAGGGTAATCAATTTCAGTCATGGATGTACTACGTCATTGCCAAGATTGTCAGCAAAAGAGAACATTACAACTGGGACACCCTAATCAGTGACACTCCAACAGATTATCGGGTTTCTTGAGGCTCATAGGTTCCACATGTGTTCCTACCTGGTATACCTGATTTTCTTCCAAGGCGAGTTTAAGGCACTAAACAATGTGGGGACCTTAGGTGTGCAGAAGGTCCAAGAACACTTTTCGCGTCTTGAGTTTACTCAAGCGGAAAGACACTTCAAACAGACAAGTGACCTTTTCATTATGCACACTGTACGAGATCTCGACCACGAGATGCACGTGCGTATTTCACAAGCAACCAAGGAGGAAATGGTGGACTGGGCAGATTGGTTTATCCAATTCCCCACTTTCACCTACATATGCGTGCATGGTTACAATGGTCATCCCGCCATGATGCCACGCTACCCATCAGATAGGGTAGTTTTCATGGAGTTCCTAAGGCAGTTGGCCAAAGTTCACACTCACTTGCGACTAAAGAAGAAGCCAGCTATGAATTGTCCCATTCAAATGGGACTCTATAGATGTAGAACAGCGGCAAATGCCAAGTTGATGAGCCAAGAAATAGTGAGACTCAATCCCAAATACCTCATTGAGAGAAGGTCATATGATCCCAGAGGTCTCTATGCAACGCATCCTGAGCAACGCTCATCACATGAATCTTCTATGGAAGATTACTGGGTCAATTGTGACGATGAGTATGAGGTATGAAGAAGGAACTATAGCAGGTTCAAGCTCTCACAAATTGTTGACTTTATGGCAAAAGACATTGAGGGCTTATCTAATGATGAAGGGGAAGTCATTCTCCCCTCGTTCTTCGTAGATTAAGTGGACTCACGACCACTCGGAATAGTGGATTGGTACATGAAAGAAAACCCATCTATAGAGGAGAGAACGAGTAGAGTTGTCAGAAATAGTCAACTCTACCTTGACAGCAAGAGGACAAGGAAGGTAGTACTTCCTAGAACAAAGCCGCCACAGGTTACACTACCTTCCATGTCAAGGAAGAATCCCAAGCAGAAGCAATGGAGGAATCCTCCCAAAGGGATGCGGATGTCAGGACATACAAGGGGAATAACACAGGGGTTACATGTGGAGACAGCCACACACACACCCGAGATAGTCATGGGAATTGCTGCCCCCGAGCCAGTAATTGAGATAGTCACTGCAGAGACAGAGCCTATAGCAAAAGTAGTAACAGCAAAAACGGTAACTGTGTTAGAAACAGAGCTGCCTACATCACCACCATCACAGCAGTCACAAGTCCCCATCAACTTGGACTCTCCACCAAGAGATGTCAATCCAGCACAGTCTCATTCATCGGGCATTCAAGGGCCCAATATTCCTCCTTCCGACGAGGCTAGTCGGGATTCTATCGGGCTTGAGGGTTTCCTACGAAGGAAGAGGGAAAGGCCATCATATGAGCTTGACTTCACAGAGTTCAACCATGTCCCACAAGACATGCCGGCAAGGAAATTGAAGAAGCAAGTACATGTGGAAAGGAATGTAGAGCATGAGTTCATCATAGAGACTGCTGCCCCACCTGAGGATAGAAATATACATGAGGTAAAAGTTGACGACTTCACATTGTCCAAACTTAACCTCGAAAAGACAACACGTCAGGTGGAAGCAAACCTTCTCGGAATTGCCTCAGTGAGCGTCCAAGAGAGGATGGCTAAGGATGGAAAGGAAAAAGCAGCCTTAAAGGCTGAAAAATCAACAATTGACAATGTACATTTCTAGCTTAATGCATGGCACCCTGAACTTCTCGGCCATGCCATAGGAATTGCTAGATCTTCCAGCAGAGCAAAACCATCATCAGTGGATGACATATGGAAAACACTTGATGTTGAATATTGTGCCTAAACTTGCTAGCTTGTATCTTTGTTAAAGACTTGGCGGATTTCCCCTTTGCTGGTCTTCATTGTCGGCCTATTGCCCAAATCTTGAACCTTGTAGCCTATGTCGCAGGGTTCTTGTTGTGACCTTTTCACACATCACCCCATTCAAAATGGGGACCCATAAATTTTTGCTCCATTCTAGTCTTTTGGCTTTGGTTTTTGTCTCTCTCTCTCTCTTTCTGCTTTTTTTTTTTGCTATCTGCTCTCCGGGGATGCTCCCGTCTGCGAGCTTAAACGTGAAATTTGGCCAAATCTGATATTAGGGTTTCACATCTTTAGATTGCTTTAGGGTCAAATTAAGTTGGATAATCAACTTCTGAACTTAGCACTGCTGTTAGAATACTTCTGGCAAGATCCCTCTGAATTTTCACTAAATTCTGCCAACTTTCTATTTTTAGTGTCAATTTAGGGTTTGTTTTCTCCAGATTTTCATGTTCTAACCATGACACTACATTCTAGGCAATTTGAACTCATCACTGGCAAAATCTGAGCAGAAACGGACGACTGGCTATTTTTAGCAGTTCAGCTTCCAGAGCAAATTCCAGGGTTTACATGTTACATTTTCTGATGCATGTCCGGAGATTCTTTGTGGGTTTTTCAAGACCTTCGCAGTGATATGACATGCAAGGCAGGACGACGACTTTCAGCATTCGGCCTTCGGAGGCCGATATTAGGGTTTGCATGCAGATTTTCTCAGCACATGTCGGCATATTCTTTCTGGGTTTTCAAAGAGCTTCGCAATGGTGTAACATGCAAGCGGAACTGATCACTTTTCAGAAACTTACTATTTTTAGCCAGTGCTTGCATGTTGAAGATTTTTCTGGGTTTTTCTGGGTTTTCCAAGATTTTTCGGGCAGTGTGACATGCAAAATCATCTGATAGCCAGTTGGTCACTTTTTCAGCTACTTCCTATTTTTAGCAGGTACCACTCTGGCAGCTGCCCGACACTTCAGAACTGCAAACTGATCAACATGCAACAGAAACAAGGTCAAACAGAGCTCGTTTGAAGAACATGCAAGAAAATTAGGGTTTCGAGCTTCAGGGCTAAAAATGAGGAATCAGACGATAAGGTGCCCAAAACTGAAGTATCCACCATGATCAGTATCCTTCAGGGAGTCTGCTGGCCAAATTTGAAGGCAATTGGAGCACTTTCTATTTTTAGTAAGGCGTTCCTGACGCAGGCTATAAATAGAAAGTTAATCTCAGGCGCCAGCGCAGACAGGCAAGTTCACCAACAAGGAGCACGCTGTCCAAATTTCAAGTCAAACAGAGCTAGGGAAGTCTTAGAATCAAGCACTTACTATAAATAGTAAGTCACTTCAGAAGCAGCTATAAATGGCAGGTCAACATCAAGTCTCAGTTTGAACGGGTCAAACGAGTGATGAGGGATCCTTGGCGCGAATTTCAAGACAAACGGAGTTGCACAGGATGAAAAATCAAACATTTGCTATTTTTAGCAGGCCGGGGCAGAGAAATTAGGGTTCCCTAAAATCAAGGGCAGAACAAGACAGTCACTCCAAAGCAGCATCCAGCTATGATCACCACGCTTCAGGCATTCAACACATGAAATTTGAAGACTTTATGAGCAATTACTATTTTTAGCAGGTTGTTATAAATAGCAGGTACAGACAGGACTCAGGCCCTGATAGCATGATCACACCACGGAGTTCAAAACAGGGCGAAAATCAAGCTTTCTGGAGTCAAAAGTCAAGTCAGAGCACGAAATTCGAGGAACTTTCTAAAAATAGAAACTCAGGGCAAATTAGGGTTAGCAGAGGAAAATCAACCTAAATCTGGCAAAGGGCATGAAATTTGCTAAAACGGATAAATTTTCAAGTCCAGCATTAAAACCCGCCTTGATAAGCTGAAGATAGATGGAAAATTGACTAAGTCTAGAAAATTCAAAGCTTGCCTAGGGAAATGCGCCAAAGCTTGAAGAGTAGAAATTTTTCTAAGGCGTCAGAATTAGGAGTTGCCCCTGCCATATGCGCCCAGGCCTGAAGAGAAAAACTGAAATTGAAATTAAAAGCACCCCCTTGCATTTGCGCCCCCAAATGGAAGCTCCCCCTTGCATTTGCGCTTTGAGCATAGAGGCTTAAAATTTGACTAAGGCGTGAAGATTAGAAGTTGATACCTCCATTTGCGCCTTTGAGCATTGAAAAGTTACTAAGTGTCGAAATTGAGAGCTTCCCCTGTGATTTTGCGCCTGAAATTAAAAGCTTAGTCTATCATATGCGCCTATGGTAAAAGTGAAAGCACCCCCTCCAAAATGCGCCGGATAGGAAGGAGGAGTTAGAAATTGCGCCTGGGAGAGGAGAACTCGAATTTTTTTTAAAGAAAGCGCTTCAGATCTAAACATCACAGCGACGCCTTAAATTGAAACTTCAAAATGCTATATGCGCCCTTGTCTGTTAAGTGTTAAAAATGGAACCTCTAGTGGTCATTTGCGCCTGGAGATTAAAATTTGAAGAAGGACCATGGATTTGCGCCCAAGAGCTTAAAGAGCTTAAATTTTTTTCTAAGTCATATGCGCCCAAGCTAAGAGATGATGGCAAGAATGTTTCTAAGGCGTGGGAATTAAAACTTCACACATCCAAATGCGCCCTTGAGGTTCAATACTTCAAAATTTGACTAAGGCAAGAATCTGAAACACAAAATATGAAGCCCCATATGCGCCTTAAGGGGAGAATGACTCCAGATTTTTCTAAGTGTTGTGAAATTCTGTGATTTGCGCCTAAGACCAAGATGATTGAAAAAATCAAAATGTGAAGACACAAGTGTGATATGCGCCTAGAGGAGAAATTATTTAAAATAAACTAAGAGGCATTCGAAATAAAAGCTTAACATATAATATGCGCCTCAAAAAGAAAAAGTAATTTAATATTTGACCAAGGCGTTTAATTTCAAAAATCAAAATGCGGGGATAAAAATCAAGCAAAGGCGTTGGAAGAGATAAATATTTCTCCAGGTAATTAATTTTGAAATTTGCCTAAGTCGGAGAAATTAAATTAAAATTTAATTTAATTATTTTCCTAAGTATTAAATTATAAATTCCCCTTTAAATTTGGACCCATGAAATTTTAAAATTCGGACGATTTTAATCGTGGGGAATTTGTTTTCGGAGTTACTGTGGTTGGAAAGTAAATTATGCCTAGCCATTTTAAAGTGCTGACATCGAATTTTCACAGACGCTGGTGAAATAAATTAAATGGCATTTGAATTAAATTTTAATAAATTAAATATGCCATTTTAAAAAGCGGTGAGATTGTTTTAAATCAAAGTAAAATGATTTTTCTCGAAATTACTTCAGTTAGCTGGAAGTGACTGGCAGTCGGGAGGGAAGTTTTAAATTTAAATCGAGGAAAGAATCTCCCTGAATAGCAAATTGCCATGACGACTGTAAGACGACTGGAATATTCTCTTTTAAATTTAGAAAATGTCTAAGTCATGATGAAGAGAATTAATGGCATCTGCTAAAATTAGCAACAGCTTTTGGTTATAAAACTTCGAGGATTTTCATTTTCATCTCACAAGATTCGAAGCTGAGATTTATGCTGGAGAGTTGAGAGTGATTGTTGAGTTGTGAGTAAATTCGAGATTGAGAGTTGCTGAAACTGAGAGGAGGTGTTGAATTCGATTTTTCAAGAGGCTTGAATCTCTCGAGATTTGAAGTTGCTGAGATTTAAAATCTCTGAAGTTGCGAAGTTGCTGAGATTCGAAACAAAATCTGAACTATAAGCTGCCGAGGTTGAAAATTTTTATTTTCTCCAAGTTGCTGAAGGTAAGTATTCAAAGTTGCTGAGATTCAATATTTTCAAAGTTGTTAAAACTTGAAGTGTGTTTTGAAGTTGAAAGTTGAAAGGCTGAAATCGTTTCTCTGAATGCTAGAAGTCGAAATTATTTGAACTTGAGAAGTTGCTAAATGTTTAGAATCAAATCAGAAGTAGAGACTGTTGAAACTTTCGAAGTGCTGATTTGAAATTATTGAAACTTGTTGATTTGAAACTTTCGAACTTACTGATTTAAAACCTTCGAAGTTGCTGATTTATAACTTTCGAAGTTGCTGTTTTAAAATTGCTGAAAGTTACTGAAACTTGAAGTATTTTCCGAGGTTGACGCTGTGAAGTTGATTTCTTCCGAAGAGCTGAAAATTCCTTTGGCTGCAAATTGTTGGAGTTCGGAGTTTTATATTCTCAAAGTTTAAATCTATCGAAGTTTGAAGTCGGAGTTATACTACTGAAGCTATTGATTTAAATTTATTTTTGCAGCCAACTCCATTCGCCAGCCGTCTCTCGTGATTTTTATTTTAAAAGGTTTGAAGTGTAATGTTTGCTTTTCGTTTTGCAGATGGCTGAAGGACAAAAAGCTAATGTTGCTGGAACAAGCAAAGCTGGAGCTAAGGCTAGGAATAATGAAGCTATCAAAGAAAACGCCTCCAGGTAGGCGATCATCAAGAGCTTGAAGAAGTCTTTCATTCCGGAGTCTAAGATCGTGTCAAAGTACGGGAATGTGACTGATACCAACCTTGGGTCCTTCAACCTCAAAGCCTTCATGCGAAGGATATATGGGCAGGGTGGCAATCTTCCGACGGAAGCATCGTAGAACATTCTGAGGAGCGGATTATATGCAGCAGCCGGGTTCCAACCAGCAGTTCGATGCCCAGAGCTGATTATGGAGTGCGCAAACTTCTACAATTCGGACCATCGGACGATTGTTTCTCCGGATGGCGTTTTGTTGGCCAACCTTGAACCTGATGCAATTGGCGAGGCATTCGGGATTTTGCCCACAGATAAAATGTTGCACAAGTCCAAGGAAAAAGCTGATAAGATGTATGCCACATCTTTCGAGAAATGCATGAAGAGAATCAACACCACCTGGATGAGAAAGCCGAAGCCTCCTGCTCCTAGGCTGCCAAAGCAAATAATTTCAGAGGAGCTGAAACAGGAATACTGTGATATAATCATGTTGCTCAGTCGAGTTAACGGCAGCCCACAGTCATATGTGTTCGAACCATGGATGTTCTTTTACATCAGCGTGGTGCTCGAAGGGAAGGTGGAAGTAAATTGGGCTCAGATGATCAGCGACAACATTAATGAGCAGTTTCAGAATATAAGGAGAACGAAAACATTCTACATGAGTTCGTATGTCATCTACATGCTTGCTCGGATGACAAAATACAGGGGGTTGGCATACCAAGAGCCGATTGGGTGCGGTTTTAACCAGTTCAAGATTCATGAATCTTGTAGGCAATTACATCTCACACGCACCGCTGACTTCAAGAGGGTGAATGACGCCTTCACCATGTACATCACTAGGACCCTTCAGCGGAGACTGCAACAGAGGATATCTGAAGAGGCGCAAATGTTAATAGAAGAGTATGGGTTTTGGTTCGTCCAATTCCCAAAGTTCACCTACTTAAGACTGCCAGGGTACAGTTCATACGTCTACCGACTACCGAGGTACCCCACAAACAGGATGATAATGCTTGAGCTGTCTAGGCAACTGGTAGCCTACGACAAAATTATAAGAAGGAAGAAGAAGGGAGGTTTACACTTTCCCATTGTTCTAGGAAACTCACTCGAGGAGTGCCCTTCCTTGCAGGCAGCCAAGGAGGCGGAAGATGAGTTGCGATTCTATCAATTAACTCTCCATACCACTCGGCAGGATTTTGATCCTCGAGGAAAGATTGGAACAGTGCAAGGTGAGGAATACAGGCACAAAGCTCACTTGGAAGATTTTTGGGCAAACGCTGGAGATGAAACCGAAATTAGAAAAAGAATGTTTTCGAGGTTGCCTCTCAAATTAATTAGAGAATGTGAAGTGGTCCCAGTGCCGGATCAAGTCGAAGAAGATACCAGGCTTGTTCATCCGGATTATGAATCTATAAAGAACACTCCGATCCCACCACCAGATTGGGTTGAACCGGAGATTACGGACTTAGACACTTTGTCTATTCCCGTCTTAACTTTTACAAGGACTTGGGTAGAGGAGCACGTTCGCAGATTGAGAAGAAGGTCAGTTGCCCTCACATACGACCTCATGGGTGATAGAAGGCCACCGGTGTTGGCAAAGAGGAAGAAACAAACTACCCAGGCTGTGGAGCCACCACAGCTGGAAGAACCTCAAGGATCAGAGGATACATCATCTACTCAGTTGGTGACCCATTCCTCCAGCGTGCGCGAAGTCTCACTGTTTGCAGATCAGAGGGCTCGAAGGAATGAAGAGCCAGAGGTTGGAGAGGTTAACCAACCAATGCCGAGAGAGTTGGATACTCAGAGTGTTAATATTCCTGAAGGTGCCAATCAGCCAGATGAAGGGGAAGAGACAGAAACAGATACTCACTTTGACTATGCGCTTGAGACAGCTTTTGAAGAGGAAGACATCATAGAGTCAAGGGTTGAAGCTCATGAGAAGAGTGATCAACACATTGAGATAATTGAGCCTCAACAGAATATTGCTCGGGAGGAGGTCCGTGAGGTGGAGGCAACTGAAGAGCAGCCCCTTATTGTTTACGACGTTCAGCGTAATTGGCTCTCACATGCAATAAGGAGGGATCAGGACGATGATGTTGATCTGGCAATTGAGATGGAGGAGCTTCTAAACAGAACAAGTAAGTCACCAAAAAGGAAGAGGGCAAGAAAGTATTCGAAAATGGAGACTAATCAGGCTGGTTCACGCACCCTCCATATTGCCGTTCCAAGGGAGGATCATGATTTGAGTGATGCAATGCCAGAGAATTACACCGTCACCACAATTGATTTGGGACGTCCTTCTGGAGTGCAAGTGGTTGAAGAAGCTGAAAGCTCATTCCAAGCGCTGAGGGACAGGCTAGTGAAAAAGGAGGGAAAGTATAAGAGATTGAAGAAAGAGCACAAGGCATTGGTTGAATATGTGCAACATCTAGCACGTCCGGGTGCTCAGGAGAACCCAACAGTAGAGCTTCCACCAGAGTTGCCACGAGAACCAATCAGTGGGCTTGAAGAAGTGAAGAGGGTTGTCCGAGAGGGAGATAAATGGATAGGCAGTGTTCGTAGTGAGGCGGAGAAATTCATGGCTAACCTTGTCTCCTCTTTTCGGAGTGCATCTAGTATCCTTTCACGCTTAGATGGTGTTGAGCAAGCTTGGGGTGACACCCATATTTTCCAGGACAGGCCTATTCCTCGCCTTGCTGTTCTGATGCGTGTGCCCACACAGACTTTGATAAATGAAGGAGTGATCCAGGATGGGGACAGGTATGATTTTCTTGGGTGGCATGCGGCTGCATTCACTGGGAAGGGCTTCTTTGACACGGCAGCTACGGAGTCTTCCAAAATCAAAAAGGCGATGAGAAATATTCATGAGGGCATCCTCAACACATTGGATGCATTGTTCGCCAGGAGGCTAACTCATGAGGAGGTAGAGGTGGAAGCATTGAAGACAAGGTTGCAGCCTTTCTTCTCTGAGATGAGGACGTTTTCCCAGCTTGACTTCGAGAACATCTCTACATTTTCAACAATTATTCAAAGCACGCAGGAGTCTATTGAGACTTGGAGAAAGTCTTGTGATCGATGGGAGCAAATGGTAGGTATCCTTGAATATCAGCTCAATCTTACTCCATCGATTTCTGAGGAGGAAGTTGATTCAATGCTGGCCCGATTCATAGCTTACGCGGTCAGAGAAAAGAGCAATGGGAACGTGGTTATGGATGAGAATCTTCTAGAAGGATAGTGGGCATTAATTGCCCATGGTGGTCAAGCAGGAATCTGCTATTTTTGGGATCATTAATGACGCCAATCCTTCACCTTCTGGTGGTTTTTAGGGTTATTCTTGTCTAGGGCTGAGGTGGCTCGATCTGAGCCCTCCATTGTAATTTGATCTGGACCATCCGTTGAGATTGGCCAGCTATATAAAGGGGAGTCCCCTCATTTGTACACTAGTAGTTAGCAATCAGTTGATATCAGAGCAGAATAGAGAGTAGACATTTTTGGAGTTAGAATAGTTTTCGTTGCATTGTTTGAAGGAAAAGGGGAATTCTCCCTTTGAGAATTTTTGTAAGAGACTATCACGAAAGCTAATCATAATAAAAGCATTTCATTGATGGTGAATTCAACTTTTGTTGTGAGTAGTTTGTGAGGTTTCTTCTTCCTTTGACTTCAAGTAGGATTTAATTTTCATGCAAATATTTAGTTATGGGTGTTCACGTTTGATGTAAATGATCTTCTTGAGTCCATACCACTAACAATCTTACTGATGGTAAGTTTGTCCTGCGTGGTCAACTGGAAAACTTTTATACTTAACTTCGATCAAGATTCATGTGTAGCTATGCATCGTTGTGATGGTACTTGCATCATTGAATCGTGATTTGAACATCCTTTTTCTCCTTTGAAGATTGCACTAACCTTGTCGAGGCTGTCCAACAGGAGGCTAGATAACGTTTGGTTGAAGTTCATCGAAATTGAGCCTAACACCCTTTTGCATTTAGGTTAGAATTTAGATTTTCGAAATCTCTGCAGCCATTCAATTCCGCACACTTTTGGTTAGTTTTAGGAAACTCGCACTTCAAAGCTAAATCATTCACACGAAAATCCCCTTCAAAGCATATACCTGTTGTTTATTGCAAGTATCCTGAACAATTGTGTAAGTCCCCTCGTAAGAAAACAGCAAAATCACATCAAGCCAATTGAGTCTATTCGCATTATCGGAACCTTGGAGTTGAAAGCATGATCTTACTCGCAATCTTAGCATGCTGAATACTTTGTTCAAGAGAGGATAGGGTATCCGTTGGGAAACTTTATTCTGTGTTGGTGCAGTCGCAAAAACCACGTCAACAGTTCTGAAAGATGATAACTGGGTGACAATGTGTTGGTCACGGGATCGCTGCAATTTCTAACCTTGGAAACTTGTTGCGGAGTTCAGAAGTTACTTAACTTCCCAACTGGTCAATCTCCTTCAATGTCGCTGTGTTCGGGAATTTCCTAATCTCTGACTGGGGGTTGTGAAGTTTGTGTTTTCTCCGATTGAGCGATAAGCCAATGGTTTTGTGGGACCGGTCTGCGTGGATGGTGACAACAGCGTACTGCGGTGACTTCGATGCCGACGGATGTGGGGACCACTTGGAGGTTGGGAGTTAAATATTTAAGTCTTTTCAAAGAGACTTGTTGCGAATATTGTAGATTCCCATCTTGATTCTCTGGAATTGCACAAGTGGTGTACGCGTGTCTTGGTGGAGACCACAAGGAACGGTCGAGAGTTTGGTGTGATAGTCAAACGCAGGTGTACAAGTGAGTTGGTAACAAAAGGACTAACTCGTGGATACCTAAAGTCTTCGGGCTTTTGTTTATAAACTAATGACTATTAATATTCCGTGTCAATGTGGCATAATGTCGACGGTTGAGCTTCTTAGCAGTTAAGCGAACCAAATCGGTTTGAACAATAGATTCCTGGAAATCGAAGGGTCAAAGGTTGTATAGCAGGGAAACGGCGAACCGGTTGGTGTTGCGTGTTCAGAGAGGAGGAAAAAGATTGGTCTTGGTTGAGCGTACTATATGTTAGAAGAACATTGTAACAGTACTGCGATTGACTGTGGTTGGCCGATTGTATAGCTTTTGTGTGTTATCAAAGAACAAATACTTGTGAAGAAAGGATCTATAACTTTATTGTAATTTGATTTACTGTGAATAAAGTCATCTTTCTTTGGTGGTGGGTTTTTCTCTCGAAAGGGTTTTCCCAAGTAAATTTGGTGTCCATTCTTTGTTGATATTATTGTCTATTTTGTTCTTTCCTTTTACGTGTGAATCTTAATGCTCTGTAATTTGGAATTAAAAGTACTCCTACATTATTCCCCTGTGAATTGACATTAGGAAAGTGTTTTCCGCACTAAACCCTTTCCTTACCAGTGGTATCAGAGCCTAGCCAGTTGTGTTATCCTTGTGGGTTGGGTTGGTTTTTTGTGTCAACTCTGAAGTGGGAGTTTTGTAGAAACTTGGTAATCTTGATTGCAGATTAAGATGGCAAGCACTTCAGGAAAGATTGAAATTGAGAAATTCAATGGTAGCAATTTTGAGTTGTGGAAACTCAAAATGGAAGATTTGTTGGTGGATCGTGATCTTTGGCTTGCTGTGTCTAGAACGAAACCCTCAGGCATGAAGCAAGAAGATTGGGATCTCGCAGATAGAAAAGCAAAAGGGTTGATAAGACTCTGTTTAGCACACTCGGTTCTCCTGAACGTTCATGAAGAGAAGACTGCATCTTCTTTGTGGAAGAAGCTTGGAGATATTTATCAGGGTAATGTTGTGACCTTTACACACATCACCCCATTGCGAATGGGGAACCCCTAATTTTTGCTTCGTTCGGGTCTTTTGGCTTGATTTTGGTTGGTTTTTCCTAATGTCTCTCTCTTTGCTGCTTGTCTTTCCGGGGATGTGCTCGTCTTTGAGCTTAAATTTGAAGTTTTGGCTAAGTCTGATAAATTAGGGTTTGCTTTCTTAATGCCAGTTTGAGGTTGATTCGAGTAAGCAAATTGAAATCTAAGCTTGACACTACATCCAGAGCACCTTAAACTGCTTGCCTGCAAATTTTGAGCTGAAACAGATAACTTAATATTTTTAACAGTACGGGCTTCAAAGGCCATTTTTGGGGTTTACATGCAAAAAATTTCGATGCATGTCTAGAGAATGTTTCTGCGTTTTCTGAGACCTACGCAATGATATAACATGCATGATGAGATGATAACTTTTTGTAGTCTTGTCTTTAGAGGCTATTTTTAGGGTTTGCAGGTTGGAGTCTTCAACGCATGTCTGGATATTCTTTGTGGGTTTTTTAGGAGCTTCGCAGTGGTGTAATATGCAAACCAAGATCAAGACCTTTTTCAAGAGTTGTCTTCGAAGGCTATTTTTAGGGTTTGCATGCAGGATTTTTCAGTGCATGTCAGCATATTCTTCATGGGTTTTTCAAGAGCTACACAGCAAGGTAACATGCAGCAAAGTTGGTCACTTTTTCAGACACTTAACTATTTTTAGCAAGATCACTTTGACAGCTGCCCAGCACTTCAGCATCACGAACAGAGTGACATGCAACAGAAACGGGGTCAAACGGAGGTCATTCAAGCAACATGCAGGACAGATTAGGGTTACCAACTTCGGGACCTAAAATGAGGGATCAAACGCCAAAATCTCTTAAAACTGATGTATCCCATTGTGATCAGTATCTTTTAAGGAGTCCACTGGTAAAATTTGAAAGCAATCTAAGCACTTACTATTTATAGTAAGTCACTTCTCAAACGGGCTATAAATAGCAGGTCAACGCAAGGCACCAGTGTGAACAAGTCAGTCAACCCACGAGGACCCCAAGGAACAAATTCCACGTCAAACAAAGTTGCAGAAGTCCTGAAATCAAGCAGTTACTATAAATAGTAAATCACCTCCAAAAATAGGGTATAAATAGCAGGTCGACACAAGATGGCAATGTGAACGGGTCAATTAGATCATGAGGACCCTGTGGTGTAAATTCCAAATCAATCCAAGCTACAAAAGTATGAAAACCAAAGGCTTACTAAAAATAGTAAACCAGAGAAAGCAATGAAAAAACGCCTAAGTTTGAAGAAATTCCCCCTCCCCCTGCCAAATGCGCCCAAGGTGAACCTGGCTGAAGGATGAGAATGTGCTAAGAATCAAAAAGCTCCTGCAGGACCCCTTGAATGCGCCCTTGTTGAGGATGAACTGAAAAAAACGTCTAAGTGATGGAAATTTCCTCCTCCACTAGCCAAATCTGCCCATCATGAGGCAAGGTGAGAAAAAGTTGCTAAGTATGCAAGAATGGAAGTAAGCACCTCCAAAGGCGCCCTTGGCTGGAGTGAGGGAAAGAAATTTGTCTAAGGCATACAAAACTTGAAGCAGCATACCTCAAATGCACCAAAGGTATAGGATGGCGGAGGAAAAAGTACTAAGGCATTTGAAAATTCCAGTAGCTACCCCCAAATGCGCCCAGAGTAAGGGAGAGGCTTGGATTTTTGTCTAAGTGCTAGGAAATTCCTTCCCCCCTAGTCAAATGCGCCCTATCTTGGAGGTGGGTGAAGGAAAATATTCTAAGTGGTGAAACTTCCTGTAGACCCCATGAAATGCGCCCATCCTTAAGGTAGAGTTTGGAAAAGTTTTCAAAGCATGGGAAATTCCTCCACCACCTGTGAAATGCACCCAAACTTCAAGGCGAGGGTTGAAAATTTGGCTAAGTACTTGAAACTGGAAGTTCACCCTCTCATATGCGCCCATCTCAAGGAGGGTGGTTGGAAAAGGTTTTTAAGCCTTGTAAAATGGAAGTTGGACACCCCAAATGTGCCCATCAAGGAGATATTGATTAGAAATTGCCTAAGGCATACAGAAATGAAAATAGGGGCCCTTGGATGCGCCCTAGTAACTTGAGGTTGAGGGAAAATTTCTAAGTATGGGAAAATGGAAGCTCACCTAGGTAATTGCGCCCAAGACAAGAAGGGGACTTAAAAATTTCCTAAGTGATGAGAGTTGAAAGTATGAGGTCCTAAATGTGCCCAAGCCTTGGTAGAAATGAAATTTTTATTTTTATTTTAGTGTTCGAAAATGGAAGTACAAGGGGTAAAATGCGCCCAAGGTTGGAGAGATGAAATAAACCTTAGAAATAAATATTTTTCAAGGGTAAAGAAAAATTAAATGACCCCCTTCGCAAGTATACACATGAAAATTGCATTTTCTAAGGGAGAATTTTCCTGGGTCTTGGATATTTTCTATAGGGCTATGATTTTGAAGCTCTCCACGCCTTACCTAAGATTTTAAGGTGGAGATTTTAACTGGGCGCCCAGTTGATGAAATTTTCCAGGCAAAGGAACTTAAATTCGTCTAAGGCATGAGAATTCTCCAAATCCCCTAGAAGGACCTAGTCAAAGTGCACCCGTGATGAAAGGTTATGAAGAAAGCAAAAGTTGGCTAGAGAAAAATGATGAACCCTATCAGATCTAGAGATCACTCTGACATTGGAGATCAAAACATGGGTATCAGGTGAGTAAAGGGAATTTATATTATGTTTTGATGCTCTTCTTTTATTTGTTTTGCAGGATGAGTGTCGGAACCAGAGTGGGAAGAATTGAAGTGATGGAGCAAATACTCCAAGACTACATTTCAACTTCGAAAGAAGAAAAGTTGCATGTTGGAAGAAATGGCTAAGTGTTGGAATAACCTAATATGCACTCAATTCAGAGAAGTAGATGGCAAGGAAGAAATGCTCGAGTCCAGGATAAGAAAATCCTTCAGGATCAGGGGTGGAGAAATAATCATCCTCATGCAATTTAGAGTTAGAGAATGTCAGTTGAGAAGAAAATCATCATCGAGCAGGAGAAAGAAGTTGCCTCCTTGGAGTCAAATAAAGAACATGCCTGCCATACCCTTTCAAGAAGTTGAAGCCATGATGATCAAACTCATCTAGTTTGCAGTCAGGAAGAAGAACAATGTGAGCACATTTACAGGCAGGAATTTTCTAGAAGATGGTGGACATTAATTGCTCATTTATTCCCCCACTCTTCTTGGTGGCAGTTTTTAGGGTTAGGGCTTATGTGGCTCAATATGAGCCCTTCATTGTAATTGAATCTAAGCCATCCATTGGACTTAGCTAGCTATAAAAGGGGCATCCCCCCTCATTTGTGCTTCATTAGATTAGGATCATAGAATAGCAAAGAGACTGATAGTGTAGCGTAGATTGGTAGCATAGTTTAAAGAAGAAGGAAAGTTTTTCCTTTGAAAGCTTTGTAAGAAATTGTTGTGAACACTCTCAATAAAAAGAGTTTTCATTGATGATGATCTCGTCTTTTGTTGTTAGCAGCTAGCGAGGTTTCTTCGTCCTTTTGATTCAAATAGGATTTTAAAGTAAAGTAAATAGATTTTGTTTCATGCAAGTAGATGGTAATAATGGAATGTGGTGTTTGATCTAAGCAAGCTTCGCTTATCCATACCACTAGCGGGCTCACTGATGGTGTGTTCGCCTTGTGTGGTCACCTGGAAACGTTGTGGACCTAACTTCAATCACAGTTTGAATGATGGTATGCGTCGTTGTGATGGTATCTTCATGTCAAATGGTGGTTTGAATATCTCGTCACCTCCCTTGAAGATTGCACCGACTCCGTGGAAGCTGTCCGACACGAGACAAAGTGAAGTCCGATTGAAGTTTGTTGAAGTTGAGCTCCATATCCCGTATTTAGGATAGAATTTAGACTTTCTAAACCCTGCACTCATTTAAATTCAATACTTTCTGGTTAGTTTGGGAAACAAGAGCTTTATAGATAAAACCTTTCGAACACTCAAATTCCCTTCTTTGTTGTTGAACAATTTTGTAAGTCCCCTTGAAATACCAGCATATCACATCGAGCCAACTAAGACTATCCACTGCATGAAGGAACCTTGGAGTTGAATGCATGATCTTTCTAGCAATCTTAGCATGTAGGAGATTTTGTTCAAGAGAGGATAGAGTCGCCATTGGTAATTTTATTTTGTGTTGGTGCGGTCATGAAACACACATCAACAGGTAAGTCATTGGTGAATAAATTGTTCTTAAGGAAGAAGTTGTACTCTTTGAAGATGGAGGAAGGGGCATCTGTGGCTGATCACCTGAATACTTTTAACACGCTTATTGCTCAGTTAACATCTATGAGTGTAAAGATAGATGATGAGGATCGTTGTAACTCTTGCTATGTTCTTTGCCTGATTCTTGGGATCATTTAGTGATGGCGATTGGGAGCACGACAACCACTTTCAAGATGGAAGATGTGGTTGATTCTTTGTTATCAGAAGAGATGAGAAGAAAATCTTTTGAGATGGAGAAGGAGGCTCTTGTTGTTCGTGGCAGATCGAAGGAGAAAGGCAAGTAGAAGGATAAAAAGTCCAAATCGAAATTAGAAGGGAGATCAAAGTCTCTTGGCAAAAAGTCCAAGGTGAAGTGTTGGAACTGTGGGTAGCCTGGTCATGTCCAAAAGGATTGCAAAGAGGAGAAAAAGAAGAAGAAGAAGAAGAAGAACTCTTCCGATAATGTTTCTTCTCAAAGCGATGCAAATGCCTTCATTGCAGCCTTGGCAACTCAGGCATTAGATGATGTCTGGCTGATTGATTCTAGAGCATCTTTCCACATGACATCTCATAGAGACTAGTTTACAAAGTATGAAAAATACGATGGTGGAAAGGTGTATTTAGCAAGCGATTCATCTCTGGAAATTGTTGGTTGTGGAAGAGTCAAAATTCAATTTCCCAATGGAAGAATTAAGGGAATTGATGGCGTAATGCATATACCAGGTCTGGCTCGGAATTTACTTTTTGTAAGTAAGCTAAATGATGTTGGAGTACAAGTCTCGTTCTCAAGCAATGGTTGTAAAATGACTAGAGGCTCGATGGTGTTGGCTAGAGGTGCCCGAATAGGTACTCTGTATAAGCTGGACGCACTTGTTGTTCAATGTAACAGTGTCTCTGCAAAGTCACAAAAGGTTGTTCGTGTAAAGGAGACTAAAGCTCCTATAGCCTCTAATTCCTTGGAAGTTAAACTTCCTGTAGAGAAGACTATGCTATGGCATCATAGGCTTTGTCACATTGGTGAGAAAGGCTTAAAAGCCTTGAAAAATAAAAACCTGGTTGAGGGGCTTGAAGATTGTAACCTGGAATTTGAATTTTGTGAACATTGTATATATGGAAACCATCATCGTGTTTCTTTTTACTCTAGTCCTCATAAATCTTCTGGTGTTCTGGATTATATTCACTCTGATGTTTTTGGTCTAGTAAATGTTCCTTTGTTATCGAAATCAAGATATTATGTTTCCTATATTGATGATTATTTGACAAGGGCATTTGTATATTTTTTGAAAAGTTAATCAGAAGTGTTCAATCGATTTAAGGAATTTAAGAACCTTGTAGAAAATCAGACCGGAAGAAAAATTAAATGCTTAAGGATGGATAATGGTGGTGAATTTTGCTCTGCAGAATTTGAAAGGTATTGTAAGGACCATGGAATTAAAAGGCATAAAACAACACCTTACACTCCGCAGCAAAATGGAGTTGCTAAAAGGTTGAACAGGACGTTGATGGAGAGAGCAAGAAGTATGTTGAGCAGTGCTGGTCTGGAGCAGAAGTTCTGGGTTGAGGTTGTGGCTACAGCATGTTACTTGGTAAATCGATCTCCTTCTTCGGCACTTGTTGACAAAACGCCTATGGAAGCTTGGTCTGGTAAGAAGCCCTCTCTGAGACATGTTCGTGTCTTTGGCTGCGAAGCATATGTTTATTTGCCGAATGAAAAGAGAACTAAATTGGAGAACAAAGTTGTTAAGTGTATCTTCATTGGCTATGGCATTGGTGTGAAAGGATATAAGCTTTGGAATCCTGTGACTGAAAAGGTGGTATACAGCATAAGTGTAATCTTTCGTGAGCTAAAACCTTCAATGGATCTACAGTTAGGAACGAAAGAAGTCAAGGAGGAAAACGATGTTGTTGAAATACCTCTAGCTCCAGAAAAAGAGGAACAACACATTGATAGTGTACCTAAAACTGAGGAGAGTTCGAGCAGCTCTGAGAGTTCTGAAGAAGAACCACAACCTCAGTCTCAGCCTGTGAGGAGGTCTACACATGAGAAGAAGCAACCTGATAGGTATGGGTTCTCTATGTTAGATTCTACTTGTGCCTATGCTTTGATTACTAATACTGATGAGCCTAGGACTGTAAAAGAGGCAACTGAAATGTCTGATTCAAATTCTTGGTTGGAAGCCATGAATGAAGAAAAAGCATCATTAAAGAAGAATGATACTTGGGATCTGGTTCCATTGCTTGAAGGCAAAAAGCCTATGAGCTGCAAATGGGTATTTAAAAAGAAAATTGGTTTGAATGGCAGTATTGAAAAGTATAAAGCGAGGTTGGTTGCAAAAGGATATTCCCAGGTAGAGGGAATTGATTATGGAGAAATTTTCTCCTGTAACAAAGCTGACATCTATCAGATTTCTTTTGTCACTTGCAACAGCATATGACTTGGAGATTGAACAGATGAATGTGAAGACAGCATTTCTTTATGGAGATCTTGAAGAAGAAATCTATATGTCCCAGTCTAAGCACTTTGTGGTAAAAGGTAAAGAAAATCTGGTTTGCAAGTTAAAGAAATCTCTGTATGGTTTGAAACAGTCACCTAGAATGTGGTCCCAAAAATTTGACACGTTTGTTCTATCATTGGGATTTGTAAGATCAAAATTGGATCATTGTGTGTACTACAAGACTGAAAATTATCATGTTCTTATTATTGCTCTTTACATTGATGATATGTTGTTCATAGGGAATAGTAAGTTTATGATTTTTGATCTAAAATCTCAGTTGTCTGCAAAGTTTGAAATGAAAGATCTTGGCGCAGCAAGGTATATTTTGGGGATGGAAATAACTAGGCACAGAAAGAGTAGAAAACTTTGGCTCAGCCAGAGTAAGTATATTAATACTGTTCTGGAGAGATTTGGTATGACTAATTGCAAGCAACTAGTTGTTCCAGTTTTGCACGGAACAAAACAATCTGTTGAAGATTGTCCAAAATCTCCTACTGAGATGGAGGACATAACCAAAGTGCCTTATGTTGAAGATCCACCAGTGGATATATTTTCATGTTAAATGGTGGTGCAGTTAGTTGGATGAGTAAGTGATAGGCTATAGTCGCTCTATCCACTACTGAAGCTGAGTACATGGCAACAACACACGCCTACAAAGAAGCTGTATGGCTTAGACGTTTGTGTTCTGATATTGGGTTCAGTGCAAGGCAAATTTCAATTTGCTATGATAGTCAAAGTGCTATTTGTTTGGCAAAAAATCCAACTTTCCATGCTAGGACGAAACATATTGATGTGCAGTATCATTTTGTATGAGATATGGTGGAGGATGGAAAGGTTTGTTTAGAAAAGGTGGATACTCTGGAACATGTTGCAGATGCGTTAACAAAGCCCATGAGCACGGATAAGTACAGGTGGTGTGTTAGTTCAATGGGCCTTGGAGCCCATGACATTCATTAGGATTGAGTTTGGAGGAAGCCAGTAAGTCTTCGTCAAGTGGGAGATTGTTGTAAATTGTGCCTAAACTTGTTGGCTTGTATCTCTGTTAAAGGCTTTGCAGATTTCCTTTTTCCTGGTCTTCATTGTCGGCCTATTGCCCAAATCTTGAACCTTGTAACCTATGTCACGGGGTTCTAAAAGATGATAACTGGGCAACAGTGTGTTGGTTGCGGAATCGCTGCAATCTCTAACCTTGGAACTTTGTCGCGAAGTTCAGAAGTTACTTAACTTCCTGACTGGCTGATCTCCTTCAGTGTCGCGGTGTTCGGGAATTTCCTAACCTCTGACTGGGGGTTCTGAAGTTTTTGTTTTCTCCGATTCAATGACAAGTCGATGGTTTGGTGGGACCGATCTGCGTGGATGGTGACAATAGCATACGGCGGTGACTTGGATGCCGACGGATGTGGGGACCACTTGGAGGTTGGGAGTTAACTATTTAAGTCTTTTCCAGGAGACTTGTTGCAAATATTGTAGATTCCCATCTTGATTCTCTAAAATTGCACAAGTGGTGTACACGTGTCTTGGTGGAGACACGTGTCTTGGTGGAGACCACAAGGAATGGTCAACAGCTTGGTGCGATAGTCAAACGTGGGTGTACGAGTGAGTTGGTAACAAAAGGACTAACTCGTGGATACCTAAAGTCTTCGGGCTTTTGTTTATAAACTAATGACTGTTAATATTCTGCGTCAATGTGGGATAATCTTGACGGTTGAGCTTCTTGGAAGTTAAGCGAACCGAATCGATTTGAACAGTAGATTCCTGGAAATCGAAGGGTCGAATGTTGTATAGCAAGGAAACAGCGAACCGGTTGGTGCTGCGTGTTGAGAGAGAAGGAAAAAGATTGGTCCCAGTTAAGCATACTGCATGTTAGAAAAACATTGTAACAGTGTTGCAATTGACTGTGGTTAGCCAATTGTATAGCTATTGTGTGTTATCAAAGAACAAATCCCTGTGAAGAAAGGATCTGTAACTTTATTGTAATTTTTTTTACTATGAATAAAGTGGTCTTTCTTTGGTGGTGGGTTTTTCTCCCGAAAGGGTTTTCCCACGTAAATTTGGTGTCCATTCTCTATTGATATTATTGTCTATTTTGTTCTTTCCTTTTATGTGTGAATCTTAATGCTCTGTAATTTGGAATTAAAAGTTCTTCTGCATTATTCCCCTGTGAATTGACATTAGGAAAATGTTTTCCGCACTAAAGTCTTTCCTTACACTTGAGAGATCAAGTGGAAGAGTTTGTTATTAGAGAACGATGTATACTGACAGAGCTATACCAATTGAGGGATAGAGCACATGGACTCCGCGCAGAGATTCAGCAGTCAGAGCAAAAGATAGCAGAAAAGAGGCCAAGCAATGAAACCACAATTACAGACTTGCAATTGGCATATCAATCAGCCTTCAGTGAAGAGAACAAGAAACATCTTTTTGCTTGGAAAGAACAGTTGGCATACAAGGTGAAAGCCTACGATGCTAATTCAGTAGAACTGATTGACTACCGACAGGTTGTCGCAAATATTATCAACTTCGCAAGAACATTGGTAATATCCTTCCCTCACATAGAATATCAACGTGAGGGAGGAGAGTACATTGAGCTAGTTACACTGCAAAATCAATTCAAACATGTCATTTGTAGCACCTTCCTCGATGAGGCAACTGCCTAGTGTATTGACTTTCAGCATCAACTCATGACAGACGAAGTAATGCTAAAGTGCCACGTCATCATCTTGCAAAGCATTAATTACCCAGAAGCTGAGGAAGTCAATGAATGGATAGAGACACTGTTGACCAGTGGTGAGTTGTAAAGGCACCTCAAGAAGGACGTCCTACCCTCCAAAGTAGCATTAATGAGACTAAAGTTAACTTGATGCCCCTTTCCAAGTTAACTCCACGTCCCACAGATCATGCAATGTCAAATCCCACTAATTGAGGATGTCTAATTGACTTCCATAAATTGTGGATCTTAGATCTCCACTAAACGTGGATGTCTATTTTGGAGGCACATTTTGTAATAAAGTTCACCTTTGTTTAGTTTCAGTCAACTGAAGTAGTTTCTAGTTGACTCTTTGTTTAGTTTCAGTTAACTGAAGTAGATTTCCAGTTAATTGATTGCTCACCTACTTTTAGACATAGGAATAAATCTTGCTGATTGGCAAGAACTAATTGTTAACTCAAGGATATTTTAGGGTTTCCTACTCTTTTGAGTTCTACAAAGAAATGCCTTGGGCTCATTATTTGTTTAACCTTTACTTACTATGCAAAATTGTTGCGCCATTTTTGCCAACAAGTTTGAAAGTGAATATTTGTTCACTCTTTGATGAGAGTTAATAGGTTGATCGTAATTGTGCATGATTTCGTGCCTTTCCTGTCCCAATCTTTGTAATTCGTTCAGAAAGCTTGAAGAAGGAAATCAAAGGGCACATGCAATTTGATCTAAAGATTTGAGTTCTTCCAAACATTTTGTGTTTATAGCTTATTGTTTCAATCTCCTCCTCGGATATTTTGTCATTGATAGTTATCATTTGATGTTGTTTAATGATCTAGATTTCAACCTATACTTTGGACAGGGGTTCCTCCTCCTTGGCAGTCCTAATATCCATATCATCGTACTTTGTTGTTTCTAGTAAGCTGTTTCCTAGCCTATACCTCGGATAGGGGTTCCTCCTCCTTGGCAAGTCTTAGATCCAACTTACCGTAAAGAGTGTTTGCTTGCATAAAACCTTATCCCAGTGTATATCTAAGAGTTCAGAGCCTAAGGAGACGGCAGATTCAAGTGATCCAACCATCCATTCCTGCTCCTATGCCCTCATGCTCTGTTTATCTTAGGGAGATAGGATAGATTAAAATCTAGTTTAGTCATAGTTAAGATCTGCAAAAACCAGAGAAAAGCTTAGCTACGGTGCATTGTGTTTGTGCACCCTTGTGTCCTGTCGCTAAGTAAAAAAGATAGGAACCTTAGTACTTTTTTACGCATACATCAGCAAAGAGGGATCTTCCTCTTTATAATCCAAAGGAGCAGTACCATAACGCTTGCAATAGCTGACCGTTTCCAATAAGCACTCCAAAGGTGCTAATTGAAACGCCAACACATCTGCAATGTCAATGACAAACACCATTCTAAGAACAAAGAAGAATAATCTAATCAACTCAAAAATATTCACATCAGCATAACTCCTCAAAACTTCAAACAGAGTCACAATAGCAAGAATGTCTCCATCACAGCTATTTGCAAAGGAAAAAGCAGCTCTTTGAAAAGTCATAGCAGCTACATCCTCAAAACTCCTCAAGGATGTACAATGCCTCCTCTGAGTAATTCTAATATATTCAAGAAAACTTCTGAAAACTTTCACCAATCTCTCCCCAAGAGTCTCAAAAAGTTGAACCAAATCAAGCAAAGGTTCGCTGCCCCAAACACTAGTGCAAGAGAATGTACAAAGATAGCCACTGGAAAATAACTTGAATACCGTCCAATACTGATCCAGATCACTATGAAACATCATTTCCCACATGAGGCCAAAAACCATCATTGATAAGAGATTGTGAGGACAAAAAATGAGTGTACCAGCTGCCCATGAAATCTGAAATGAACCACTTAAAATCTGATTTTAGGATAATCAGGATCCAAGAAGATGAACAACTGCTACTATACTGAAAATCATCATCCAACTTAATGCATCTGCTCATATCCAAGGCTGGAAACATCCTCTCATGAGACTCCAACCCAACATAAAACCACCCTTTGCTCGAAATATCTTTCCAATCCACCAGTTGATGAGCAAAAGGAACCATCAAATGGTTGGTAAGGATGGGGACAGCACCAAAGAATCTGAAAATTGAATCCTTATCTCTCCAAAGGTCCTTCTTTCTACTTGTAACAATCTCCATCAAACCATGTTGAGAATTCCAAACACGAATTCCCAACCGAGAATAAACTCCAACACATTGGAAAGAATTCCATCATGTCTCCAAGTACCAATCAGAACCAAGTGCATACTCAAGAAATTGGTGTCTTCTCTAGCGAACCCTTGAAGCCTAACCATGAGAGCTTCAACAACAATGGAGCATGAAACATTAGATGACAACAAATCCAACTCCCAAAATAGACCAATAAGGGTTAAAGCATCACTCAACCAAAAGGATGGATTGACAAGAGTGCAAACATGTTCTGGTCCATCTTCCTCCCCTAGTTCATGTGTAACCAATCTAAAATTTTCACTCCTTGTTGCTGTAATGAAGTTACCAGCAGCTACCAAGACTTGTTTTATTAACACCTTGATGCCAACAATGTTGAAATCTCCTTGAATCAACACTTCCCATGTGGAGACTTCATCCTTGCTAAATCTCCAAGTGCTATAATGATAGTCTCGTGCACACAAATCCATGTAATCAGCTGCAAACATTAATGCAAAGTTTGGACATGTCACGACCAGCATTTTAGAATAACCACTAAACAACAATGTACAATCTAGAAACCAAAGAGCCAAGTCTGAAAATTCTCCCACAATTTGATGCACATTTCCGAGACTCGACCAATCCAACCCTCTTAAGATAGGTAGTACTCTTCCATTGGTCAATATTGAGTGAAGACCAGCAGGTTCAAACTTGGACGCCATTAAATGCTCATTTCCTAACCATCTCAAGAGAGTGTTGCCTGGCATGTAGCTTGGATCCACCAACATTATCTCATGCTTGACTATAAAACCTTGCATGTCAAAAAGATAATGCCTCTTACCAACGTCATCCACATAGAAATTATCTATCACCTTATGATTAACCAAATCATGTGAAGATAATGGATTGTTGTTCACAATCATAGAAACAATATTTTCTTCACCCCTTTCGTTGGTGTCTTCATAGAATTCGTGCACATCTTCTTCAATTTGTGGATGCCCATCATTAGTTGTCGATCCACAAAATGTAACGTGCTAAATACCACATACATTACCAATCATAACATCTATCTCATGGCTACAAACTATTCCTTCTTGTGGCAATTTCTCTTCCCAACTCAAGAGTTCACACTCTTGATGTACCTTATCACCATCAACATCTTGAATCTCCTTAGTATTATGCAATGTTTCATCATTATGGAGTTCATTTATTCCTTCAACTACTTGTTTGATCTCCATAATCCTTGTATTAGCTTCTTGTTCCTTGAGTGTGGCTGCATTAGGTGATTGATTTTCTGCTTTGCATAAAGAGTGATGAGCTAAGGTAAGATCAAGGCAAAGCCCATCAACCTCTTTCTCCTTCTCTTGGTAGGCATCATAGGTCTCCTCTGCAAACTTAATGGCATTATCCCTATCTGAGAGCAAATGCAAATAATATGTCTTTATTGATTCCAATGTTTCTTTGATGGTTTGCATCTTGGAAAGAGTGTCTCCATCCTTAACTCCATTCTGTCTCTCTTCAAGCTGAACCTTCCAATAGAGCTCTTCAATAAAATTGTGTGTGCTATCAAATCTTGATAATGCTTTAACAATTTTCTCTTATGAAACCATTAATTTATCCTTCAAAACTTGCAGCTCTTTAGGCCCGTGATCACAATCAGCAAAGAGGCTTTGCTCATCAAACATCAACTTTTCTGATTTGTTTTCATGCACATGATTTTCAAAATCAGCTTCCTTTCTAACCTTTTCAATGCATAATTCCTGAATCGAAGGCTTGTCAACAATATCTTCAAGCAATGAATCATCAAAAGATTCCATTGCTTGCTCCCCTAAGCATTTCGGTGTCAAAACACCTGGATCCTATGGTCTCATGAATCTCTGATTTTTCTCTAAACAAACACACCCATCAAGCTCTCCATGAATGGTTGGTTTCTTCAATACATCACCTTTAGAAAGATCTAAATCAAACACACTGGAGTTATAACAATAATTAGCTCTATCATTAGGAACTCCTATCTCAACAAAATCTGGCCCAAAGTCATTCTGAAGAAATTTTGGCGTGGGAAAATCCCACTCATATTCTGAATTATCATCAACAAAATGATGTTCATGCTCCAACTTAGTTATTGTTTTGAGAATTTCAGTGACCTCAAACTCTTCATTAGTTGCATTTCCTTCAAATGAATCATTCTAAAGCTCTACCATACATTCCTCTTGATTAATGAAATCTTCTTTTGCAAACAACGGCTTTGTAGGTTCATCTCTCTCCATTTCAACATGTTCTTTTTCTGAAAACTCAAGTGAGCCAATTTGATAGCCTTCAAGCTTGGGAACTCTCTCTTCATCATTGAAGACATTCCCACCTTCATCTTCAAGTAAATTAGTATCTCTATCTTGACCTTTCAAGTTCTTATGCTCTTCTTGTGTGTGAATCGGAAAGGCAACCAAACAATCTTATGTTTTTAGAACATTCTTCTCTTCAACAAAAGAATCCATGCTCTCATTAACCTTTGTCGCATCTTCTATCCAACTTGATTCACTTTGTATAGGTTTTGCAATTATCTTGAGATATCCTCTAAGATTTGCGTCCTTCATTAGATTAGACAATTCTTGCATCAACTCTAACATAGACTTATCTGTTGTAGACATCTTCCAACTCTGCTTCAACCAATTTGTCAAAATGAATGCACTGGAATGGACATGCAGGTGTTGGTCACCAACATGCAAAGAGACTTGAAGCCGCCAAAATTGAATCAACTACTTAAAAATTCTGATTTGCAATTGACAATCTACAACAAAGAGTTAACTTCCAACAGGCTGACAAGATCAACAGCTCTATCTTTTACAGGATGGCAGGATCTTGGCTCTAATACCACTGAAATATTCCCCTTAACTTTTTCGATTTTTGAACACAACAAAATCTAGCAAAAGCACCAACGATTAGCATTAGCTCAAGGGATAATTAGCTTGAAAGTAACCTTCACCAAGATCTCGTTGAAGGCGAGGTGATAGCATATGGTGATAGGGGTTGTTAGCAATAAACTTAACTGAATTACAATGCTGGAAATGAAAGTATAGGCGGTAAACTAGCCATGAAATTCCGCACTACCACTTATGCCTTGGGGGGAAATTATTACAAAAGAGTGCAATCATCTGCTAACAACAGGCATCCACTTTTCACCAGGCATCCACTTAAGCAGTGGGAATACTCCACTTATTCAGTGGGTGAACTAAGAAAGATACAAATGAAATATTAAAAGGCTGATTCAGTACTACTAAAACCAGCAATTACAATAAGCTTATTACAATGATTTTCAATAGAAATCTGCTCCAAATCAACTACAATGTTTACACTATATTTCTGACTATAATTATGAATGAGAACACCCAAGAAATATAGCATGAAATGGAAATAGCTAAGTCTAATATGAAATACCAGAAAACTAAAAGTACAGACCAGCAAGCTGAACAAACACCAAAATGCTTATTTCTCCCACCAAACACCTTCAATGCACCACAAAACTGAAACAATACTTCCTAGAGGCAAGGCGACCAGTGAGCAAGAGTTATACAATGCAAAACTACCTCTAAATGAAAAGCACGAATTCCAATGTCAAGCTAGGGTGAATGGTACTACTCTAGAAGGAGGGCGGCCTCTCTAAAAAAATATAGACTCCAAGATAAAATCTGAAAATGCACAAGGAGGGGCGCCTAGAGCATTAGAATGGAGTGGGCTAATACCCACAATGAAATAAAAATCACTCAATGATCTGCAATTGAAAATTCGCTTCAGCCATACAAAAACCAGCAAACACAAAACTGAAAATAACACCAAAATTCTTCAACAATGATGCTCAATCTGCTTGTCTGAGTGAGAAGCAGCCTCAATTCCAACTAGGTGTTATCTCTCAAACACGAAATTGGATTCTTGCTAGGAGGTATGCATTCCTCGAAGCCATAAGCCTGAAATCATTTCGGCACCAATTCGACATGTTAAGCAATGGATGATGAATGAAAGAGCAAAGGCCTACTTATAAAGAACTTGAGGTGACCATTCAGCTTCCAACATTTCCCACCAGAAGGGATGCCCCATTTCACCTTTGAAATATTTTAATCTTTAAAACATTTAATTCACCTCTTCCCTAGGCATCCAAGTCTTGAGGAGACATAATAAGCATTAAAAAATATTTAGTCTCCTCATAATGTGGCGTTCACCCTCCAAGACCACATTTTAAAATAACATTAAGTCATAATCTCTAGGCCAAGGGGGCCAACATGGAAATAGAATGCTTAATGACTTAAAATAACTTACTTCTCCAAAATGCACCTCGAAAAGCCAAAACCAAATATACTCAACTGCTCTACCCGAATAAGAAAGCACACTGGACTGCTACCAACCGAAGCGTTGCCAGAAATGGAACTTACTAAAAATAGTAAATTCAAAAAAGTTGTCCAATGCATTTGCATGTCATATCACTGCGAAGCTCTCTGAAAACCCAGAAAGAATCCGCAAACCAAATCTTGAAACTCCAACGTGCAACCCTCCGAAAATGCCAAAAATAGAAAGATGACTAGAGATGAAACTGCCATAAATAGAACTTACTAAAAGTAGCATACTGCTAAAAATAGTAAGTTGTTCCAAACTCATTTTGAGCACAAACCAGGCAGTCGTCGTGACTTACTAAAAATAGTAAGTGTCAAGAAAGGTTGTCAAATGGAGATGCATGTTACACCATTCTGAAACTCTCCAAAAACCCAAAAAGCTCCACCGAACATGCATCAAAAACTCTCACATGCAAACTTTCAAAAATGCATCAAAAACCTCCTACAAAATAGGAAACCCTAATTTCCACTTCTGACTAGCCTACAGGCTTCCAAAAATAGGCTATCAGTCATAGAAGAGCGTATGGCTAAAATGGGGATATTACATAGGTTGGCGCCTACAAATTGAGGGAGTCGGTGCTTCTTGTAGGTTGGTGCCTACAAAACAAGTTAGAGGTTGGTGCCTACTATCATTGTAATTCACATAAATATATAAGTACAATATTTGTACCGTGGTTATCTCCCGTAAGGATTTCCACGTAAATATCGTGTGTTATTGTGTTCTTCTGATGTGCATAATTGTTGATGTTGAGTGAATGGTGTTATTGTGATTGGTAAAGTTTTAAATTGGTAAAAGTTGTGTTATACTGATTCACTCGGCCCCTCCCCGCCTCACCCCCCCCCTCCCCGCTTAGTATAATTGTGTGCTCATCACAATTCAGTAAGAACAATTTCACCAAATAGTATAAGGACAAAATGAAGCAAATGCAAAGGGTTCTAGGGTTGATTCTAATGCCTTGGCATCATAAGTAAATGAAAAAAATTGATACTTGATGGGTTCAGCTCAAGACAAACTCATCCAGCAAGTTTGGACCAAGACAAACTTGTCAAGTGATTTTGGTTTGCGATGAAATAAAGCAAATGCAAAATAGAGCTGCAGAATACTGCAGGGACAAAATGAACAAATGTAAAGGGTCCTAAGGTTGATCTGAACACTTTGGCACCATGCGTAGATAAAGACAATTAACAATTGGCAGTTTCAACTCAAGACGAAGTCATGAAGCTGGTTTGGCCTTAAACAAACTTATCAAATGGATTCGGCTTGAAGCCAACCCATCCTACACAGCACATAACATACATATGATTCATATTCAGGTCAAACTTGCCCACATAACACAAACAAATAGACTCCAATAAAATGAAGCAAGCTCAAACTTTGGAAATCCATCATTTCGAATGACCTAATCAATTGGGATCTTTGCTTAGTCCAAATACTGAGATTATGCATAAATACACCTTTTAGGGTTCATGTCTACCATCTTGGCTCAGTGTTGTGGACTTGTAGGACGTGTGTGCAGCTAAAAAGAGTAAGGGAGTTCGTTCTGGAAGCAAGTTACAATGCAAGAAAAGCTTAGGAGATAATCGTAGAAGTATTGTTAGATGATGTTGTAATGTTCTCAAAAGCATAGAGAAGGTACATTGGCTTGTAAATCCTGCATGGAGATAATGGCATGAGGAGGCACAGCTCCACTCTTGTAAATCTTGACACCTTTATGTAACATCTTCTGTTCTTATTGATGGAGTATAAGCTACAGGTTCTCACAAAAAAAATTCCCAATTTTACTATAAGGAAAGTATCACCTCACAACTAATGAAAGATGTATCAAGTACAGCCAAAAATGTATATATGCAATCGTCATCATCTGAGATCATTTAAAATGACAAGGAGGGTATTCCAAGGAGTAGCATTGAAACCATGCATATGGTAGCCTGACCTAATTTGATAAGACATGCAACGAGACAACTTTGATTTCATACCACATCTGGATTCTAGGTTAATCCAGGTGGCAACAGACTAAAATCTGAAACCGCATAGTTGTGTTGGTTACAGCAGAAGCAAAGTTTTGGTATTATCTATAAACAATAATAAGAGCACAAAAAGAGAACATGGAATCATTACACATAAAGATCAAAGTTGACAATAAAAATTGCAATTATCTAAAAAGTTATACATGGCACTTAAAATGGGAAGAGATGGAAAGTATATGCAATTATCTTCCAAGAACACTACTGTATTTGGTCTTCAAAATTCAATATATGTTTTATACATTAGTGCAGAACAAAAGCTCAATATTGTGGGTGGATGATGAAAAATTTTGTCTTCCAAAAGTTACCAAGATGATGTCAAGCTCACACCTTTGGTGCCAACTTAGCTTCATGACAGATTGCACCAGACTAACTTGGTGTTCTTGTTAAGGTTGAGATTGGTAATCAACATTGTGGTGGCAAATGTTGCAAACAGTGTGTCTCACTAAAATCAAGATCTCTATTATCTTTGAAGATTTGGATTCCAAATCAGTTGTCCCTTGACTTTGCAAGGGCAATAGGGAACATAATAGATGATCTATTCATGGTTGGTGTGCACTTAATTGCCATGAAATGTAAAACAGCCTACTTTGCAAGATAATTGTTCTGCTAATACAATGTTTTACAGCTTCAGCATTCTAGTCCCCATCCAATCTACAGTTTAACCCTACTTCTGGACTTCACACTACTTTATAATAGTTGTCAAGAAGGCACCAACTAACTTCGAGGAGAAATCAGATGCAGAAGGGAACTTTAGCTATGTACTCTTATGAGTCTTACCTATGTGAATTCAACCAGAGGCAAGTCATTCAAAATAAGGAATAATCTAATTATTAGAAATTTAAAGCTTCCAGACTCAGAGTCCATAAAAACTGACAAAAAGAGATTTTTGGGAAACAACACTGACAAGATTTATTTGAATCGATGTTTCAAATTACCCAACACAATTCATCATTAGAATAAATTGTAAAGTATTCAAACTGCTTTTTAACTTTGAATACTAGTTCTAGTTACAGCATGATCTGCATGAGAAACTGTGTACAGCCATCATATCTTCCACATTTTCTTCCAACATGTATCTCTTTGACTAGCATTTATGAGGCTCTCTATTCATACAGAGGCAACATATCAAGTAGCAGATATTTATAATTTTATATTGTATATTACAGTAATGAAAGCATTCCTGTTCTTCAATTTCATGTACAATTTCCTTATTATAGATAAGAGTTCTTGTATCAGACAATTTATACATGTGATGTCTGCACATTTGTTCATATGTGAGTTATTGGTCATCTATCTCTAAATAGATTTATCCATCTACATATATTCTCAAATGATTTATAACTTCAAGTGTTCTTGTATCAGATAACTTGTACATGTGATACCTGCAAATTTGTTTGTGTCATAGTTGATATATCTCTAAAATTTATTTATTCTTCTACATAGTCTATAACGTCTTGTATGGTAGTCACTTTTGAGCCCATATATTGTTTATGATTCACAAATATTAAGAAAATATCCTACTTTATTCCATTTTCTATATATGCACACAGGTAAGTACAGGATGACATACATAATAAACAAAAGTGATGGACATGCTTATGTCACACAAATACAATTTATTAATAAGATATATATTTTTGTTCAATTGTGAATGATATCCCTAATTATGTAATTTCTGGAGATACTTACACATTTCTAATCTTAGTCCTTGAAAAAGAGTTGAGTTCTATTCGTGCTTGTTTTGTATTTTTGGCATCTACTTCTGCCAACTTGATATTTGTCAATCAATAAGTAAAATTGCTATGAGAAAGGATAAGTACTGGAGAATTATCCATATTTCTCCTGAGGTTTGATGTTTCATAGGATTTTGGAATAGACCATTTTGTTTCAGCTGGAATCCTGCAGACAGACATTGTATGCATTTGTGTAGTTAAACCATTCTTATTATTAACTCTTTTATGTGCTGATTAAAAACATACATGCAAATGTAGTGAGCATCATTTTCCATTTGTCGGTTTAGAGGCATATTCATAATCATTTATGTGATAAAAATAAAGTTCTGCAAGACCAAACTATTAATCAAGTAGAAATTCAATGAACCTGAGAATCGAGAGCGCTGTCTAATACTTGAGGAAGAAGTCGTGCAGGGTGCCCCAATCTCACCAATTTAACTCTGCAATGTAAATTGATGTTAGCAAAGGTGCAAGAAAAAAAGGCTTTTCCAGAGTTGAAAGGTTGATACCTATATTCTAGTCTATATAAAATTATTTCTAGAAGTAAGGTAAAGAAACATAACAATTGCATGCTCTGAAGTACTACTGACTGCGCATAATTATTACAAGGCTAAAAAACTCACATCTCACTAACTAAAGTCTAAAATGCATTGAAAACAAACAAATACAACTTATGCAACCTTCTAAATAATAATTATTAAATAATGAAAGAAAAAACTGAGGAAAAGAAAAAGAAAAGAATCAAATAATGTGAATAGACATGGAAGTCTAGACATCTGTTTCCTAATATATTGTATTTTTTTACTATTATTAATTTGTTAGAAAAGGTCCGTCGAACCAATAAAAATAACTAATGGTCAAAATAAAATACATGTATGGCATGTTCTACATGATTAATTTTGCACACAGGAAAAAAACCCAGAAAAAGGCACAAGGTAAACAAGAAACCACTGCTATGGCTGTTGGTGTAGAATAATCTATCTTACATTGTCCAATTGGAAACAAAACTGCCCATCTCTTTAAGCATTTTCCTAATAATATTTTAAATGTTGGTCAAAATACATGATACCTACTTGCAAGAAACTGACAATTGTCATGCAGGTAGCGTTACTACCTTCTTGGTTCTCTCAATACCCATTTATGCATAGATGGAAAGTCCAAAACTTGTACTTAAACAAGAGAAACCTTATTATGGTAAGACTTTGTAAAGGGTTACATTGTAAACAATTTGCAACTCAGTAGCAAAACAAAAACATTTTTGGCCTGCATAAAACATTATGTAATTTTATCTTGTTGGGAAGTCAACAGGTGCAGAATAAGATATTATTATCAACTGCAACTATCAATATAATTTCTCAATGATATTCACAGCAAGAAACAGAAATGTACATATTAGACTTGTTTAACTTGCAAACAGGAGGATCCAACCCAAGCTACATGTAATGGTAATAAACTACATAGTTGGGGAACTTAAACTCTCATCATAGTAATGAAGGAATTTAAGAAGAGTATAAAGATAGTGGATGCCATGGACTCTTGTTATGGTACCAATGTAAGACTAGGGAATTTTAATTCATTTTGTTCCTTGTCTAATTACTCCTCTTTTCTATGAGATGAACTCTATTACCCTTTATTGCATCTCACAAAAACCATACTCTTATAGCTAAGGTCATGTAATCTTGTAATCATAAATGTTTTACTTCTTTCTAAGGTTTATTTCTCCTAGCAAAACTTTTTCATTTAATCTAGTATTTTCCATTTTGCAAGATTTTTGGAGCACTCATGGTAAGTTTAGCAGTGTGTATAGCTACTGCACCATAACTTTTACTCATCTCCATTTGTTATGACCACCTCCTCCATTATCTTTGCCATGTCTCTACAAACTGCCTCAAAAATAGACAGTTCATTGATATCATTACTACTAGCAGGCAACTTCATATGTTCTTTTCAGTCTTACCTTCCAAACTTAGGGTTTATTATACAACTTGCTCTTATGTGGTGGATGCACCACATTCATCTTCTTCTATATCCTAAAGAAACCATCCCCTCCTAAGGCCAGAAGATACCTTCATGTCCATCTTTCTATAAAAGATTTTAACTTGAAATCATACAATTTCAAACTTTCCCTACTTTCTCATTAGATTAAACAACTCCATTATTGTCTTTTAACTTTTTCAATTATATTTTGAAGTTCTTGAAATCATCTTATTTCTTGAAGTGCTTGGGAACGAATTCCTTCTACTGATCCTTAGCAACAACTCTTAATACAGCAGCTTTCATCCAGTATTTGGCGCTCTCTTAATAGTTTGTGATCCATTTGGTGTTGCAGATCTTACAATGTCATGGTAGATCTTCACTTCTGCTCCTACTGTGTAATGTCCCCGTTTTAGCTGACATTGTTTGTCGAGGAGTGAGCCTATCATTATAATCCTCGTAGGCTGACAGTGGTGTGTAGAGGATCATTCGAGGCAGTTACCTGGCGTTCAGGAGCATCTTTCCTTCAGTTGATTCAGGTTGGGCCTTCGCAGACTCTTTCAGAGTGGTTTTTCAGATACTTTCTATTTTTAGAAAGTCCGGCAGGCGGAAGCTGCTATTTTGGGCAGGGCACCTAGTTCAGCTATTTAGCTTAGATTCAACCCAGTTCATCAGTGTATTGGTCGGGTGGAGGAATAACGGAGTATTTAATGGTTTATTAAATAATTAATAATTTTGACTTTATATTAAAGTCTTTTTATTAATTTATTTAAATATTATAATTAAGGCGTATTATAAAGTATTTTAATACTTTATAATTAAGTGGCATAATTAATTTAATGAATGAGTATTTATTCATTAATGAAGAAGGCGCCTATTATTTAAATATTTCTCCTAAGTCCAAACAGGCAAATTAAATCATTTATTTAAATGATTTTTAAAAAGAGGGTTTGGTCGAATTTCTCAAGAAGCTTATATATTGACTGCCAAAGACAAATCGAACCATTATGATATGTTATTCAAATTTGTCTTGTATTTGCTCTGAGCATTGGAGTTTGCAAAACCTAGGGTTTCAGCAGACGAATCGTTTCTGGAGAACGATACCTTTTCAAGAATTGGCAGACTGAGACTGTGCAATACCAGTAGAAGCTTGCATCTCGGTGACTTCACACAGAGGTTACATATTGAGTTCATTGATTTATTTATTCAGGGTTTAGCAGAGATTATTTATCAAGCATCTGAGGCGATTCTTTCAGAGTCTTTCTTCAGAGATCTGGCAACTTTATTTGGGCCGTACCATATTCTTTATTGCTGCTGCAGCAGGGCCGTACATTTTTGTACCTGCAGGCCGTACCATTATCTCCAGTGCACTACGCCTCCTATCTTCAGTTCCTTACATTCAGATCAAGTGCGCCTTGGGTTTCAGGAGATCCAGCATTGATTTCAGAGCTTGAGAATTGTTTCTTTCATTCAGCCGTACAATCTTCATCATCTCTTTTGGCGCCTGCAAGAGGAAACCAGGTTCTTGAAATAAAATAATATTCTATACTCTTGTTCAAATTTTACATTGTAAATGCTCTGGAAGTTCAATAAATAGATGCGCCCATATTCTCTGAGCACTTTCAAGCTTATTTCATGATTCTAGAATTTATTATGAATTTTTAAGCATTTATTAGAGTAAATCGCAGCTCCTTGTATTTTCTCAAAATTCTATCAAAAACACAAAAAAACACAAAACTTGCAAAAACAAAACTCACGATTAGGGTTTCGGGGTTGAGAACCACCTGGGTTCTTACAGTGGTATCAGAGTACAGATCTCCTGCCATCCTGTGCTTTTTCAGTTGCTTTTTCAGAATACAGTGTGCTTTTTGGTTGCTTTTTCATGAGCAGAGACATTATTCATTATACCAAGGGTACAGGAACAGGTAGAGTTGAGGATTGGACAGGTCCACCTATTCCTGAAGGTGAGACAGTGTCAAGAATACTTGGTATTCACAGATCTAGCTCCAACAGCAGCGAGAACAGTGTTGCAACCCTAATGGCAGACCGTGAGATTCCTACAGAGACACTTAGGGATTCAGGGAAAGCACATGCAGAGGGCGACATTACTGATGAGGAGTTCAGACGTAGGCATGATAACATGATGGACATGATGTCCCAGTTGATGGGCACTATTAGGTAGTATACTCCATCACAGCCACAGTATATACAGATTGGTCAGACGAGCAGGACTGCAGCAGTGGACCAACCTTTGGCATCAGCACCACGACAGCCATCACCGACCTATCAGGAGCGTAGGCCTGGACAGCCTACATTCTTACCCAGAGATACACCACCTCCGACTCCGAGGGCAGAGCAGCAGGGGCATCACCAGGAGTTTCAGCCGCATAATGGCATGTCAGTAGCAGATGTGACTAGGTTTCACGGTGAGTACCTATCTTTGGCACCTGAGATCAGGCAGGCACTATCTTTTCATGAGTTTATGGATGTTCATAAACCTAGAGGAGGCAGATTTGACCGTAGAGCTCCTCAGCATCAGCAGCCTCTGCCACAGGTGAACAGAGATTTGCAGTATGCAGTTAGCAAGATCACCTTGCCATATTTTGATGGGTCTAATAAGACGTCAGCGAGGTTGTGGGTCCAGAAATTGGACAACTACCTTTCACTGAGACCTATGCAGGAGGACAAGGCCATTAAGTTTGCTACTTTGCATCTTGATGGGCTGGCGCATGATTGGTGGCATCACAGCATGTACACACTTGGCCATCATGCGGTCAATACTTACCAGGAGTTCACCAGCAAGCTCATAGAGCGTTTTGATAAGAAGGATCCGGAACTCTACTTCAGGGAGCTAGCTCAGCTCAAACAGACGGGTAGTTTGGATTCTTATATTGGTGAGTTTCAGAGGGTTGCAGTCATGGTGACAGGCATTTCAGAACGAAGACTTATTATACTCTTCGTCGAGGGTTTGACAGAGCCTATGAGAGGTTGGGTCAAGGCGTTTGATCCCTCTACCCTTCAGGAGGCGATGCGGAAGGCAAGGAGTATGGAGCTTGCTGCTCCGAAGAAACAATTTCAGCCTAAAACAAACAGCTTGCCTGTTGAGGAGAGTCATACACCAGTTGCAGAACCAAAAAGGAAAATAGCTGCAAGAATTGATGATGCAACTCGTGATGAATTGAGAAGGAAACAACTTTGTTATTGGTGCAAAGAACCCTACAGCAAGGAGCATGATTGTCCTTTGAGACCGAAGGGCAGAGCCAACCGCGCCATGTGGGTTTACTATGAGGATGTTGAGTCTGAGGATTCAGACCAGCAGGTTGTTTCAGAACATGCAGAGGCCGGGAATGCCTCTATGGAGTTTGGGCCCGATGCCAACTTGTCCCCGTTGGTATTATCTGCTAGTGTACGGGATGATTCATTCAGGTTTAGGGGACTAGTGGATGGACAGCGATGTATTGCTATGCTTGACACCGGAGCCACACACAATTTCATTGATGAGAGCTTCGTCAACAGATGCAGGCTCCAGACAGAGGACTTCGCTGGATTCAAAGTTCGGGTGGCAGATGGATATACACTCACTTGCACTCGACGAATTTGTAATCTCACCCTCATGCTGAATGATTATGAGTTGCAGGCAGACTTTTATGTAGTCAACCTGGGTGGGATGGATTTAGTGTTGGGTATGAGATGGCTTCAGGACATTAGTGTGTTCACCCTCAACTTGCCTAAAATGGAGATGAGATTTGAGGTACAAGGCAAGAAATATGTGTTGAGGGGGATTACAGATGGGAGCCTACGTTCTATCTCTCTCGTTAGTGGGAAGAGTGATGATAGTGTTTGGGATCCTACTTGTGCACTGGGATTTCAGACTCAGCTTTCAGAGAAGTTTTATAGTGAGTACACGGTGCAGAGTGTATATGGTTTCATGTTTGATCCACACGTACACGATTTATTTCAAGTGCACAGTTCTGGTATGCACGTGCTTGATATGTTGGATGACAGTATATCTCGTGCAGTCTTGGGGAGTAAGTATTGCTTGCAGTTTGACTTGCTTCCTCCTGAGTTTCTTGATCCTATGACAGACAACACTGAGGTTGATAGGGAATGGTATTCTATTCTTGTTGATCAGTTGTGGGAGTTACAGGAGTCAGTTGTGGCCAGCAGGAACATTGTCCGGCACTATCCTTGGGATCCAGGTGGTGCGGTGCATCCGTATTTGCAAAGATTGCTTGAGGACAAGCAATTTCAGGGAGGGCGGACTGTAATGTCCCCGTTTTAGCTGACATTGTTTGTCGAGGAGTGAGCCTATCATTCTGATCCTCGTAGGCTGACAGTGGTGTGTAGAGGATCATTCGAGGCAGTTACCTGGCGTTCAGGAGCATCTTTCCTTCAGTTGATTCAGGTTGGGCCTTCGCAGACTCTTTCAGAGTGGTTTTTCAGATACTTTCTATTTTTAGAAAGTCCGGCAGGCGGAAGCTGCTATTTTGGGCAGGGCACCTGGTTCAGCTATTTAGCTCAGATTCAACCCAGTTCATCACTGTATTGGTCGGGTGGAGAAATAACGGAGTATTTAATGGTTTATTAAATAATTAATAATTTTGACTTTATATTAAAGTCACTTTATTAATTTATTTAAATATTATAATTAAGGCGTATTATAAAGTATTTTAATACTTTATAATTAAGTGGCATAATTAATTTAATGAATGAGTATTTATTCATTAATGAAGAAGGCGCCTATTATTTAAATATTTCTCCTAAGTCCAAACAGGCAAATTAAATCATTTATTTAAATGATTTTTAAAAAGAGGGTTTGGTCGAATTTCTCAAGAAGCTTATATATTGACTGCCAAAGACAAATCGAACCATTATGATATGTTATTCAAATTTGTCTTGTATTTGCTCTGAGCATTGGAGTTTGCAAAACCTAGGGTTTCAGCAGACGAATCGTTTCTGGAGAACGATACCTCTTCAAGAATTGGCAGACTGAGACTGTGCAATACCAGTTGAAGCTTGCATCTCGGTGACTTCACACAGAGGTTACAGATTGAGTTCATTGATTTATTTATTCAGGGTTTAGCAGAGATTATTTATCAAGCATCTGAGGCGATTCTTTCAGAGTCTTTCTTCAGAGATCTGGCAACTTTATTTGGGCCGTACCATATTCTTCATTGCTGCTGCAGCAGGGCCGTACATTTCTGTACCTGCAGGCCGTACCATTATCTCCAGTGCACTACGCCTCCTGTCTTCAGTTCCTTACATTCAGATCAAGTGCGCCTTGGGTTTCAGGAGATCCAGCATTGATTTCAGAGCTTGAGAATTGTTTCTTTCATTCAGCCGTACAATCTTCATCATCTCTTTTGGCGCCTGCAAGAGGAAACCAGGTTCTTGAAATAAAATAATATTCTATACTCTTGTTCAAATTTTACATTGTAAATGCTCTGGAAGTTCAATAAATAGATGCGCCCATATTCTCTGAGCACTTTCAAGCTTATTTCATGATTCTAGAATTTATTATGAATTTTTAAGCATTTATTAGAGTAAATCGCAGCTCCTTGTATTTTCTCAAAATTCTATCAAAAACACAAAAAAACACAAAACTTGCAAAAACAAAACTCACGGTTAGGGTTTCGGGGTTGAGAACCACCAAGGTTCTTACATACTGAATGTGGAATTTTGTGTGTCATGGAATGTGTCAATTACCACTTCACTGATTATGTCTTGTGCAAGGCCATAACTTTGAATTCCCCTCTATCCTCAAAACCAACTTTTCAAACTGCTCTCTTATACCCTATGCTTGCAAAGCTTCCTTCCCTTGGTCTGTTCTCTCCCCCTGCAAAGCCCATTACAGCCTCAAAGACGAAATGAGGAGCACAGGTTCTTCTATCTATTCAAGCAATGGGTAAAGACCCAATCTGCAGATGAAGTCGCACTCCATGCTTGCCAAATTCTCACCACCCAGACTGGCTGGGAAAATTTTAACATCTTGAACAATGCATCCGTCTTCTTTCTGCTGCTAAAACAGTGGTATTCAACAAAAAAAACTTTTGAAATCCTTTTTGGCTCCTCTTCCTCTTCTATTTTTGAGGTCTCAGCATAAATTCAAAAGATTAGTTATGCCCACCACTAACTAGTGATAACAAAAAATATGTTAAAAGGAATTTTCACAAACCCAAGTTTAGTGGGACCTTGATTAATGACATACCAAAAGAGCATAGACAGCCATAATGAACATGGTCAAATAAAACTAGATGTATGTAATACAAGTATAACTTATAAGCAATGTGAATAGATATATAACAAGGCAGTGACTGAAGTAAAGTCAATGCCAACACTATAAGGACCCGTAATGTAGTCACAACTTTAATATTGCATCAAGCCCCTGGCCCTCCATATAGACTTGGTGCTCTACGACAAACGCAGATGTCAAGAGCAACCAACTGCCACCAGATTGATTCTCCATAATTATATATGGCTAGATCAATGGATTGCCCATTGCATTGTTGATTGATACATGTTGATGCATACTTCTTGATCACATTTTATTGCTACGTTACATGGGGAAGCATCCTGACCACCCAACCCTGTGTCCCTATCCCATCCACCATCCACAGGACACAGATGGAAAGAGTCATCCCTCACTGTCCCCTGTCCTCAGGAATTTCAAGGACAAATCCTCAAAACACCAGCTGATAAGGTTGGGCATCCTAAGGATGTTTGGCTGTCCCTGAGATCCTGACCATCCCGGAAAAATCCAGGTGTCCCCTTATTTTGCATTTAAAAGAAAAGCATGTTAATGTTTTTGAGCAGCTTCGGGTTCATCCTTCCAGCCACAAATGACGACATAATAAATGTAAACTATCGGCTATTTATTTATAAGAGTCATTTATTTTGAGCACTTCTCTTGGCAACATTATGATTTCACTTGAGGCCGACATTCTTTATGATTTGTATTTAATATTTATTATTGTATTCTGGCCGACCTTATAACATGAAGAGGTGCGACCTCTCTAATTTGTATATATACAAGGTTCATCCTTCCATTTATCAATTATCAAGAAAGTGCAAATTATCTCCAAGTGCGAATTTCTTCAAGAGGCAAGTCAAGTGCGAACTTCTTCAAGTGTCAAGTGTGAATCTTCTTCAAGTGCTGACTACGAAGTTTATCTAAAGCTGAGTGTGAACCTTATCAAGGGCAAGTTGCGAATATTCTTGAAGAACAGATTTATACTGTCAGAAGTGCAGGTCTTTATCTGTCATTGTATCTGGTGAAGGTACAGATTTTTGGCCTTGTGTTCGGCCTCATTGTAAAGTGAATTGTTGCCATTGTTTATATAAATAAGAGAGATCTTTGTTGCTGGGTTTTTCTCCCTCAAGAGGAGGGTTTTCCCAGGGTATCTGCTGTGTTATTTTGTCTGATTTTCTGTGCATATAATCTGTTCTTTAAAATTTACATGGTATCAGAGCTAGGTTTGAGAGGATCGTGATCAGATTATTGCAAATCAGCATACCCTTTTGTTGCTCACTTATCTACTTCAGTCAAGATGGTGAATGGTTTGAAGGTTGAAGATAGACTCGAAGGTGCATCCAACTTCACATCATGGAGATTCAGGATCATGCTTACCTTGCGTGAAAATGACTTGGGTGAGTTCGTAGAGTCTAGCACTTCTGCCCCTGAGGAAGAAGAAGAAAAGTTGCAGTGGCTGAAGAAAGACATTAAAGCAATGAAGATTTTGGTTGATTCCATAAAGGATCACATTGTTCCCATCATCTCTAAGTTGAAGACAGCGAGAGATATGCTCAAGACCTTGGAAGAGATGTACGAAATCAACAATACCAGTCGGGCACTTGCACTGAAGCAACAACTTCATCATGTGAAGATGACGAAAGGTGAATCTGTGATTGCATACTTTATGAGGATTGCAGATTTGAGAGATCAGCTCTCTACTATTGGGCATATGGTTGAAGACAAGGATCTGACTATGCTCGCTCTCAATGGGCTGCCTTTGTCTTGGGAATCATACATTCAGGGAATCAGTGCAAGGTCAAAATTGCCTAAGTTTGATCGTCTCAGATCTGATTGCATTCAAGAGGAATCAAGGTTGATGGCAAGAGGCGTTGGTCAAAGTTCAAAGAATGAAGATATTCATGTTCTCGCCTCCCATACTTCAAAGAAGAAAGGAAAAGATGGAAGGAAAGGATTCTTCAAAAGGAATAGGGACAAGGGAAATGATGATGCTCCTCCATCTAAGAAGAAGAAGGATATGTCCAAGATTCAATGTTTTAGGTGTGATAAGTTTGGGCACTTCGCCAAGTATTGTCCAACTAGACCTAAGCAACAGGTAACCATTGCGGATGTTGATGATGCCTCTCCTCAAAAGGATTCAAGTGAATATTTGTTCTATTCAGCATTATCAAGCAATGTACCTTCCGACACCAACACTTGGATAATCGACAGTGGTGCTTCACGTCACATCATCGGTTTCAAGGAGCACTTATCAAGTTTGGTGGAGAAGGAGTCTTCTGAACAAGTCATCATTGGAGATGATGCTAGCTACTCCGTGAAAGGAGTTGGGACCTCTACACTTCATTTGGATTCCGGAATTTCACTTCAATTGGGTAATGTTCTTTATGTTCCTGGAATCAAGCGCAATCTTATTTCTATATCAGCTTTGGAAGATAAAGGATATCAAGTTGCCTTCTCCAAAGGAAAAGTTTTAGTATGGATGGAGAACTCTAGCTTCAAGGATGCTCAAGTAATTGGAGTTAGACATGAAAACCTTTACAAGGTCTGCACACGTTCATTACAAGCTTTGGTTCATGACTCTTCAAGTCTATGCGATCTTTGGCATCGGAGATTGGCTCATCTACACTTTCGAGCTTTACCTATCATGGAGAAGATGGTGACGGGCCTTCCTAAGTTCACTCAAGAGCACGAAGGTACTTGCAAGGGCTGCGCATTAGGTAAGAATATAAAAGCCCCCTTTCATAGTAGAGAAAATAGATCTAAGTGTATTTTAGAGCTTATTCATTCTGATTTATGTGGTCCTATGTCTGTTCCTTCTTCGAGTGGTTTCTTCTATTATGTTCTTTTCATTGATGATCACTCTAGGAAGACTTGGATTTATTTTTTGAAATCTAAAGAGTCTGAGGAAGTGTTGGATAGGTTTAAAGAGTTTAAAGCCTTAGTAGAAAATATTTCTGGTAAAAGAATTAAGGTCCTCAGATCTGACAATGGTGGAGAATACACCTCTGGTAGTTTTCGGAATTTTTGTATTGATGCAGGGATTAAGAGGGAGTTCTGTGTTCCCTATAATCCCCAAAAAACGGTGTTGCAGAAAGAAAGAACAGAACGATTGTGGAAGCAGCAAAGGACATGATCCATGATCAAGATTTGCAAACCTTTCTATGGGCAGAAGCTTCCAGGACAGCTGTGTATGTTCAGAATAGAAGTCCTCATAAGGTCTTGGAGAATATGACTCCAGAAAAAGCCTTTACAGGGAAGAAGCCTGAAGTCAGTCACTTGAGGATCTTTGGTTGTCCTGTCTATGTTCATGTTCCCAAGGAAAAGAGAACCAAGTTGGAGCCTTCTGGCAAGAAGGGAATATTTGTGGGCTACAGTGAGACCTCAAAAGCATACAAGATTTACATTCCAGGTCAGAAGTTAATCGAGATTAGTAGGGATGTCACATTCGAGGAAGATGTTGCATTCAGGAGATCCAAGGGTATTCATATGGAGATTGATAATGAAGAGTCTCCTCAGGATATGGAAGTTGACCATACTCCTGAGATTCAGAGGGAGACTTCTGAACCAAAAGAAGATATTGATCCTGTTGAACCCTTGGAACCTACTGATGGGCCTACTGATATTGTTATTAGGAGAAAGAGACCTCTATGGGCCAGTCGCACTATGCAAGAGGCTGAAAGCTTTGCAGCTCCTAGAGGCACATTCAGAGAAAGCAAAAGGCCACATAAGTTCTCCAGTTATGTTGCCTTGATGAGTCAGATTATAGAATCCGAGCCTACCTGTGTTGAGGAAGCATCTAGTCATCAAGTTTGGAGAGATGCTATGACAGAGGAGTATCAGTCAATTCTTAAAAATGATGTTTGGGATATTGTTCCTAGACCCGAGGGCAAGTCTGTGGTATCTTCTAAATGGCTATTCAAGATTAAGCATGCTGCAGATGGAAGCATTGAGAAGTACAAGGCTAGATTTGTGGCTCGTGGGTTTTCTCAGAAAAGAGGGAGTTGATTATGATGAGACTTTTGCTCTTTCTACACTTCATGAGAACCATCATTGCTATTGCTGCATCTAGAGGATGGAAGATTCATCAAATGGATGTGAAGACAACCTTCCTCAATGGAGTAATTGAGGAGGAGGTTTATATAGAGCAACCTGATGGATTTGAGATTCATGAGGAGTCACATGTTTGCAAGCTGAAGAAGGCCTTGTATGGTCTTAAGCAGGCTCCTCGTGCATGGTACGAAAGGATTGATCGGTACCTATCAAGTTTGGGCTTCTTGAAGAATGATGCTGATTCAAATCTCTACTTCAAGGTAATCAATGGTGATGCATTAATTTTGGTTTTATATGTTGATTGATCCTTACTGGAGAAGATCACCTGATTCTTGAGTAAGAAGGAATTGACTTCTGAATGATGAAGGACCTTGGGCTCATGCATTACTTCCTTGGCTTAGAAGTCTGGCAAAAACCAGATGGAATGATTCTAAGTCAAGGGAAGTACACCATTGATATACTTAAGAGATTTGGCATGATGGATTACAAATCCATGTCTACACCTATGGAGACCAATCTACATAAATTGAAGGAGGCTGCAGCTAGTTCAGATTTGGTGGATCCTACATTGTACAGACAGCTGATTGGATCCTTGATGTATCTAGTTAACACTAGACCTGATATTTGCTATGCAGTGAGTGCACTTAGCCAGTTTATGTGTGATCCGAGACAGATACATCTTGTTGCAGCTAAACATATCCTGAGATACTTGTGTGGCACAGTTGGATATGGGTTGAGGTATACTTTAGATGCAGACTTGGAGTTACATGGTATCACTGATTCTGATTGGGCAGGTTGTGTCACAGATTGGAAGAGCACCTCTGGTTGTTGCTTCAGTTTGGGTTCTGCTATGATTTCCTGGTGCAGCAGGAAGCAGTCATCTATAGCATTGAGTACAGCAAAGGCCGAGTACATTGCAGCTTGTATGGCAACTCGGGAAGCAGTGTGGCTTCGTAAGCTCCTTGCAGGATTGTTCGGACAATCAATGGAACCTACTATCATTCTTTGTGATAATCAGAGTTGTGTGAAGCTTTCTGTCAATCCTGTGTTTCATGACAGAACCAAGCATGTTGAGATCAAGTACCACTATATTAGAGATATGGTACTACGGAAGGCTGTATAGTTAAGGTACATCAGCACTGATGAGCAGACGGCAGATATTCTCACCAAGCCTCTCGCCAGGATAAAGTTTGAGTACTTTCGAGATAAGCTTGGTATGGTGGAGAATTCAGCCTTGACTGAGTAAGAGTCTCAGTATCAATGAAGCCTTGTTAATGCATTTTCTTCTGAGACGGAAGAATTTGAGGTGCAAGCCCTTGTTAATGCATTTTCTTCTGAGACGGAGGAATTTGAGGTGCAAGCTCTTGTTAATACATTTTCTTCTGAGACGGAAGAATTTGAGGTGCAAGTCCTTGTTAATGCATTTTCCTCTGAGACGGAGGAATTTGAGGTGTAAGCCCTTGTTTCCACCCTCTAAGCTTGAGTCATGGTGGATGTCATGTGTGAGACTCCATGACATATCTTGTACTTGTGAATGTCACGTTGAGGTGACAACATCACGCAAGTGATGAACACTTGTACACACCATAGTGTGGTTGTTGCCATTATGGTGGATATCGTATTGAGGCGATTTCTAACATCATGTTGAGTTGATTTGTCTTGAGCAGCTGGAAGTTCTCTCCCTAGCTGAGAGGGAGTGTTAATGTTTTTGAGCAGCTTCAGGTTCATCCTTCCAGCCACGAATGACGACATAATAAATGTAGCCTATCGGCTATTTATTTGTAAGAGTCATTTATTTTGAGCACTTCTCTTGGCAACATTATGATTTCACTTGAGGCCGACATTCTTTATGATTTGTATTTAATATTTATTATTTGTATTTTGGCCGACCTTATAACATGAAGAGGTGCGACCTCTCTAATTTGTATATATACAAGGTTCATCCTTCCATTTATCAATTATCAAGAAAGTGCAAATTATCTCCAAGTGCGAATTTCTTCTAAGTGCAAATTTATTCAAGAGGCAAGTCAAGTGCGAACTTCTTCAAGTGTCAAGTGCGAATCTTCTTCAAGTGCTGACTACGAAGTTTATCTAAAGCTGAGTGTGAACCTTATCAAGGGCAAGTTGCGAATATTCTTGAAGGACAGATTTATACTGTCAGAAGTGCAGGTCTTTATCTGTCATTGTATCTGGTGAAGGTACAGATTTTTGGCCTTGTGTTCGGCCTCATTGTAAAGTGAATTGTTGCCACTGTTTATATAAATAAGAGAGATCTTTGTTGCTGGGTTTTTCTCCCTCAAGAGGAGGGTTTTCCCAGGGTATCTGCTGTGTTATTTTGTCTGATTTTCTGTGCATATAATCTGTTCTTTAAAATTTACAAAGCACACATTTTTATATGAAAAAAGAACAGAAAAAAAGGGCGTCATCAATGTGAAGTTGCATTTAGGAAGACAGTGAATAATAAGTGTACATTCATCAGATTAAAAGCTTGGAGGATGCATAAATATTTGACGGAATCAATTAATGCCCAAATCATTCCTATCATAAATGAGAATTCATTTTGGGGGCTTGGTTGTTTGTGATTTACACATCATACACATTCAATCTCCTTAACCATTCTTAACAAGTCTCAAGCCTGAACCAAATGGAATCAGTGACAGATCAATACTAAGAGTAATGGCAACCACTTTATAACTTGCAAGAGGGCCATAACAAAAACTACACATTTATATGGCACTTTCTTAAATTGACATGAACTGCATTAAACACAAACACTAAGTTCTGTGTCAGTTCTCAAACAATGCTAATCACCATTAATAGCTAAACATGCACAATTTAATTTCATAGCAATACTAATCATAAGCTTAACTTGATTGAGAAACAAAGAAGAAGAATGCATCACACACACTCTCCACGTCAGGTCAGTGACATCAGGAGTTCACCTTTTATACTAAATTGCTGTGTTATCGGATCCCTCTGGCGACCAGCCGGGTACCGGTCCAGTTCGCCTGTGGACCCGGGCTGGGGGCTTCCAAAGGCCACCTGTTTCGCCTGGGTTTGGGAGGAACCCGAGCAGATCCAGGCGAACCCGCAGGGAACCCATCCCTACAGCATCACATTTTGATGCTTTTTTAATTCTATTTTTTGCTTTCTCTAATTATTAGTCAATTGATTTGACTGGGCGCACGTACAAACCCTAATATTGACTTGCAAAACACATTAAACACCAAAACAAGTCCATTTTGAGGGTTTCTCCAAGTGTTACTTGCATGTCCAGAATCTTTGATGGCGTGTGATGCATTAGTATGGATGTGTTACGCTTGTTTTCCATGTTTACTTGCATATTTGAACAGTCAAACTGAAATTTAAGTGTGTAGGAGGTTCTGTAGAGGTGACCAATTTAACAATCAGTAATTGTTGATTACTTGGAGACTATGTCCAGCATTTTAGGAATCAACTGGTATTGGATCAAGGTCTGTTATCCTTGCAAAGAGTGTGACTAATAAGAAAAGGCTATTGGCTGGTAATGCCTGTGATTAGGATGAGTGGAAGTGATGATTTGGTTCGTTTTGAGTCAAAGATCCATACAAGGTAGGGAAAGTGGGACAGCAAGATTTAATAGATCCATTTGATGATTAAAAGTGTTGAACTTGATCTTATTATTTTAATATTGAACTTGAAGTTTGAACGATGAATATTTATCATGCATGTTTTAAATGACATTCAAGTTTATGGTAGTTTTGTTGTTTATAACTTTATATGATGCTATGTGATATTCTAATCTCAATTCTGCTTCTAGGCTTTGTATGGATGAACCCAAAACAAACCCAACCCCAAAAAAATTTAGCCGGATCCACAAACCCAAACCAGGACCAGTACCAGAGCTGGCAACATAGCTAAATTGAGTAAAAAGATACCAGAAAGTTGTTAATTCTTTGCCAACTGATGGTACTTTGGGCCACATTAAAAATGAACTGAGTAACCAACAGACATTTATAAATTAAATTCCTTAGTCATGGTCATGAATCACTTGCAACCCACATTTCCAACCTCTTCAATTCGCTTGCCTCTCATGGTTTCGCCTTGCATAGCCATTAAACATTACAATCTCACCTTCGACTCTTAAGAAAGACAAATATCAATAAGAAGAAAACCATCATAGTTGCCATATTGTAAAAAGATATTCACTATACAGCTTGCTTGCTTGATTTTAGAATCATTGAATCTAAGAATCTTCATGCAAAAAGACAAAAGGGATCAAATATTGTTGCTTGATATTTAACTAATATTTAATTCTCAAGCTATCATTCCCAGAAGAGGTGTGCTACTGGTTTTATATAATCTTGCAAGACCTTTGACACAGTACTCCAGGATTTGTTGATCTAGACACTTAATAGTTGCAGCAGATGATGAGATTGTTACTTTGATGATGATCCTTTATTAGAGAGTTCCTATGAAGATTGAACCTCAACAGCACATAGATGATATACAAAGCACCACTAGCATCATGAAGGATACCTGCTCTCATAAATATTGTTCGGATATTACATTAATAAGATATAACAGCTTATCCCTGACTCTAAATTCATGAAAAAGAATAGCATCTCTTTGATTCTAATAGTTCAAATGGTGGAAGTTCACTCTGAGGTGGTTATTTCCATTATATTATTTATGGATATAATCATACAGAAACCTTGGATAATTCATGAGAATTATGACCTACAAGTTAATGTGGACAAAACAAAATCATCCTTCCACACTTTCAAGATGAAGACTGTAATTGTCTGCATGGATTATGATACTCTAGCTAGTCGAGCATTTAGAGAATATTGATATTACTTTCACTAAGAATCAGAGGGTCGTATATGTCTTAGTTTTGGTGGAATTCAGCACCTACACTCTACTTCAGCTGTATTCTATGTGATAACAATGCCTCACAAACTCTGCTGCACAATAGATAGAATAGAAAAGCAAGAAGAGGAAATACACAAGAAAAACCAGAAAGTCATCCCTATCTTGTCTTAGATTGGCCAGCCAAAGATGTAACCACAGTCGGTATGCACAAGTCGCAACCTTGCTACACACCTTTGCTTAGATATAGAGAATCTACCACCACCCATGTCTGCATTATCTATGAATGCATCAAATGTGTAAATTGGGGATACTAATATGGAGGACTTCAAGGCAGAGCATACTTCAAATCATCTGGATTGAGTCATATGGACTTTGTCGACAACATCTCTGCAATATTCAAATATTTGACCTTCAAATAGACAATGGACCCATCAGCATTTCAAGTGCTGCTTGACCATCATATTGGCCTAAATTTAACCTAGGCCAACTAAGGACCACCATGTAAAAACAAATCATCTTCCTATAGACTAAGAAATGTGCCATCTTTGCAGCTTTGAGCCAACAATGGAAGACCTTGTCATATTCAAATTCAAAATCATCATTAAATCATTTATCCAGTAGAGTGTTCCATTGAGAACAATAATGCTAGAATAGCATCAGGATGGTAAGAAAAAGAATCCCATAAACTGTGAAAATGAAACCAAAGACTCTACACAAAACTCAACCATGTTTTCATTAAATTTATGTTTAACAGGAAACCACCGAAAAAGAAGTCTTGAAAAGTTCTGTTCAAAAAACTCTAGGGCATAACCATCCAAAGGGAGAATAACAAGAAAATATATCATGTCTAGCATATTGCATTGTTTTACACCCAAACCTTGTCTCACCTTCTATTATGAATGATCCACCTTTGCAGAAGAAGTGACATTGTAAACCATAGTGAAAAGGATTAAAGAAACTATTGAAAGCATAAGATCATTAGACAAGTGTGCATGAAGTCACATCACACTTCAAACCACATAGTTGTCAAGAGTGAGAATTTTGAAAATTGGAAATTACCTATAAGTTGCAAGTCTCTCTACAATATTGTCAACAGCAATATTTGAGGCCGCACAAGCAAGAACCTTAGATCCACGTTTCACTTCTTGTAAGATGATTTCCACCACAGCAGTGGTCTTCCCAGTTCCTGGTGGCCCATGTAGCAGAAATATATTACCTGAACCTAAAGCCTTTGAAACAGCTGCCTTCTACTCAAAAATACAAGATCAAAAAAACCCTTCTTGTCAGAGATTTCTTAAGAAAAACTATCAAGGATCTTAGTATTCAATAGAAATATTAACATGTCAATTTCAAAAATGACCAACTAATAACAATAAATGATATTCTCTACTAACTGAACTTGCTTAAACTCCACAAAAAAAAACTGTTCCAATGTTAAATAAATCCTTGGAAGATGTCATTTCATGTTTCAATACACAAGCTTGATGTAAGTAATTATCTTAGCTTATTTAGCCAAGGTTCGGTAACTCCACAGACAGAAGGTCTTCTTTTGTTGAGTAACTCCATAGATGATATTGACACTTTAGCATTTTACACTAGTTATTGACTCTGATAGATAACCTTGGCAAAGTGGGGTAATTTTGCAGCCAGAAGATATTCTATTGTCGAACAATTCCATGGGAGATAATTATCTCAATAAGGAAGGTTGTGAGTGATGAAAATGTTTAGAATCTGATATAACAGTCGCATGGACTAGTGTATATTATTAAATATATTCACATGTGCTAGTGTACTTTATTACTGTTTGCAAAATAGTCACATGGGCTTGTTGTATCCTTTTATATATTGAAAGTCTCCATGAACATCTCTCTTCTTTTAAAAGCTTCCTTTACAAGACTCATTGTGTATCCATTGTAGCCTTAATATATACAGTCACATGGGTTTACAGCAAGTACAATTGTGCCAATCTCTTTACACTCTTGTTTTGTTATTGCAATTGTCTTCCTCAACTCACATCACTTGGTGCCAGATCTTAGTAATTGTGGTCTCTAGATCTAGGCACCTCAAGGGTTTCCATCTTTTACACTTACTAGACATAACACTGCTAGGTTTCCAACAATGATGGCCCAAGTTCTGGTCTTCTTCAGGGATTCTACAAGGATTTCCATCTTTAACACTTCTAGATGTATGTAATGTCCCTTATTTAATTTGCCCTAGAAAAGAAATGAAATGCACAAATTCATTTTATATTCTAGTTTGATAAAGATTGTCATTGCCTTTGATTAATTAACTATATAGATTTATTCCCATTTAACTGCATTGATTCTATTTAGAACAACATATCAGATAAATGCATTGATAGATACACCATTATCTACAGATTACATGAGCCTCTACTCATCATAGTTAATCGTAACTTATCATGTATGACTGGAATAGATCATTGCCTTTACCCCTCTTCTAGACCCCATTGGAGGAGGGACGCCTTACAGTGCCGAGGGCGCGTGACCAAGCTCCAAGTGTACTCCCTCAGGATTTATTGCCATCTTGGGATATCCTACATGTGCTCGAACTTACCAGCCTTTCCCTCCCACAACCATCCTCTCCTCAATGAGCGTCAAGGAAAGAGTTCATTGGTTCTATCTACTCAGTCAACAGAGATAGTTTATGTGGGAAGCAATGACTGCTGAAATAGTATTATTGTGATCTTTGTATTAAGCAATTAGTAAATATACATTGATTCTTTACATGTGGAGATTAATTAATGATTCAGTTGACTGCATTGCATCGATACATACATACAGACATATATTCATCTATTATTACATTTGATTGAAGTCCTAAATTACCAGACGTGGAATTAAAAAAACCATATATTCTCCTTAGATATAGAATTAGTGATTTATATTTTTTTATTGCCAAGTATACGATATGTATTGACATATCTGTGTTATCGGAATTTATTAATATGAATTTATTTGACACTGCGTATTTTCCTTAATGCGTAGTTTATTCATTATTATCGCATGAAATATAAAGCGAACATTAATTTCAAACCTTCTAATTATCTATATAGAATTCCATAAGCTTCAGTCAGTGATATTGCGTACCTTTGTTTTTAACGACGCTTGACCTTACTCCAATTCGCGTGCTCTGTGACTCTTCCGTGTCTCCTGCTTGCCGTATCCCAGATGATCCCCCTTGCTCGACTGCAGGGGTCTCCTTTTAAACACCTGTAAAAGCATACCTTTTCTAGCGTCGCACCTCTTCCACAAACCTTCTAGCGTCACACTTCTTGGCCACATATCGTTCCAAGATGAATATCGCGTCTTTCCATAATTTAACCGAAAATAACAAAAGATTTAATTCTAACTTATTTATTATCATTATATTTATGAATAATTTACATACGGATAGAATTATTTTAGTGTTATCAACAGATATATATATTTTCCCGAGGGTTATGACAATGTAACACCACTAGCCTTCCTACAATCAAGGCCCAAGATCTTATCTTCTTAAGGAATTCTACCTCTTACAGTCTACTAGATCTAGTCTCTTGTTCACATCAAAGTCCCAAATTAGAAATTCAAAATCTTGATGGGAGGATGGCAATGAATGTCAAGGGCTTGGGATCTATCTCTAAGAGAAGGGGAGCTCAGACCAGTTGAGGAGGAATCATCAAGCACAAGCAACTATGATCTCAACATAGCAGACTAGCATCAAGTGTTGTGTGACATGAACAAACCATTGGTATTAATCATCACTACTATTGCTTCTCCTAGAGATATAGATAGAAGGGCCTTCCTCCAACTATATAGATAGGGTAGGGTGTTCCTCTTCTTCGCCTCCTTCCCTACCAATTATCCCAAATATTTGCTGCTCTTTTTCAATGAAAAACATGTAATTGGGAGTCCAAACATGAAAAATGAGGGCATCAAAATCAATCTAAAATAATGACACGAACCAACCCAAAAGAAACCCATTCACACCACTACCCCAAATAGAAACGATCTCAATCGATTATAAACCTCTCCTATATATAGATATGGGGCCAACCATCTACAATAGGTTTGGTGATGTTCATAGTCCAGAACTTTAGTGCACATGATCTGTAATCTGATTGTAGAAGTTGGACCAGTGATGTCAAAAGAGGTTTCACTATGTCAAGGAGCTTAAGTGACTTAGAAATATGAATTCACATTGCAAAGCATTAGATGTTATGATGAAGTTAGAGGAGTGTCTAGACGGTCCAAGACATCTCAAGGACTCTTTGAAACAATTTGCAGACCTAAAAATGACCTAGAAAACCTCATTTGGTGAATTCAACAATTGCAATTGGCAGAAAAAGTATCACCTACCACAGTAATTTCATTACAGTTATCGCAAAAACACAATCTCCTCTCTAGCAAAAGTGGTTATTTCATCATTGTGCAAATAGAATGTGGAATGTGAAGGGTTTTGTCAGTTGATCTTTCCCTTTAGATGTCTATTCTTCCATTTTTTATGTTGTGGAGGCTATAGGAATGCATTAGGAGTTGGCAATTTACCACTATACAGTTTTGTAAAAGCCCCAATGGCATTGTAATACTAATACCTATGTAACATGGTTATGATGGTGGAACAAGGAGTAATGCTCACTCTTGCAAGAGTTTTCACCAATCTTTCGTGGGGACACGTCACCCACCCTAAAATCATTATGTTTTCAAGATGGAGTCACCCTCAAGTTGCTAAGACATCAAGGAAACATTCCTCTACCACCACCAACAAGGGGGAAATACATCCCCCTAAAAGAGGGGGATATTGGCAAGACATCAGGAAGTCCCTAGGACCATGTGGGGACTTCTTGAAGCCCCTTGACCGTCCCTGGGATGGCACAGGAACTTCATGAAGTCCCTCGAACATCCCAAAGTCTCCAAGATGATTCCATCACTTGGGACATCAAAAAGTGATCTTTCTTTTTAAAAGGCATTTTTTTGAAACTGTAATCCATTAACCCTAACCCTAAAATACTAATGGGCCCCACTCACATCCTAAACCCTCAAAAAAACTATATATAGACATGTGCAACCTCAATCCAAATCACCATCAACCCTTTGAGTTTGTAGTTTGTCTTTGCATTGGGCGAGAGTGAAAGGATGAGCAACAACAAAAGGAAGAGGAAGACTTCAATCTTCTTCATCGATCAACCACTGAAAGCATTTACCATTCATCAAGCCTTTGAGGTAAGACTTCATACTTTCTTTTTGGCATTTGCATTTTCATTGCTGAGTCTGAAATCCATGATCATATGATAGTTTTTTTTTCAATTTAAATATTCAATATATTGTTTATATATGCAAATTGGAAATTATTTGTTAGGGTTTAGAAATTTTCAAATGTTGTTTTTAGGGTTGTTTAACTGCTGTTTTTTACAACCCTAAAAACAGAATTTAAAAATTTCTAAACCATACAAATAATTTGCAATTTGCATACATAAACAATAAATTGAAAAAAAAAAAGTCATATGATCATGGATTTCAGACTCAGCAATGAAAATGCAAATGCCAAAAACAAAGTATGAAATCTTACCTTGAAGGCTTGGTGAAAGGCAAATGCTTTCAGTGGTTGATCGATGAAGACAATTGAAGTCTTCCTCTTTCTTTTGTTGTTTTCACTCTTGCTCAATGCAATGACAAACTAAAAACTTAAAAAGAGTTGATGGAAATTTGGATTGAGGATGCACATGTCTATTTATAGTTCTTGAGAGAACAACCCTAGAAACAACATTTAGGGGTTTTATAACAACAAATTTTAGGATTTTAAATTTTATTTACTAAATTATTTTTAAATGTTTATTATTATTTGTAAATTTGCATAATGATATAGCTGATTTTACGATTTTCATTTGGCTTTTGTATATCCCCCACTTATGTGACTCATGCAATCTAAAGTAATAATCAAATTAGAATATTAAATTTTTATTTTAAAATGTAATACTTATTACTGATAGTCAAATTAGGATTTCATCTTTTGTGTACCTACTTTAGTGCTTTGTGCAACTTAAAGTTAAGAAAAAAACAAAAGTGAAATCCTTGCATGTCATAAATTGAAGAACAAGGATTCCAATTTTTAAGTATCCTCTACTTCTACATGACATTAAGTAAAAAAAAGAAAAAGAATATCGTGTTTTGAGCCCTTGCATTATGTATGGTTTAAAATTTAAACCATAAATTTCTTTTCTTGCAATGTCACTAAGAGTTCTCACAATATAAGTGATGATTAGAGTCAAGGGGTTGGGAATCCAAACATTGCAACTAAATTTGGAACTCCAAGTATAGATGTGTTGTGCGGGGATGAGGGGGGCAATGTCACTATGGTTAAGAAGGTAATGCTTTTTTATTTGTTCTAGACTTGAGAATTAATGAATGAGGAAATAAGACCTTTGTTCCTAAATCACTTAGTAGAGAGAGGGTTTAGGGAACATGTTGGTCATGGAGTAACCTTGTTGGCGTGCTAATTAGTCGATGCTACTACCTTGGAATTATATAGTTGGAACTAATGTCAATTTGAGATTTGTCTTTTGACTATTGTTTTATCCATAGAAGCATAAATCTGCAAAAAATCGCAATTTTAAAAAAATCGGCAGGCTGGATAATTTTTTCCCGTTTCAAACTGCAAAATCGCCAAAAAAAAAGTGTTCAAAACCTGCAAAACAATGCAATAAAATGGCACTCATTTTCGCACGAAAAAACAAACCATGAGACCATAGCTTGTTGCTTACTATTATGCTTTGATAGATTTTTTCCAAGCATCCATAGCTTGTTCAAAAGCACCTATTTTAGGCTTTTAGCCATAGCAGCAAGGCAGTTAACTGTTTGATAAAATGCTTTGGTAGACATGTATGACAAATATGGTAGCATAGACAAGGCAGTGAACTGTTTGAAAAAATGCCTCAAAGAAAAGTGGTCTCATGGTGATGGAATGCCATAACAAGCAAATGGTCTCATGGTGATGGAATGCCATAACAAGCAAATTGCTATGGATTGTCATGGCATTCCAACACCATGAGACCACATTTCTTTGAGGCATTTTTTCAAACTGTTCACTGCCTTGTCTATGCTATTGCTTACTATTATGCTTTGATAGATTTTTTCCAAGCATCCATAGCTTGTTCGAAAGCACCTGTTTTAGGCTTTTAGCCATAGCAGCAAGGCAGTGAATTGTTTGATAAAATGCTTTGGTAGACATGTATGAAAAATGTGGTAGCATAGACAAGGTAGTGAACTGTTAGAAAAAATGCCTCAAAGAAATGTGGTCTCATAGTGATGGAATGCCATGACAATTGAATTTGCTTGTCATGGCATTCCATCACCATGAGACCACATTTCTTTGAGGAATTTTTTCAAACAGTTCACTGCCTTGTCTATGCTATTGCTTACTATTATGCTTTGATAAATTTTTTCCAAGCATCCATAGCTTGTTCAAAAGCACCTGTTTTAGGCTTTTAGCCATAGCAGCAAGGCAATGAACTGTTTGATAAAATGCTTTGGTAGACATGTATGAAAAATGTGGTAGCATAGACAAGGCAGTGAACTGCTTAAAAAAATGCCCCAAAGAAATGTGGTCTCATGGTGATGGAATGCCATGACAAATAATGGACTGTCATGCCATTCCATCACCATGAGACCACATTTCTTTGAGGCATTTTTTCAGACAGTTCACTGCCTTGTCTATGCTATTGCTTACTATTATGCTTTGATAGATTTTTTCCAAGCATCCATAGCTTGTTCAAAAGCACCTGTTTTAGGCTTTTAGCCATAGCAGCAAGGCAGAGAACTGTTTGCTAAAATGCTTTGGTAGACATGTATGACAAATGTGGTAGCATAGACAAGGCATTGAACTGTTTGAAAAAATGCCTCAAAGAAATGTGGTCTAGATTGTCATGGCATTCCATCACCATGAGACCACATTTCTTTGAGGCATTTTTTCAAACAGTTCACTGCCTTTTCTATGCTATTGCTTACTATTATGCTTTGATAGATTTTTTCCAGGCATCCATAGCTTGTTCGAAAGCACCTGTTTTAGGCTTTTAGCCATAGCAGCAAGGCAGTGAATTGTTTGATAAAATGCTTTGGTAGACATGCATGAAAAATGTGGTAGCATAGACAAGGTAGTGAACTGTTAGAAAAAATGCCTCAAAGAAATGTGGTCTCATGGTGATGGAAAGCCATGACAATTGATTTGGTAGACATGCATGAAAAATGTGGTAGCATAGACAAGGCAGTGAACTGTTTGAAAATCAAAGAAATGTGGTCTCATGGTGATTGCATGCAACAATTGACATTCAATCACCATGAGACCACATTTCTTTGAGGCATTTTTCAAACAGTTCACTGCCTCGTCTATGCTATTGCTTGCTATTATGCTTTGATAGATTTTTTCCAAGCATCCATAGCTTGTTAAAGCACCTGTTTTAGGCTTTTAGCCATAGCAGCAAGGCAATGAACTGTTTGATAAAATGCTTTGGTAGACACGTGAAAAATGTGGTAGCATAGACAAGGCAGTGAACTGTCGACAGAATGCCTCAAAGAAATGTGGTCTCATGGTGATGGAATGCCATGACAGATTATGGACTGTCATGCCATTCCATCACCATGAGAGCAAATTTCTTTGAGGCATTTTTCAAACAGTTCACTGCCTTGTCTATGTTATTGCTTACTATTATGCTTTGATAGATTTTTTCCAAGCATCCATAGCTTGTTCGAAAGCACCTGTTTTAGGCTTTTAGTCATAGCAGCAAGGCAGTGAACTGTTTGATAAAATGCTTTGGTAGACATGTATGAAAAATGTGGTAGCATAGACAAGGCAGTGAACTGTTTGAAAAAATGCCTCAAAGAAATGTGGTCTCATGGAATGCCATGACAAGCAAATGCAATTGGCAGCTGCTCCTCGTATTAGTTATGCAATGTGAAGTAATTGCATAACTGCTTAGGTTGAAATTGTAAAAAACTATATTGTAATTGAAATTTTGTCATATATCAGCATCTACTTATTAGTTATGCAATGTGAAGTAATGCTTTGAGTTTGAAAGATGTGCAATGCAATATAATTTATTAATTAGTGATATGAATATAAACTACAAAAATCTATTTTCTACAATTCATTAGTTAAACTCTTTATTTTATTTGCTCTCTATACCTCTATGCTATGGAAATGCCTTTCAATTTCAAAAAAATAGTTTTAACTCTTGTTCTAAAATTTTTTACTTTTTTTTTAAATCCGATTTTTTCCCAATTTTTTCAAAAAATCTTATACTTTCGGTTTGCCGATTTTTTCCCCAAAAGATTTTTGCTGCTATGTTTATCCATCATGTAGAATGTCAAGATATCATAATGAGATAATTGGACATTGTACTATAGATATTATTATCATTGATTAGCATTAATAAGTGCATTGTGTTGTGTATCCTTGCAACAATTTTGGGGTGATGATCACCAATGAATGTGCATTGGCTTGCAAAGTAAAATGTAGAAATGTCAATATTTCAATGGGGGATTACACTCTATAATCTAACATGTTCACAATAAGGTGAAGAGCAACAGCATGGTGGCAAGAAAAATGAAGATGGTAATGGGGTAGATGCAAAAGGAATGCTACCCCCAAAGTTAATTCAAAGGGCAGTGGCAAATAAAAGAGTCACTATACTCCTTGTGAGAAGGATGGGCATACCAAAGAGGATGTTGGAAGCTACATTCAGAGTAGGCTCCTTCTTGGGAAAAGAATAAGGGCAAGAGAAAACTAATCAAGTACAAAAAACAATAGAAATTGAGTGGGGCTCAAAGGTTGATGAAAGGTTGTCTTGTACCACAATTGCCAAGGGTCTTCAAAAGGTCGGTAATGACTCTCATAGTGGGCTAGAGCTCACTCATCTCTTTCTCATCAAGATACAGGCAAGAGGTAATAAAGGGATGCTATGTTTGATATGTTTTCACAAGCAAACCTCGGCTCTTTCAAAATGGTTGGTGACTTTAGTGTAGATCTCTTGGATTGTCCTTGGCCACAAGTATTAGGATGTCTGCAACAAAGAGTTGAGATGAACATGACCAAGCAAGGTAATTTAAATTTTGTACATACTCTGAAGTTTAAGGATGAAGTGTTGGTTGATGTTATCTCATTAGATGTTTGTGATGTTATTTTTGGGAGCCCTTATCTCTATGAGAGGGATGTTGTTTATTCTAAAAGAAAGAATTAGTATAAGCTCCAGTTGAATGGGAAGCATTTCACTTTGCATTCTTATGTTGGAAAGTCCAATGTTTCTATGGGAAGTACCTCAAGACATAGGAGGTTGCTCAGTGCCCAAGGACGGGTTTTTCTTCCATTGTGGGGTGGACAACAAAAGGAAAAGGAAGCTGAGGTGAGGAATATGCAGGAATTTTGTTCTCAGAAGGAACAACAAAAAGGACAGCAGGTACATCCAAGTCCCATGTTGCTTCTTGAGCCCAAAGGTCTGCATATTTTTGAAGGTGATGATCATTCAGTTAAATTGGTGCCCCTTAAGACAAGTGCAAGAAGTTTGCATGATGTTGTGAGAGGATCAGTCAAGAGACCCAAGATTCCTGGTCCACATCACTCAAAGAGTAGGTAGGGTTGAAGGGCTTGTTACCAAGCAGGGTTCAAGCTGAGTCCTGAAAAGGATGTGGGAAAGGAGATCCACATATTTTCTTCTAGTAGCTTTTGGGAACCAAAAGCAAACTAAAGGGGGAGGCATGATCTGTAAATCAGATCCTAGAAGTTGGACCAACAGGATCAAAAGAGGTTCCACTAAGTCAATGAGAAAAGTTTAAGTGACTTAGAAATATATTGCAGGGTATTTTGGAGCATGAGATGTTGTGATAGCATCAGAGGAGTGCCTAGGGTGGTCTTGGACATCTCAAGAACTCTTTGAAACAAGTTGCAAGCCTCAGAATGACCCAGAAATCCTAATCTGGAAAATTAGTCAATTGCAGCAGGCAGTGAAAGTATCATCTACCACAGCAATTTTGTTTCTACAAGGAGATTTTGTCATCATCACAAAAACACAGTCTCCTCTTTGGCAGAAGGGACAATTTCATCAGTGTGCATTGCAAACAAAATGTGGAACACAAAGGGTTTCATTGTTTGATCTTGCCTTTCAGACATCTGGCCTTCCATTTTCGTTGTTGGGGAGTTAATATGAGAGCATATGAAGACTGTATGAAGGGTTAGAAATGTTAACTCTTGTTGGATCCTTCATTTTCATGTTCATATTGGAGAAAGAAAGTAACAGAGCAGGGTTTTGAAGGTGCAAAGAGAATTGCATGAGTTAGAAATAGAGTTCTGTAAAAGCCCTAGAGGCATTGTTCTACCTACATAATATGGCTGTGATAATAGAAATAGGAGAAATGCTCACTCTTGCTGGATTTTTCACCCATTGAAGGGCTTCTCCGGAGTAAACTTTTGTGTTGCAGCTTGTTTTGTGACTTTTGCATGCTTTATTACTGTTATGAGTTTATTTGATGCTTAATAACTTGGATGAAGAGTCTTTTCACTGTAAGTGTTATCCATTTGAGGTAGATTACAGTGTATTTGGCAGAAGGTAAGAGAGTTGACAGAGAATCTGTAAGTTGATGACAATGTGTGTGAAATATCTACCCTAGTTTACAGATCAGCAGATCTAGTTTTTCCATATGCACAATGTGATGTGCCCAACTGGCTCCTCTTCAAACCCCTATTGTTTTGATTATCTTTTTGTGTTCTTTTGAGTTTTTTAAGAAAGTTTCTAGAGAGAAATAGAAGGGGCGCAGCATATAAAAGCTCATAAAACTCAGAACTGAGCTTAAATTTACCAAATGGAAGTTCATAAGGTATTAAATAACTGAAACAAAGAGATTACATAAGACAGACATACCCGAAATGCTCCAGATTATTTAATTAAAAAAATAAGTCCAATTGCCAGCCATGAATGGAGTAAACTGACAATCTCAAACATAGAATGCAATGGAATGCAACCTCCAGCCTAAAAACTGAAGTAGATGAAGGGAACAAGCTAGGCGCCAAAGGAGAATGTGGAAAACCCCTAAAGAATAAGGCGTTTCTCCTCAAAAACCCACGCACTTAACTGTAGAGCCACGCAGAACAAGGAGAGATCACGTCCTCTGCCTGGAATGTACGGCTATGAAACAGATTTGACCCCCAGATGCGCAAAGAAGCCAAACTCACAAATCCTCCTGTCTTTTATTGTAAACTACTGAAAGTTGCACAAAAAATTCTCATTGAAGCACTGTAGAACTTCTGAATTGAAGCCCCTGTTGTAGCAATTGTTCAACTGATCTTTCACAGTCTCACAATTATAGATCTGTGAAGAGTTATCGTTCTCCAGAGATAAAATTCCTGAAACCCTTGTCTCAAAGAAAACCCACGCTCAGCAAAGCCAAGAGGAAATATCAAATAATCAATAATCAATAATGAGTTTGATTTCTCCTTTGTTTGCATATAAAGCCAAAAGGCACGCATCCCAAGGAAATGACGCCACTTTCTCATTAAAATACATTTAAATGTATTTTTATTACTTTTCAATAGTCAAGTGAATAAATAAATGGCGCCCCTTTTGATAAAGTGTTTAATATTTCACTTAAATAAATTTAAGTGATTACTTTATTATAAAATCAAGTTGACTTTATAATATTCTGTCAAATAAAGTAAAACACTTTAATACACTGAAATATTAATATCTCGCTCATAACTCAATGTATTGACGTGCCGTCAGAAGCTGTCAAATCCTGAACTGCCAAGGCATGCTGTGAGCCAATCACTGAACTCCAAGGACAGAAACGACAAAACCCACCAAATAAGGCCACTGGCCCTCTAACCCAACCTGTTAGCCCACAAGAGTCTGAGTAATAGGCTAACCACCATCAAACATGATCATGCCGAAAAAGGGGACATTACACACAAATCCTAAAATTTTAAATAACCCATTTATTTGCATTATGCATGTGATTTCTTTGTATGAATATAGCTACATGGAAAATAATTTGTAAAATTTATGGCTCAAGGACTTGGCACACACGTAGGAACAATAATCTCATTAATAATAATATGGTGGTAACAAAAAATATGACAACCTTTAGGAATCACAAAGTGTATCAAATAAATGATGCGACATAATAGTTGGTGTGCCTTAATTCTTCCTGGGCCATGTTTTGTAGATAAAAAGTATACTTAACCAGTTAATTAGGCTGCCAATTTCTTTAAAGAAATCAGAAAGTGGGATACCAATACACATAAACAGGAGATTTAGTAAATATACAAACTTGTGAATGATCGAGTCCAGTGTTGAAGGGACTAAAGGAAATAGTCTTCTTGGAAAATGTGGGAGGCTTCTCCCCAAATAATACGGGAACCAGATCTGCTGCTGGCCCCTTCTGCACACCCTTGCTCAACTCAATAATGGTATCCTTTAGTCTTTTGTATGTCACCTGCAAAGTCATCAATTTAGAACCAAGGTTTCATTATATTGGCAGAAAATCAGCTTTAATGTAACTAAAGAACTGTCAAAAAGAATCTGCACAAAATACTAAAAAAGAAAACAATAATTTATAACATCCAAATCCTTTGGCTGAGAGAAGATTATAAAATACAAGGTTGTGGTTCCCCTCAAATTATTTTTAAGTCATTCGCTTCACAAGCAACTAATTAACCATCATTAAGGGAAAGACAAAGATCAAAGAATATTTGACTAAACAAAGCTTTATGCAGAGTGCTTGAAGGAAGAGTGGAGGTAGTAACGGTTTGTTCTTGACAAGAAACTATTTCAGGCCCTATCATAGACCTTTACAAAAACACTAACGTGCAATCTGGGATTCTTATTTTTGCACACTATGAAGTATGAATGATAAGTTGTTTAGAAATAACAAGGACAAAGAGGTTACAGCTGCAGACATTGGAAAATGTCTGCCAGAGAAAGGCTGCAAAGGTGCAGCCCCCAAAGTGGGTCAAGGTGTCATGTCCCCATCCTAGTCAGCGCAGCTGGTGACAAGGTTAGCCTATCATTTCGATCCTCGTAGGCTGACAGGAGTGTGCAGAGGATCATCTGGGGCAGTTGCTCAGTGTTTGGTAGCTCCAGTTTTGCAGTTGTGTCAGGTTGGGCCTTCGCAGAATCTTCCAGAGCATTTTCGTGAACTTTCTATTTTTAGAAAGTTAGGTCAGCGGAAGCGCTATTTCGTGGCACCGGTTCAACCATTCAGAATCGAATCTACCAGAGATGATCGACGGAGAAATAAGGAGTATTTAATGAATTATTAAATATTTAATAATTTGACTTTATATTAAAGTCACTTTATTGAAATATTTAAATATTTAATTATTTGGCTTAATTATAAAGTATTTATTATACTTTATAATAAATTATTAAATGTTGACTTAATGAGTATTTTATATTCATTAAAAGAGGGACGCCAATAATTAATGATTTCTCCTAAGTTTAAAAAGGCGTATTAAATCATTTAATTTAAATGATTATTTTAAAAAGGAGTTGGGTCGAATTTCTTCAAGAGCAATATATACCTTCTCAAGGCAAAATCGAACCATTCTGATATTATTATTCAATTTTGTCTTTCTTGCTCTGAGCATTGGAGTTTGCAAACCCTAGGGTTTCTGGCAGACGATCGTTTCTGGAGAACGAAAACTCTTCAGAGATTAGGCAGACTGAGGCTGTGCAATACCAGCTGAAGCTTGCACTTGGTGATTTCACACAGAGGTCACAGATTGTGCTTATTCATCTATTCCGGCAGAGATTGGCAGAGATATTCAGCAGTTGATAAAGGCGACTTGTTTCAGAGATCTTCCTTCAGAGGCTTGGCACATTTCCCAAGGTGTCGTACTACATTTAATGCTGTTGTACAGGCCGTACCAGCAAGGGCCGTACTTTTTTTCATCAGAGAAAATCGTTCCAGTTTTGACCACCAGTCTTTTGGCAGAAGGGGCGCCTAAGGTTATAGAAGATATCCCCCTGTTTCTGAGCCTGGACACTGAGTATTTGGAGCTGGCCGTACTATTGCACATTTCCCAAGGCAGCTGCACAGAAATCAGGTTTTTATTTAATAAAATTCGTATTTTTCCTTCATATATTGTATCTGGCTTTTGTAAACCCTCTGGAAGTGAAATATATTGAAGCGCCTACCTTATTTGATCAAGTTCTGAGCTTATTTTGAGATCTAGAATTTATTTAGATTTTTCTGAGCATTTATTAGCAAAATCGCAATTTTCATTATTTGTCTGAAAACGCATAAAAATACAAAAAAACCAAAAATTGCAAGAAAACACAAAAATATCAGTTAGGGTTTGAACAGAGAACCATCCGGGTTCTGACAGTGGTATCAGAGCACAGATCTCCTGCCATCCTATGCTTTTTCAGTGCTTTTTCAGAATTCAGTGCTTTTCTGGTTGCCTTTTATGAGCCAAGATATTATTCAGTATACTAGAGGTGTAGGGACAGGCAAAGACGAGGATTGGACAGGTCCACCTATCCCTGAAGGTCAGACAATATCAGGAGTACTTGGTTTTCACAGATCCAGTTCTGATGGTAGTGAAAACAGTGTTGCAACCCTAATGGCAGAACGTGAGACTTCCTCAGAGACTCGCAGGGATCCAGGCAAGGCGCATGCAGAGGGTGATATTACTGATGAGGAGTTTAGACGGAGACATGATAATATGATGGACATGATGTCTCAGTTGATGGGTACCATTAGACAGTACACGCCCACACAGCCTCATTTCATACAGATTGGTCAGACGAGCGGGACTGCACCAGTGGATCAGCCATTAGCATCAGCACCTCGACAGCCGTCTCCGATCTATCAGGAGCGTAGGCCAGGTCAGCCTACTTTCTTACCTAGGGAGACTCCACCACAGACTCCAGGGGCAGAGCATCAGGGGCAGCATCAGGAGTTTCAGCCACACAATGGCATGTCCGTGGCAGACTTGACGAGGTTTCATGGTGAGTACATGTCACTAGCACCTGAGATCCGGCAGGCACTTACATTCCATGAGTTTATAGATGTTTATAAACCCAGAGGAGGAGGCAGATTTGACCGCAGACCCCCACAGCATCAGCAGCCGCAGCCACAGGTGAATAGGGATTTGCAGTATGCGGTGAGCAAGATTACATTGCCATATTTTGATGGGTCTGAAAAGACATCAGCGAGGTCTTGGGTCCAGAAATTGGACAATTACTTGTCACTTAGGCCTATGCAGGAGGATGAGGCAATTAAATTTGCTACTTTACATCTTGACGGAGTAGCACATGATTGGTGGCACCACGGCATGTATACGCTAGGCCATCATGCGGTCAATACCTATCAGGAGTTCACCAGCAGACTGATAGAGAGATTTGATAAGAAGGATCCGGAACTGTATTTCAGAGAGTTGGCTCAGCTCAGACAGACAGGCAGTTTGGATTCATACATTGGTGAGTTTCAGAGAGTGGCAGTCATGGTCACAGGGATTTCAGAACGGAGACTCATCATACTCTTCGTTGAGGGTTTGACAGAACCCATGAGAGGTTGGGTTAAGGCTTTTGACCCACCTACACTTCAGGAGGCCATGCGGAAGGCGAGAAGCATGGAGCTTGCAGCACCTCGCAGCAAGTTCAATTCAGGGTCAACACCATACACGAGACCCAATAGGCCTTTTGATAGAAACAATGACAGGAATAAGCCTTTTGACAGGAGAAGGGATCAACCGGATCCGAAGAGACAGAATGCACCACCATTTGACAGGGAAACGTTGAATGAATTGCGTAAGAAAAAGTTATGTTTTTGGTGCAAGGCACCCTATGATGAAAAACATATATGCCCACTTCGTCCGAAGGTCAAAAATAATCAAATGGAGTGGTTTTACGAGGGCGAAGAGCAATCTGATCTGTCAGACCAGCAAGCTGATTCCGAGCCTTCAGATGATGAGAGGTCCGAAAATGAGGGTGAACATGAAGGCGGAAGGAAGCTACAAGAAGCCCATCTGACTAGCCTTCAGAGAGATGGTTCATTTCGACTTCGGGGGCTCTTAGCAGGTCAGAAGGTGATTACATTGTTGGATACTGGTGCTACACACAATTTCATTGATGCACGTTTAGTGGAGAGGCGTGGCATCCAGACAGAGGCTTTTGAGGGTATTCGAGTCAAGGTGGCTGACGGATATACCCTCAGGTGTGACCGAAAGATTACTGATCTTCCGATGAGATTGAACAACTATGAATTTAAGACTGAATTCTATGTTGTTAATATGGGGGATACAGATGTGGTATTAGGGATGGCATGGTTGCATGATTTGGGTGAGTTCACACTCAACCTACGTGATATGGAGATGAAATTCAAGGTTGACGGGAGACCACATGTCATCAAGGCCATTAGAGACAGTAATCTTAGGATGGTTTCATTCAGACGGATGGAGAGGCTCATTCGTCATGATATGGTTGACTGGGCAGCAGAGTGCATGTTGATGCCAGCCCAGCAGGAGCAGCAGAAGGGTGAGTACCACCCTGACATTCAGATACTGAGGACTAAACACTCCAAAGTGTTTAGTGACATTCCACCTGGCAGACCTCCAGACAGAGGGACAGAGCATATCATTGAGTTGGAGGAGGGCGCAAAGCCCGTTATGATCACTCCCTACAGACATCCGAAACGACTCAAGGATGAGATAGAGAAGACCATTAATGAGTTGTTAGCTATGGGCCACATCAGACCTAGCAAGTCTCCTTTTGCTTCATCGGTTGTATTGGTGAAGAAGAAGGACGGATCACTTCGGATGTGTATTGATTACAGGCAGCTCAACAAAAGAACAATCAAAAACAGGTACCCTATTCCACGCATTGATGAGCTGATAGATGAGTTGCACGGAGCTGTCTTCTTTACGAAGATTGATTTGAGATCAGGGTACCATCAGATTCAGATGAGGGAGCAGGATATTGAGAAAACCGCTTCAGTGTCATTGCGGTCACTTCGAAGTTCTTGGTTATGCCCTTCGGGTTAACCAATGCACCTGCCACCTTTCAGGCAACTATGAACAGGGTTTTCAGTGCTCAGTTGAGGAGATTTGTGTTAGTCTTCTTCGACGACATTTTGGTTTATAGCAGGTCATGGGATGAGCATTTGGCTCATTTGGATACAGTCTTGGGTATCTTAGCAGACGAGTCGTTCTATGCTAAGGAATCCAAGTGTGAGCTCGGTATGGAGGAGTTGTTATATCTGGGGCACATCATCAGTGCCAAGGGAGTGAGTATGGACCCTGAAAAGGTCCGAGCTATAGTTGACTGGCCGGTACCTGAGAACCTTACGCAGCTCAGAGGTTTCATTGGGTTGTGTGCATTCTACAGGAGATTTGTTAGTGGGTTCTCACGTCACGCCGCACCCCTTACGACTTGACGAAGAAGGGGGCTTTTCTTGGTCACCACAGGCGCAGGAGTGCTTTGACAGGTTTAAGGTGATCATGACTTCATGTCCGGTGCTAGCATTGCCTGACTTTACGAAGTCATTTGATTTATTTTGTGATGCTTCAGGAGAGGGCATTGGTGCCGTTTTGATGCAGGAGCGACATCCGATTGCATTTGAGAGCAGGAAACTCAGGGGTCCTGAGAGATTTTATAGTATTTATGACAAGGAGATGTTAGCCATTATGCATGCATTGGCTAAGTTCAGGCAGTACCTGGTAGGCAGCAAATTCAGTGTACGCACAGCATCATAACAGCCCGAAACATTTCCTAGGACAGCGAGACTTGAATGAGAGGCAGCAAAAATGGGTCAGAAACTGCAGTCATATGACTGATATCACTTTCATTAAGGGAAAGCAGAATGTTGTAGCCGACGCCTTGTCTCGCAGACCCCAGCTGAATGCCTTAGCACAGATCACAGAGGATTGGAGGCATCGATTGTCGAGTATGCTAAGAACCCATGGGCTTCTAAAGCATCTTTGACAGACGTGAGCAGATCTACGTACACCATTGTAGATGACTTGATCATTTCATTAAGGCTGATTCTTTGGTTCGACTCGGCGGACTACAGTTTTGAGAGCCTTTCACGACCTTCCTATGGCGGGCCATCCTGGATACTATAAGACTTACAAAATGGTTCGGGAACGGTTTACTTGGAAAGGGCTGAAAACTGATGTATTGCAGTATGTCCGTGAGTGTTCTGTGTGCCAACAGAACAAGCAGGAGCACACTTATCCTGCTGGCTTGCTCCAGCCACTTCCGATACCTGACAGGAAGTGGGAGTGTTTATCGATGGACTTTATCACGGGTTTGCCGAAAGCCCAGGGTAAAGATTGCATCTATGTAGTGGTTGATCGGTTGACTAAATATGCACACTTTTTCCCGATTACCACTACCTTCACAGCATCGCAGACTGCAGAGTTATTTTTCTCGCAGAGGCATTCGACCGCATGGGTTGCCTCTGACGATAGCTCACGCTAGGAGACACGGCTCATGAGCAACTTTGGCGTAGAGTTGTTCAGGCTTTGTGGAACCGAATTGACATCGAGTACCAGCTACCATCCACAGACAGATGGACAGACAGAGATTGTCAATAAGTGGGTGGAAGGTTATTTGCGTAATTATATAGCTGGTCAGCAGAGAGCTTGGGTGAGATGGATTTACTTGTGCGAGTATTGTTATAACTCGACTCACCATATGACGATACAGATGACCCCTTTATGGCTTTGTATGGGTATGAGGCGCCCAACCTTCTGGATTTGATATTGAGCCTAGCATGTGCCGAGTGCAGGGATATGATGCAGAGTCAGCCAGGACATTTTGAGGTCTCTCCGGCATTGTCCAGCGGTAGAATCATAAGCGTATGCTGATCAGAAGAGGGTTGAGCGCATTCTTTTGAGGTGGGTGATATGGTGTACCTCATGTTGCAGCCGTATCGTCAGTCTACTCTGCGGAAGAGTGGGGCAGAAACTAAAACCTCGCTACTATGGTCCATTTCGTGTTGTCAGACGAGTGGGCGAGGTTGCTTATGAGTTGGACTTGCCAGCTGATAGCAAGGTCCATAATGTATTTCACGTTTCTTGCCTGAAAAAGGCATTGGGTCAGCATGTGATACCTCCGCCACCCCTTGATGACGAAGGGAAATTGATACTAGCACCAGGCCATCCTCGAGATGAGAGAGAGACACCTACGAGGCGGTGATCAGTGGAATATCCGTCATGGAGGGATTTTCCACCAGGAGGAGAGATCTTACAAAGATCCAGAGTTGAGATTGCTTGAGGACAAGCAATTTCAGTGGAGGGCGGACTCATGTCCCCATCCTAGTCAGGCACAGCTGGTGACAAGGTTAGCCTATCATTTCGATCCTCAGAGGGTCGACAGAGGTGCAGAGGATCATCCGGGGCGCTTGCTCGTTTGGTAGCTCCAGCTTTGCTTGTGTCGTTGGGCCTTCGCATAATCTTCCAAAGGAGCATTTTCGTGAACTTTCTATTTTAGAAAGTTAGGTCAGCGGAAACCGCTATTTCGGGCAGGGCACCTGGTTCAACCATTCACCGAATCGACCCAGCTTCAGCAGTTTGATGATCAGACGGAGAAATAAGGAGTATTTAATGAATTATTAAATATTTAATAATTTGACTTTATATTAAAGTCACTTTATTGAAATATTTAAATATTTAATTATTTGGCTTAATTATAAAGTATTTATTATACTTTATAATAAATTATTAAATGTTGACTTAATGAGTATTTTATATTCATTAAAAGAGGGACGCCAATAATTAATGATTTCTCCCAAGTTTAAAAAGGCGTATTAAATCATTTAATTTAAATGATTATTTTAAAAAGGAGTTGGGTCGAATTTCTTCAAGAGCAATATATACCTTCTCAAGGCAAAATCGAACCATTCTGATATTATTATTCAATTTTGTCTTTCTTGCTCTGAGCATTGGAGTTTGCAAACCCTAGGGTTTCTGGCAGACGATCGTTTCTGGAGAACGAAAACTCTTCAGAGATTAGGCAGACTGAGGCTGTGCAATACCAGCTGAAGCTTGCACTTGGTGATTTCACACAGAGGTCACAGATTGTGCTTATTCATCTATTCCGGCAGAGATTGGCAGAGATATTCAGCAGTTGATAAAGGCGACTTGTTTCAGAGATCTTCCTTCAGAGGCTTGGCACATTTCCCAAGGTGCCGTACTACATTTAATGCTGCTGTACAGGCCGTACCAGCAAGGGCCGTACTTTTTTTCATCAGAGAAAATCGTTCCAGTTTTGACCACCAGTCTTTTGGCAGAAGGGGCGCCTAAGGTTATAGAAGATATCCCCCTGTTTCTGAGCCTGGACACTGAGTATTTGGAGCTGGCCGTACTATTGCACATTTCCCAAGGCGGCTGCACAGAAATCAGGTTTTTATTTAATAAAATTCGTATTTTTCCTTCATATATTGTATCTGGCTTTTGTAAACCCTCTGGAAGTGAAATATATTGAAGCGCCTACCTTATTTGATCAAGTTCTGAGCTTATTTTGAGATCTAGAATTTATTTAGATTTTTCTGAGCATTTATTAGCAAAATCGCAATTTTCATTATTTGTCTAAAAGCGCAAAAAAATACAAAAAAACCAAAAATTGCAAGAAAACACAAAAATATCAGTTAGGGTTTGAACAGAGAACCATCCGGGTTCTGACACAAGGCCATGAGATCGGGTAAATTAAGATACAAATATGCCTTAATCTATAAATTCAGATACAAAGAGCTTATGAAAAAGCATTCTCATGCATTCAAGACTTTGCAAATTCAAGAGCTTTTGGTTGTGAGAAGAAACAAGGGTTTTTGTTGCAAATTCAATCTTAGAGAACGTGATTTCTCTCAGATTTAAGCATTCCACGGGTGTGAAATACCACCCAAGGTTTGCTCTTCAAGTGGCTACACACAAGAGTCACATTTGTGCTTATTTGGAGACAAATTGTTTAGAAATATCAGGAGATATTGTGCAGATCGGAATCACATTGGAGGTCATCATTGTTGGATATCATTACATTGCTGTTACACCTTCATTACAGCAGGCCGTACCATTACCTTTCCTGGCCATACTGTTTCTTGAGGCCGTACCATTGCTGATTTGGGCATGTGAATGCCAGAAGGGAAGCACTTGGGGTTTGGTCTCACAATTTGTCTCATTCTTGGCCTCTAAATCAAGAGCATTGTTTGGTATCAATTCCAAGGTGGAGAAATCATCCATTGGAGATAGGCGTCCAAATTCCAGGAGGTCCAATTTGATGTTTTAATAAATTCAGACCTGCAAATATTTGCTTTGGTTTCCGGGTATGATCAGATTGTATATGCAAAGTTAATAAAAAATCTGATTTGATATATTACATTATTTATTTCCAGTAATCTTCCATTCTGCAACTGTATATATATTTAGTTGCATTTATTTTGCTTTCTTGGCAAACATCTTAAAAATCACAAAAAAATCAAAAAACACAAAACCAAAAAAGTTTCATACAGCAGCAGTTTCAGTTAGCAAATATCTCAGATCAGGGTGGGATATTTCATTCTTGTCACTCGGGGCCAAGGGGTGGGTTGTCAGGGTCAGACGCTTGTGCTCTTGGGCTTAGATGGGTTCAGTAATTTACAAGCACCCCTTTCAAGGCTCCCCTATCAAGCCAAACTATGACTGATTGTTAGAATGGAGTCTCAATCATAAGGAGGATGGATAAGACAGCATGGATAGGAAAAGCAGATACAAGTGTATCCACTAAGCACGCCACTCCGAAGGTGGAATTGTCTTGGTTCGGACATTCCTGCCGCTCAAGGCCAAGGGGTGGGTTGTCTTGGTTAGACACTTGTGCTCTTGGGCTTAGATGGGTAGCTTCGGGCGGACTTATCATGTTTCTCATCCAAATCCTATTATGATTAAGACTTCCACTATGCATTATGGATATTGATAGTTTAGATAATCCTGAAATAATTATGTATTTTTGTATAGCTTAATAGATAAGGCATTTATTATGTTCTGATCATATGAATTATATTTCCAATATTATCTAACATGATTGCAAGACCCAAACCAAGATTTATCTTGAAGCATTTAAGCTGTAAGTTATAACCCTATATTCATTAAGCTTGTGATTCTAGGGCAAGATTTAGGGCAATCCCAAAAGGGGACATTACATTGTGAATCATGTATGATAGTTGGCTCTCTTCTTAACCTCTGTGTAAGCTCACATTGCAGGTTATGTCATAGTGGAGCAAGGGTTTGGAGATAGCAGACATCATTGTAGAATTTTGCAAGCTGTTTTCTAATTTATTGTAGGCTTGTGTTGACATGTTGTCAACTTACTACAATAAATGACTGGTGCATAGTGGAATGAGAAGCTTCTTGCTCACTCTTGCTGGAGCTTTTCCCTTGCTGGAGCTTTTCCCTTGCTGGGTTTCTCTAGGGTGTCCTGTTGTATTGCAATCATTGTCTTGTGCATCTATTTACTGTTTTCATGTTTCTATGTTGATTGCATAATTGATAATAGAGATGATGTTTTCATTCTGTTGGTGTTAAATATTTGCACTTGACATTGTTTGAGGTGTTTGAGAAGAACTACTAGGTTGAAATTCATTGTTGACAAGCAATGTGTGGAATATCCACCCTGTTTATGGATCATTCTCTATATCAGATTTGTATATGCATTCAATTGCAGCTGATGTTGGAAACCTAGACAAATATCATTGAGAAGGCACTCACGTGGCAGCTTAAGGAGCTAAGAATTTATAAAGATTGCAAACTTGATTTCAGCATGTTCTATGAGATTTTAATGGACATCAAAACATCCATAGGAGTTTTGTTTGCAGAAGTTAAATAGTCACTCCTTATGATGCTTCTAGACCCTGAATTCTGCTCTTCTTCCTGAGGTAATCAACCACATATAGGTAAAATATGTCAGAAAATTTAGTTAAGTTTACTTTCTTTATCTTCTCTTTCCCAAAATATGAATACTTGTTATGATTTTTTCCTGCATGACTGTGAAAACAAAAACCCTAGATGGGTCCTGTTTAGGAATAGCTTTAAACTGGTGGTAGCTTGGGAAAAGAGGCAAGGAGACCAATAGGAAATTAGGAAGTCACAAGAGGATAATGTTGTGTGCTAGCCACACAAAGAACTGCCCTGCAGCTGGTGTTGACCCTTGTAAGTTGTATCTGTTCCTCCAACAGTAGCAATAGCATGATGCATTTTGTTGTAGTTGGATGCGACTTTAATAGTTAGTCTCACTACCCATATGCTGACATTGATATCATTCTAAAATTAAATCTAGGGCTTGTACATATGATTCAATTTGCATGAATTCATATGGTATATTGATAAGTAAGTTTTAGTATGTACTAGAAGCTATAAGAAGTTTTGTATGGGCGCTGGTGAATTCCAACTAAACATAGCAGAAGCAATACTTTACCTTTTGGCATATGACTGTTTTTCAGTGTCCTAATGAGACGGTTTGTAATGAGGATATAAATTAGAGACAACCTATGTGCAGATAAGATCATGAAGACTAGAGGCAATTGTAAGTCACTTCTAGCCAAGGGATTGCAGTGAACTCAAATGGCACCAAACTTGAAGGAACCTGTGCTAATGACACCAAACTTGAAGGAACCTGTGCTAATGGATGGTTTAGTAGGAATGACAGATAAATGACCATGTACCTAATGTCTGTATTTAGGGATCATCTTTGAATGCTTACTCTTTCTATGTTGAATGCTTTTTGTTGTAATGGTTTCAAGTAGGGAAAATGGCATAGTTACCAAGAGACTTGTACCCTAACCCTTGGCACTCATCTCCCATTTTGGAAACATGGCCTCATCTCAAAAACCCATATGGAGATGTCTCTAATTATTAAGAGACTTAAGATGATGTTTCTTTGCATCTCTATACACCTTCTAGAAGCATCCCTTGAAAATAGGGAGATTTCCTAAAGAGGTTTCTCAAATATATCATGTAAATTACACTGGGTTTTCCTAAAGTGCTGATATGTGGCTGACAAAAGCTAATAGAACTAACGAGATACACTAATAGACTTGTGATTTTCTATTTTTGCATAAAATTTACAAATTTCTTGTAGCCAGAAATTTTATTATCAAATCCCAAATAGGTAATAGTACGAAGAGAAACAATAATAAGGCTTAAGATGTGTTCATGCATTGAATATTTATCAACTGATTGAAAATATAGTCATCTTAAAGGAACCCCCATACCATGTTTTTCAAATGATGGTATTCCCCTCCCTTCGTCTGCCATCTCCAAGTGATTATGATTTAAAATTTTATTTTTTATATCATGATGATGATTATCAAATATCAATATACTTAATCTTTGCTTTCATTGACATCTATTTCAATTCTTTAAAATTTTTATGTTTTCTTTTATTTTTAAGCATTTTAGTATTTGACATTCTTTAGAGTTACATATCCATTGTATGAATTTTTTTATAAAATAAAATTTCTATTTGTAAATTTATTTATTTTTAATTTTTGCCATCTCCAAGTATCCATCTCCAGCATTCTTTAAAATGGCACACCAACACCCATCCTTGTCACCTAGCAACATGGAAAATGGCTCCTATTACATCATTGCATTCTTAATCTCCATGGTACCATCATTTTGGCATTTCAAATGCAACAAGATTTATAATGGAGGATCCTTCCTTCGAGGAATCGTCACTTTTTTTTAATCCTAGACCTAGTTTCCAGTTTTACTGTGGTGTTCCTCAATTGAGCAAAGAAAATTCATTTTCTGTAATGAGAAACTAAATCCAACAAACTTACATTGAGTGCTTCTCCATCTAGCAATAAAGCCCCTTTTAACTTAGGTTCACTTGAACTTGGCAAGAGTAGTTATTCTCCTTCACAGAAGGTTGTTCTCCCATTTAAGAAACAATATTATCAGTTCAAACCCAAATTCTCCATCCATTCTGCTACCTTGTACATCTCCACCAATTGCTTCACAAAATATCTCAGAAGTTGACACTTGTATTACCAATGCTCTTGGTATGAAATTTTCTTCAGGTTTGAAATATTAAGGATTTTATCCTTAAACGAACATTCTAATTGGCAGCTACCATGACACAGCATTCACCATCCCATGTCACTGCTAGCACCATTTAACTATAGGTGTAATGTCAAGTTACTTAAAATCTCACTCTAGCAACAACATATTTTAAAAACAAATTTTGCAACATCTATTCAGTCCCAGATGGTTAGCCACCTGACCAGTTGATTTTGGATTTTAAAATGTTTTATTTCTAGAAAAGAAACCAATGCATTGATATAGATGAAGCTATTGTACCTCATTGGCAACCTTTTCCAGACGAAGGGGAGCATTCAAGCCATCTTCTGGTACATCATCAAATGCTACAGTAAGTGAAGTGTCCTGCCAAACAAAACTACTATTAATACATGATTTCATTGAAAGACTTGTGTAAGAAATTTCTGTTCCATTTGAATGAAATGGTATGGAATACACCAAAGCTATAAGTTGCATTTTCAGACTAGGAGAATCAAATTTTAACCTTTATCCTGTATACTACTCCTTGCCCCAAGTGAGCACTCCCAACCTCTGCCTTATTTGGCTTTAAAATAACCACATCATGAGGAGAAAACTGCAAAAACAAAAGAATATTAGGTAAAATACGGCTACTTCTAACATTGGCGTAAATAAATCCCCCTGATACTGTTCTTTTGTTTTCTTAATAACAAAAATATAACTAGTAAACATAAACATGAAATCATAAAATAGCAAAGATAATGTATGCTTTCAATAATTGTACCCAGTATTAACAACCATACAATGCAATTCAAAGTGATTCCAAGTACATCAAGAAAACAAGGAGTACATGCCAAGCATGTACTTGTCATTTTTTTAAATGTTTAAAGTTCAATTTAAAAGGAGATGAAATGTCAGAAATGGTTGATACATAAATGAAAGATATATGCAGCTTGTACTCACTTTATGTGAGGGGAGAAGATCGCCTTTATTTGATTGCAATTCCAAAAGCATCTTACCCATTAGCCCTGTCTAATATCCAGCAAAACGTTAGTGCAAATGGGAAATTCCTAGAGCAAGAAATACTTTCTCTACAAAAACTGCCAGATACAAGAGCAGTAAAAGGGAACCTAACACACCTGCACATCTGTACATTTTAGATTAAGGATTGCAGAACCACGTTTCTGAGAAATATCCAGCTTCCGTGTTGCAATTGAATCCATTGATGCTGATATTTCCGCTTCCTTTCAATGGAAAGAAAAACAAGCAAATTTTGTCAATATGCCACGTAGCCAAATACAGGACTTCCTATTGATGTTTAGCTTCCATACCTAAATAAATTAGCAAAACATTTTTCCTAAAAGAGGTTATCCTTTTGCTAACAAATCAGAATGAAGGGAAGCACAGCAAACTTCCTTACATCCAATCAAGATTCAATGGTAGACGTAATCTACTTCTTCTTTTTTTTATATTGAACTAAACGAAATCTACTTATTTCTGTTATGACCTTAACTCACAACATTTTACAAGTGAAATGTTTATTATGTATTCTACAGAACAACGAGTGTGATGTTTGCATAAAGAATTTAACATACCAAACTTGTAAAGAGGAATAGCTTACCATTCTCTAGAATACCCAAATAACGTTAATGAAGAACTTTTACATGATAATTCAGGAAAATTAATACACATGAGAAACCTCTACAACATTTGGCCTCTGCATTCTTATAATTAGGCACGTGTCAAGTTGTAATGGCACATTCTGTATGTCTGGCCTGTTTACCGTTAAAAAGAACTGTTTATTAGACACTGGTTTGCTCAAACCAATATAGATAAAATTCAAAATCTTACCCAGAGATGGACGAATTTACTCATGCAAAAAAGAATAAAAGTAACCCCTAGGTCTACCCATCCATTCATTCATCTAAAGGAAAAGCTATTTCAAGTTAAATAATATAAACAATCCAAAAATGGCAAGTGCTCATATTGGTAATAGGCCTAGGGGGTCATCAAAAATATTAAATGTGCACTCATAATTGGGAAGACATAGTCAACATTGAAGGGGATTCTCAGCTCATATTTGAAAATCCAGAATACTGGAAGAGGCCAAGGATCTCACTAAAATAAATTGAAAATTAAATTAGTTCATGTGAAATAGGAGGAAAACAATGTGGTGGACCTACCCTCCAGTTGGGATATGAACCTAAGTTCTGAACATATATCCAAAGGCCCAAATGAAGGTTTATTATACAGTAACAATAATATTGTCAATTTGATTAGCATCCTTAAAGTTGAGGAATGAGTATGTTCCAAAATAAGATTTAGCCTGCCAGGAAACCTGGAAACTTATGCGAGGCAGCAATAGATAATAGAGAGTTCAACTGAGCACAGATAGTCCTAAGGTTGTGTTTGAATGAGTTTATTTCTCAAATTTTGTAGTTATTTACAAGTCTAATGACCTTCGGCCTAGCAATTTTACTGTTGTATAAGTAGATTGATGAAAGCCAGGGAATGAATGGAACCATTTGTATCAATATAATCAAATTTAGTGAGTGGGTTCCTGATCCAGGAGGATCTGACACCTTGATCATCTTGCAGTACAACTGTGGTGCTTCACCCACAAGTTGCTTTCACCACCAGCTGCAAGATCATCCCAAGCACACAAGGTTATACCATGAAGTTCAGACTCTCAATATCCAATACCACACAACACTGACAGTGTCAGCCCTATTTAGCGCAGTTGTTAAACATGTGCAGAAAATGAAAAACAAAGAAATGAGCCAACAAAATGCGAGTGGTTGTGTTTCTTGAAACTTTAACCTTGTCACTTTATCTACCTCTCTAGTATATTAGTGTAACTAGCTATTCTTTGAATGGTAGAAAAAATTGATGAAGATCTCAATGCCTTTGGCTAATCATCCAATCATGGGGATCATTTAATGGAACTTTGCATGATGCGGAACTTGGATTACAGTTCTAAGAAGTGAAATGTGGGAAAAGTGAAACCCTAGGACTTCACCCTGGGATTTTAATGGTTGTTTTTCCCCAACATGTCATTTAGAGTTTGAGATAGCAGGGGTTTGATAAATTTGGACAAGGTATAAGACTGACTTACAACTTGAAAGGTGAGTCAACTTGCCCTTGACCAAACTTGGGATGGATTTTGGAAAGAAATGCAATGATTTGACTAGGCTAATGATGCAAATGACTATTCTGATGCAAAAAAAGCAAATCTGGAAAGTCACAGACAAATTCAGACTTCAAAAACAGACTGAGAAGAGTTTTGCACGTGTGATATAAATTTTGGGCTGAAAATGGAGGACTAAGTCGCCCAGGACCCCAATGTCCTTGTGACTGAATTTCAGATCTGATTCGCAGTCCTTCGGAGCCAGATCAAAGCTTTCTTTCCCTAGGTGTCTCACTGTCAGATCTTTGTCGGGTGTCGAGATAATTGAGTTTTTGTATGTTGTCAAGGTGGAGGGTTTTGAATGCAATAATGAATAATTGACCTTCAAGCTTCTCCCAATCTTCCTTAGATCTGAAACCTGCACATTCAAAGAGAGGAGAAGGGTTGTGCCATACAGGGGCTTGCCTTAGTCAAACACCGTGTTGGTGTTTCCACCTCCACAATGGCAATGTCAATGAAAGAAAGCTTATCCTTTTGAGGGATAGAGGCTAAATGATAAATGAATGATGAATCAACAATGGACTGCAACTCACCACTCAAAAATGGTTTCCTTGAAGGACTGAAGTCATGCACATCTCCTCAAGGCTTGATTGTTGTTGGTTTGATGAAATGTGAGTCCTACAAAGCTCTGAGAGGGAGATGTCCTGGGGACGATGGCGCAGGTGACGATTCAACGGGGGGCATCCCCTCCAAGTCCCCACATCCCATAGATGTCCCCATCCTAGAAACACGAGGATTGGGGGGGGAAGGGATGCATCCTTGTGGTACACTAGTTAACTTGATACTACTTTAATTGTGAAAAGATATAATAGTTAGATTATCTTGTGGTAGATGTGTTTCCTCAAGCAATCTTCTAAGTCACAATACTTCTTGAGATGCCTTTGAAGAACCAATGTATTTCAACGAATGTAGATGAGAATGGCACTATCGATTGCTTTTTACTACTCCATTAGATTTGACTTGAACCGAGGTGAAAAAATATCCTGAAGTTTTTTTCTATCATCCATATCACCTAAATAATTTTATTTGCATATCCTACTTGAATAAGTTATACTCCATGTTTTTAATCAATCTCAAGTTGAAATGTACCTCGAATGTACTTTAATATTTCGTTGTCACTTTCCAACGGCCAATATGAGGATCTACCATGTACCTGGACACAATGCCAACTGCATATGCAATATCAAGTTTGGTGATGGTGAGGTGCAAGAAATACCTACAAGTTGTCAATACAATTTGCCATCCACTTACTTTAGGGTGGAATTAGCACTCAATTTTAATTCATTTTCACAAGGTATACTAGCTAGTTTACACTCACTCATCCTAAATTTTCTTAGCATATCAAGGGCATATTTGGATTGAGAAAGCAAGATCCTACCTTCTTGTCATATTTGCATACCATAAAATAGTGCATTAATCCTAGGTTAGTTATCTCAAATGCTTTGTGTTGTTCCTTAACGTTTACAATATACTGCAAATGATTTCCTATAATGTTAAATGAAAAACATCAACATACAATACAATGATAAAAAATTTACCATCAATATGCTTTACGTACATATCTGGATCAGCTTTACTTTCCTAGAAAATACTCATTTATTTGGAGTACCATGCCCTTGGAGCTTGTTTAAGACCATATAATGACTTTTTCAATCCACACACTAGATGTTCCTTACTAAGCTTAACAAATCTTGGTGGTTGTTACTTGTAAATTTCTTTTTGCCACATAGAAATGCACTTTTTACATCCATTTGATGAATTTTCCATCCAAATTTTGCAGCAAGGTAACTATTGTATGATAAAAGTCATTTTAGCAATTGGAGCAAAGGTCTTAGTATAGTTAGTACCTTCTTTTTGTGAGGAACCTCTAGACACCAACCTTACCTTGTGCTTCTCCACAACTCCATTTGATATAAAATTTTGTTTTGCAGGTCCATTTGTAACAGGCCAATTTTTTTGCCTTTTGGAAGGGTTGACAATTGCCTTTTGCTTCATCATATGTGTTTGGAGTATCAACCTACATAACCCTAGTCATAAGAGCTGTTACACCCCGATTGTATAGCTACTATTGCATAGGGCGATTGATTGTAATGATTGGATCAATGTGATGAATAAAACATGTTGTTCTTGTTATCATTATGAGTGTGTTCCATTTAATGATTGTCTCATTTGATTGTTACTTCTATTGATGTAATCCTAGATGAATGTTGCGTGTAAGTTGTTGAATAATGTTTATTCTAACTTTTGAGATATTTCATGTATATTGTTTTGTTGTAAACATATGACTCCCGTTATCGTATCATGGAATGCAGGTGTGCGAACCATTCCTCCAAGCAGAGGAGAAATATCACTCGGGAGAGGAGCTTGGTCAAGTAAACAGTAACGAGAACCATTTGAGCATATACACACACATCATTATAGGTTTGGAGGAACCAAGTCAGTTAAGTTGGTCTTGATAAGTCATCCATAGGCTTTAGGAGTCTTGTTTACTTTGTTGTGCTTTGTGAGTGATGTTTATTTGTGTATCTGACTTACTGTACAAGGATCATTGTGAGGATAACGTGAGTGGACATAAGTGAATAGGTTGAGTGGGTATGTATACACATGTATAAAGTATGTACACTGAGGTATGTAAGAGCATATACATGTATATATATGCACACGCTGCCTATTATTTGTGGATATTAATAATATAATATTATTATTGCTTGATGACTTTACATAAAAATGTATATATATTTATTTATATATCAAGTTGCTGACTAGCTCACGATATATTTATATAATTGTTAAATATATATATATATATATGTAATTATGTATTATGGATTATATATAATATTATTATAGTTATATTAAAATATATATATATATATATTAATAAATACTCAGGTATTTAAATATGTATATATATATGTTTAATATATTTAAGACTATAATAATATTTATATAATAAAATATATAAAGGAATTATATTTTAATATTATAAATCTCTAAAGTAAAAGTTAAAAGATTATATTTTGCTTGGAGTAAATATTAAAGTTAAACTATGGAAAAATAATAAATGTCTTTCAGTCGAAAGTATGAGAATCGGGCTATTCTCATTTGGAAAAATTTAAATCATTTTTATCAAAGGGGAAATCGAAATATTTGAAAAGTAAATGTTAAACTTTGATAAGAGCAAAATATTTGCTTTAAACTATTGAAAGCTTTTCCCATGAAAAATATGGCGCTGGAAAGAAGAACACACACCTGAGAGTGAAAGCGCTTCGCCTGGGAGAAAAATTCAAACCAGTTGAGGAATAGGGGCGATGCAGTTGTGAGAAGATGAGGTGTTTTGAGTTTTTCCAAGACCATTTCTTTAAAAGATGAATCATTTCCTTGTTGGCGCCATTTCTGGTGAGTTCCTGTAGGTGTTGATTTTCTCCTTTTAGCCATGTGCAAAGTTGAAATTTTCTTGTTTTGCTGGCAAGAATTGAGGTCGAATCACCTCGTAAAATGTTGAGTAAGGGATTAGAAACCCGCCACTTATCTCATTGAACTATTCAAAACATAGTGTTGTCATTCCTCATGCCTGTAACAATGGAAGTCGTTGGTTTTTGGGCTCTATATATAGATGCCTTAACATTCTTTATTATACACTTCTCTAAATCCGAGTTTTCATAATACTCTGAGTTTATTTCATCATTCCATATTTCTAAGATCATTCTCTATTTTCTGAGTGATAAAGACAGAGGATTTACTAGTAAATTACCACAGTCTGAATATATTTCTATTACAGTTGAGTATTCAACATTTGAGAGTCCATATTGAGTGAGCATCCATCATTGTGAGTCCATTTTGAGTAAGTATTCATCATTGAGAGTCCATTTTGAGTGAGTAATCATCATTTGAGAAGTTTGTTTTGAGTGAGAAGTCATTCAATACTGAGGGCTTTATTGAGAGAAGAACTGGAAGTGCGTATTGGAGAGAAAGCTTATAAACAAGCATGAAACCTTCATCATTTTATAATTTTGAGTTTGATCATTGTGTTTCTATTTCTTTGTATTTGCTATGTGTGCAAAGTCTGAAAGTTAATTCCTGAATGCAATATAGTTGTAGGGGAAAAGGAATTTAAGGGAAATGTATACTTATTATGCATAAAAAGGGAATTTATGTGAAGGAATTTAAAGAGAAGATTTAAAATGCATATGAGGGTAAAATTGCATATTTTGTATTGTCTCCATATAAGGAGAATATGGCTTTACTAGCTAATATATACTAGGATTGAAATGAGGACAGGAGCCAAGTATAATCAGTCAGCTTAAAGTTATTAGGTTAACTGAGGTAAGCTTGAGAGACTCCTAGGATAAAGATTTCCAGTATAGGAGGGATTAAGTGATTTACTTGTTATGCTGGTTCATTTCTAGTAGATTAGATTGTCGTAGGATAGTATGGGATGATAGATAATCCAGTGAAGGACTAAGCCTATGCGTAGTGTAAGATAGCCTTAAGTCAAATCAGCCCTGAGTAGTGTTTATGATAGATGACCTTCATTCGAAGTACTAAATGAGAATACTTTGGCCAAAGTAGTGAAATGTACGATTTCCACGTAGATGTGAGATAGTTGAGACACTGTCAGTTCATTGTGATCCTTATACTAGTTCGAGATTGTGAAATAGCAAGGTTCTAGTTGTGTAGGACACAGCACTATGCTCAGTTGGTAATCGTTAGCGAATACCCTACCAATCTCTTCTTTTGAAGGGAGGGCCATCTATCGAACAATAGGTGTGCGGGGGACTGCATTATATGTCTGTGGTTGGCAGAAAAGCGCCCGAGTGATGTTTCTCCTCCACAACAAGCGGCCGATGCACCAAGATTTGAAAGGAAAGGAACCCGGACCGTCTTACTACTATTTGTTCAAAAGCTCTCGAGCTATGTATGTAATTGTCTTACTTTTGTACTTTGTTTTATATTTGCAATGAAAATGGAATTCATGTGGAAATATATTGTAACTTGTATACATTTATCAATGAAGAAAGGAAAAATTTTATTGTAATGCCTTTGTTCCTTGTTACCTTTATATGTTTGGAGTAAAATTGAAATAAATTTAATTTACGCAAGGGATAGGTTGTTACAAGAGCATAATTAGGAAAATGATACTTTGGACCTTCTTGGTGGATTTCTGAAATACTCTTGTCCTTCTTGATCATCACTTTCACTTAATGTCTCAATTTGAGTTTTTGCTTCTCCTATAGAAGATGACAAACTTTCATTTGAAGCAATAATTTTGTTTCTCCTGCATAGCTGCTCCCATTCAGCTGTCGTTTGCTTCATCATATGTATTTGGAGTATCAACCTACATCACTCTCATCATAAAAGCCTAATTAGCAAAAAGATGCTTAGGACCTTCTTGGTAAATTTCTTGAATATTACATCTCTCTCATGTTTTCATCTTTACTTTCACTTAACGTATTGATTTGAGTTTTTGCTCTCCTACAAAATATCTCACACCTTCATTTGAATCAATAGCATTGGTAGGCTAATCCTCTTCAATAAAGATTGCAAGAGAATATATTTTAGTGTAAGCAATATTGTTATCAAGAAGGTCTTCATCAAATAGCACATTCCTTTCATTATGGATTTCTTTGGTTTCAAGGTTAGACAAACTGTGTGCTTTTGAATCCTCACCATACCCAATCATTAGTACTTCTCACTTTTCTTATATGATTTTTTCCTTTTTTGATCAGGAATATGAATGTAGGCATTACAGCCAAAAACTCAAAAGTGGGACATGCTAGGCTTTCTACCACTCCATGCCTATTCTAGAACTATATTCATGATTGAGTAGGGACCCGATTCAAAATATACACCAGTGTGAATAGCCTCAGCCCAAAATTTAGATTCTATATTTCTAGAGTGTAGCATACACCTAATCATTTCCATGATAATTCTATTCTTTTAATCTGTAATTCCTTCTTTATGCCATATTTTAAAAAAATTATGAAAGCTTTATTTATATAATTTGTACCCCTATCTATCCTTATTATCATTAGAAATATTCTACTTTGATTTTTAATCAAAACCTTAAACTGTTTGAATTTATCACACAATCCATCCTTCTTTTGTAGAAAATGTACTCAAATTATTCTATTGTAGTCATTTGTGAAAATGAACACATAGCTTGATATTGCAAGTGACGGTGTTTTAAATGAACCCATTAAGTTTGATATGTACCAGATGCAAGGGAACGTTGGCTCTCCATGACTTTCCTTGTGGTAATCTTTCTATAGGAAATGAATGCTACAAGAGAATCAGGGCTCTAGAAATAGAAAAAGGCAAAATTTCTAAAACTATTGATTCCAAAAGTTATGCTCTTTGTGTTGCTCTCAAAATAAATAGTTCTTCCAAGGATGATTGGGTCATTGATTTTGGTGCTACACATGTCCCATAATGAACAACAATTTGAATCACTAAGTAATGTTAGAAGTTTAGAACTAAAGAGAAAATTTTCCTAGGAAACAACAGTGTCTTAAAAGATACGGGTATTGGAAACATTAAAGTTGACAATAGTATGTTGGAAAAATATAAAGTTAGCTTCAGATTTGAAAACAAATCTTCTTTATGTGTTTTAAATTTCAAATCAAGGATATGAGATACAATTCTACAATGACAAATACTTGATCAAAAATCTGAATGATAACTACAAGGTCACTACCATTGGTAAAGTTGAAAGCAATTATATAAATTTCAAGAGTTCACTTTTATGTGTAAAAAATAGACATGCGCTATTGAAAAACATAATGACATGCACAAGTTATGGCATTCATGTATGGGGCATGTCAATTATCAAAGTCTTAGGTTAATGGATACATTGAACATGGTACATGGACTTCCTAAAATCTCACCAAGACATAAGGTCTATGAAGGTTGTGCTACGAGAAAGAAAGATGTGGAAAGCAATACATTTTGTAATAAGACACATATGTCTAGCTTCACACTTAGAAGTGGACTCTTGAAATTTATATAATCCATTTTCAACTTTAGCAATGGCAGTGGCCTTATAGTTATCATTTAGATCTAGGCATTTGTCATTGTAGAATTGTATCTAATATCCTTGACTAGCAATGTGTAACATAGAAAATAAAAATTGCTTTCAAATCCTAAATCAGATTCACATCTTTTAACATGCCATTGTCAAGTTCAATATTTCCAATCCCTACTTCTAAGACATTGTTATTTCCCAAGAAAATTTGCCCTTTAGTATTATCATTACTCAAATCATTCAAATTATTGTTCATCATGGGACCTGTGTCATGTGGCACCAAAATAAATGACCCAATCGTCCTTGTAAGAATGATTTTCTTTGAGAACAATACAGAGCATTACTTTTGGAATCAAAAGTTTTTAAAAACTTGTCTGTATTCTTCGATATCCTTGATTCTCTTGTAGCATTCATTTGCTTTGTGGCCTAGCTTAACAAAATAATTACATTTCTGTTTGGGCTTGTCCATAAAATAATCATGATAAATTGGAATGAGTTGTAATTGATGTCATGCTTCCAGTTCCTCTCTTGACTTATACTGATCCTCTTGGAACTTCTTGTAATCTTTCTTTCCCTTTGTCACAAAAGCTTGAGAATCATCGCTGAAAGACTTTCTTTCATTGGCTAGACTTTTTTATTCCTGCACTAACTTAGCACACAACTCTTCAAGTTTAATATTTTTTTGTTTGCCAGCATTGTCTAGGCCACTTATAAAGGGTTGATAGGACCCTAGAAGATTTTTAAAATTATTTTTACAAAATATTTATCATTTATATCATTTCCAAGAGAAACAAGTTCATTTTCCCTTTCCTTTATTTTGGTTAAGTGAGCAGCTAACTCTTGTGTATATGTTAATTTCATAGCATACAATTCTGTACTAAGGGTTAGAATCCATACATCACCTGAGTTGTCATTTGTGCTCTTTAGAGTATCCCATACTTCGACTCCTAACAAAAACTTCATCAGAGAGCATTCCTTTATCCATGCCACTAGTGTCTCATCTCGTTTATCCCAATTGTCTTGCTCTTTGCTGGGACATGAGTGTATTTTTTCCACATCAATAACAAGCTCATAAAAATTCTGAAGAGTTGGAAACGTCTTCAACAAGAAATAATACCACTAGACTCCACTATGAGTAAATTCTCCCTTTTTTAAAAGATGAGAGCAAATGATTATCTGAAAAACTTCACTCACAGAAAAGAAAAAAAAACCTTCTGATTTTTCAAAAATAACTTCTTATGTATCCAAACACTACCACACACAAATCCTTATTTGCAGGACAACTTCAAAAATCTGGAAAATCTTCAGCAGCTTGTTATGCAGAAATGTTTTTCTCCGCTGCAATGTCACCTTCCTTCTTCTTCTTTGCCTTGCACAGCTTGTTGTGCGGCACTTGGGCCCCCAGTTGGAACATTTTTACGAAATGGTACAGCAAAATTAGATTGGGATGGAAGAGGATATGTGCAAATTTAGGTTGGGAAGGTAGAGAATGCTGGATATCAAATAGAATTGCTTTGATGCCATATTGAAAAATTGGTCACTGCATCTGAAGATTTGAGCACAGAAAATATAATTTTAGATGTGAAGGCACCAATAGGTTCATATTCATCTCACCACAGAACAGGGGAACAGATTATATCTGATATTTGACCTGGTGCTTGATCCTTAAGGGTAGAATGAGTATTGTATTTATAGAATATTTTGATTTCTAGAGAAGTAAACAGTTTATAGAATACTCAAGACAGGAAAATCTGGAAGCAAAATTATCACATGCTGGATAAGAAGAAAACTCATTGGAATGCTCTGGATAGGATATGCGAAGAAGGTTAAAACACTACAAATAAACAGTATTTTCCAACAATTTCAAATGACGTTATCCTTAACAAAATTCTGTGTGAAATGAGAGTAATACAAACTCAATTTTAATACCCACTCATGGTTAGTAAAAATAAAAATCCAAAACAAAAAACAAAAATTAAAAATTAAAAAATCTTTTTAAAATGCCCGTGAAAAGCATTCACTTAGTTGACATAAACCCTAAACAAAATAACTTCAAATGACATCAGTTAACAGATTAGCCCAACTGGGTGCAAAGAGTACGTTACGCCCGCTAGATTTTTCTTAAAATATCCACCTCTATAAAGGCTGACATATCACATAATTCTAAGATAGTTTACTGCGCAATTAAGGACCCATTACTTTTCAGCTACAAAACTCATTTGTTTTATAGTTATGATAAAATTTCTATGCCTGTAAGTCAGGAGTCCATTGAACTACTAATGCTAAGTGCCGGATACTAGCTACAAAATCATGCATTCTTTTCCTATGAAAAATAGAAAATTGCAATGCTATATTTTTTGGGTATACACGAAATATTGAAGTGAATAGAGAAGAAATAATGTAACTGCTTGCCTTTTCTAAGTCTATAAGAGGCATGGTTATGGAGCAGAACTGGTCGAGAGTAATGGATTTGGGCTTATGAGTGGCATCGTCAGACCTGGGCTTCCTTGAAGAAGAACCAGCCTTTTCAGGGCCCTCTGAACTTGCCATTCTTGTCAACCTTTTGCACTGCCTTTGCTTATCTTTGAGGAACAGTGTGCACTGTGGTTAAATTTACGCTTTCTTCCGGACTTTTCTTCTCGAAATATTTTTTCCCGATGAAAGATCAGATGTCTAAATCATAGCAAATGTGAGAAAAAACAGGATTGAAATAAAATTGTAATAGTGAAAATTGCATACCTTCACTTTTCTTCTCTATTTTGGAATCACTTTAACTCGGCTGTCATTTATGCCATGAGGAGTGTTTAAGAGGTGCATTTGCTTTATATCATCATGTCTAAATTCTTTTCTAAGAATCGATATTAATCTTTTATTTATCTATTTTCCATCCAAGTTTATAGATTACAAGATTGGACTAAGTTTGTTTCATGATTTATAAAATTGAATCTCAAATTTTTAAGATTCAATTTCAAATTTGAGGTTAATTCGATCCTTCTAATTAGTTGTTGTGTGTTGATTCAAAGTGTGAAACATTTCACATATCATCTTTAGGAATGTATTTAAGGACATGCATTGTAAGGAATATACAAACCAACGATCTATTATGTGTCAACTAAAAATGTGAAATGTTTCACTTGTCATCTTTGGAGTTGTATTTAAGAACATATATTGCAAGGAATTGTGATGTTCTAAGTCAACTCACCATCAAAGTGAATGAAATAGGCTCAAGATGACACATGTGTTCTACACAAATTGAATCACTCCTACTCTCAAGGCAAAAGTCAATCAAGAAGGGGAGAATTTGATGGACTACCCTCTTTGTGTGGAAGGAGAGTCCCACAGGTGGTAGTAGTATCACTGTGTTGAGTGGGGGTCACATTAATCAATTCACTCACTTTGTGGGGAAGCAATGTCTAATAGTAGACTAAGTGCTAACACGAAGCATTGACAGTCATATATTGGGATGTTCTCTTGTGGATCATTGAAGAAGTGTAGTTGTGATTATGATTTGGTCACGTGAATCACTAGCTCTAAGATTTTTTAACTCATTTTGGGTAAAGAGACAAAAAGTATTAAGCATTTATTCCTCTAATTCAATTAGTTCTTCCAAGAGTGCTAGTTCTCTTATGTGCCTCCTTTTATTGGCCTCTTCGATTCATCTAAGGAAAAGTACTTGTTCTTAAGCATGTTCTTCTATTGATGTTCCTTGTATTGGTAGATATGCTCTAATCTCATCTAAGAATTGTCTTGATCTAATTTCCCTTAGCTCTAAGATACATTAGGTGTGAAAATTTGAGTAATGGAGGAAAGAAAACTTAAAAGAGTGGTTTGTACAAGTTTGTATAGCCTTAGTTGGTTGAATAGCGATTAATGTTTGGTTGATTTAGCTCATTGAGTTTGTTCAATTTTCTTTGTATTGTTAGATTTTGACTTGTTTGAAGATGTTGAAGAGGTTTATGAAACCTATGAAAAGATGAACCTATTATTGGGTTTCATTTTTGGTTTTTAGTTTTATATGCATGCAGTAATAATATGTATGCCAACAACTAACTATAATTTTTGTTTTTTCCAAAAATAAAGATTTGAAATGAATTATTTGACTAGTTCAAATGAATTAATTAACTAACAAATGAAAGAAGTTTCTTTTTCACAATTTTGAATTACTATAGCTAAATGAATCTAATTTTCCCTAGATGCAAGATTATGTTTATATGGTTTTTTAATCAATGAGAGAACATTATTTTGAAGAATGAATATATGTTTTCAATTGCCAAAGTGATTTGAAGTAAATAAATAAAATAAGCTTCTAATATAGTTTTAATCTAACAAAACAATTTAAATCTAATCTAATCTAAGAAAGTAAAAACATATTTTAATAAAACCAAAAAGCAATAACAAAGTGTTACAATCCTTAGGTAATTTTGATGATCTAATTACTACTTTAAGCTACTAGGTAAATAAAAGCTTCGACAAAATTATTTAAACCAAGGAAACTGTATAAAGCTTCAAAGGAGCTTTTTTGAAGCTTTCTTGAAGTTGTCATGATCTATGTCCCCAAAGGATCCAACTTGTATTATTGTTTCTTCTTTGTTTTAGCTTTGAGGTACTTCTCTTGATGAAAGGGAAGATCAAATGATGTAGAGAGATTAGAGATTACTTTGAATTAGTGTAGAAGCTTCAAAATCTTTAATATTGTACATGGAAGCTCAAAGCTTGGAAGATATTATGATGGGTCTTGGATTTGGCTTGGAGGAAGGCTTGTAGACCAATGAAGGTAGATCATATTCTTACTAAAAAATTAAAATGTGTAGAGCTTGTTTGCATAATCATGTAGAGGCACTAAATGTAAGCAGGATTATCACCTATTATATTCTACTTCTTTCTTCCTATACTCACTCCATGAATACATGAGGAATGGGATGGTTAAATAGGAAAAAGACCAATCAATTAATGGGAGATGACAATCACTTAGGGGAAGAAAATAAATAGTTATAGGGAGTGATTAGTATCATCAAGACTCAAGAGGGCTATTAAAAAGAGGACAAACTAGAAGAGAAACTATCAAAACTTGAAGAAACATGCACCAACCATACATGAAAGAGTCACCCCTTTAGGAAGGTGGATCACTTAATTTACCAGGGAAGGTCACCCAAGCAACCTTATAGCTTAACCTAGGTCACCTAGGAGGCCAAAGGGTCTCATGGACACTCTCATAACTAAAGGTACAAAATACCAATTTTAGAAGGGGAAGAAAGAACACCAACTAGGTAAGTGGTTTACAAGGATGAAAACGCATGGGGGAGGGTTCTAAAGTCACAAATAGGACTTCCATCACTTGTTGAATAAGTTATGAGGATAAATGAATCATTCCACATGGGTTTTATGTTGGACTACTAAATTATCATAGGACTATCATAATGGGCTATACAATTTTGGCCACTTACATTGTTGCTCTCTTAAGTACGACAATCTAGATGGAGGGTTGGTATCATTTCCCAATATAAGCATGTGGAACCTGCACTTACCTAATGTTGTTATCTTGCATCCATACCTACAAAACTAAAAGTGTGAAAATAGGTAATAGGACAATCATGAAAAGTGATAATGAAAATTACAAGAGTGCTTATAATGGATGCAAGGTTTGAGAGATAACACCTTCACTATGTTCCCCCATTGTTGATCTAAAATTTGCAAGATAGACACACCAACTAATTTAGGTGTATACAAGTAAATCATTATCTCAAATTATAAAAGCAACAAGGATGAGAGAATGTACCATGACAATGGGTTATGGAGTATACATATGTCAACTTTGATTTTTGTGAGCAATATATCAAAAACATATCTATACATACCAAAATTAGCTCATTCAAAAATTTACTTGTGTAAGTGTGATGAGAAAAGAAAAAAGGAGTTGTGGAAGAACAGTGAGGAAATCATGTGAGCTTATAGTTGACAGAGAGATGTCAATGAGAGGATCAATATTATGGTAGCTCTTCAACATCTCATGATCTCTCAACTGCAAAAATTGAAAAAAAAATCCCTTTTTACCTTGTTTTTACTTTTTTGGTTTTATTTAAAATCATCTACCAAAATCAATGTTGATTGTTGCACTAGGTTTTTTTAGGTAGAAAATGTTTATAGGTTTTTATTTTGTTAAATGCATATGTTTTAATTAATTTAGGTTTCCTATAGTTTGCTTTTGGCACGAGTAGAGCCATCCCTTTTATATCTACTTGATCACCCATAGCAAGGCACCTAGACACCCCTACAATTTAGTGTAGGTCACCTAGGATATATTCACAGACACCCCTTTTAGATAAGGATGATTAAAAAAAGACCATTTTAGAGTTTCTTTTATCAAAATTTGATCATTTTTTACATAAATATTGTCATTAAAATATTGTAGAAGCATTATCTAATAAAGAAAAATTAGTCATCCTTCACAAAGAAAGACTAAGGAAAATGCTAAAAGTTCCTAATTTGACCTTTAATATCAATTTGTTGTGACATTCTTACTTACTGAGGCACTAACCAAAATACCTTCCAATTTCTAAGAGTTTAAAGAGAGTGGATGATCACTCTATATTGTCTACTAAATTCTAGGTTCCCCTATTCAAGGAGACTACTTACACTTTTTGACATAATGAGAGACTAGCTTGGGAAACTTTGCTAGGAGATGATAGTCCAAGATATAGGTTGGGGATCCAAGCTATCTCAATTCCTTCACACCATTTCACCCCTATGGATGTCTTTATTGGTCTTATCTCCACTCACTTTTTGTGAGGCAAGAAGCACCCATCCTCTAGTGGTGTTGGGCACTAGTTATTCAATGGGTGGAGTAGGGTGAAGTATTTTCCTATAGGGTTGACCTATTATCATTTGATTACTAAGACATACCAAATTTCATGGTGGGGATCACTTGCATTCAATCATCCCTCTTCAATTATAGCGTGGATTCTTGAGAACAATAGAACATGTCAACAAGCAATGCCCCTAATAGATCCTACACTTCATAGAGCCACTAGATGGTATAAAGTTGAACACTTTGATGCAACCACAAGTTGTGGTCACTCTAAAAAATAGCAATGATATCACAAACCCTTATATGTACATGGAGGGAAGGTGAGTAAGAGATTAGTTTTATATGTGATCCTATTATCAAGATGTGATCTCTTTAACAAAAGAGAATGTCCTAATTGAGACCTAGTTGGTTTCTTGACTATTATAATAGTTTGGCAATGAATACCTAGTAGATTTACCCTATTTCCTTATGCTACCGATATATTCAAGAGGTAACCAAGGTATAGTGAGGAGTGCCCTTGTAGACCCCTCTTACTCCTAAGACTCCTATTGTGTGGTCTATGTGAGGACAAGATCAGAAGAAACTATAGTCACATAAGTGTCACCTCATTTATGATTTAGAGAGTGATTGAGATGACATGGAGGATGATGTTGACTAAACTCCTAAGATTGAAGAGGAGAAAAACACATTGTTGAGAAAATGTGTCTCAACCTTGCAATTATATACAATATATTGTTGTTAGGATGTATGTTGGTATGTGGCGAATAATCATGCAAATATTGTACACTCGTAACAAGATATGGGGTTTGGGGCATCGGCCCGAAAATAAAAAAATTCGCTGACATGTCAAGGTTTTTTACCACTGACACGTCAAGGTTTTTCCTACTTACATATCAAGGTTTTTTCCCGCTGACACGTCAAGGTTTTTTCTCGCTGACACGTCAAGGATTTTCCATTAACATGTCAAATGAAAAATGACCTTGTAAAACCCTAATTCTAGAAGGTTCCAAAAAGCTTGTTATAAGCAGTTGGGATGTATGTAGATGGGGGTGTATTCTTAGAGTCTGATAATTGTCTTGTTATCTCTTGATCTTTGGTGGTGATACTCCAGTAAGAAGCTTGCTCTACAAGTATATTGTAATCTTTTGATTTTTTAATAATATATTGGGTGACTTTTGGAGTGTGGGGTTTTTCTCCCAAAAGGGTTTTCCCCACGTAAATCATTATGTTGTGGTATGCATGATATTTGTGTGTATTTTTGTTTAAGTTTTTGTAACTATTAAAGATCTGTAAGTCTTGCATTTTTTCCTCTCAAGATTAGTGTAGGAAGTTGTTCAACTACCTTAACTTCCTTACACACACTAGAGAATGAGGAGGCTATAGAGGATATTTGAGAGGAGGTTGTGGGAGTACCTTAGGTTTTCCATGATACTTAGAAGATAGAGGAGTGGATGAGAGTTTTTTTCTCCCACATGACAACCAAGAGACCCCCATAAGTACTTCACTTTTCTTTTTTATAATAGCCTATAATTTAAATATTATTTTAACTCTCATATATAACTAGCACCCTTCTTTGCTTTTGCATTTGATTACACATCCACTGTTGATGAAAGGAAGAACCTATTTAAGAGTGCATCTTTAGATGTTTTGGTCCTTGTCATGAGGCAAGATAGAGAGGCAATCCTAGTAGATGTATGGATCCTCATTAGTAGGATGATACAAATATTCTCACTCCTACCTACTATGTTATTCAACATATTACATTGCAAGGTGGGAAGATCATTACATTAGAGATGGAGAATACTATACTACAAGATATAGTTGGTGCAAGATTTAGCTAGTGGAAATCAAATCATTCACAAGCTAAGATGTTAGGCCACTTTCATATGTGATTTCACACACTAATCCCTTCTTGAGGAAAAACTCAAAGGACTCCTATTAGATTAGACATAGTTGATAGCAAGAGGATATGACAAAACAAGAGACTTAGAGGATCTACAACTTAGAGCCAACATTTAGGAATTTATTAACACCTTGTGCTACCAAACACTTTATTAGTGTATTGACTTTTCCCCCTTGCATGGGGATTTTTTTTATTATATGTACTTAATTTTATTATGAACCTCCCATGATGAAGCCTATGTACTTATTTTAATGGCACTCTCATGTTGTAGCTTGATTTATAAGACTAGAATTAATGTATATCTAGCTTATGGTTGATGTCTTTAGTTTGATGTCCCTTATGCATATGATTATTTTAAAATCTGAGCTTATTCATGGATATATGTTTTGGTGGATTTTATGCCATACTTATATTTCTATACTTTTTTTATATTTTGTGATGTATACATGTGTGTAATGCATAATATGTATGTATGGATGCATAAGATGTTTTATAAATGTAACATAGTGATTTCACATGATTTTTATTTTATAGATGTCATTTTTCTAGGACATTTATTTTTACATGATATACATATGGTACTAATAGTGTGATTACTCTTTATAAGATTTTTCACTTAGGAATTACATAGCTAGTATACAATGACTAACTAAACTTACGAGATGGTGAATTTAGGGAATCAAACAAGAATGAGAATATGAGGGGGAACAAATTATTTATAAATTTTGCAAAAGGCTAAAGACTAATCCTAATCTAGATTGACCACTTAGACTATATTTACCTATTTAAAAGCAACAAGTTTTTTAGTACCTTCTAAACTTAGAACAAAATATAGCTAATTGGTAAAATCTAGGGTAAAGGAGAGTGTCTTCATTAAGTATGGTATTTCAAATGCAAGCTACACTCTTTGTTGTTTCACCTAGTTTGTGTGTGCGGTTTTATTATTCTCATTTTTCTTGTGAATGTCACCCTTGTATCTTGAATTTTGGGTTTGCACCCGAAATTGTAGACATTGAGCTTGATGGTTTTTTATTTTAAACTTCTATTTCTTTTTTCTTGTCTTTTTACTTTACAAAATTGAAATTTGTACCCTATTATCCTAACCCTCTTGTACTAGTAAGGAACAAAGGCTCACCACTAAAGGGTTGGCAAAGTGAATAAGGGCCTAGACATAACCAAATGGGTACTAGTTGCTTCTAAAACTCCCCCCTTGCTAAGGATAATTGTGAAGATTTACTTGTTAGCTTCTACAACATATTATAGACCAGAAAACTTATTGTGTTGTACTTGATATAATGGCAACTAAGACTAGGATCAGTTTAAATTTTTAATTAGATTCATTTGAATTATGGGAGTGTAATGGATAAATGGCTAGATGATTTGGGGAATCTATGATTTAGAAAAGGAAACCTATACTTGGAAACTAATGCATCCTACTAAGATGAAAATAAAAAAGAGAAATATACTAATAGATGGAAGGATGGAATAGGATAAAAGGTAGTGCATTATTTTTCTTTTTGAATGTACATATAATTAATTATTTTTTATTCTTTATTTATGTTTCCATATGTAATACTTTTTAAGATAGAAGTCATTAGTAATTTCACCAAATTATTCCCTTTCCATAGTGCATAAAGTGTTAAGCTCCATTACCAATGTCTTCTTTTATTAGATAAGGACTCATCCAATCTTCTCAATTTTTTCTCTTATTTTTTTTGTTTCTTATTCTTTTTCACTTCCTTTCCTAAGAACAATTTATCACCCTATACGGGCTAGTTGGGACTTCCTCCTCAACACTCCTTGTGCTTGCCTCTTAGGATTAGGGTCTCATAAGTTGTGATAGAGTGTAAAAACCCTATTGATGGGAGGGATTCCAATACATGTTCCCTTTGTAGAACATAATTCAGGTTAATAGGTTGAATTTATTTTGTAAGTAATATAAATTCATTACATTCTTGGAGAAACTATAGAAGTTAAAATAGTTCATATGGGTTCTAAGGTTCCTATAATTATTATATAAGAAAAAAACTTATGCTTGCATTTCCATTAGGATCTAGCCACAAATCCATGGAATAATAAACATGTGATTCAATCAACTACAAGAGAATTGGGCTTTTACTTTGATATTTAATCTTTTTTCTCATCTAAATTCCCTTCGGCTTATCTCATCCTCACTAGGAAATGTTTTTCTTATGTTAACTTAGGCTTGGGGAGATTCCTACATGTCATTGGATTGAATAGAGATAGTTGATTAGGTTTGGTTTGTTGAATTATCCCTTATCAAGGCTCTTGAGGAAACCTCAAGGTTACTTGTTGACTAATTATTGATTGAGTAAGCATAAGCATGACCCTTAGGTATTTGGTTCATCAATGGTGTTAACAGAGTGTATGACTTGTTGGTGTTAAAACACTATAACAGTCACTTGGAGGCATTAGAGGAGTATACATATTTGTTTAAAATGTATCCTTTTGTAGCCTTCCAAGAGTATACTCTTTTATTCATGAGGATTATCCATCAACATCTACAAATATGTTAGGATTCATTCCCTAAAACCATTAGTTATGATGGTTGTATTTATTTATTTATTCTACATGTAGGCAAACCATATCTTGAAGGATGGTTGAGCGATTTCATTTATTCTCAGGTGTGTCTTGGTTCAACCAACTCATTTTCCTCTACATCTTCAAAAATTTATAATTCTAAGACTACATTGGTTATGCATATTTCTCCAAAAGAAAATTAAAAAGGTTTATCATTTTCCATTATTTGAATTGTCTTTGTTATAATTGTCACTTGAAGGTTATCATAACCTCACAAAGTATCTCTATGAGTCATAATGTTTATGTTCTCATACCCCATTCTCTCCAAGAAGGAGAAAGGGATGATGTTTAATATAGCTCCATCATCAAGAGTTTTCTTAATACAGGTGTTATAGATACACACTAGGAAATATAAGGCAAGATCACCTCTTCTTTTTATCTCGACATTAGTAAGAATTTGCTTAAGTTTAAAAAAGAAACCATGATCATTAAAATTTATGTTGGGTAGCCTCATATCAAGGTCTACTTGATTGATTTGGTCTTGAGGAGGTGAGGTTATGTTGTTTAGATATTTTATTGGAATCACCTCTAAGAAAACCACACGACAAGAAGGAGAATTCCTTAGAATATTTATAAATGATATGTTCACAAAATTCTTCTTAAGGTCCTCCACCAAGTCATAAAGACTAATTGGAGCTAGATAGGATCTATTGCTAAGATGTTTCTACGACTTTCTATCTCTAAGATCGCAAGGTTTTCTTGAAGATTCTATTTTGAATCAACTTGATTAAGCCAAGAATATTTTTTCACCTTTAATTCCCAACTCCCTCGATCTATTTTATTCTTCATAAGGTGTAGCAACATTTGATTTCAATGTGGTTTGGTAGGAACTATTACCTTATTGATATATAGGATAAGGATCTTGATATATCCTTAAATTTGATTTATGAGGGGCAACTGGCCCTTGATGATTGTTATTTATATTTTATAGTGGGTGGAGGAACACATGTATGAATATGTGTCTTTGTTTCTCTATTATATTTGAAATAAATCATTGGTACTCTAAGCATGGTTCAGTATCATGCACTCTTCTCTAGTGAAATGATCAATATTTTTTAAGGTTTAATTCTTGAAGTTTTTAATATAGTTTGTAATGATCATTATTGTAATGTCACTCATTTTTTCTATTCCTTTTCTTGTAGTTATTCCTTGGGGGATAATCAATTAAGTTGATATTTTTACCTAGAAAATTTGAGTAATTATAACCCACATAATTGTTATTGCTATTATTATTATGGCTTGGATGGTGGGGATATATGCAACCCCATTAGTGGTATGGTTGTAATTGTTCTTAAAATTATTTAGCACTAAGGAGTTATTTTTATTGTCATGGGTGACCATCTTTCAATTGGAATCATACTCCTTACTTTCACCACCAATAGTTTCCTAATATATTCTAAGAGCACTCTTATGAGATTCTTTTTATAATGTATAAGGTAGTTTCCAAACCTCTTTCTATGCATGCCTATTGAGGGCATGCCAAAAGATACCATATAGCTCCCTATGGTCCATATTCAATGTGTTACTAGATAAATATATGAATTTCCTTCATCATGTGATGAAATGTGTAACCAACTTATTTATTTTTCTTAACACAAGAATTCTTGAATTCCTATTTCTACCAACTTGTTCATATTGATTGCAGTGAAAAAGTTAATGATGATCTATTGGAGGGAGTGGATGGATGTCTTTAAAAGTTGTTAATACTAATCCTAATCCAAGGCATTTCCTTCCAAGTTCTTTAATCTCATGACAACCCCATACAAAGGAAGGAGTTATTGAACTATTATGATGTAAGGCTTGAAAGACAAGTTGGAATCTCTTGCTCCTTTGAACGAAGGGAATTCAAGGAGAGGTTAAGACAACACCATATTATGAATTATATGGTCTAAATATTTCTTATTATATTCAAGATATATCTTTAAAAAGGGTCAGGTGTGGAGGAAGTGGCCCCTCCAAACATAAGTCGTATGGGTAGATCTTATTGCATAAATTGAGTTTAGAAAGCATGTTATGTTGATACCTAGATAAAATAAAATAGTTTGTCAAAGGTCTAGTTAGAGATTGAAAATCAAGTGGGATTGTTTAATTATGGTTACATTGTAGGCATTCCACTTAACTAGTTTAAGCTAACCATCTTAAATTATGAGGGTAAAGGAAGCATAAAAGCCTCATTAATCGCATTACATGAGCGGGAGTTGAATTAAGGGGGTATCTAAGCTACTCCCTGGCTTTATTCATTTCCACCCATAGTTAAAGGGTTAGTGTGAGGCTAGCACCTCAAAGAACTTGATCTTTCATTTACCTAGGAAAAATTATGTAGTGATCACTCATTACCCCAAACCTCAAGAGTCTTGATCTATTGAACCAAGGTAGCTATATGTTATCTTCAAGTTTCCTCTCATATGTTTCATGTCTCCCCACCATGATGTTTTTTTCAAACATGGGGGCTAATTAGCCTCATTCATTATTGTTTCAAGTTGTGTTTTGATTCTTCCCTTTGACTAGAAACTTGATTGTTTTGGAAAATTATGTTGAGGACTATTTATATTTATGAATCAATGATTAGATCTCTCTTGAGGTGATTAAATTTGTTATCAATTTGCAAATCCATGTCTATGAAGTTGGATTCCAATCTTTGAATCTATCATCAAACCAAGGCATGGTGAGCTCTTGGTTGGATCAAGTTCACTTGTACAATAAGTTCTTGATATTCTTTCCATGAGGCATTGTTAAAACTCATTAAATCATGGCCTACATAGGCCCAATTATTGTTCCATAATCACTTACCATCTAATATTGCATCCTAATACTTATACCTATTTGTGATGTGTCATGGGATCAATGGGGATGTGTTGGTTGTATGAGTGAAATATTTTTTTAAGGGACTCTATCCTCGAGGTGCTACAAGGACATATTGAGGGTACCTTGGGTACCAAAAAATAAATGAGATGACAAAGAAAATAAAAAATATGAGATAAAATTGAAAGAGATGAAAAATAAGAGAATTTTCCCAGAAGGATTTCTCCTTTAATCAAGTTAACTAAAATATGTGATACTCTAAGTTAACTCATAATAACATATGCATTGTACCCTTTTTGATGGCATGAACCAATCACTCTTGCTCTTTTTGAAAAAAACTAGTCAAGTATGGGAGATTCCCATGGACCACCCTCTTTATTTGGAAGGAGAGTTTTGTGGGTGGCAACAATATCATCTTGTTGGGTGAGGATCACATCAATAAATTCACATTTCATAAGGAGTGCCTAATGGTGTACTAAAATATTTACGTGAGGTGTTACTGGTGGTGTTTTTGGATTATCTCTCACAAATAATTGAAAAGGTGTAGTGATTTTGATTTAACTATTTGAATCACTAGCTCTAAATTTTTTTGAGCTCATTTTGAGTGAAGATATGAAAGGTATTAAGTATTCATTCTTCTTTTTTAATTAGTTCTTCCAAAAGTGCTAGTTATCTTGTACAAAATTATTCTCTCATGTTCCTCCTTTTGTGGCCTCTAGGATTTGTCTAAGGATAACCACTTATTCTTGACCCCGTTCTTCTTTTGGTGTTTCTTGTATTGGTAGATTTTATTTAATCTAATCTAAAAACTATCTCAATCCAATTTTCCTTAACTTTAGAATACATTGAACATGAAAATTTGAGATACGATGGAATTAAAACTTAAAAGAGTAGTTTTATCAAGTTTGTTTATACTTGATTCATTAAATAACAGTTGATGATTGACTCATTTAGCTCATTGAGTTTATTTGATTTATTTTATTTTGTTAGATTTTGACTTTTTTGAAGATTTTTAATAGGTTCTAAAACCTATGAAAATATGAGTCTACTATTGTGTTTTATGTTTGGTTTTTAGTTTTCTATGGATGCAATGTCAAGATGTATGCAAATAACTATCTACTCTTTTTGTTTTTTTGTTTTTTTACAAATAAGGGTTTCAAATGAATTAAATAACTAAAATATTAAATAAGTTTCATTTTTGCAATTTGAATGAATGTAGCTAAATGAATATGATTTTTCCTAAATGCAAGAGCTATATTTTGTGTTTTTAATTTAATGAGAGGACATTATTTTGAAGAAGAATGAATATTTTTTTTCAAATTGAGAGAGTAGATAAAATAAAAGAAGATTATAATATAATTTTAATCTAAGAAAGTAATTTAAATTTAATCCAATCTAAAAAAGAAATAACAAAGTTTTATAGTCCTTAGGTAATTGTAATGATATAATTACTTCTTAAAGATACTATATAGATAAAAGCTTCTATAAAATTAAGTAAAACCAAGGAGCCTATGTGAAGCTTCAAAGAATCTTCCTTGAAGTTTTTATGGTTTATATCCTTAAAGGATCCAAATTTTCTTATTGTGTCATCTCCTCACCAACTTCAAGGTACTCCTCTTGATGTAAGAAGATAAAGCAATGCAAATAGATTGGATATTTATTAGGAATGGTGTGGAAGCTTCATAATCTTCTAGTGTTATATGAGGAAGCTCAATGTTTGTAAGATATTGTGATGGATCTATGATTTAGCGTGGAGGGGGTATTTTAGACCTATGAAGGTAAATCCTATTCCTACTCAAAGAATAAAATATCACAAATATTATTTATTGAATTATTTAGAGGCATATAATACAATTAAGATCATCACCTATTCTCTTCTACTTCTTTCTTCCTGCCAAAGAAGGAAGAAACCAACCCTTATTCATATACAACAATCTGAAAATTCAACTTAGAAATGGTTTGAAACAACACAAAAATCTGCAAGATGTATTCTTCTTTGTTCATTCAAAATCTCCTTCAATTACTTAACAAGAAAGAATTTATGAAAATACATTGTTTCGCAACCATATGGGATGATGAAAAACCATTCAAAACTGAAATAAATCTTGTGTATAATAGAAAAGATCAAATGTAGAATGGTCTCCTGCAATCTCTCTTCTTTCACCCATTTTAGCTCCTTCAACCAACAATATTCATTAGAAATCATTATTGCAATCAAACCATGAAATCAACTATCTTCTTGCTGTTGTATTACACCTTGAAACCTACAGAAAAATGTCTTATTTTTCTCTTTCAACCTTCTTTAAACTGAAGCTCTCAAGCTCCCTTCACTTGGACTTCACTAGCTCACTGTCTTCCAAAATGTGGAGCTCACTAGCTCCCAAAAATATGGCCTTCTATACAAATAAAAACCTGCAACAATGTAGTCTTCAAATCCTCTCTTCAATCTGGAAGCATCTCCCCATCTCACTTGCAAAAACTCCCAAATCCATCTCCCCAAATGAAAAGGCATCATAATATAGAAGTTTTAGAATGAGAAAACCACCATGGTTTTCCAAAACCACAAGAAAAACACCTCCTTAGAAAAGCCACACCCCATTTGGATAAATAATCATAAAAATAATAAAATTACTCAATGCTCACATGTCCTTCACATGTGCACCTAAACCATGGCCAATCAATTCTAGTCAATTATGAAACCTTTGATTCTCAACAGCTCCAATGGCTCCAAATATGGACATGCAACAACATGCAAAGCTTGTGGCACAAAAATGCAATAGCATGCAATTGAACATGCAAGCACATACACCCCAAGTGGTACCACCAAGAAATGGATGCCCAAAAGGAACATTTCACCATTTAAATGCCTTGGAAACATTTACCTCAACATATTTCCTCCAAAAATTGCATTTACATATCATCACAAGGGAAAATCACATTTTTGCAAATTAAAATATTTATTTTCCACACACCATAGCCCTTGTTGAAAAAAAAAAAAGTAAATTAGTAATATTTTGGTGATGCAAGATTGATAGTACCCCTAGATGCTCCTACATCACCTACACTTAACTTCACAAATGCGAGAGGAATGGGTTTTCTAAATAGGAAAACTATCAATACATTAATGGGAGATGAAAATCACTCAAGGGGAGAAGAAAAAAAATGGTGAGTGATTAATGTTGTCGAGACTTGAGATGATTATTAATCAAAGGCCAAACTAAAAGAGAAACTACCAAAACTGAAATCCACCAACTAAACAAAATTGGATCACCCTTTTATAAGGTAGTTCACCCATTTTACTAGGGAATGTTTTCTAAGTGACCCTACATATTAACATAGGTTGCATAAGCAAACCTATAGTTGGAGGTGTAGAATGATAGTTTTAGAAGGGGAAGAAAGCTCAAAATATAGGTAAGGAGTTTGTAAGGATGAAAAAACACGGGGAAGGGTTCTAAAGGAATAAATAGGATTTTTTTCAAAATATAGAAGTTATGGGGAAAAGTAATCATGATAGATGGGTCATGAGAAGTACTACCAAACCATCATTGGACTATCATGTTGGCTCGTACGAAATAAAACCTTACAAATGTGATTGAAGATCCTACAGTACAACATAAAAGGTAATAATAAAATGAAAAGTATATCAATAATAGAAAATATGAGCAAGATAATGTACATTTGTATTAATGTTGACAATACCACCTAGAGGGAGAAACCTCCTAAAGAGTTCTCTGGATCTAATTCAAAATTATCAAGATTACTCTATCTTGTCTATGTACCACAATAAATAACATCAAACTACCTAAAACTACTACTTCCCCACACATGTGGAATAAATAATTTTATTCTAATCATTTAGTGGGGTGACTTATAAAGAATACTCACCCTAGCCATTATTTATTAATACCCTATGCATATTAGAAAAGCATTTTTGACATTGTTTCCTCATTAAAAATATTTGTCCTCAAATTTTTATATGAGGGAACCTAAAAAATGGTTGTCGGCTCCCACATTTGATATTAAAATTGTATCCCTTTCCATTGGATCAAAACATATTTGGTAGTTTGATTGCAAAGTTACCTCCCTTTTCTGAGATTGCCTATAGTTCCAAAAATAATAGTCCCACGTCATCAAAGGATTGAATGTATATCTACATCTATGTAGCTTTCCAAATAACTCACTTGATAAAAGAGACATGGAAGATTGTGTGTAACTTTTAAGAGGGTCTTCAAGTGATATTTTATAGGCCACCTCCTCTATTCCCGTTACTACCTAATAAGGACCATTAAATTTTGGACCCAACTTATGACTTACATTGTCTTTTAATGAGGATTATTTATAGGTTTATAAATAAATAAAGAAAAAATCACCAACCTTGAAACTCTACATTAACTTGTATTGATCCTTATGTTGCTTCACATGGTTTTACACCTACTATAAACCTCCTTAAGGACTTTGAGAACTTTCTCCTAAGGATACAAAGAGTTATTATTGACATATACTCATGAACTCCACATAAGCTAATAAGTCAAGGATGGTGGGGGTGTAAATAATTATATAATGGGTCAGATTGAATGTACTATAATAAGTGGTATTTCATCACCATTCAACTAGAGGCAATTGATAAGAACATTACCCCCACTACTATGAGACAAAATAATTGAGGACCTAAGCTTACAAGCATTTATTAACTCTCCATTTTTCCATCTATCTATGGATGATATGTTGTACTCATGTTTAAAAAAGTGTCATGTAGTTTAGAAAATTAATTTTAGAAGTTGCTTGTGATGGTAGGAATCACAATGAAACATGACATATCATGTAACTTGAAGACCACGTCCAATAAGTGTTATGTCATGACTATTGTAGTGTAAGGGTGAGACAAAAAATAAGCACACTTAAATGGTCAACAATAATTAAAATGGCATGTTCACCCCCAACTTAGGAATCCCCATATAATAAAATTCATGGGAATACCAACCCATGTAACTTATAGAATAGGAAGTTGAAGAGTGCCTACTTGTTTAGAAATATCTTTCTCTTTTTAGTGGTCAATCTATGAGTTCCCTAGATATCTAGGTAGGGAATCTACGAAAACTATTTTTAAACCTAAATGACCTCTTTTGTGTGTTCTTGATCACTTTTCAATATTTATTTTCAAACCCCTTTTTTGGTCCAAATAAAAGCTAATAGATCTTATTTCCTTCTTTACCTTTTTCATGTGGAGGGTTCACATTCAAAAGAAAAGCATTTAGTGTGGTACATGATATTTTCAATTTTTTTAAATTTGATGTTGTCTATCATTGGCAGAATGATCCATGTGACATCGTTAAATTAAGGATTGTGGGCAATAAGAATGTTGCAAGTAGAATTCAACATTAAAGTGAGCCCTTGCTTGAAAACTTGAGAAACAAGGATTCTCGAGATGAGGTCAAAATAGAAATAGAGAAAATTGTTGGAGAGAAAGGTATTTCTTTTGAAAAAGTCTAAGCAAAAATTATGGTATTGCACCAACAGAGATAAGAAGAGTAGCAAATCAGGAGGTACAACAATAATAATGAAAAAAGTGGTCTACTATCTAATAGAGTAAAAATACTAGAATCTCTAGATAAGGAATGTAGAGAAAAAAATTGGCCAAAATAAAAAATTACTACCTTTTGGTCTATGAGGAAGGATCTAGGTGAACCAAAAACTAGCGTAGAGTTTGGAGAGATCGAAGAAGATTTTGAGTTTAACAATTTATGGAATATAGAGCATCCAATGAACATGAAGAAGCTGATGATGAATGTGAAGAAACTGATGATGCAAGCAAAGTCAAATTTGGTTTAAGTGAGACCATAAAAGAAAAATATACTTCAAGAGCAACCATAGCCAAAAATGGATTATGAAGGTAGTCCTTTAGGGTCCAAAGGAGAAGGCGTTTGGATGATAATAGAGGCAGTCCTTAGAAAACCAATTGATAAATGCGATCTTGGAGTAAATGAAATAGACCAAGGGCTTACAAGTGTGAGTATAATCATAACATAAGATAAATACACTAGATCCAATAGATTCTAAGCAATACTTAACCATTTAAGCTATACTCCCAATGAAATACTTGAAAATATAGAACAAACATGCCATTTAAACATAAACTATTAAGAAATGCATAAAGGAACCTAGTTAAATGCCTTAAACCTCATCCCATTTAGGGATTGGTGTTGCATTGATGTGGAATGTCAGCCCTTTCCCAATCCCTAGATTGAAACAAGCATCTAAATGAATTTTGTTGATGAAAATAAGCTAATATTGATGAAAACTAAGCTAAAAGTGGATGAAAAGATAAAATGGATGCAAGATGGATGAAAGTGAGTATGTAAATGTGTAGCATAACTTTGCTAAAATGGAAGTGGATCCCTTTCTCTCCAAAATGAGGATTATTTATAGGAGAAAATGTTGAATCAAGAGTTAGGATAGATTCGATCAATCAAGGGATGAGAAGCAATGAGAGGTGAAGGCATGGATCAAAATTATCATCAAGCGATTAGAATGCAAGTTGAAATGGATCAAAGAGTTAATCAATGGCTCTTTGATTCAAAGAAGCACACTTCCTAAAAATTAGGAAGTTGTTAGGAAGTTTGTTACAAAGGAATATTCCACTTTTTGGAGTTCAAATAGAAGAATATTCTAAGGGAATATTCCCTTGCAAGTGGGAGGGTGAGGGAAAATATCAATTAGATAATTAAACAAAGTTTTAATTATGCAAGATGAGTGAAATTAGGATGCTCATTAAATAATTAATTTATTTAATGAAACGGGGTCAAATGACATTTAATTCAATAATTAAGATTATTTAATTAAATGAGAGGACATAAGGAACTTAATTAAATAATTCACATTACCTAATTAAATAAGATGAAAATTAGCGTGAAAGGGGATGAACTAGCCAAATAATATTGATCATTTGATTAATATGAGAAAATGATGTATTTAATTAAACAACTAGTATTATTTAATTAAACAGTCAAAAAGAGGTGATTCAGAACAAAATGGTGTTAGTAATCAGATTCAAGTGTGCAATATCATTCAAGACAATTTTAAGTGTCTACATTTTTCCCCTCTTTGAAGAAAGGTACTTGTTGCATTGGTTCAAAGGCTGATGCTCTTTAGATTAATGTTGCCACTCAGATCAAAAATTTAAAAATTCCTGATTTTTCGGATGCCCCATTATTGCCCCAACGGAAGGAAGGAATTAATCTAGTACCCTGCCCCCTCAAGAGATCGAGTGAAATTTTTAATTTTTGGGTTGAGATCATGACAAAGGTTTAACATTGATTCAAGTGCAAAAATAGGCTCTGAGACGTGAAAACATGCTCCCAAATGTGCAAAACGCCTCAAAATAGGCCCATAGCTCAAAAATTGATGAAACTATATTAAAATGCCATTTCCCCCCTCAAATTAGGGAAAAAACCCTATTTTTTATGCTTAAATAAAGGGGGAGGGGTCATTTTCAAATCATTTGCACTCATATCCTTAGAGAAATTATGTTGTTTTTGCTTTGACGCCTTGGTGAAATGGCGGATTGTGAACTCCCACAGCACCTCACAGGCAAGGTGTGAGAGTACCAGCGGGCATCAGATGTAGGACCTCTAATATGCAAATCAAAATTTTTCCCATTTTTGAGTTTTAATGCATTTAATGTTAGGTCAAAAAGGTCAAACAATAGATTCGTTGTATAGTGTTACTTTTATCTTGGTCGACAATGCTTTTTTCGAAGTAGTGGTACTATTGAAAATAACGTTGCTTGTTATGTATAGTGTCGCTTTTGAAAAGTCGACGCACTTTTGAAAATGGCAGCGCGGTAGATTTTAGGGTTTAGGGGAACTATTGAAATAACATTGTGCTTTTGCAAGGAGCACCACTTTTGCTTTTTAGGTTCAATGTCACTATTGAAATACCAATACACTTTTGAAAATAACGTCGCTTTTGACCTTTTGTAGTGTCACTCAAACAATAGCACTGTGCCTTTGAATATAGTGACACTTTTTATAGTTTAGGGTTCAAAACTTGAAATTTGATAAGTTTTTTTAGCAAATTTGATGTGGTACGGTTCATTTGTGCAAGAGATCACTTGATCTAGTCGAGGGAGCACAAACTTGGCATTTTTTCTTGCATTCACAATTTGACTGACTAGGTGAGGATGTTTCTTGGAGTGATTGAGCTAGGATTCATGGTCAGATGCTAGAGACCAGGACACATTTATCCATGATGTCAACGTTGATTGAGTGGTGGAATAGTGAGACTTCATCTTTCCACCTTCATATTGGAGATGCGATTGTCACTTTGGAGGATGTCTAGCACATCTTGCAAGTGTCGATCCATGAAGAGTAGGTTATCTATGACGTAGACGTCAAGATGATGGCCTGCTACAACGTACTTGGTGTTGATACCCTCTGGGTAGAGATAAAATAGATTGAATTACATGATTACAAAGGATAGGCACCAGACTTGACCTTGATTATCAGAGCTTTTATTTGTAGAGTGCTCGTGCTAGAAAAGCAGGGTTGAGGTTTCAACATTGGTTGGGGACTTGCCTGGTCACAGATGATATTGGATATGAATTGCTTTGCTTGGGGCCACATGACACTTGCATCTCTATATCACAATATGCATCAGGTCATCCACATGGGAGGACAACATATAGGAGTTGGTGTTACACTTCTACATATTTGGGCTTGGGAGCATATTGTCGTGCTTGAACCTGTTATCACATTGGCAGATATTGATATGGATGAGCCAGTAGTATACCGCTATAGAGCCATGACCACACTCCATCACATAGGTCTAGCAAATATCCTATACTGGACACAGGTTATTAATGACATTATAGTTTTTCGATGGAGACCCTAGTTGTAGGCACCGCCATGATTCGATGACCATCAACAACTATTTTATGCCCGAAAAACCAAGTACATGCAAGGTCAGGAGCATACAATGATTGAGAGGTACCTTCTAGATCGAGTTGCTCAACAATTTGGGGAGGTTTAGGATGTCATCCCCTGGGAGTACCAAGTTGTATTCACACATACCACTAGAGAGATTGATTGGGGCCTACAAGTTCCACTTTAGGTGGCGGTAGATGATTTCAGACAACTTATGCCCCAACCATGGGTATATGCTGGTTGACTATATGATGCAGGTACTACACCTACCTATGATACTTTGTGGCTACAGTTTACACTAGTTTGTTCAACAAACCCAATAGTTGGATAGTTACTTGGGAGGGTGAGGGGACAGGGTATAGGCAGAGGAAAGGGGAGAGGGCATCAACAACCTCCTTGACAACCTCCCTAAAATGGACAGGATCACAGAGATGGGCATGATGGGTAGGTCGGGGCCCCCCTTTGATTCATCCTTTGAGAAATGCACCACCACCACCACCATACCAACAACAATAGTAGCAGGCACAAGGTCTTGATCCTCAATATTCTCAGATATAGTTACTCACTACTCATAGGGAATAGTTATTACAAAAGGTACAACAACTAACAAGGGAGTGGGATGCAACCTGTGCAGAGGTCCAAAGGGTCACTAGAGAGCATGACCAGAAGTGGTAGTAGAGACAACAGGTGAATCTACAGCTTGCTCATAAGACAGGGCATCGAGTGTAGCTAGAGGCTAACACATAGTTCCAGGCATAGGCCAGACATGGCAATGTACCTGTAGTTTTGTATAGAGATGTAATAGTCAAGGCTTCACATTACAAGACTTTATACCATCAAGATTTCCCCCGAGAGTGACGATAACCAGAGTATTCACAAAGGAGAAAAGTTGCACTGACTAACTCGGTAGGACCCTCAGTTAGGCAGCCCGTAGGGAGCACCCATAGATAGTAGTCAGGTGGTCATCAGGACTAACCCCGCCATGAGGATAGACAGAGTTGAGGCTAGCCTCATAATTTTGTAGACACTTTTTGATGTACAACCTTGATATGTTACTTGTATATACATTCATTGATTGATTTTTGATAGCCTCTTGTATATCTATTTTTGGGTGATATTAACACATTGATTCTAATTTTGAATCATGACATTCATTTTTAATGAGACATATATGAGATGGTTGGATTCGATGCATATGATATAGTGTTGTAGACACTGAAAAATGTCCTAATCGTTATCATACATTCGAAACAGATTTACTAACATCATTTCCTCTTCAAACCCATCTTCTTTTCGCTTAAGTGATTAAATTAGTCTAGCTATTTAATTAATTGCATCATTTTTATCCATTAACCTAATTAATTTAATTGGGTAATTCATCCCTTTTCATGCTAACATTTCATCTCATTAAATTAAATAAATCAAAGTATTTAATTTAATTCCCTAAGTCATCTTATTTAATTAAATAACCCTAAGTTATTTAATTAAATATCATTTCACCTTTCTCCCATTTATTAAATCATTTAATTTAATAAATATCTCTTTAATTCTTCAATTCCCCTAAATTGCATGATTAAATCTTGTTTAATGAGCAATTAATCTAACTTTCCTTAAAGCAAATGGAATATTCCTTATCCCTTTTTTGCACAATTAAAACTTTGTTTTAATTTGAAAATTTCCTTTTTCCTCACCTAAAGGAATATTCTAAAGAATATCTTATTCCTCCATCATTTGAAAAAGGGATATTTTCACTTGGCTTCTTAAGCAAGTTTTAACCTTTAACCTTTTGAACAAGTCACCTTTGACCTATGTGAGCAGGTCAAAAGTGTGTTTGTTTGAGGCAAGTGTGAACCCTTGATTAAAATCTCATCATTCATTCTCGTCCGTTGATGAGAATCCATGATCCATGTCTCTCACCTCCTTCATCTTGGACCGTTGATTAATATTTTTAATCTCAACCCTTCATTCCTCATTTTCTTTCCTATAAATAGGTCACTATTTGGCGACAAATGGATCCATCTTTCAATTGCAAACTTATGTTGTTGAATCTCATATGCATTCACACTCATATTTACTCACTTTTAGCTTATTTTAGTTAACTTTTAATTGCATAATAGCTTAGAGAATCCATTAATGGCTTCCATGCATCCATCTTAGTTTGTATATGAATTAGGGTTTTCATATTTTAGCATATCTTTATCTTAGATTAGCTTAGCAATAGCATAATCAGTGCATTTTTAGCATAAAATCATGGTAACTTAGCTTGCATCATGTTCATTTTTAGCATAAAACTAGGTTTTCATACATCAACCACAATGGTTTCATCGATTCTCTTCCATAGAATCGACTGAAACAGGCTCATTGATCACGGGATTGGGAAAGGGTCATCATTTTACATCAACACGACACCAATTCCAAATGGGAGAAGTTTCAAATGGGTTAGAGTAGGAATTTAACTATTTTTGTGTAGTTTGTAGCTTTCATTTTCAATTAAATACTTAGTTTAATTTTCCAATTTGAATGATCTTATTTGGTAGATGCAGGTTTATTTGGGTAAATTATGCTTCAATTCATCATGGATTAAGTGTAATCAACCCTCAATGACAATCCTCGTCTCACATTTTGGTGCTAGAAGGAGGGCAAACCATTAACAATTTTTTGGCTCGAATTTCATTTGTTTGTTGTTTTGCAGGTTGCAATGACACTCAAAATACAAACAACAACACTATTTAAAGACCGTCGCCATATAGAGATGCCATTATAATTTGAAATTACAACACCAAATTAATGCACCAGCACTGATTTAAATCTGGCGATGCTTATTTATTTTGGAGGTATTGAAAAGTGCAAACAACGATGCTAAACTTCACCAAAGCAACGCCAACAAATTTCAAACTGCGACACCAACGCGAGTAGCGATGCCGAGCAAAATTACGACGCTATCATGCTCACTGTTTCTGCTGCAGAGCGATGCCCATTTTCACCAGAGTGATGCCCCTACTTCAAACTACGATGCTACCATGTTCAATGACATCCAACCAGGGTAAGAAATTTTATGCTTGTTTTTTTGACATGTGATTTAATTTCTTGGATTTATCTTACCACTGATGTGCTTTTGACTGTGTTATGGTTGTTAAGCTAACAAGGTTTTGCAGGTTTAAAGACATGGAGTGAAAGTGAAGAAATATTTTCTATCTTAAAAATTCTATAATTGTAACAAGTGTTTGACCCTTTGGGGCAATTATAACCCAATTTTATGCTTTCTAATTTATGCTTTAGGAAACACACTAAATTTCAATTGGGTTTAAAATGAATGCTCAAAGTTGGATAAAATTGAATCTTCATATCATCATTTTATTTTGGGCTTAAAATTTAACAAGGCAACTTCATTTTTCAATTGGTGCCTAAAACGAACTCATCACTGCTTTGAAGGGTTAAAATTTACAACTGTTTGCTATGTTTTGTTGTTTTCAACATTGTTAGTGGATGCATATGCAATTCTCTCACGCCATTTGGCGATCTTGAGAAACAAAAAAAATTCTTAACACTTTGCAAAATCACCCACATCTTTCAATTTCGATTAAAACTGAACCCCCTTGTGAGTGTGAGAAAAAGGCATAACGTATGTTCTCTCTTTGTTCATGTAAGCAAAGATGATCAAACTATGGATGTACTTTATCGCTATTCTTTATCTTTAGAGGGCTTGCCTTGGTGGGAAAAAGTACTCACCCCAAGGGAACGACCCAAGTGGTAACGAGCTAAAGCCAAGCTCTTTTAAGTTGCTATATAAAAATTTGTTTGTGATGAAAATCATAAACAATAGTTGCGGATGCATCATACCGACAAGTGCCGCCCTTAGTATCCGTGTGATACGTTAAAATCTCTTTTTAGGAAGAGACTAGGAGGCCTCTTGATTCTCCATAATCTTGAGCTAATCTTGCCACATGTATGGCCACCTTGAACGAAAGCCCTTATTAAAATCCTTTGTTTAGCAAGCCAAAATCCTAAAATATTTGTTGGTGCAAGAATGGTCATTCTGAAGCCGCCCCACATTTGTACTATTCAATTGTAGAAATAAAAAAAATCCTTTTGATCTTCAAATTTTAAGGATTTTGAGATTTGGTGGTCCCAAGAAGTGTGTGCTGTGGAGGGGAGCTAGTGTTGCCAAATCTCTAACTATTCGCATTGTCTAATGTTTGGAGAAATCTAAGTGGGGACTTAACAAATATGGCCATTTCTATCTTAGGATTGTAAATGATTGTGAGTCAGTTTAACACTTTGCTTGGTTTCAAAATGATACAAAAACAAAAATTCACTATCATCCTCAAAATTTCAAACACTTTGGCTCAAATATGGACTTCTTCAGTTAGCCTTAATATTACTGCTTGTCCTAATGAATCATCCTTAGTGATTTCTAAATATCTTGACATTAATCTTGTAAGGAAATTGAATGGAGGGCATCTCATAGAAACTCCAAGCAGTAGTGCCTTCGGTAACTTTCTTTTCGATTAGATTACCTCAAAGACACATACAACTATGTCCTAAAGCGGAAACAGACACAATTAATTTCCACATTAATCCTTCTGAGAGAATCACATGTAAATTCAACAACAAGCAATGACAGGTTCTAGAAATAGAATCAACACAGGCGAAAGATAAGACAAAAATTAGAACACAAAGATTTACGTGGGGAAAATCCTCTTAAATAAAAAACCCCACACTCCAAAGATCGAGCCATTGTATTATTCAGCAACAGAACGGTTACAATACAAATTTAGGTTCATAGCCTCTTCAGAGATTCATCTTGTTCATTCTGGAAACAACTGGTAGCAAACTCAAACATGAGAGATCAACCTTGGCATTCACGATCAAGAGAGATTCTAGCACAACTCTGCTTCTCTCTTTCTCTTCTTCGACCTCATGGCCTCGGCCTTTCGGCCAGTCACTCGGTCCTAACTATTTCTCTCTTTCTAGCTCTCAGCTCTTCAGCTCCTTAACTTATCAGCTTCCTTCAGAATGTCCAATGCATACGTATATGCATTCGTTCTCATCTTCCAACTGTTAGATCACAATCTCCAACTCAGCATCATTATCGTCGAAGATGTTTCCATTTCCTCGTGTAGATTTTCCCTTCCACACAGAAACGGTTGCAACGGTCTCACATCAACCGGTTCACATTCTGCTTTCTTGGATTGGTCCACATCGCACCACGTCAGATAGTCTTTACTCGGTCCACAATGATCAACTTGTGTCGCATGTCGGTGAGACACAAGAAGTGTCTACCCGATGCCACAAGACCTGTTTACACGTTGTTGCCAAGAGTCGTCTCCATCGGCAAGCGATTCCACCGAGCTTACAAGTTGCATTGACCTCAACATGCACTTCGGTGAGACTATCGCTATCACCAGGAGATCACATCGAGCCTTCAAGTCATACCGAAACCCATTGTATCGGCATCCATCTATTAGCAAGAGTCTCCTCAAGTTTCACCGAAGAACTCAACAATCAACAAGACATTCATCTTTCGCCAAGACCTCACATCGAGTTCTTCATGTTATACCAATCTCTGAACAACAGTCACCAAGAGTTACACTGAAGTCAGGATTCCATCGGCAAGAAAAACACCCTTCGCCAAGACATTACCCCGCAAGTTCCAAGTCATAACAAGTCTATCCTGTCGGCCAGACATATCACTTTTGCCAAGACTTCATAGTGAAGCCTTAAAGTTATCCCGAAGACCACCATTCACCAGGAGTCATACCGAACACATCCCACACCGTCGGTGAGACAAACGCTCATCGCCAAGACTTCATAGCGAAGCCTTCAAGTCATACTGATGTGTTCCATTGTCGGCAAGAGAATCAACCTTCGGCAAGACTTCTTACCGAGGTTTCCATGTTATCTTGAAACCACTATTCGCCAAGAGTCACACCGAACCAATGACCCCACGTGCTGTCGGTGAGACTTTCCACATTCGCCAAGACCTCACACCGAGGCCTTATGTGTTACACGAAGTCTCACAAAGTATAACCATTCGGTGAGAAAACCCTCCACCGCTAAGACTTCATATCGAAGAAAACGGGTTATACCGATGACTCCAGTCGCTGTAAGTCTCCCCGATGTCTTCGAGTGTCACATTTTCTCCAATAAAATCCTTCATCGCTGATACTTCATGCCGATAGGAACAAGTCATACCGATTTCTTCATCGGCCAGACAGACCAAAGGTCATGTCGATATCGGCAAGACTTCCTATCGTTGCCGAGACTTCTCACTGAAACCCTTGAGTTAGCCCGAGAGTATACCGTCGGTGAGACATTCCTCAGTCGCCAAGAGATCTTCCTGAGAGTTCAAGTCACCCTGAACCTTATTATTGGTGAGACTTCTCCCGGTCGCCATGACTTCTTGCCGAAACCTTTTGTTATCTCGAAGACTCCAAGTCGCCATGAGTCTCCTCGAAGCTCGATAACAAACCCTTCTGTCACTGAGACATCTCACTCGGAAAAGTGTTACAACAAAAGATGTAAGGCACAGTGATAGGATCCTTCAAAAAGACAAGAGAAAAGTCATAGCGACATGAGAAAAACACAAGGTAAATTGCCAATCGACCAGACAACATGAATGTCACAGCGACTGTGCTTTCTTAGAGATTTCAGCCTGTGAGATTGAGGCATATTTTCCAACAAATCTCAAATCCATATTTTCCCAAAGACAACATAGGAAATTATGGATTTAATCTCATAATTTTCATGAAATGGACATTGTGAAAGTTATGATGTTTTTGATATAAACATCTAGTTTGGAAACATAATCAAGACAAGTTTTTGTAAAATCAATTCACTTAAGCAAGATAAATTGAAAAATGAAACCCACATGATTTTTTGGAGACCAATCGCTCCTATTGAACAACCTAATATTCTTGGTGCTATAATTTAGCCAAACTTTGAACTCATTAATGGGGAACAAACCAATATCATTAGCAGTTTGAGAAGCTTCATTTTTGAAACATAGGAAAAAAATACACAATGGAGAAATGCAACAACCATTTTAGACGAAGAAGAGGAACAAGCTGATATTGAGGTTAGAAGGCCCACATTATCATCTCTCGCATGAAAATAAATATCTCCCTTTCTTCCATAAACTTGAACTGTTTGTAAATGATCTCACGTAAAATCAAGATCCCTAAGGAAAGGTCTATAGGTCGTCATTTTAGACTTAGGAATCTCACTCCAAAAGCTCTCAAGAAACACCTTTTAGCACTTCACAGAAATAGAGATAGGTTTGTAGCAAACTTTTATAGACACACTTCAAGGTACAATCCAGAATTATATGCATTCTTTTGGAGTCAAAATCCCGATCTTTTCACATGATACCAAACTCATATAAATGATTCATCGAACAATAAAAATACATAGGAGAAGATCTCCATCTCGTAACTGCAAACATAGATATCATAGTGCACAATTTAGTAGGAAGTGGACTTCAATACTTTATCGCAATCGCTACCACTTGATAAAAAACTTTTATGCTCGAGCTAGGAGAATCCAAACAGGTATAAACATTCCTATCCATCCTCTCATCTAAATCAACATTGGTTTTTTAGGATTTGAACATTTTAGAGGTCTAGCATCATTCTCACTACCTTGGTCTTGTCTAAACAAAGGTTCACGTCGAAGTCAACACCGAAGTCAACACTGGGTCAAACATTTCACTCACCCCTTCATCAAAATTTCATCCTTCACTTCATCCAACTTTGCAAAATTTTGAGTACACTAACACTTTGTGACTTGAACATCAATCAAACCATCTACTAACTTAGCTACTTTGTATGTGAAATGTATCCTTTTCCATGCACTTAGCTAAGTCAGTTATCATTTTTAAACTAGCTCCTCTTGAAGGTCACAAGTCTACCCTAAAGATTTCTAAGTTAATTAGCATCCTTTATCCCAACATCAAAACATCAAACTCAAGTCAAAAGTGTTGTCCCAAAATGTTTGCAAAGATCACTTCCCACATCACTCATCTTTTCATCCCACATTATCATCATTACTCCCAAAAGAATTAGAGCATCCCTTTTACCTAGATTTGAGTCAACTAGAGGGTTCAAACATTACAAAACTCAAAACAACTCTCCCATAGGTGACACAAAATTTATGGTAAAGACAAGATCACAACACAAGAGAATCGTGGAGAAAACCAAAGTTACATTTACCTCAAGTGGTCCAAATCCTTTAGAATTTGACCCTAGAAGTCATGTTACCCTGTCACAATAACCGTCATCTCCTTCAAGACCAATTTGAGATTGAAGACGTCATGAATAAGCCATTTGAGCTTACTAGGGAAGAAATTATGGAACATCAAGCCTTTGAAAATATAGCTGCTATCTCCCTGATGTTTGTAGCACAAAATTCAACACAAGGTTTCACAACTCCATCGCTAGGGCTAAATCAAACCTACATTCCTAGTCTTGCAACCAGTCTTGCTAAATATTTTGGTCACACTTCACTATTTGAAAGTAGTACACTTCTGGGTACCCTTGACACTAATCCTCCACCTCTAGCAACCACTTGGACACCTACTTTTGGTGCTCCTCCTATTCCCAAAGCACTAAAATAGCTACAAACACCACTTGAACTTCATTATTCCACAACCACTTCGACATTTTGGGGATACCCTTCTTCATCCACACCTATGAGTACCACAAGTGTTCCCACCGTCATGCAAAGCGGTATAGACCAAGTATCTCAAAACAACACACAAGGGCATGTCAATACTATATCATAGAACCAACCCTTAGAACAAATAGGGACATCTTTATACAACCCTCTGGTGGGACCATCCATGCCATATACCATTTTCACCTCATCCACTATCAATCCACCTGAAAAAAATCCCTTAGTTACAAACTAAGTTGCTGGTTTGGGTACAGGTTCAGATGCGAGTTCGGGTTCGAGTTCGGGTTCGCCAGTTCGACAATTTTTTTTCCTAGGGTACGAGTATGGGTACGACCGTACTATATATATATAAACATAATGATAATGCCATAGACTCATAAGCATGCTCAAAATTATAATCATATGATCATAATGCCATAATGCCATAGAATATTGAAACAATGAAATACGCCATATGGTAATACCTCATATAATTTGTAATCATATTCATAATTTGCAAAAATGTAAATAGTAAATACTCAAGTCTTAAAATGTGATTACACATTGGAAATTCAAATTACGATCAAGACAATACTTAATTCAGTATTACTATTCTTCAAATTCGTCATCCTCAATTGGTTCAATTTCATTTGAACCACTATCAATTGGATTGCCACTCCCACATGTGCATTAGTTGCCTCATTGTCATCTATAGAAGCCAAGGTAAGTTGTGCAATTGTAGCATCTAAATCAGCACACTCAGGGGTCATCTATTTTAGCTTGGAGGCAAAAAAATGGTGTTTTTGCTCTTTTGAGTTTGCAAAATGAGCCTCATTTGGTCGGCCAAGTCAATATAAGGCAATCTAGGCACTTTTTAGCGTTTTGTTTTTTGTTTTTAAGTTGATTTTTTTCCTTTTTCTTGGTTGGACGGTGTGGGTCCTCCTTGGTCCTTCTGGGTTCTCCTCGGGTTCGGCCAGGGTTCTCCATTTTCCACCCGGGTTCTCTGTGGGTCCTTCTGTGAAGGACCCACAGAGAACCCGGGTGGAAAATGGAGAACCCAGGCAAACTAGAGAAGAACCGAACCTGAACCAGAACCCACATGTAATTTGGTCGGTTTGGGGGGCTAAAATGAAGGACCCGATAACAGAGGTTACAAATTATATCAATCCAAGAAGTACCTTGATGAAAAATCCCTTGTTTACATCTTTTGCACAAGGCAATCCTCAAAAAATGGGACAATGGAATATTTTCAATCAATGGACTCAAGGTCCTAGTGTGTCATTTCCATTACAAAATTTAATGACATCATCTTTTCCCACAGTCCCCTTTACTATGCCAAATCAATCGGGACCTCACACATACATTCCTTCACCTCATTCTACCATCTTATAAGGAATGTTAAACCAAGGGCAATCCATTACCCAATCAAAACATCAATATCCATAATCCTTCACAGATGTCTCAACAACCACCTGATCCCACATTACAAGCACATGCCTTAGCTTTACAGCAAGCACAACAAGCCTATCAACAATCCATCGAACAATAGCAACAATAACAAGCAACCTTAGCAACTTAGCAAGCAACCTTAACAAAACAACAACATCAAGCTCAACAAGTAGCCTTAGCTCAACAACAACAATAAGCACAACAAATAGCCTTAGCACAACAACAAAATCAAGCACAACAAGCAGCCTTAGCACAACAAGCACAACAAGTAGCCTTAGCAACACAATAAGTCGTACAACAACAACATCAAGCACAACAAGCAACTTTATTAGCACACCAACAACAACAGGCCCAACAACAAGCCCTAGTGGTGCAACAACAACAACAAGCTCAAAATCAAGTTTTACTAGCTCAACAATATGCCCAACAACAAGAACAAGGTTCTTAAAATCCTCATCCTCACTTGAAAATCGCCAATCCAAATGCATTAGGAACATATACATCAATACCCCCATCATCTTCACAAAATATCACACCACCATACACCCCATATAACTCATCAGTCATCCCACCATATGTTCCTCCACCCAACCCAGAAGACAATCTAGCATCACAATTGAAAATACTCTCATAAGAAATGTGGGACCTTCACATGGGAAAGATAAAGAAACCTCATAAACAAAACTTGTGTCCTTATCCATTTGACTGAAACATAGCAATGATACCATTCCCTCCTGGTTTTGAAATCCCCAAATTTGACAAGTATAAAGGGAGAGGAAGTCCTGTGGACCATATCAAAGAATTTAACATCATGTGCATGGAGGTGGCTTACAACGATTCATATCTAATGTGCCTCTTCCCTCGAAGTTTAAGAGGTCATGCTATGGATTGGTTTCTCATTTTCCTCCTAGTATCAAATTTTTTCAAGAAATCACTGATAAATTCATTGATCACTACTATTTCAATCTTGACATGGATGTCGGTCTAGAAGAATTATACAATCTTAGACAAAATCAAGGAGAAAATTTTGCTAATTCCTTACAACGATGGATACAAAGAGATAATAAGAGTAAGTGGCCTCTTCCTGATGAACAACAAGTGGGAATCATCATAGCCAATCTGGATCCAAATTTGTCATTCCACTTGAAAATTCAATGCATCACATCATATGACGAACTTGTCCCTAGAGCCCTTAACATCGAAAGAGCTCTAATATCACAAGGAAATACTCAAGTTTACAAAGACAACCATCCTTCAAATAGTTCAAATGAGAAACCTTGTGTATGGGCTAAGAACAAAAATGTAACAAATGACGGTGTAGTAGACGCTAAGGTCATACTAAATGCTCCTAGACCTAATAAAAATCAAGTTGCTAAAATCCAACTGACTATGCAACAAACAACACTTCCTTAGAACAATTAGATTAGTAACACCAACATGCAATAAAGGAAAACCACTAACAAGAATAATTATCCCAAATGCAAGTACACACAATTATCTGAACCTATCGAAATGATGATGAAGAAGTTGGTAGAGTCAAATTTGATAACACTTCCCAACTTTGAAAACTACCAAGAACCAAAAGAGAAGCCATCCTGGTACAACAAGCATGATCTCTGTGACTTTCACAAAATCAAAGGACACAAAACAACAAACTACATGAAACTTAAGAATATTATCCAATATCATATCAGTGGAGGTAGCAACTAGGAACCAAGATCTTAAGATATACAAGAACCCTATGTTGAATCATAACAAAGCAAACAATAACGTCAAAGCTAAGGATTACACCAATGTGCAACATACCTATTCCAATGTAGTTGCCTCCTACGATAGCGTTATCACTATTGTTACCATCAAAGGAGGTAGCACAGAATGTGGAGTCACCATACGACGTGGAAAAATAATCGTTCAAGGAATCCCATCTCAATCTAGGACACAACCTACTTTTCCCACATCTAATCCTAGCAAGTACAATCTTCTAGATTAGCTTAAATAAACCCCTGCATAGATATCAATCTTAGAACTCTTAAGGTTATCCCCCGCACACAAGGAAATACTAAAAAAATCCTTTTCTGAGTCATTTGTTCCTGAGAACATTGATACTAATCAGTTTCAAGCTATGGTAGGGCATATCACCAACCATCTTCTCACCTTCTCTGAGCAAGATCTACCGTCACAACCATATCATAACCGTGCTTTACACCTTGAGGTTGTCATTCATAAAAACAAGGTCAAAAGAGTCTTGGTAGATGGAGGTGGTGGTCTTCAACATTTGTACCCTACAATTGATCAAAAATCTAGGCTATTCAAAAGATACTATTGAGAAGACAAAAAGTACCACCATTAGAGCATATGATGACCAAGAATGGGTATCACAAGGAATCATTGCACTTCCAATCCAAGTGGGCCCTCCTATTGCATAAACTACATGCCAAGTACTTGATCTTGATCTTCCCTATAACATACTACTTGGTCGACCTTGGATCCATGCTCTAAAGGCTTCCATGCTCTAAAGGCTATAGCCTCAACTTATCATCAATGTGTGAAGTTTCCTTTTGAAGGCAGAGAAGTCACTATCTATGGAGATCTCGAGCCTTTTTACTATTGTAAAAGAATCAAAGCTAAGTTCTATAACATCCCCAAAATACCCAAAAACAATGGACCTACACCATCAAGCTCATTTATTGACCCATCATCCCTAGCCTCTACCTCAACAACAAAAATACCCATTGTGCAGAGTATACCCAACATCAAAGCAGTGATCTAGGATGATGGTTGTGGAAAATACAAACTATTGAAAGACACCTTTGTCTTGGGAAAGTTACCTATTTCTCCTCAATCGCATGGGAAACCCACATCTAACACCAAAGAACCTGAAACAATCAAGATGGAAGCTACTACTTTAACCAAGTGAGGGGATTTGAATCAAGAAGATGTCAATGAGGAAGATATCTCTAAACTCCTCTATCAAGATGAACGGCATGTTCATGTTCTTCCCATGGAAGATGACAACAAAGGCTTACAACTAATGAAGAGCATGGGATATAACTAGAATGAGAAGCTAGGAAAAAACAACAATGGTTTACTAGAACCCATCGTTCCTGAGAAATGAATAAAGAATCTTGGCTTGGGTTGCACTACTAGCAAGGTCACACTTATTGGAAAAAGGTATTTCTGCTAAACAAGCTGAGGCTTCCTCTTGGTCACCTACATCACGTGATAGAACCTTAGATGACTTTCCCCTTGATGTTGCTAACCTATTTGAGAACAAAACCCTCTTTATGATATCCATAACATCCTTTGTCTCAAACAACCAACCAACTAAAATATAGCTAGTATACCCACAACTCATTGACATGGACCAACAAGGACCATCGAGTCTAGATTTATTCAAAAATGATGAACCAATCTCAGAATTCATGGGACTCCGTGTTAACTTATCATGGGCAGATCACAAAGTAGGCTTCAACATAGAGCTCGATATAGGGGCATACTATGGGGAGATGATTGAATCCTTTAGTTGCAAAATAAATGAAATGCAACTAACATGCAGATCCTTGAGTGAAAACCACATAGTGGCAATCTCTGATCCTAAAATAGTAAAAACAAAGGACACATCCAATGGTGAAAACCTTTCTAAGGCACCCAAGGATGAGGGATTCAGTATCCCCCTTAGTGGAATGCATCCAAAGAAGTCAATAGTACTAGCATAAAAGGTCACTCCAGTCATTGTAGAAACAAAGGAAGCACTTAAGATCACTTTCTATGTTGAATCATTAATGGATGAAGAACAAAAGAATCTAGCAAAATTCCTTAAAGAGCGAAGAGATAAATTTTCATGGTCATACACAGATATGATAGGCCTTGATCTAGAAGTGGTTGTGCATCACTTAGCAGCCTATCCCGAAGCCAAACTAGTTAAGCAAAAATTAAGGAAGATGCACCCTCAAATAGCACTCTTGGTTAAACTAGAATTATAAAAGCTTCTTGACGTTGGATTCATCCGATCGATAGACTATCCTGAGTGGGTTTCAAATCTAGTACCAGTATCAAAACCCACTGGGGGCATCATAATCTGCATTGATTTCAAATATCTGAACAAGGCATGTCCAAAGGATGATTTCCCTTTTCCAAACATCGATCTCATTGTGGACTTAATAGCTAGGCATGAAATGATGTCACTCATGGATGGTTTTTTAGGCTATAATTAAATCATAATCGCCAAGGAGGATCAACACAAAATTGCATTCACTTGTCCATGGGGAACCTATTGCTGGAATGTGATGCCATTTAGGTTAAAGAATGTAGGAGCAACCTATTAAAGAGTAACGACCCTCATCTTTCTTGACATGATCCACAAAATAGTTGAAGATTATGTGGATGATATTTTGGAAAAATAAAAGAAGAGAAGTGAGCACATACAAGTCTTAGGACCTATCTTTGACAGGATTCAAGAATACAAGGTACGACTGAATCCAAAAAAGTGTGTGTTTAGGGTCACATCAGGGAAACTACTTGGCTTTATTGTCTCACAAAGAGGAATAGAAATTGATCCAGCAAAGGTAAAAGCTATCCTAGATATGGAACCACCACAAACATTAAAGCAGATGAGAGGATTACAAGGAAAAATACATTCCATCAAAAGGTTCATAACCCATCTATCAGATAAAATTCACCCCTTTTCGCATCTCCTCCATAAAGGGATAACCTACAAGTGGGATGAAAAGTGGGATAAAGCTTTCCAGTAGATCAAAGATTATTTACTAACACCTCCAGTGCTCATGTCACCAATATTGAATAAGTCACTGATCCTGTACATCTCACTAACACTAGCAGCACTAGGAGCTCTTTTAGCACAACATGATGAAAATTGAAAGGAAAGAGCCATCTACTATATTAGCAGAACCTTGGTGGGCTATGAGATGAACTATTCACCCATTGAGAAGGCATGCCTAGCAATAGTTTTTGCTGCTCAAAATTTTAGGTACTATATGTTGGCGCATCAAATTAAGCTCATTGCAGAAATCAATCCATTAAAATACCTATTATCCAAAGCAACTCTCACAGGATGAATGGCTAAATGGGTGATGATCTTAATAGAGTTTGAAATAGAGTATGTGGAGCACAAAGAAAACAAAGGACAAGTGATTGCAGACCAACTAGCAGAAGCACCTATCTATGTTGAGAACCCTTTGATATTTGAGTTCCTCGATGAATGAATGTTCCTTATCAATCTCACAGCTTAGTTTGAAGATGTACTTTGATGGATCATTCACCCAATATGGATCAGGAGTAGGCATTATTTTCATCACCCCCCAAGGTGATTTCATTCAAAAATCATACATGCTATTATTCCCATGTACCCACAACATTGCTAAGTACGAAGCCTTGATCACATGTCTAAGGATAATAGTTCAGTGGTAGATCCAAAAGATGAAAGTCTATGGAGACTCATAGTTGGTTATCAACCAAGTCAATGATGACTATCAAACTAAAGATGACAAGCTCACTCCTTACAAGAAGATGGTGGAGAATCTCAAGGATCTCTTCATAGACATAAATTTTGAGAAAATTCCTCGCATAAACAATAGAGTAGGAGACGACATGGCAACAATTGGATCACTGCTAGACACACTGAACAACATCCTCCAATGTGAATTCTTGGTAGAACAACTTCTCGGACCAACTTTCAAAATCCTTGAATCTGACTTTGCATGTTCATTATTGGTCCTGGATCCCAGTGGTACCATGACATATTAACTTACCTTAACAGAGGAACTCTCCAATCTGATATCACCCAGAACCTTAAAAAGACCTTTGTTAAAAAGGCATCCTGATTTGTGATCCTAGGTGATACCCTTTACCGTTGAAGCATCGAAGGGACATTACTATGATGTATTAACCAAGAGGAAGCCTTACCTACTTTAACAGAAGTACACGATGGCATATGTGGGTCCCATTTAAGCGGTATGACATTAGCTAAGAAACTGTTGAGGATGAGATACTATTGGCCAACCATGGAAAAGAAGCTCATTAGTATGTGTGGAAGTGTACCTAGTGTCAACAACATGGGGATTTGATTCATGCTCCAACTCAAGAATTGCAACCAATAATCACACCATGGCATTTTTTTATAATGGGGCCAAGACCTCATAGGAAAAATCACCCCAACCTCATCCAATGGCCACAAGTTTATCATAACCTCCACTAAGTACTTTACTAAGTGGGTAGAAGCCATTCCTATGACCTACAAAATGGGGAAATAGATTGCCAAGTCTATCCTAAACTACCTTATCTGTAGTTATGGTATTCCACAAACTCTCATCTCAGACAATGAAACCCCTTTTAAAAATCAGGATGTGAAAGAGTTGTGCCAAAGATTCAATTTCCAACATCAATTCTCTACCCCATACTATCCCCAAGGAAATGGTCAAGCAGAAGCTAGAAATAAAACTATCCTAAAAATCCTAAAGAAAATAGTTAATGAAGTTGGTCATGACTGGCATCTACAGCTAAATCTCGCTCTTTGGGCTTATCAAACCAGTATCTGCACACCTATAGGTGCAACCCCTTTCTCTTTGGTCTATGGATCAGAAGCCATCTTGCCTATTGAGGTTGAGCTCCCATCATTGCGAGTATCACTACAAAACCTGATTACTGAGGAAGGATACAGAGTGCCTCAGCTAAATGAGTAAGAATTCCTAGATGAATGTCGTCTTGACACCCTTAATCATTTGCAGGTATTTCAAAATCGACTGAAACATAGCTATAACAAGAGAATCAAATGTTGATCATTCCAAATTAGAGATCTTGTCTAAAAATAGAATCAGAAGAATCTTACAGATCAAGACAACGAAGGAAAGTTTGAACCTAACTAGTTAGGTCCCTTTGTCATCATAGCAAGCTACAGATTAGGAGCATACCAACTGTCAACCCCTAGAGGTGAACCCTTGCAGGGGCCAACCAATAGATTGCATCTTTAAAATTTTTATTACTAATCTTGAAGGGTGTAAATCAAAAAATACAAAAAAATCATAAAATAATCAAAATCCAAAAAAATGAGAAAAAGGATTGAAAAAAGTAAAGAAAAAAATCGTCCTCTAGTGAAAACCACTTCAGTGGCACTTTAGGCAAGTAGCTTGGTGAAAACATGGCAAACAGGCGCATTGCATAAATAAAGCATCTCCATCTATTCTTTGGCTCTGTTGTCCTATCATTCTCTACATCACCATTTATCCCCCATCACATCCTTATCATGGCTTGACACTGTAAGGTATCATGAACCCTTTACACTACTTGGCATATTCCAAAGGTCAGTCTGTCCTACCTTTATCGAAGTAGGTTAACATATCACACTGGGGGCATTTTGTTATGAGTCATATCAAATTCTTGTATATCTTGAGGTCATTGGAAATATTACCAGAAAACACCAAAAACATTCATAAAATCTTATCTCGGAAAATCCAAAAGCATTTGAAAATCCTATACAACTAAAATCCAAAAATATTCAGAAAATTGTAAAGGAAAAATCCAAAACATCCATAAAACATCAAAATCCCTAAAAAGGTCAAAAATCAAAAATCCAAAAAATGGTAGCCTTGTCAAACTACGTCATCTCTAAGCTTTAGCGTAGGCAAGGCCATCATTGATGTGCCCCCGAGACACCCTAGGTCATTCCTTTAGTCTATCATAATAAACTGACCTCTTTCGTCTATTCATATTTTCATTTTGTAAATAGGCCGAGTCAGTCAAACTACATGGTCTCTCCATGTATAATGTAGGCAAGGCTAATCTTTGATCAGCCCCTGAGGCCCCTAGGATAGGTCTTTAGGTTAACTACTTGGTAAAAACTTGAAAATTCTCAAAACCCCCTAAACATTTGTAAAACCCTTGAAAATACCAAAACATTCAAATATTTTGAAAACCCCTAAACATTCAAATATTTCGAAAACACGAAAAAACATTCGGAAAATGGAAAATCCAAAAACACTAGAAAACATTCAAAAGACCTAAAAAGCCTCAAAACATTCAGAAAACCCTAAACAACCTCAAAAAATTTAAAAATCCTAAACATCCATATAAACTTTCAAAAAGCCCAAAAAAAGCCTCAAAACATTTCAAAATACCAAAAAAACATTGAAATATTCCAAAAAATCCAAAACCCATCCATCCCATTTTGTTTTCACCTGTAATAAACTTTCACCCATAATAAATAGATTATCACCTTCAACCTTTGGTGAAACAAGTAGAAAGCAAGTATAGCAAGTTGTAAAGTGCAAACTTAAGTGTCAAAATCTAAAGTCTAGATCATAGATAAATGCATCAGTGGAGTTTATGTCACCAACTCATCTTAGCATCATCATCCTAACATCAAACAACCTCTGATTAGCATGTCCTAGGATGTATCCTTCCTGCGATGGACATCAATATTAGGCATCACTTTAGCTAAACTTAAAATAGGCAAGAGATATAGATAACACTAACTGTTTGTCTTTGATCTTTTCTTGTGATTTATCTTAATGACCCATTCCGAGGACCTCTCGATGATGTCTAACAAAATGATTTAGAGAGAAAGGAATGGGGCATCGATCATTATCTTTCGTTTGTTGTGCTTTTGGGTACTCTTGTAAAATAATCTTGGCGAATACTTGCTTAGTTGTGTTTAGGAAGGTCATTTAGAGTATGTTGTTGACTATTGTGTATGCTTTGGTCCAATATGTGCTAAACTTCTAACTTGCATTTCAATGATGTTGTTGTATGTCAAGGTGTGAACAAGAACTATCCTATCTATTTTCCAAGTCAAAGTCCATTACACTAGATACAATGTCGTCCTGGTTATTAATACCTTGATGCATTGTATTTGTGTTATATCAAACAATAAGGAACGACGAAAAAATCCCAATCTTGAAGTGTGAGGAACTGATCCTGCATTTTGCATTGTTTCATCACCATTCCTAATAAAGTCTCGATGGATCAAGGAATTGTTGGATCTTTTGAAGCAATCATCGAAATCAATGGTCATTCATTCTTTATTCTTCTATCTTCTCTCCATGCTAACCTGGTATCATGACAGCCAACAAAAACATCATCAATCCATCCACCTTGCATCCACAAACCATCAACATACATGCATCTCATAATCATAGCATAATCATAAAATCCATCTCATAATCATTGCACATCATACATTTTGTATTATCATTTAAGTCATGATGAATAATATACATTTATTATTCTAAGCATCTTAAATCGTTGCATATCATAAGTATTTGCATCCATACATCCACATTCATAGAAAATACACAAAAAGAAATACATCCATATCATTCTTTCCATGGCATATCGTGAAAAGATAAAAAAAGAACATAACATTACGTCCATCCATATCATGATCATCGCATATCACATAGGCATAAATACAATGCATCCATACATAATAAAGTATAAGCATCCATATCATATCCATCCATACATGAAATAAAGTGAACACATCATATCATAAATCATCTGCATCTGTATCATATATATCAAAAAATGAATGTCATGGTACTTGATCAGTGTATGTATACCGATGATAAGTACAATATCCACGAGGCTATCAAAAAGGAGCCCATGAATGTATATCTATGATGAAGAATGGGGGAAAAATAAAAAAATGTCTCTACATAATAGCTAGCCCTGATGGCTGATACCCTCTCCAACCTGTCTCTCAAGTTGATCCTTTGCTCGCGACCGTGTGTCATTGTGCTACGAAAAATCCAGCTTTCTCAATGTCGCTAGTACATCACAATGATAATGCTGCCTATAATATGCAAGCTCTATAATTGCCTCTTTGTATAAACTGGCTGACACTGTATGACCATGAGTGGCCACCATCATTGCCTCAATCTATTGGCACCGAGCAACCTCCTGGTCTCTCTCTCTAGTCACAGCCTGTACTTGCTGTAACACTTGATCTCTCTTAGCTGTGAGAGAAACCACTTGTTGTCATGCCTAGTCTCGCTCAACAGTAAGACCTAAAATCTATTGGAAGGCTTCATCCCACTCACCAATCAATGTATGCACCTATTATATTTGTGCATCTCGAGCATCTAGTGGTGGTGGTGCTCCTAGCTACTGTTGTATAACTGGAGGCTGCTACTGTACCATGGGTAGAGCCCCCATAACTTGACTATCCTAGCCACCCTATCCTCTACCTCTAGGTCTTCCTCTGGGAGGAACACCCACTGGATCTATCAATCGTCGGGGAGGAACAAACCAAGCATCATATGCAGGCATAGTCTAAGCTACTGCCTGTCCCTGATCGTATGCCCAAGGCTGAGCCACCAACTACTTAAAGCTCTCGACTGCCTTAGGAGCTAGAATGGTCAGTCCCCCATGTGGAAACCTCTCTGGCCAATCTCACAAAAATGGCCCTATACGCATCATCAAGTCTATCCTGGGCCTCTCTAAACTACCAGGCTACCATGTCTAGTAGATATCTCTCAATAATGTGGTGCTCGTGATCCTACATATATTGGGTCTACTTGGCAAAGTATAGCTATTGAATATTATCAAACCATGCCAACATCTGTAGCCATGGGCACCAACGATAAACTGTCATGTCATCAATCAACCGTCACCAATACGGGAGCCTAATCTATCCAGTGTGCCTCAAAGTGATGGCACCTCTGTATCTCTAAATGATAGGCTGGCTTGATGTCTGCCATCTAAACAATGGGTCGGAGCATGACAATGTGCTCCGACACCCAAATATGTAGAAGAGTCACCCCTGCACCAATGGCTTTCCCATCACAATAGAAAAAATCATGCAAATCACGATACAAGGAAGCTAGCATCATGAGTCCCCATGCAAAAGTGTCCTCCTATACAACATGCAATGCCATGCTAGGCCCATCCTGGGTTGAATCCTCTGCTGCATCTGTCTGGGGAAATCAAACCTGAAATGATGGTTGCGACGATCAATCTGAAAGTTGACACATGATCTCTATATGACTCAAGGTTGATCTATAATGTAACCAAAGCAATCTGATCCATCTCCATGACCTCAAGGTAGGCATCAAATCCAACATCAACATCATAGATCACACGATCTCCATGAATTGGCAAACGAAGGATCCACCAAACATCCTCCAAAGTCACCATTGTCTCACTTGTCAGAAAGTGGAAGGATGAGGTCTCACTGTGCCATCTCTTGCACAAAGTAATCATCATCGCTAAGTGTGTCCAAATCATAGGCGCATACATGGCATACCAAAGGCCGATCTCTCCTTGGTGCTCCTAGCATAACTTTAACAAATCATCTAATCTCTCTAGCATGGTGGGCCGGTGCTCCCATGACATCAGTGGTGGAAAGACCTCCTGCATCCACGAAGTGCACGACGTCAAGAAATCATCAAAATTTAACTCAATTTAAACTTTATAGCCCATAAATCACAAAAGCGTCTTTGTTTTCAATAGTGTCGCTATATTCAAATTTCAAATTGTGACACCCAAAGCATTTAAAATTACAAATCGAAACATGCATTGCCAAATAAATTGGCGTCACGATTTAACCTTTGGCATACCCTAACCCTAATTTCTAAATTAGCAAATGTGTTGCCATACAAGCATGCATCACTATTTAAAATTAGAAACACTAATTTTAAATCGTGAATAGCATTGCCATATAAATATGTGTCTCTATAATTCATTTGGGCATTGCCGATTTCAATTTTTAGCGACGCTACCAAAGTTTGAACTTTAAAGCGTAATAAATACATCGAAAAGTTAAATTTAAAATCAAGTTCAGAGTTACATACCGGTGGTCCTGCACCTGGAAGCTATTGGAACTCTCGAACTCGGTTGGAGATGTGCCCAAGAAGCTCTCGGCATGCCATTTCGTCAGAGAGTCAGAGCTCAAAATAGAAAGAATCTCTTAAGTGTGAATGCACAAATGAATTGAAAGTGACCCTTATTGGCTTATTTAAGCTAGAAAATTAGGGTTTTTTTCCCTAATTTAACCTTGAAGATAGGGTTTATCATCATTTTCACCAATTTTGCCAATTTGAACCTAATTTTGCAACATTTTTTGCATTTTTGGCATTATTCTTGCATTCCAAAACCTTTCTAGACCCTCGGGGAAGCTTTTCACCTTAATCGAGAAATCAACCCAAAATTGAAAATTTTTGCCCTATTTCTCGAGGTGGTAGGGAATCAACTTTATCCTTCAGCATTGGGTCATCTAAGAAATAATTATTTATTTATTTAATTAGCAGTTTTAATCCGAAAAGTGTTATTCTTTGAACCGAAGCAACAGGTACCTCGCTTCAAAGAGGGGAAAAGTGTAGACATTGAAAAATGTCCTAATCATTATAATACATTTGAAACAGATTTACTAACATCATTTCCTCTTCAAACCCATCTTCCTTTCGCTTAATTGATTAAGTTAGCCTAACTATTTAATGAATTGCATCATTTTCATCCATTAACCTAATTAATTTAATCGGGTTAATTCATCCCTTTTCATGCTAACATTTCATCTCATTAAATTAAATAAATCAAAATATTTAGTTTAATTCCCTAAGTCATCTTATTTAATTAAATAACCCTAAGTTATTTAATTAAATATCATTTCACCTTTCTCCCATTTATTAAATCATTTAATTTAATAAATATATGTTTAATTCTTCAATTCCCCTAAATTGCATGATTAAATCTTGTTTAATTAGCAATTAATCTAACTTTCCTCTAAGCAAAGGGAATATTCCCATGTAATATTCCTTATCCCTTTTTTGCATAATTTGTTTTAATTTGCAAATTGCCTTTTTCCTCACCCAAAGGAATATTCTAAGGAAAATTCTTATTCCTCCATCATTTGAAAAAGGGATTTTTTCACTTGGCTTCTTAAGCAGGTTTTAACCTTTAACATTTTGTTCAAGTCACCTTTGACCTGTGTGAGCAAGTCAAAAGTGTGTTTTTTTGAGGCAAGTGTGAACCCTTGATTAAAATTTCATCATGCATTCTCATCCATTGATGAGAATCCATGATCCATGCCTCTCATCTCCTTCATGTTGAACCGTTGATTAATATTTTTAATCTCAACCCTTCATTCCTCATTTGCTTTCCTATAATTAGGTCACTATTTGGAGACAAATGGATCCATCTTTCAATTGCAAACTTATTCTGTTGAATCTCATATGCACTCACACTCATATTTACTCACTTTTAGCTTATTTTAGTTAACTTTTAATTGCATAATATCTTAGAGCATCCATTAATATCTTCCATGTATCCATCTTAGTTTGTATATGAATTAGGGTTTTCATCTTTTAGCATATCTTTATCTTAGATTAGCTTAGCAATAGCATAATCAGTGCATTTTTAGCATAAAATCATGGTAACTTAGCTTGCATCATGTTCATTTTTAGCATAAACTAGGTTTTCATACATCAACCACAATGGTTTCATCGATTCTCTTCCATAGAATCGACTAAAATAGGCTCATTGATCACGGGATTGGGAAAGGGTCATCGTTTCACATTAACACGACACCAATTCCAAAATGGGATAAGTTTCAAATGGGTTAGAGTAGGAATTTAACTTTTTCTGTGTAGTTTGTAGCTTTCATTTTCAATTAAATGCTTAGTTTAATTTTCCAATTTGAATGATCTTGTTTGGTAGATGCAGGTTTATTTGGGTAAATTATGCTTCAATTCATCATGGATTAAGCATAATCGACCCTCACTGACAATCCTTGTCTCACAGGTGTTCTATCATTTGATGTGACGTTTCATTTATTTCATGCTTTATGTTCATGTATGGATGCACATGCTATGGATGGATGGAGATGTTTATGTTATGGATGCGTTTCTTTAAATTTATGCATATGATATGATGTAATGTATAATTTTATGATGTGATGCCATGCAATATGGAATGTATGATTTATGTTATGGATGCAATATGATGGAAGGTTTATTATATTTTTTAGTATCTTTTTATATGACATGCTATGAGATGGATGCATTTCCTTTTGCGTATTTCCCATGTGATGATTTCATTCTTATGATATGTTGATGATTATGATATAATTATGTAAGATGTACGTATGCTAACAGTTTGTGGATGCAGGATGGACACATTATTATTTTTGTCGATTTTCATGATACCATGTTAGTGCAAAAAGAAGGTAGAAGAATAAAATGGATGGATTAACCATTGATTTTGAGATTGATTCAGGAGTCCAAAAAGTCTATGAGTCTTTGAGACTTTATTAGATATGGTGACAAGACTGATAATTTTCTTGTGTTAGGGATTGGGATACTTCATCATTTCATTCCTTATTTTTGATATAACACATAGACATGATGCATCAGGGTATCGATAACCAGGATGGCTTTGTATCAAGTGCGATGGACTTTGACTCTACAAATAGATATGATAAGCCTTGCTGAAACATTGACATACATAAACCTCGTTGGAATGTAGTTATAAGTTTAGAACATTTCAGACCAAAGCATATGCAATAGTCAATAATCTATTCAAAATGACCTCCCTACACACAACTAAGTAAGTATTCTCCAAGATTATTTTACAAGAGCATCCCATAAGCACAACAGACAAAAGATAATGATCGATGCCCCATTCCTTTCTCTCTAAATCATTTTGATAGACATCATCGAGAGGTCCTTAGAATGGGTCAATAAGATAAATCATAAGAAAATATCAAAGAAAACAATCAATGTTCTTTATATCTCTTGCCAAAAGGTATAATGTGTTTTGAGGATAAGAATTCAAAATGATTTCCAATGACAATGACCAATGTTAGAATGATATATCCTAGGACATGTTAGTGGATGCTGGCTATTAATTGTAAGTTGTTTGAAAGGTCGTTGATATAAGGTTCGACTAACATGTTTGATAATGATCAAGAGTTTGATTTTTCAAGTTTAAGGTTTGCTTTCTAGTTATTCTTTCACTTGTTTTTGCTTGTGTTACCAAAGGTTGAAAGTGATGATTGATTTATTATGAATGAACGTTTATTGTAAGTGAAAGTGAAATGGGATGGATTTTTTTGGACTTTTTGGAATATTTCAGTGTTTTTGTAATGTTTTTGAGGTTGTTTTTGATATTTTGGGTATATGTGAATGTTTAGGTTTTTAGGTTATGTGAGGATTTTTAGGATTTTTGAATATTTTCCAATGTTTTTGGTTTTCAAAATTTCAAATGTTTTTTGTGTTTTTTGTGTTTTGACCAAGACCTAAGAGGGAATGACTTAGGGCCTCAAGGGGCTTATCAAAGATTAGCCTTTCCAACATTTACACACAAAGACCATGTAGTTTGTCTGACTTTGATCAGTAACCATTTATTGATGAGATATGAACATTGAGGGATTGTCAGTTTATTGTGATGGAATCCTAAAGACTAACCTAATGCGTCTTAGGGGCACATCAATTATGGAATTTCCTACATTAAGCTCAGAGACAATGTAGTTCGATAAGGTATGATTTTGATGAGATTTGGATGTTTTGGATTTTTGACTTTACAAGATTTTGATGTTTTTGGATTTTTTGATTTTGCAAGTGTTTTTGGATTTTGATAATTTACAAGTGTTTTTGGATTTTGATGAGTTTACAAATGTTTTGGATTTTTTGAGGATAAATGATACCTAGATCATGATGCCAATATCATGTTGTGAGAAATAAGACATGGATCAAGAGTTATTAAAAAACAAGAGTGTGCTAACCTACCCCCAGTGTCTAGCAATAGCAATGTTTCATAGTTTAATGAACAAACCAAGATATGTAATGTATATGCAAAGAGTTCAATAGAGTTTTATCATGCTAGATATGGCCTATGAGACTTCATGAGAAAAAATGGTAAAAGAGCTTGTCAAAAGCTTGCCATGAGTAGAGTTGAAGTATACTCAGATCTTTCTCAGGATCAAGATAAACTGGAATATTTGGATAAAGCTAGATTGGATGGATGGAGGGAACATTATATTTATCATGATAAGGATGAGATACTTTTGGCTAAAAAGGATCATATAGATGCTTGATTCTACTCATGACATATTTTTTTCCAAGTTTTCATCATAGTGCTTGCCCAAAGCACCATCATAGTGGTTTTCACTAGAGGAAGATTTTTATTTTTACTATTTTCTTGATTTTTTGATTTTTTTAGAAAATTTTACCCTCATGTTGAACCACCTAGAGGTACTGATGTAGAGGTCACTCTCATAGCATGCCAACAATATCCTACTTGAAGAAGTTGCTTCGCTAAGATATGAGAACTTGACTGCAACTTTAGAGAACTCTGATCTACCTTATTGGTACCAAAATTAACCTTGTCTATGTGCGCCCATCGCAATATAGTGCCTTTAGAATGCTTATGATGAAGAGTAGTTTCCAACTCAATGTTAATGCGAGAATTGGATATCATGAATGGAGTGTATGGTGTCGTGCATGAAGGAATATGAGATGGATTGGTCGATGGTTTGGAACCTTCAACTCTCCAAACTTGGAAAGATGAGCAATGATGAGTAGATATGGTTGTTTTCATGAAATTAGGACCAACCACTTGATATACTATGTTTATCGCTTGAGAAGCCTGCTTTTGTATTTGAGGATGTCCTTGATGGATACAATTCCCTTTTTAAATTTTCCCCATAGTTTTTTGCTCATACGTTTGGACAAGGATTGGGTATTGTCATGTTACCATGCCCCTGATATAAGCTAGTTTCTTTTGATTTTGCAAACTTTATATATCTCACTAGTAAACGTGCTTTTAGAGTCACTTGTATGAGTTCTCCATTGTAGGATGTATCTCATTAGCAGACCCTTATCTAATAAAGACAAGAAAAATGTGTTTTCTCTTCACCCAAGATCACACAAAGCACAAGGGAAGAGGATACATAGCAAGTTCTTGGGGTGACCAAATTTTTTTGTAAACTTAAAGCACTTCTCTTCACCAAAGATCACACGAAGCACAAGGGGAGTGGATACGCAGTAACATTTCACACAAGCACGACAAGCATGAAATACACTCATTCATTTTAGATCCTCAAGGAAATGATGACTTCATTTTAATAGCACCAAAAAGAAGTGTATGTTTGTATTGTTCAATTTTAAGCCAACATTGCAATGGTGAGGATGTACGGATTCAATTTTAACCAACTTTGAAATATCATAGCATTGTAAATTTTAAACCCAATTGAAAGCTAGTTGTCATAAAGCATGAAATAAATCAACATATGATGGGTTATATCATCCATTAAGTGTTTAAAAGACTTTTACAATAAAGATCAAGTGATAATTTACTCCTTTACTTCAAGATTTTGCTCCTCTCCATACCTGCAACATAGTTAGCCTTACAGAAAAATACTAGAAGTTAGTAAATGATTAGAGAGTGGATTAAATTAAAAATTCAAAGTAGACATGTAAATCTAGCTCTTTGTTTTACCTTGCAATAGCATTGCTATGCCACAAAAGTGCCTCTCTCTCAGATATCAAAAGTGCCACTGTATAGCAAAAGCACCACTGTAATGCAAAAGCACCACTCTGGCGAATTTCAAAAGTGCCCTTTTGTTGCACCTATAAAAAACTAGAGTGATCAAAAGCGTCACAATATCAAAAGTGCCTCTCTATTAGAAAAATAAAAAGCATGGGCATAAAGAAAAAGCACCATTGTAAATAAAAAGCAATGATGTATGTCAAAAGTGCCACTGTACAGTAAAAGCATCGCTCTGATAAACAAAAAAAGCGTCGCCCTACATACAACCTGCAAATCATGGGAAACTCAAGGAATTTTTTTCAAATTTGCTTAGTTTTTCCCTCCTTCTAGTGCAAAAATGTGAGTATAATCATAACATAAGATAAATACACTAGATCCAATAGATTCTAAGCAATAATTAACCATTTAAGCTATACTCCCAATGAAATACTTGAAAACATAGAATGAAGATGCTATTTAAATATAAACTATTAAGAAATGCATAAAAGAACCTATCTAAATGTCTCAAATCTCATCCCATTGGGGGATCGATGCTGCATTGATGTGGAATGTCATCCCTTTCCCAATCCCTAGATTGAAACAAGCATCTAAATGGATTCCATTGATGAAAATAAGCTAATATTGATGAAAACTAAGCTAAAAGTGGATGAAAGCCTAAAATAGATGCAAGATGGATGAAAGTGAGTATGCAAATGTGCAACATAACTTTGCTAAAATGAAAGTGGATCTCTTTCTCTCCAAAATGAGGAGTATTTATAGGAGAAAATGTTGAATCAAGGGTCAAGATTGATTTGATCAATCAAGGGATGAGAAGCAATGAGAGGTGAAGGCATGGATCAAGGATTCTCATCAAGGGATCATAATGCAAGTTGAAATGGATCAAAGAGTTTATGAATGGCTCTCATTGATTCAAAGAAGCACACTTCCTAAAAATTAGAAAGTTGTTAGGAAGTTTTTTACAAAAGAATATTCCATTTTTTGGAGTTCAAATGGATGAATATTCCAACAGAATATTCCCTTGCAAGTGGGAGGGTGAGGGAAGATATCAATTAGAAATTAAAACAAAGTTTAAATTATGCAAGATGAGTGAAATTGAAAGGGAGGTCAAATAGAATTCAATTCAATACTTAAGATTATTTAATTAAATGAGAGGACTTAAGGAACTTAATTAAATAATTCACATTACCTAATTAAATAAGATGAAAATTAGCATGAAAGGGGATGAATTAGATAAATAATATTGATCATTTGATTAATAGGAGAAAATGATGTATTTAAATAAACAACTAGGATTATTTAATTAAACAGTCAAAAGAGGTGATTCATGATGAAATGGTGTTAGTAATTAGATTCAAGTGTGCAATATCATTCGGGACAATTTTAAGTGTCTACAACAAGTACAACTGAAACAATTCATTTTGTTAAAGCTTCAAATCCTAATCCTCATGGTCAGATACAATCAGAATTAGGACATGCCCATGGTGGAGAAACTAGTGCAACTAGCAATGCCATTGGTAGCGATGGTATGGGTAGTAGTACTAGTAGTGGTCAACATGTGCTACAACAAAAAATTATACACAAGAGACCAACAATACAAGATAATACACAAATACCTAGTGATCAAGGCATATAGAAGAGGAAAAGGATTATGACAAGTCCAAGCCCAACTACCAATACCAGTACTACTACTACCTTAATTTCCAGTTCCACCCCAAAGGAGTTATTTCTAGGCACTCCTCCAATTAGCGTGGCTACAATAACAACTACAAGTACTCCTTCACCATTCAAGTATTCTATTATTTTTGCATCCTCGAGTTTTGATTACAATGATGAGTTTAAAAAGAAATCAAAGTTGTATATAAAAAAAAGGAAGCAATTGATAGAGAGTTTGTCTACTGTAACTTCAGATCCTGCAAAAACTAGGGTATTACCCACATTTGACCCAAATAAAGAAATCATGGAGTACATGTTTTTTCCCATAGTTCAAAATAAATCAAAAAATCAGATGGATCGCTCTAAGTTTCAGGTGAACAGTTTCTAATTGGATTTTTCTGGATACAAAAATTATGAAAAAATTAATGTATCAAAGAAAAACAATGAATTGGTGTACAAATCATTTTTAAAGCAAGAGAGAGAGAGAAAAAAAGGTTACAATTTCAAATATAAAAGTTATGGGAAAACCTAGAAAATGAGAAAGCAAAGAGGAAAGCAATAGATAACAAGAGCAATGAACTAGAAAAAAGAATAAAAGAAATCTACCTCTACATCTATAAGCAAAGAGGATAACCAAATAGAGATGGAATTGAATGAACTGAAGCAAAGGTTAGATGAGAGAAAAAAATGATGAGGAAAAATCCACTTCAAAAAAATTAAAACAAAACCCAACGAAAGCAATCAATGGTGGGAACAAAAATTGGAGGAAGAGAGAAAAAATGAAAGATTGGCAGTAGAGTCGAGGGAAGAAAAAAATGAAATAAACTCTTGTCAAAATGAGTTAACTACATAAATTGTAGAGAAACAATGAGGCATATGAATTTTTTTTTTTGAGAGGAAATAATTCAGAGGATTGATTATTTATGTGAATTATTTAAATAGATTGATGATCTGATAGTACATAATAGGAAGCTCAAGGATTATTTAATGGAGAACAAAAAACTATTTTCAATAGAGAAAACTACAAATCAATTTCAACAAACAGTCTACAAAGCCAGTGACAATGAATTAAAATCAAAAGGAATTAATAATTGGATTGATGCCTCAATGAAGTTGTCATCTATCATTCAAAAGTGTTTGAGAATGCATGAAACAGAGGAATTTATGGATCTAACTGTAAAAAATATGAAGTTGGATGAAAAGGTGAGGAACTTGACAGAGCTTGGTTTGTCGAAGGCTTTTGACACAACCAAGCGATTCATTGGAAAGAATTATTTTAGAAAGAAGATGGAGGATGCAAGGAAGATTGATTTGGACTAGTTTCCTCTAAACCTAGATAGGGTGAACTATTTGGATTCCATCAAACCATTGATAACCTTGAATGCAAATTTGACTGAAACATTCAAGTCAAGTTCCAATTTTTTAATCAGGACTTGTTAACAAATTTTTAAGTCAGACATTAGTTAGAACAAATGACACTTCCAACAACTTAACAGTGGAACTCGCTCGAAAAGCTGATAGCATGATTTGATAATATGAGTTTCCAAGTTCCAACTCAGCTCTGTGTAGAGTTATCTTTGAGCAAGATTTTGTATTGCCTCTATGTATTCCTTCATTTGAAAATCAATAAAAAACTCAAATTCAATAATGTGTTCAATTATATGTATTATTTATTTTCTCAATTGAAGAAAAACTATGGTTTCAACTACTAGATACACATTAAATGATTGTTGATGTTCATTGTTGTATATGATATTGTTGTTAATATGTTATTAAGCCATTGAGTTGAGTGATGAATCACTAAGTGCATGTTTAAGACAATTAAAATATGAAATTATTAATAATATGCTAATTTATTCAATCTGATTCATAATTTCATGGAATACATATAAAATATCATCAACTACAGTTTGAAATATAAAATGCAGTATAAAATTTAAATACCTAGAAACTGTTAAATCCTTGGATAATCGTTAAAATTCAAAATCTAGATTCTACATTTGAAATTTGAAATAGTGGAAAATAGTAGTACCTTAATTTATTCAATCTGATTCATAAATTCATGAAATACAATATAAAATATCATCAATGACAATTTGGAATATGATTCATGAAACCCTTGTGTTCTTGTTATATTTTGTTATTGACTGGTTATCCAGATTGCCTTTTTCTTAAGTTGCATTGTTATGTCACAACCCCACGTGTTTATCGGCCCCGCATACCCTATTACCTGATAGGTCCAATCATTATGGAATTTTATTTCATGGTCCCACATTGAAAATTTAATTCTACACGTGGTATTATGGTCATCTAAGTTGCTCTTATAAAAGTGGTCCCTACCTCTTTTTGCGCTTCCACATTATGATTTATGATGAAGAGAAAAAGGATTGTAGAATTGTGGAAGGTGTACAAGTATCACAAGTGGTGACTAACTCTAGGGCATGAGACAAATTTCAGAGAGTGTTGTGTATAGGCTCCATGGAATGCTGGAATGTGGTGGAAGATTAAAGGATTCCGTAAGTCTGCGGGCCAATAGCGACATGTCCTTTTCTTTGTTACGAAATCGTGGAAGGACACTGTGTGACAATATTCTCACATGGGACGTGGGAGAATCATATTGGAGAGAGGGGATGGTTACATCCTTTTCAAGAAAATCAAAGCTCCATAGAATGTTGGCACAGGGAAGAAGACTACAAGTTCACGGGCCCATTGTGGCATGTCCTTTTCTTGGTTGCGGAACTATGAAATGAAATTGTGTGATGATATTATCATGTGGGATATGGGAGAATCTTATTGGAGAGAGGGGACAATTGTGTCCTTTTCAAGAAAATCTAGGCTTTACTCATCATTGAGATTTTTACTTCCCTTCTAGATGGATGATCCACATTCAAAATCGATAAATAGGTAGACGAATGAATTTCCCTCACATGAACAAGAAGTAATGGCGAATGTGATGGACGATGGCTCATATTTTTAGTTAATTTACTTCATTAGTTTTTAGTTAATTTTTTTGGTCCGACATAGTAGAAAAATACACATACATGCACCATTCCGTGTCAACTTGAGCTCTGAAAAATTAAAAAATAGGTATGTCCTTCTTGGAAAAAATCACCATTTTTTAAGTCTTGAAGCTCATAATCAAGTGACAAATATACAAAATTTGTTGCGTAAGATTGTAAAGTCCCAACAAGATACTGTAGAAATTTGTTTTAAAATTATTCTGGAATTATGAGTCAGTCAAACACCCAACCCTTTGGCTCTACATCTAAAAGACCCTTTGAGGATGATATTATGGTGCAGTTTCCAAGTTCCTCGAAATAGCTTGTGTGTAACCTTGACCCTAATGTAGTAGAGAGGATGGTGGACATAGCCAAAAATTAAAGAGATGCTAAGCTAAAGAATCAAGATGACATAGTCACTGGGTGGGAATTGTTTGTACATTAGTATGGAAAAAGAAACTACCATTCCCTTACCTCCAATGCATGGACCTATGATTTGGGGAAGATGGTTATTCCTAATGTCTTTATAAATGTGGAAATCATTAGACACCTTGATTTTGCGTATGATGAAAATATCAAAGTAATTAGGGCATTGGATGGAAGTGTCCTTATGGATATAACCAATTATTTTATTTTTGAGGTTTTTAGACTCAATGTGGCTGCAAGTAAGGTTATAGACCTTGCTTCTATCAGAAAAAAAATATCGACAATATAGAAGTAGCTTCAAAGTAAAATGGATCCCTAGGTTTAGACAAGAAGGGTTAAAAGGAAACTCATTAAGAATCCCTGATAACAAACATGAGCCTTTTGATGTCAAGTATTTTGAAGACTATTCCAAAATAGCATATTGGGCATTATACCAGGTGTTGGGAGAAGATGCAAACTCAAAAATGGAGATACATCTTATTTATATGGCTGTTGATATACATCCTTTTTTCAATAGTGACTTTGACTATGCCAAAATTTTAGCTGAGGCTATTCACAATCAACTAGTGGACATAAGAGAAGGCACAGTGGTAAGGATCTAGAGGTTAATTTCAAGTGGTATTCTCTCCTTTGTCGTATGATTTTATACAAAGGGAAAGATCATTTCAACAAAGATTTACAACTAAACATGAAAGATAAAGAGGGAAAATATATCCTAATTTGCAACGTTGGACCTATATTTGGGACAAACATTGTAGTGCATTCAACTATGCTACTTTTTAGAATTTCTTTGTAAGACAAGTCATGGCAAGGCTAGGTCTACTTGGAATCAAATTGCACAAGGAAATTTTGGATTTCCTTAGGCCCAAAGATAGGAGGTTGGAGTTAGGATTATGACATAACTGGGGAGATTATTACCTCTATGATAGGTCAATTGTTATTAGAATGTATGGGTTCCCTCAAGCCCCCCATGTGCTACCCAAATATGTGTCACCCAGGTTTGCATTCATGGAAATTATATGGAAATTGAATGAGAATGATTGATTTCATTTAAGGAAAAAAAAAAGGGGTATTTCCCCCCCCTTATGTTGTCACCTTTTCAGATTTCACTTCAACCAGCGATAGGTTACATAGGTTGAAAGAAATGCTTGGGAAATAGAAGTTATTTCAAGTACAAGCCAAGGATTTTGACCCTGAAGGTTTCATACATGAGGTCAAGAAAAGTATTAGAAGGTTCGATTTTCACCATCAAGTTGATGAAAATGAAGATGTCCTAGGAAATTGTAAGGATGAAGTTGAGGTAATAAACATAAAGGAAAAATGGCTTGCATTCATCAAGGTAGAGACTGCCAGGAAAAAGAAGGATAAGGATTATCCTGGAGAATTTTCTGATATTGATGACCCAATTTCCAAGATTGAGGTGGTTCTGAAGAATTTTGATAGAGTTGTAGGTAAGGCCCCTACCCTAGAAAAGAAACTAGAAAAGCAGACTAGAATTGGCCTTTTTATTAGAAGGCCCTAGGGGCCTATTATTAGAGAAAATGTGCAGTCAGACCCACCATAGGTCATTCCCTCTCCTCTCCCTCAAATAATCATTATGGATTCTCCCACAAGAGAGCAACCATGGAAGAGGATGAAATTTGAGCAACCACCATTTTTGGTTGACTATGCCATCGATCAAGATGAAAGTGAAGATGTTCATATCACCATGGATGAAATTCAACAATATATGACATCCCCCCAAGACCAAATATTGATGGCCATATTCAACAAAGGTTTGGGTTGGATGTGGCTATGGGGAGAGATAAACTCAATGATGTGAGATAATTTGCATGTTCAAAATTCATTTCTAATGATGAGTTTGTAAAATCCTAGGAGTTTAAAGATAAATATCTTGTTATAAGAGTAAAGAGGAAGGAGTACCATAAAAAAGTTCAGTTGGCACAAGCAGATGTTCCTAGAGAAAAGTACGATGAAGTAGTTACAAAGGTAAGGGAAGAAATAAATTTTGAGACCAAAAACATTACGCCTGAAGAAGGGAGAAGAATATTGCAAGATAGTGGATTGCTACTACTCCCTGAATGGGACATTGCTTCTATAATCGTCTTTTATACTATTAGGAAACAAGAAGGAGAAGTTTTCTCCATAGAAGAGGAAGCAAAAATGACATTTTCAAGAGCAGGGTTCAACCCACATTGGGAAGCCCTTACAATCTAGGCCCTTGCCCCAAATACAAATAAGCCTATGATTGTTGAAGCATCGAAGGATATCAAAGGGAGCTTGATTGTAAAGAGGGTGTCTGACACCTCTACCCTTGAAGTTGCTGCATTAGTGGTAGATGTTGCCAAATTTAATGAAGCTGTTTTTCGAAGGTTGCAAGACACAATTATACATTTTTGAAGGAACTTAATGATCTCATTGAAGCTTACAACCAACAACAAGTATTATTGGCTCAAAAAAATCCCTTCTTGCAAGTATGCAAGAAGCATGCTCCTCTTTTATAGTTCCCTCTACTCATGTGATGATTGAAAATGAAGAGCTTAAAGAGAAGTTTCAAATGCTAGAAGAGGCTCGAAGAATTCTCAACAGACTTAGTAAAAGGAGAATGTGTGCATTACAATGTGCATCCTAGAGCATAGATTGCCTAAAATCTTAAAAAGGTTGGAAAATACTCGTGTGTCATATCTAAATTTGAGAGATTCCATTACCAAAATAAGTGGGGATCAAGAGAGACTCAAATGTATATTTGAAATATGGAATCCTATATTTACATCTTTGGAAGGTATGTATAAGGGATTTTCAAACACATCTAATGCCCCACCTGGTATCCATCTTTTGATATTTCAAGATGGCACAAAATCATAAAGGGTATATAGAAAGTATAATTGAAGTTGCACAAGCAAAAATGAACTATTTCATAACTGCTGACAAAAGGGTTGTACCCCACCTGTTAGAATATAATGGGGAGTTGAAGACCCTAGAGAAATGAAAGGATAGTTTCAATATTGTAATCCCCACACTCCTCCCTCTAATTTTTAAAGATGACAAAGTTGATTTATATCAACTTAATTCTTATTCAGATAAGATGGTCAATGTAGAACAATTGATGAGAAATTTTTGTAGAGAGGATCGAGCTTTACTTGATGCCAAGTGTTATCAAAATTTGAAGAATGCAGAAAAGCTCTTAGCTCATGACTGGCCTTTTGAGGATATTTTTAAGGTATGGAATGAAAAGTATAATTATTCACCTAGCTTGTGAGTGGATCCATGTTTTTATTCCTATGCCTCCTGTCTGAGATTTTAGCTGTCATAAAGGTTTGGGATGAGGTTCTTTGCTTGTTGCTTCCCTTATGTTATAGAAGGGAATCCCAAGCCTCATTCAAAGGGTTCTGTTTTTTGATCTTTCATCTCTGTAAGCTTGTTTTGTATAGTTTAAGCTATTTGATAAAACTAATAGGAAATGTTATAATTTTGTTTTATAGTAACAACATATGACTCAAATACTCAGTTTATTTCTTTACTATTGAATATCAACCTATCTTGCTTTGTAGTATTGTATTCAGTATCTTTTGACTCAAAATAATCAAGCGTTATTTATAAGTTGTCATATTATATCATGTGTTATGGATATTGAACTCTTAACTTCTATTCAAGGAATGGATTAATATTGCTTTTAGTTATTCATCAAAGATTTTGTGAATGCAATAGGAATTTATAAGTAGTGTGATAAGTTTACACTGCAAATGTTTTCTGGTGTTGTCATTGATGGCAACCCTAGTCAGTTAGTTGATCTGCACATCATCATTTGGTCATATCGGCAGACATATCGAAGACAATCAAGTTAGAACAAAGCATCCAATAGTTTTGTGTTCTTCGATTCACATGAAATTTTTTATTAGTATTTTGAGTTGTGGATCTCAGGGAAGATTGTTTGGTGTATTATCTGTGTTATATGTGAATCTTAGTGCCTCGTATCTTTTTGTGTGCAAGTTAGAAGATCCGGTTGGTTAATTTTCTATTCATCAGTACATGAAGGCCGACTAAGTCAATATAGTGTGTTGTGGATATTTGAGGAGTAATTATTTAAGTGTTTTTGTGTTCGAGCATTTTGATTTGGGTCCTAACTATATTGTGTCCAACTTTGGTGGATGCACATTGAATATTATTCATGATTTGAGCTGACAGTTTGTAGATATTTTTATGTTTTGTTGAAGCCGACATGTTGTGATTAAATCTTTAGTCGCAGATATATATAAGTGATCGATTATATCACTTGTATGTATGTTTGATGTATTTTGCAAATATCAGAAGGATTGAAGAGTGATTATGCAAAATGTCACTTGTGCAGAAGAGGATTTTGTGAAGCGAATTGAAGTAGAACAAATAAAAAGTGCAGAATCAGACAAAAGGTCCAGAAATTGATTGATGAGCCTAACCAGAACTGTAATCAGGCATATGTAGATGCTACTATCTCAGTTCAAATCTTTTGGATGTAATCCAAACCTTTTGTAAGGTAGTGAGCCTTTCTGTATTGAGCAGTGAGCTCTAGGTAGTGTGCCTAAATGCAAGCGCATTCCCATTTTGTAAACTTTCATTTGAGTATACTCAGATAATATTGTGGATTGACCTCCACTGTGGGTTTTCCCCTAATAGGGTTTCCACGTAAAAATCCTTGTGTTATGGTGTTGTGGTTATTTGTCTTATGTTCATGCATCTTTATTTTGATTGAATGTTATCAATACTTTAAGGATCAGATCCATAAAGTTAACAATTGCAAAACACTGGTTCACCCCCCCTCTCAATGTTCCTTGATTCCAACAATTGGTATTAGGGCCTAGTTCCTCAGAATAATTTTAACAGCTTGGGGAAGATCTTGGAAAGTGTTTCAATGGATTCAAGTAGTCTTCAACAACTTTTGGTGGCCCTAGATTTAAGACAAAAAGAAGAATGAAGAGAAGCTTGCCCAGTCCTTGAAAGAGAAATCTAAAGAATGCATCCGAATTATTGATGGATTCAATCAGTTGGAGCTTGAATTGGAACAATCCAAACATAATGAATAAGAGCTTGAAAAGAAGATTGATGATCTCAGAGATGAACTTGCTACTGCAAATGAATTCAAGGAGAAGTTCAAGATTATCTCAGCCAAGATTGATGAACTGATTAAAAGTCAGAGGACTGAAGGTGACAAGTGAGGTCTTGGATATGAGGAAGGAGAAAGTTCCAGATCTTGACAGAGGAATTCTGGACAAAGGAGATTTAGGCAAGGAAATCAGATGAACAAACCTGGAAGGTATCCGGTAAGACAACCTAATGCTTAGAGATTCAATGGCCACTATTTTGTTTGCAATAAATTTGGTCATATGGTGACACAATGTAGGAGCATAATGAATCCAAGTGGTCCATCATTCTCAGGTTAGTGCTTTAATTGTAAAAAGTATGGTCATAAGTCAAATGAATGCAAAAATATGATGAACAACTTTTATAGAGATGTTAGATGTTATACATGTAATAGACTTGGCCATATTTCTAACCAGTGTAGATCAAGAGAAAATCAATGGAACAACTGGTCTGGATAGAGAAATGTGGTGTGCTACAATTGCAACAAACTCGGCCATATTGCTAGATTTTGTAGAAGAGGTCTAATAAATCAAATAAACATGCAGAAGGATGAAAAGGGAAAAATAAAAGTCACTACGGATGAGGTCAGGAAGCAAATGAAGAAGACATGGGTGAAGAAGAGTCCATCTATTGCAGGAAATGAGCCAACACCAAAACCTGCTTCTGGTAATTCCTCTGGGAATTAGTTTTAGGCCTTTTGCCTAGGGGGAGTTGTCAAGAAAATTCTTTGACCCCCTATCGGTAATTGACCCGGGATGTGGATGAGTGCAGTGATTGCATTGATGATCTACAAATGTTATTGAAATAGTTGGAGAGTGTATTATGCAGAGTTGGAGGTCTGTAGAAGAGTTATCTTTCACAATGTATAAAAATAGGGTATCCGGATGAGTTAGGGAAAAAGCATTTATTGCGTCAAAAAGGTTAGGTGTGGGAATGATAAAAGGTCATTTCTATTTTTCATTTGTCACTTTGTGCTTTAAGAAGAAGAAGCTTGGAGAGCTCTGAAGAGGACTTTGGCAAAATTTGGCGAGGATTCAAGTGTGAAGGAAATTCAATGATCAAACCCTATTCCGACAAAAAGGTATTTATTAGGAAAACTTGTGAACTTGTGAATTTGCGAAAATGGCTACTCTGTTGGTAGTTGATGTCAAGGATAGATCCCGTCCGAAATTCAAGTGGCATCCTTTCAAGTTTGTTGAGACCAAGCCCTTAGGTGCATTTTTCATTTTTTCTATATGGCATCTTTCATATTGAAGACATTAGGGCATACATTCATGCAAATATTGAGGAGTTAGGGAGCTCATAGTTGTTGAATTTGTATTCCAATCATATAGTTGGAGAGGATTTTTGTGTTAAGCTCGAATTCAAAACCCTAGAAGAGAAGAAATTCACACAAATTGTGAAATTCCCCGTGTTTGATGAAAGTGAATGGGTCTGGTATATCTTGAGTCGATTTCATGCTGAATTTATGTGGTTGAGTCAACCTTTTAAGATTACAAAAGAAGCCATAAGCACTGTTACTGGTTTAAGTTCCTCCGGTGGGTTACGATCTTGAAGTCTATGAAGAATCAGACAATCATTAATGTAACCGGTTCAATATTTAATAAAAGAGCTATGAAAATTGATGATATTATTGATGTGGATGTGAAATTTTCCTCTATGGTCATTGGTTACAAGATTTATCACTCTAGTCAAGATAATTTTGTATCCGATACAACTATTTATGCAACATATCAAATGGTGAAGGAGAATGCAGAGTATGACCTGTGTGAGTTACTTCGAAGTCAGCTTATGGAGAATCTTGGTAAGATTAAGAAAGATAAGAAGTATACCTTTAAGTATGGTAATCTATTGCCGTGTTTGTTCTTTTATTTCATGAATGAAGTTCTAGGAGTTGGGAAAGTGCATTGGAAAAGAGGTAATAAGCCTGTAACTGTTTAGATTAGAGATATGTTATACACCATTGGTGATAATGAAGCAAGGAAAATTGCAATCTGGGGATATTTCAAGAACTTTCAGAATGTAATGCAAGCAAGGGAAAGAATTCCTACTTTTATTGTGGAGAAGTATAAGGACATAATTTGTTTTATGGTGGATATTGATCAATGCTTGATGGAAGACGTAGATCCTAAAATGGTTTGGATTATGCCAATGGGATATGAAGTTGAGGAGAACATCTTGGAGCTTTATGCACAACATTTGTTGAGTAAGCCTCTGGATCCCTCTAAAGAGAGGTTTGGAACATATGTAGAGAAGAATATGCAAGTACATGAGCAGTTGAAGAAACCAATGATAGTCCAGAGAGTAAGGAAGGAAGTTGAAGCCTTTACTGAGAGCATGGGTATATCTGCAAAAGATGTGAGAGAAGCTAGAAGGAAGAGAGAAGAAGTTGAAAAAGAGCCTGCTAAAATTGAATCTGCTAGTCCAACAACATCTTCTGCCCGAACTAGATCCACAAGGAGCTCTGCACCCCTATCTAGTCTTGCAAAGAAGGCAAGTCATGTGAAAGCTCAAGTCAAGGCATCCAGTAAGAGGAAGAAGGATAAGAGCACAAGAGTTTATGCAGCTGTTTCAGAAGATGAAGAGACAAAATCTAATAAAGAAGTGAGAGAAATAAAGCATATGGGAACCTAGGCAACAACAATCACTAAGGAAAAGCCCTCTGATGAAGAAGAGAAAGCAAAGAAGAATGTGAAAATTGACAAACCAGGTATGTTTGTAAAGGAAGTTGAGAGAGGTATAATCAAGGATGGTAATCTTAAGCCACTATGTGAATGGTATGAAACTTTTGATAGTACTAGTCAAAGAATTCTTGAGGAGGCTACAATAAAGTATTTGAAAAATTTCAATATGACTCTCATTGAAATAATGTCTCAATTACCTAAAGAATTGTATGAAATTCTAGAAATGAGGAGAGTAAGTGCAAGAACTGAAGAAGAGAAAATGAGAGCAAATTATTGCAAACTTATGTCCAGTAATGTCTATTGATGATATGAAGTCAATCCTGAATGAAGCTAAGAAGGTTCTCAAGAGAAAAACAAGAGTAAACAAGCTTATGATTGGTAGGACTGAAGAGGTAGCAAAAGAAACTGAAAGAATTTTAAAAGAAGTCTTGTTAGAGAACATAATCAATGTTGTCTCTGAAGAAGTGCATGATGAAGGTACTGCATCTGGTCTAGTGGATGAAGAGGTAATGAAGAAGTTACACTTGAGGACACTCAAACTCCTCCTGATGTGCATGATACAAAAGTGACTATGGAGATTGAAGCCCCTAAAGTTGTGTCGGTTGAAGAAAAAGTGATTTCAAGTGAAGAAGTTGAAGTTCCTAAAGACAAGCAAAAATCTGTAGCTGAAGAAACAGTAGTTGAAGGAAATAAGGTCGAGATAAAGGAAGTTCCATTGGAAGCAAGAGAGACTGCAGAGGCAGTGAATAAATTTTTGGAAGTGTAGCAGGAAGATTTTGACCTTGAATTGGGTGAAGGTCCTATTAATTTGTCTACCTTGTCTTTGATTCATAAATTGAAAGTTGCATCATTTGCATATCCATAGGCTAGAGAAGAATTGTTGAAGTCTCACATTGAGGATAGTGAGCTATTGAGTCTTGCATCTAGTGTTCTGCAGAGAATCATTCCTACTCATGTTAAGGATCCATCCGATTCTCCCTTCGGTAAGCTGAAGAAGATTATTGATTCTGTAAGTACTCATTTTGAGTCCCTTGCAAAGTCAGCCGTGGTTAAGGTTCATAAGGAGTTTGATGCTAAAAGGTTTGGTAGGTTGAAGGGAACGATAGCTAATGATAAATCTCTGTTAACTACCTATGTGAATAATATTCAAAGTGCTCTATCTAAAGGTGGAAAGATCTATAAGTCATGTTTATCTTTGTCAAAATTTACTGAGGATAATGAAAAAAAGATTAAGGATCATGAGAAATAGTTAGCTTCTATTTTTGATGCTTTCGATCCTTTCACTATTTCTGTTGGAGAGCAAGAAGGTTAGGTTATATTCCTACTTGACAAGATAAAGAGTCTGAAGCATGATAATGACAAAATTGTGGAAAGAGCTTGTGAGCTTAGAGGCCTAATTGGTCCAAAGATGGAAACAATGTTGAGTGCATTGAAGGAAGCACAAGATGCTATGGCGGTCAATGATCCAGTGAATCTTGAATATGTAGAGATGAAATATTATTTATTATATGGTCACATGATGATTCTAGAGAGTCTCAAGAAGGGTTGGGACACAAGTTTGAGCTTATTGAAGACCAATTTTGTAGATATTTTCAAGTCTGTGTAAGTTAGTTTGTACATATGCAGTTTGAAGTTTTTGTTTGATTTTTAGTATGCAGATTCCTCATCTTTTCCATTGATGTCAAAGGGGGAGAGTGGTATAGTGAAAAATGTATATTCATCTAAGAGGAGTTGTAGTTTTGAGCTGTGATTGAAGATCTTTTTGAAGTTTTGGAGTTGGCAGTGTAATTCATGTTGGTATTGATCCGACACTTAGTCATTTTTCACTAAGTGTTGCCATCAATGCCAAAGGGGGAGATTGTTGGAAACAGTCACTGCAAATGTTTTCTAGTGCTGTCATTGATGGAAACCCCAGTCATTTAGTTGATCCACACGTCATCATTTGGTCTTACCTGTAGACAAATCGAAGACAACAAGTTAGAACAAAGCATCCAACAATTTTGTGTTCTTCGATTCACATGAAATTTTTTGTTAATATTTTGAGTTGTGCATCTCAGGGAAGATTATTTGGTGTATTATTTATGTTATCTATGAATCTTAGTGCCTCATATCATTTTGTGTGCAAGTTAGAACATCCAATTGGTTAATTTTTGGTTCATCAGTGCATGAAGGCCGACTAAGTCAATATAGTGTGTTGTGGATATTCGAGGAGTAATTATTTAAGTGTTTTTGTGTTTGAGAATTTTGATTTGGGTCCTAACTATGTTGTGTCTGACTTTGGTGGATGTGCATTGAATATTATTCATGATTTGAGCTGACAATTTGTAGATATTTTTATGTTTTGTTGAAGCTGACATGTTGCGATTAAATCTTTAGTCGCAGATATATATAAGTTATCGATTATATCACTTGTATGTATGTTTGATGTATGTTGATGGATTTTGAAAATATCAGAAGGATTGAAGAGAGATTATGCACAGTTTCACTTGTGTAGAAGAGGATTTGGTGAAGCGAATTGAAGTAGAACAGAAAAGAAGTGCAGAATCAGACAAAAGGTCCATAAATTGATTGATGAGCCTAATCGAAACTATAATCAGGCATATGTAGATGCTACTATGTTAGTTCAACTCTTTTGGATGTAATCCAAACCTTTTATAAGGAAGTGATCCTTTCTGTACTGAGTAGTGAGCTCTAGGCAGTGTGCCTGAATGCAAGTGCATTCCCATTTTGTAAACTTTCATTTTGAGTATACTCAGATAATATTGTGGATTGACCTCCACCGTGGATTTTCCCTGAATAGGGTTTCCACGTAAAAATCCTTGTGTTATGGTGTTTTGGTTATTTGTCTTATGTTCATGCATCTTTATTTTGGTTGGATGTTATCAGTACTTTAAGGATCAGATCAATAAAGTTAAAAATTGCAGAACACTGATTCACCCCCCCTCTTAGTGTTCCTTGATTCCAACAAGTTTCTCATTGTAAGGTGGTGAGATTATAAGAATCCATGAGTTGGTCTACTATAGGAGTATATTTCATTTATGGCTCTATTGTAGATAAGGAACTAGTCAAAATAATTCATAAAGTTTGAAGATTGATGCAAAATCACATATCAAATCAAAATCTTATTTTACTACAAATTTTATGGTTTATGCACAAATCGACAGTAGCAAGGAAACATTAAGCATTGAGTTGAATGATGAATCACTGATTACATGTAAAACTTATCAGTATGACACAATTAAAATATGAAATTATTAATAATATGTTTATGTAAATTCAATATGATTCACAATTTCATGGAATACAATATAAAATATCATCAACTATAGTTTAGAACTTTAGAATATGATGATAAGATTGAGGGTTTTCTTGAATCTGAGTCTGGTATTCATCTTCTTCACCCTGTGTATGTCTGCTTAACTACATATCAAGATCAACATTCATTGTGTCATTGTCATTTGTGCCACTGCCACCAAGGTTTGGAGTGTTGTACAACACTCTTCTTTCACATATGGACTTCCAAATTGTGAGTGCCCTTTCAAAAGAAAAAAATTGGACATTGTACCAAGTTGCAGACACCCTCAAGCAATTTTCCAAATTCTTGTCTAGTTTGTTTCTTATCTTTGATTTCAAAAACCCCAATGCACTGAAAACTCTCTCATCCTCCACCGACCCCAATATCATTGTTTGACATAAATCAACAAGTTTGAAATATTCTAATAACGATTCACACAATATTTCACTTTGACCTAAGGTTTTCCAAATCCTTGTTGTTGATCCCACTTCCATGGGATTCTCCATGGACTCAAACTAGTTAATCATACTTGCTAAAAAATGACTAGCTTGTTCTCTAATCTTAATTTCATTTATAATTCCTCCTATTTTTTGTCCATTCTATTCTATACTTTTTGAAAAGTGTTTGTCCAAGGTAATTAATCTTTTATGAAAAAATTATAGGCTTGCTTGGTTTCCTTGAGTTCAAAATTGAGGATACACAATAGACATGGCTTCAAGTATTTCTTCTTGAGGGAATCATTCATAAGTCTCTGAGGAAATAAATTTTGTAATATCCTTTAAATTAACACTAATAGATTTAACAATGTCATTAAAATATTCCTTTGTGACATGTACTTCTTTGGTAGAGCACCTAACCATTGTACAATATTGCATTGGTATCTCAAATCCATGTATAAAGAAACATAACTTCCTACTTGCATTAAGTTGTAAATAATTTTTAGGATTATTTAAATCTATGATTAACTAACAACTTATAAAATTTGGACTTTGAAATGGTAAATCTATTAGCTCTAGATATAGATTCTCAAGGGTCATGCATGTCATTGTATGTAGTTTGGTATATTCATAGATATACATAGTTCTATCTTGGGATTTCTTCACAAGATTGTTCATTTCATCTAGCATGGGGAGAAGACTAGCTAAAATTAAGAGTGTCTCTAAATTGCTTAACCTACATGTAAGAGGTTAGGAGCTTTATCTACTGTGTTGTGATGTTCACACATTACTCCAATCAAGGATCGATATTCTAAAACAACTTGTTGTGCTAGTCCATGCAAGGAGATCCATCTGGTATCAACATCTTTAAGAAGCTTGTTTCCTCTTGTTATTCCCTCATAATTTTTTTAAAATTCCACAAAACGTTTGTGACCTCGGTACAAGTATGCATATAGCTCACAAACTAGATTTTCAACTTTTGATATTGTAGGAAAATTTCTTACAATTCTAAATGCTAAATTCATTCTATGGGCCATGCAGTGAATTCCAATCATATATGGTGAACAAGTATTTTGTAACTTTACGCAAAGACTACTCCTGTGACCATGCATTATTGCAGCTCCATCAACTCCTATGCACACCAACTTTTTGGCAATTGTCAAGTTATCCATACCTCCTTTATTTCATTCAAATATTTCTTAACTAGTTCAAATAGATTTTGCAATGTTGAACTATCCTTCTTTTTATGAACATAGAGAAGATGAGGTTGTCATAAATGTTGGTGTACAATATACACATGCATACATACCCAAGAAGTATTATCTACTATAGTAACTTCATCTTAAGATAATGCAATGAAATTTGATTCTTTTATTTTCTCCTGTAAATCATTTTTTCCATCGTAGCAAGACAACTTTCCCATTACCATCCAACATTTATTGACCAATGTGTGCTAGGAAAGTGAGGAACACCCAAAAATGATAATAAATTATTATATTGTGGGTAGTCTATCATAGGACACCCTTTGGAAAAAATATGAAAAATAACACTCATCTCAACAATTTTTTCCAATTGTGTTGCGGCCATTACCTTTCCAAATTGAGCTTTAATTGAACCTCCACATGCATCAAGCTTCGCTATTATTTGCATATTCTCATCATATTCTAAGGCATATTTAACATGAAGACATTATTCCTTTGATTTCCATCTTACTACTAATTTTTACTTTCCGTCTATGATTTATTTTTCATAAACTTACCGATCCACTTTTCTATAGTGTCAAGCTTTAGCTACAACTTCTTGTATCTTTTACATTTCCAACTACAAATATTACACTTGCATTCTATCAGAGGTTCATCTTTGTTTGCATTATCCATTGGTTCAATGAATGGGTACTTTGAAACCCAATCAATTTGAAAATTCCTTGTCATTTCCCATTCGTGCCCCATTTTGGATTTGGCTTTTCTTTTCTTGCTACCAAGTCAATTATTTTATTACCGGGGTATCCCTTGGAACATCTTCTATGGAATTTCCATCCTCATCTAACTCAATTAACCCAAACCAACCTTCCATTGAGGTATTGTGAATTCCTTCTTCATTAATATTTGGTGCAAGAGTTGATGATGTAGCTCCATCTTGACCTGATGGATTAGAAACATTTCCAATTCCAAAGTAATATTTTATGATAAAACTATGTTTTGGGAATTTTGATGGCATCCCAGTCCCTTCACCACCCTAAGGAGTCTTACCCTTGCACTTGTTGCTTGAAATCTTGATCTCTCACTTTGAATACAAATTGGAAAAAATGTCTTCTTGTTTAAGGACATAGAATATAGATCCCATTCCATACTCAATATAATCTTTAATATTGAAGCAAGAATGGAAAAGAGAGGAAAAATATTATAAAACTATGAAGAAATTATCACTTACATTTAGGTTTTCACTAACTTGTTATTCATTAATGTAGGAATTCCTGTGTTGTAAGTTTGTTACTTGCGTACAATCAAGTTTCCAAGTCCAACTTCTGAATCAAGAGCTCATAAGTTCAAAACTGAACAAAATGTGTAAGAATAAATCAAAGTTTCGATTGTATTTATATCAATCCATATTTTCCAAATTCTATGGGATTTTAAAATGGTATAATAAAAATTTGGTGAATCCTTAGTGATTATACAACGATACATTTAAGTGTTGGGCGAATCAAACCTCGATGGAACACATACATTCTAGTTTTGAAGGAAATTATGGAGCTACGATTAGCATTAAGGTGTCATGGTAATTGGTGAAATGTGTCCTTAAACGTAATTATTTTTTAATGTTATTGGTGAAATGGGTCCTCATAAGAAATTATTTGTAAATTTTATTGGAAAAATGGGTCCTTAAGTGCAGTAAACATTTAATGATATTGGAAAAATGGGTCCTCACATGCAATCAACATTTAATGATATTGGAAAAACGTGTCCTAATACACAATGTTGTTTTGATAGTATTGGAAAATATGTATGTGATTTAATACATGCTTCCAAGATTCCAGGCGAAAATATTAATTGGTCTGTTTGAAATGTGTAGTTTGTTATGGAGAAAATATTACTTACATATGCCTCATAAAATAAATTGATGATGAATGAAAATGTATTGGATCGATAATTCGTAAAATTTGGGCGATTTGGCCACCCTGTTGGTTGCAATTTATTTTCCAATTTTGACTTGGATGATATGTACTATTCACCAATTAGTGAAGATTCACCACTAAAAAAATCCCTAGGGTTGAGGCCATTCTATTAACATATATCACTAGAAAACAAATTACCAAATTCATCCTCCACTACATCATTTGTTGCTTCAGTATCCCATCCTCTATTGTCATAGATAATGGAAACCAATTCAACAATCAAGAAGTTCGTGATCTATTCCAAATTTCCATATGCAACACCACTTTTCCACTCCATATTACCCACAAGGAAATGGTCAAGCCGAGGCCACTAATAAAATAATTTTGAAAATACTCGCAAATACGATCAATGACATTGGTCATGATTGGAATCTACAACTCAATCCTACCTTGTAGGCATATCAAACTAGCATTCACACTCCCACATGAGCAACACTGTATTCCCTTGTTTATGATACTAAACCCATTTCTATTCGAGTTCAAACTCCCATCCTTGAGAATCTCATTGCAATGTTTGATTGATGAGGAGTTTCGAGTGACACATCTATAACAATTAGAAATTTTGGATGAAAAGTGCCTCAATGCTCTAAATAATCTATGGATCTATCAAAATCAACTCTGATAGAGTTATAACAAGAAAATAAAGCCCAAATAATTTGAAATTGGTTACTTAGTCCTCATAGAGAATCAACACAATTTACCAGACCATGAAAAGAAAAGAAAGTTTGAACCCAACTGGCTAGGTCCTTACATCATCATAGCAAAATATGGATCAAAAACTTATCAATTAGCTACTATGGAAGGTGAATCCTCAAAGATCCAATGAATATTATGCATCTTAAGAAATTTTATGCATGAAAAATACAAAAAAATAGAAATTTTTAAAAAAATCAAAAAAAGTAAAAAAAAAATAGTAAAGAGAATTAATTTGTCCAATGGTGAAAACCACTTCTCATGACACCTTTGGAAAGTGCCGTGGTGAAAACATAGTAAACAAACACCATGTGTAGAGTCATCTGCACCATCTACCAAGTCTCTTGCTCATCCACTAATTCATGCACTTCTAGACCCACAATAAACTCATACTCACACCATCCACTAACCATGACATAGAATAAGTGTCACTTAGTTCCACACTCCTCCAATGAGTGCAATTAGAGTGGCCCAAAACTTGCTTCTTCTACCATGAACATAAACCACTCACCCCTCACTCTCCTTTTCTTTTAATAGGGAATATTTTCATACCATCATCTTGACTCACCATATAAACCACATGCAACATGTACAACCACCCTTTCTTTTTAATGGGGAAGCTTTTTATACCATGAACTCACCTTACCATACATTTTTTTCTTGTCACTCGATCTTTTCTACCCTCCTAATAGTCATCACAACTTTTTCTACGATTATGTCACCTCTACACCCATCTTATCTTCTCCATAAACCATCGTCATATTTTCATACAATCAATGACTTGTATCATAAGTAGGTCAAAACAAGAGCGGTTATCCAACTTGCATAAGTAGGCTAAAACTCACATGTGCCTAAATCTCATCGCACGGTCCCCACCATCCTCTCTCATTTTTTAGATATGATTGATATGAAAACTTCCATAATCACTCCATCTACCATAATTAGGCTAAAATGAATCCAAACTTTCATCTAGGGAAAACTTTAGTGGCGAATCTTCACCAATTGGCGAATATTAGATATCGACCAAGTTAAAATGGGCGAATTAATCGCACCCAATAGGGTGGCCAAATCACCCAGGTTTTATGAATTATCGATCCAATGCATGTCCATTCACCATCGATTTATTTTATGAGGCATATTTAAGTAATCAATTCACCATAAAAAACTACACATTTCAAATGGACTGATTAATATTTTTGTTTGGAATCTCAGATGCATGTAATAAATAACCTACATATTCGCCAATACTATTAAAACAATATTGTGTATCAAGACCCATTTCGCTAATTAAAATTTACAAATAGTTACTTGTGAGGACCCATTTCACCAATTAAAATTTACAAATAGTTGCTTATGATTGCTTCAATCTTAAAGATGATATTGAGTAGGGAATGGGATCTATATTCTCTGTCCTTCTTAAACAAGAAGACATTTTTTCTAGCTTTTATTCGAACTAAGAGATCAATATGTCAAGAAAAAAATGCAACAAGGATAAGAGGGTGGTGAAGGGACTGGGAGGCCATCAAAATGCCAAAAATGTAGAGTTACCATACATTCTTACTTTGGAATTGGAAATTCTTTTGATCCATCCTATCAAGATGGAGCTACATCATCAACTCTTCCACCAAATATTAATGAAGAAGGCATTCACAATACCTCATTGCCATCAGAAGGTCAAGGTGAGATTGTGATTGAGTTAAATGAGTCAAATGAGTCAAATGAGGATGGAAATACCACATAAGATGTTCCAAGGGATACCCTGGTTAGCCAAAATGAGATAATTGAATTGGATGATGTTGGTAGCAAGAAAAGAAAAGGAAAATCAAAAGTGGGGCACAGGTGGGAAATGCCAAGGAATTTTTAGCTTGATTGGGTGTCAAAGTACCCATTCATTGTACCAATGGAGAAAGAAAATAAAGGTGAACCTCTAATAGAATGCAAGTGTATGATTTGTAATTGGAAATGTAAAAGAGTCAAGAAGTTGCACTAAAGCTTGACACTATAGAAAAGCATATCGATAAATTTTATGAAAAAAAAATCATAGATGGAAAGGAATAATCAGTAGTACGATGGGAATCAAAGGAAGAATGTCTTCATGTTAAGTATGCCACAAAATATGAAGAGAATAATCAAAGAATGTCGAAGCTTGCTGCATGTCGAGGTACAATTGAGGCTCAATTTGGAAAAGCAATGGAAGGAGCACAATTGGCAAAAATTGTTTAGATGAGTGTTGTTTTTCATATTTTTTCCAAAGGGCATCCTATGAAAGACTACCCAAAATATTTTAATTTATTATCTTTTTTGGTTGTTCCTCACTTTCCTAGTGCACATTGGTTAGTAAACGCTGGATGGGAATGGGAAAACTGTCTTGTTGCAGTGGAAAAGCAAGATTTAAAGGAGAAAGTAAAAGAGTCAAACTTTATTGCATTATCTTTAGATGAAGTTACTATAGTAGATAATACTTATTGGGTCTATATGCATGTGTATACTATAAAACAACATGTTTTCCAAGCTCATCTTCTCTGTGTTCATAAAATGAAGGATAGTTCAACATTGCAAAATCTATTTGAACTAGTCAAGAAATCTTTGAAATAAATTGCAGGTATGGATGACTTGAAAATTGCCAAAAAGTTGGTGTGTGTAGGATCCGATGGAGTTACAATAATTCAAGGTAATATGAACGGTGTTTGCACAAAGTTACAAACTACTTGAGCATCATACATGCTTGGAATTCACTGTATGACCCATAGAATGAATTTATCATTTATAATTGTAAGCAAGTTTCCTACAATATCAAAAGTTGAAAATGTAGTCCGCGAGCTCTATGCATACTTATGCTGAAGTCCCAAAAGTTTCACAGAATTTCAAAATTTTGCTGAGGAAATAACATAAAGAAATAATATTCTAATGATGTTGATACCAAATGGATCTCCTTGCATGGACCATCGCAACAAGTTCTTTTAGAATATCAATCCTTGATTGGAGTAATGTACGAGCATTGCAACATAGTAGCCAAAGCTCCTAACCTCTTACATAGGTTAAGCGATATAGAGACACTCTTGACTTTAGCTAGTCTTCTCCCCATACTGGATGAAATGAACAATCTTGTGAAGAAGCCCAAGAAAAAACTATGTATATTAATGAATATGCCAAAATACGTAGACATACATGCATGGCCCTCGATCATCTATATCTAGATCTAACTTCTAAAAGCCCAATTTTTTTCATCTGGAAAAAAATTACTGATTTGAATTAGCCTGATAATTATTTACAGTTTAATGCAAGTGAAAACTTATGTATCTGTGTATGTGGATTTGAGATACCAATGTACCATTGTATAATAGCCAGGCACTCTATTAGAGAAGTACTTGTTAGAAAGGAAGCTTTTAACGACATTGTTAAATCTATTAGTGATAATTTCAAGGAAATTGGAAAATGTCTTTCCATAGAGATTTATGATAGATTCCATCGACACAAAATACTTGAAGCCATGGGTATTATGTATCCTCAATTTTGGGTAAATCAAGATAGGCCAACCTATTTTCATGATAAAGTAAATATCTTGATCGAAAACTTTTCAAAAAGTGTAAAATACAATGAGTAGACAATAGAAGGAATTATAAATGTAGATAAGCTTAGACAACAATGTAAGAATTTTGCAAGAAGTATGATGGACTAGTTTGATTCCATGGGAATGGAGAAGTCCTTTGAACCAGGATCAATAACAAAGGCTTGGACAAACTTAGGTCAGAGTGAAATATTGTGTGGTTTGGTCTCAAAATATTTCAAAATTGCTGATTTATGTCAAACAATGATATTGGGGTTGGTGGAGGATGAGAGAGTTTTTAGTTCAGTTGTATTTTTGAAATCAAAGATAAGAAACAAACTAGACAAGAATTTGGAAAATTTATTGAGGGTGAAAGGAATTGTGTACAATGTCAAAACTTTTCCTTTTGAAAGGGCACTTACAATCTAGAGGTCCATATGTGAAAGAAGAGGGTTGTGCAACAATCCAAACATTGGTATTGGTGGCACTAGCAATGGGACAAATGAAAGTGACAAAATTAATGTTGAATTTGAGATGCAGGGCAAAGAAAATGAAGACCAAACATAGAATCAAGACAAATCTTTTACTTTATCTCAAGTTGAACATTAGTTTCAGGACCCTGAATCCATTTGGGAAATGGAAGTGAATTAGCAACTTTTAGGTATTTATACTGCACTTTATGAATCATTTTCCAAACTGTAGTTGATGATATTTTATATTGTATTCATGAGATTGTGAATCATTGCACTTCATGATATTTTATTTTATATTGCACTTCATGAATCATATTCCAAACTATAGTTGATGATATTTTATATTGTATTCCATGACATTGTGATATTTTATATTTTATATTGTATTCCATGATATTGAATTTGATATGTGATTCTGCATCATTTTTAAAGAACAACACTTATCACACTACTTATAAATTCCTATTGCATTTCCATTAACACAATCTTTGATAAATAACTAAAAAGAATATTAATCCATTCCTCAACATAAGCTAATAGTTCAACATTGATAACATAAACACATGATAACAATACTAGAAAATGAATATAGATAATGGTGCAAATTCAAAGCCATTTCTCTCCTGGTTTACTCGTTATATGAACTATGAATAAAATGATCAAGGGTTTTTTTTTTTTTCATTGTGTTCCAATGATGTATGGATTTTATCTTTGTTTTAATCCATAGGTACTGGTGGAACCCTTCAAATTTTTGTGTTCCACTGATTATTATTGCAAAACCTGGTTGTTCTATTGATTTGGAATGTGTCCACTAGTAGAATTTGGAAAATAAATGACTACGTGACTAAAAATTTTAGTCACGACAACTAAAAATGACTAAATTCTACTCATTTTTGCAACACATCTATAAATGACTAATTTGATCATCGAATAAAATCACAACTATAAATGACTAGTTTTTTGCATCAAACTTTGTTTTTTGGGAGAAAATATTCCTAGCCATCAATTTAGGCTTTAGCCGACACCTATGCATGTAAATTTATATATATGTTTTATAAATGCCTAACAAAAATCAAACGATATAAGACCACCAGTTTCCCACGATTTTTAACTATTGCTTAGTTACAAGAAATAGTCTAGGAAAAAAAACAAAGGTTGAAGGGTTTTGAATATGGAGATATTGAGCAGTAATCGAAGGGCTTTCCCAGTGGAGGAATCTCCTGTTAGTAGTGCTTCAAGGTACGAATCTAGAATGTGGCCAAATCTATCCTTCTATCAGACAACTCCCCACCTGGAAGTATGTCTTTAGGATTTTGAGCTTTTTGTTGTGGATCGTCTCAGAGGTAAGCAAACCATTCTTAATTTTTTTAGGGTATTTGAAAAATTTGATGTTGGGTGTTTTCATGAAGTACTATTTGGCTATTTGAATTTTATGATGCTGACTATTTTGATACTAGATATCTTGTTATGTTTAAAAATTGATGCTCGGTATTTTTATTGGCTGTTTGGGTATTTCAATGCTAGGTTTTCACTTGAAATGGGTATTTAAAAAAAATGGTACTAGATATTTTTTGCTATCGAGATAATGTTTTATTTGAGAAACAAATAAGGTCTCAACCTTTTCTAGTATTACACATAGTTTTCTAAATTTTGACTTTGTTATCATTTTTCCTAGGCATTAAAAAAATTGATGTTCGGTGAACCATTTGTTATTGACTATATTGGTATTTGAAAAAAGGACATTGTGTGTTTTCTTTATATGGGTATTTAAAAAAACTAGTATTGAGTATTTTTTTTGCTATCCAGTTATGGTTTATGTTTATACGGAGGCCTAGGGTTTGTACCCTAGTCATGCTCTTACCAATGCTTCTGTTGGTATTAAAAAACAACCTTAAATCTTGGGTAAAAAAATTAGCTGTCTTGGCAGGGTGTGGTATGATCTTGGATTGCATTCTAGAGTATGTAGGAAGTTTGTATTTAATCATTAAGGTATGAAAACTTGATTAGGGAAATGTATCCTATATAGCACGGGTCTTGCTTTAATACTTCCTATAATGGTTATTAGCAGATCACATTATTATAGTTTGTGGTAACCCAAGATTACATTCAATTATGTAACAAACTTGGTATGTAGTTTGAGCTGTACATTTCTAACATTCATAAGGTTTAGAAAATCTTGATCAATCTCTAGAATAGCCCATTAAACATGGGTTGTTCTTGAATACACTACATAATTGATATAACACAACCATTCTACATATCAACTAGAGTTATAACCTCTTTATTGCAGCAAGAGGTAATCACTCTTGGATCATGCTATCATTACATTGTAACTTGTTAAAATTGAGTCAACCTGAATGCACCCAATGATGATTGACACCAAATTGTGATGATAGTGATTAATTTGTACATGAATTTTGCTCATATGAGTGCCTCCATTTCTGTCACAACATAGCCACATTAAACTTGGGTCACACGTGAATGCATCCTGTATTTGTTATAGCACAACTATGCCACATGACCAATAAAGTTATGGATCACATAATTACAGTCACAAGAATTTTTTCCTCGGTTGTGCTCTTATGGTGATTCCATTATCGTTACAACATAACCCTTTGAACTTATATTGCTGAAATCTTTACAATGCTTATTTTCTCTTTGGATGGATGGCAATTCAATGGTAGGGATTTGAATGTAGGTCATACTCATATAAGTGCCTTTGTCACCATTACACAATAGTACATTGGAATTTCCTTTCTTGAACCTTTACTTCATTTTTTATTTTTAAGGTTTCTTAGTGATTATTCCATTTCCACATGGCATTTTGATAAAAGAAACCAAGCAAAAAATCATTCTATTTTTAGTTAACTCCTGCTAACATACTTTTGAAATAAATGTTTGACTGCATTACTTTGAGTGTGAAGAATTTTGTTTTCTACTTATAATACATTCATTAAGAGCTGTAGCAGAAAGCTTCTTATACTGAAACCCATCCTGTAAACTTGATTTAAGCTACATTTAGGAGGCTTCATGGATTTTTTGTGATTTATACAAATTTTGTTTTGATAGTAAATGGCATCAGATTCTTTTTGTAACTGAAATGATTTATTAATTATGGTTTTATGGTGATTAAATGTTTTATTTAGAAGGGGTTAATATGTGGCATTTTTATGTGCATGAAGAATAGATTGTGATGCAAAATTTGGGTATGGACTGTTCAGGAAAACTTGGATTGCTATCAGTGACATAACTAGGTTGGAGAGTACCTTGAGCCAGTCTGAAACACTTTCGGGTGTTTTCGCTCGAAAGTAGAACCTAAGTATAGGAATACAAACATCGATGGACAGAGAAAATCATAAATCTGCTGGTCCAATTTCAAATCCAATTTGAGGTTGTGAATATTGAATAGAGAAAGTTCCTACATTCTAAAGATAAAATCATAAATCTGTTGGTCCAACTGGAGATCCAATTTGAGGTCGTGAATATTGAACAAAGAAAGTTCCTACATTCTAAAGATAAAATCATAAATCTGTTGGTCCAATTTAAGGTCATGAAGCTCCGATAGAGAAATTTCCTACATTCTAAAGATAAAATCATAAATCTGCTTGGTCCAATTTGAGGTCCAATTGCAAGGATTTGTCTTTTTAATTATACTTTTTGACATTTGGCTTGATACAAATTGTTACTTTAGAATCATGGTATTGCTTTTCTTCTAATATTTTCAACCCTCATTTCAGGGAAGAGCTCCGAAGATGGTTTCTTCAGATGGAGACTACACTTTTCCACTATAGGTTTTGTCTAGAAACACCAGAAGCTCAGGTATTGTCATACTCAAATCAAAAGTGGGAGTCATGCAATGACGAGATATGGAGTGCAAACTTCCTTACAAATCAATTATCGTAGCAAAGTTTGAGGTGAATTGCACCTACTATTTTATGCTGATATGGTTATGTTCTAACCTATAGTTAATTGTTGTAGCATAACAAATAGGCTAAATAGTTGTTCATATACCATTATTTCTAATTCAAAATTGCTATACCTTATTCTAGGAGCAAATCACAGGTGGAGTCTATACATAAGACACCATTGTTTCAAATTCAAAATTACTGGTTCTTTCACAATTGTTTGCTTCGTTTATTTGATCTAAGACAACCTGCTACATAGAAGATGCTCTCAAAATCATAGTAAAATCCTTTATTCTGGGAAGATTTTTCAAAATATTCCCATCATAACAATGAACAAAAGCATCAGTCATTAACCTGAACTTTGCAAGAGTTTTATTAAATTCTACTTTTCCACTCTCTTTTCCATTTTGAATCTTATTCCCAATTTCATCCATGTAGAACTTCCTTAGCTTGTAGATCTTGCTTTTAGCCATAACTTTACCAAGTGTCGAGGATAGCTTCAAGTTTTTACCCAAGCAATAATTGAAAAAAATTGGCCTTACCAGATACAATGTGTTGGAAAGCTCTTTGAAGTTATTTTGGAAAAGAGTTCCTGAAAGTATAATGCACAATTTTGAATTAACCTTTTTGCATGAATTCTATATCTTTTATTTTCTATTTTGAGCTTAATGACCTTCATCAAGAATGAGCAGACCTAGGCTCTCTAAAAGCAGTTTTCCAATATGCTTAGCCTCTTCTGGAAGACTAAATCAACGACTAAATATATTAGTGAATAAAAAATAACTAAATAAGTGACCAGATTACAACAATCAATGACTAAATCAACGACTAAATATACTACCAAATCGATCAATCAAAATAACCAATAAATGAATAAAAATGGTTTAGTCATCAATTTGGTCACGTTATAAATGACTGGAAATAAACTACTAATGGTCATGTGACCATGTTCAATCATTTATAAGTAGTTTTTAGTAGTTTTTTCAGTCATATATTGTTGTTTCTATATTAGTGGTCATAAGGCTTAGGGTTATAGTCATTCTCATGTTCTAGGGTTTATGTGTGTTCTAAACCCTCTCAAAAACCCCAAGAGTCTTTTCCTTTTGCCTACATTCTATTTCACAGTTGACCAAGTTTTACCCATTCCCAATCTCTTAAGTCATATCTTATGCCTTTGTGTCTGTTTACTCATTGGCCTCTTAAGCCTAATGTTTTTGGCTGCTACCCGTAAAATCCTTATACCTTATCTTATGTGGGTCATAAAATTATCTTAATTCTTGTTCTTTCCCTAAGTCTCAGTTTTAATATTCGCTCAATGTCTTTTATGTTATAAACCTAGGTAGGCAACCCCTTTTAAGTCATGTAATAAGTGCACATGCTTATTTTTCATCCTTTTTTATGCTTTGCGGGTCCCATTGACTACTTTCTATTGGTTCCCCTCCATCACATGAGATTAAAATAATCAAATTAAGGAGCTGGCAGGATAGTGGGAAGGCGACACCTGGCCACCCTTTTTGCGGGTCCTACTACTGCTTGAAGGTACTAATGGATAAAAGTGATCTAATCAATGGTTATTATAGTTTTTGACAAAAAAATATTAGTTGTCCCTCGCTAGCCCGTGGGGGACCCACCTTCAACTCCCGTCTCTCAGAGGGGAAGCAGGGGGGACCACGTGGCACTATCGCCACTGTTCGCTAGACTATTGAAGACATAGAAATATTTGGTGAAATATTTCTCGACAAGTATTGAAGAGTTAAATAACGTGTTACTAGAGGGGTTAGTAGGCACATGAAAAATTGCTCGCTAATATTTTATGATCATGGCCATCCATTAATTCTAAAGGTTATGTACTTAGGCGGACAATGTAAAAGGTAAGAGGCTTGCAGATTGAAGGAGCCAGATTTGATCTGGGTTGTTCCCTGCCTCCCCACTGTTGTAAGATGCATCAATCAATTGCAAAAATTCACACAAATGATCAATCCTCTACATTATTTCATCCTAGATCTTTTGTTTCATATGCCTCATTGTTTCTCTATAAAATGTAGTTAACTTATTTTGACAAGAGATAATTTCATTTTTTGCTTCCATTAGCTCTACAGCCAATCTTTCATTTCTTTTTCTCTCTTTCTCCAATTTTTGTTCCTACTGTTCATTTCCTTTCCCAACGCTTTGTATTAATTTTTTCTGAAGTGGATTTTTCTTCATCATATTTCTTTTTTCTCTCATCTAACCTTTGCTTTAGTTCATTCACTTCTCTCTCATTTTTTTTTATCTTATTTGCTTGTTGATGTAGAGATAAATTTTTTTATTCTTTTTTCTAATTCATTGCTCTTGTTATCTGTTGCTTTCCTCTTTACTTTCTCATTTTCTAGGTCTACCTCTAACTTTTTTATTTGAGTCTATAACCTTTCTCTCTCTCTCTCTCTCTCTCTCTCTCTCTCTCTCTCTCTCTCTCTCTCTCTCTCTCTCTCTCTCTCTCTCTCTCTCTTTCTTTAGCAATGATGTGTACACCAATTCATTGTTCTTCTTTGATACATTAATCTTGTCGGTATATATTAAAAAGTCCAGAAAAATCCAATTGTAAAATGCTCACCTAAAATTCAAATCAATCCATCTAATTTGCTAGTTATTTTGAACTGTGGGAACAAAAATTGTGTACTCCATGATTTATTTATTTGTGTCAAATGTGGGTAATACCATGGTTGTTGTAGGATTTGAAGTTACAAAAAAAAAACTCTCCATCAGTTGCTTCTTTTCTTTTTTATACAATTATGATTTCTTTTTAAACTCTTCAATGTAATCAAAACCTAGGGACACGGGAACAATGGAATGCTTGAATGGAGAAGGAATAGGAGTACTTGTAGTTGCTAATGTTGTTGTAGCCACACTAGCTATGGGACCGGGAGTGTCTAGAAATAACCCCTTTGTGGTGGAAATGGTAGTTGTTGTTGGACTTGGACTTGTCAAAATCCTTTACCTCTTATGTGTGCCTTGATCACTTGAAAAGAAATAAAAAAATAGCAATGGAAAGTACTAATAAAGAGAAATTGTTTGAAGGAAAGATATTACCAAATAAGTTGAAGTAGCCAAACCAAGCACCACCAAAGCAAGAGAGACACAAGAATTTGTTAAGGGGAAAAAATAAGAAAAAACCCCAATATTATGAATGGAGGCAAAATGCCTAAAGAATAATACAAAGAGAGAGAGCTTCAGCCTTAGCTTGCTTGCATGAGTCTTAAGAATGAGAGGAGAGGCACCTCAATAAGTAGAGGTGAGAAGATGGAGTTATAATGTAACTCCCAACTCAATGAATGCCACCATTCATCTATGTGTGTGCAAAGTGTCACCTCTTAAGGAGGTGGTTACAAATATTCCTTAATAAAGGAATTAAAAATAAGCCATCCTCACACATGTGTGAGATGACAAAAGGACAAAAGACTTGTAGGGATTCCTTTGGAATATTCCTACAAGTTAATAAATAATTACAATTAAAGAATAACCTTTACCAAGTAAAGATTAATCTTCTAACATCCCCCCTTAAGCTTTACTTGGGGAGGTTACATCAAACCCTTCAATGGGTTGTAATCCAAGATTTTTACAATGGAAGAGAAATTTATCTTTACAAAGAGCTTTGGTGAGAATATCTGCAACTTGATCTTCACCTTTACAATACAAAAGAGAAATTTGCTTGTCTTCAATTTGCTCTCTAATGAAATGATGTTGAAGAGCAATGTGTTTGGTCCTTGCATGAAAAATTGGATTCTTTGCCAAAGCAATAGCACTTTGATTATCACAATATAAAGGAGTAGGATCCTTTGAGGTAGACCCAAGTCTTCAAGTAATCTTCTTAACCATAATGCTTCTTTAGATGCATTTGTACAACCTTTATATTCAGCTTCTGTAGAACAAAGAGAAGTAGAGTGTTGTTTCTTACTATTCCATGAGATTGCACCTGATCCAACAAAGAAACAATAACCACAAGTGGATCTCCCATCATTGGGATCACCTCCTAAATCTAAATCAGTATAACCTTTTATAGAAAAATCACAAGTTGAATCATAAAAGAGACCAAGATTAAGAGTGCCTTTAACATATCTTAAAATTCTTTTTGCAACTTTAAAATGAGTTTGCTGTGGTTTAGAATCTAGAAACCAATCCAACACTTTAGGTGTTTTCCAATTTTGCATAAAAATAATAATGTAATAGGCCCAAATCACTCATTTGAAATTGTTGATTGAGTTGAGACTTAACATCACTAAGCAAAATGTTAGAACTAGAAGTGACAATTAAATCATCAACATATAAAATAATAATCACAATATCATTTTCACTATGCTTAATATATAAATTTGGATCATTTTTACTTTTAATGAAACCATGAGATAGAAAGAAAGGATAACCCAAATTATAAAATGTCAATATATCTAGACATTGCAATAATAGTTCTAGGTTTCCTCTCACTACATCATTTGTTGTATTGTAAAGGGAAATTGTATCAAGATTAATAATAAAGGACTTTGAAAATTAGTCCTAAAGATGGTTTTAAAAACCATATTGCCTTCAATAAAATAATGAAACATAAGAGTTTCAAGAACTTGATCCCCATCAATTAAGAAAATAGATCTAAGTTCATCATAAATAAGTAAGTGCATACCATCAAAGTGGATGGAAATATTTTCCATGGGTCCCAAAACTCCAATGAGACTTGATAAAATATAAGATTCATTATAGATAGGGCTCCCTATGCAACAATACTGCAAATGCGTCTAGCACATAAAATAAATATATAAAGGCTCCATTGAGACTTGATAAAGTGATTAATTTGCAAAACATATATAGATGGAATAAATCCATCAAGAAGGAAAATACTCCAATGAGCTTTTAATTTGCAAAAATATAGATGAAATAAATCCATCAAAAAGCCAAATTTACCAATAAGGCATAATATCATATTAATGAGACACAATAAAATATCAAATTCCCTTTATCAAAACAACATAATTGTAGTTGAGAAGGAAACACTAGGTTTGTTTTAAATATTGCAATAGATCAAGACTTAGGTAGAGAGAATGATAATTTCTCAAACCACAAATCAATCCACCTTAAGTTATAAATAATAATGATAATAATATTAAAAAAAATTGTGATGGAATAATGGGAAATGCATACTATGAAGAGAATAATTATTAAGTATAAATAAGTCATTTAAGACGTTATTCATGCATTCATGACTACATGAATATCCCCTTTTCATATTCCAAATATAATTGAGTAAAACAAGTACACTATTATTGGGTTGATCAAGTCCAATAATAAAGTACTTGTGAAGTTATTTAAAAAACAAACTTTTTATGTGAAGTAACATGTTGAGATGCACCTGAATCATTAACCCATTCAAAAGGTTTAGAAACATTAAAACTACATGTAAAAGCACGTCTAGATTGATTACCATTGTTATGAAACTGTTGATTATTTTGATTCATAGGCTTTTTCTCATTTTTCTTTTTAAAACAAGTATTTTTCCAATGACCATCCTTATTGCAATAAGTGCAATGTGGTCTCTTAGAAGAGTTAAACTCTCTAGGATCATTGCCATTATTATAATGAGGTTTGGAATTATAATGTTGTTGTTTAGATTGAGGTTTAAAATTTTGCTTATGATTAGACAAGAAAGCATGTTCATTAGACTTAAGAGTACCAAACTGAATTAACTTAGCCTCTTCTTGTCTTAATAAATCACGAAAAATATCATAAGTTAATTGAGTAGCTAAAGAAGGAATAGCTAATTGAGCATGAATATTAGTAATGAATTGTTGAAATTGTCTAGGAAGACACTTTTTAAGAATAAGATGAATTAATCTAAGATTATCTAATTTAACTCCTAAACCATCCAATTGACTATTTAAAGCATCAAATTTCAATAAAAATTCATCCATAGATTTAAAATCAGAATACCTCAAATCTTCAAGTTGATCTTGAATTTGAATTTTTCTTGATTCATTTGTACTATCATAAATTGTTTTGAGTTTGTCCCATGCTTCATAGGCAGTTGTACATGTCCCAATGTGAACATAAAGTTCGGGTGACATGGAGATACCTATGAGGCCAAGGGCTTCTTCATTTTTGAGATTCCATTTTTCGATTTCATCTTTGGATGCAGATGAACCTGGTTTAGATTTAGGATCTGTAGCTACATCTAAAAGATGTTTAAACCGAAAAATAAAGCATATATGAGTTTTCCAAGAATGATAGTTAGAAGAATTTAATTTAATTTCAGGAATTAAAGTTGACATGATTGCCAAAAATAAAAAATCACAACTTTATGAGAAAAATAATAAGTATTGTAAATATTTGCTTACAAAAAAAATACCACTTTTGATTAAAAACAATCTCCTTTTAGTTAGAGAAAAAATAAATATCTTATATTTGTAAAATAATCAATCTAAAAAGATATATAATTAAATAATATCAATATAAATTGGATTTAAAAAAAATAAAAATTAATTGATTTAAATATAAAATTAAATTAAGAATATAAATTATGAAAAATTACTAAAGTTATATAATATTAATTTAAAACTAATAAATAAAACTACATTAAAGTTTTAAAGTTATAAACTAATAAATATGAAATGAAAGATTTAAAAGATTAAACTTTTTTTTAAAACCTTAAAAATAGGAAGATTCTTTAAAAAGAGGAAAAACACATTTTTCATAAAAAGAAACTTTTACCTCCTATGTGGGAGGGAAAGATTTTTCATTTAAAATGAAATCTTTTTTTAAACAAAAGAGATTTTACCTCTTTTCCCTCTGCTTTTTTTTGAAAGGAAATAGAAAAGAGGCAAGTAAGAGGTGAAGTGTGAGGAGAAGCAGCAGCAAGGGTTTTGAGAGACGAAGCAGCAGGCCAGAGGGGATATTTAGCAGCTTTTTCGAAGCAGCAGGCCAGAGGGGATATTAGCAGTTTTTTCAAGGGCCAAGATTACAACAAAAAGCCATGGTTCGAGCAACAGAGGGGCAAGGGCTGCAAAAGTTTTTTTATTTGAATTTATTATTTACTGTATGCATACAAATTTGGGTTTTAGATATTTATTTATTATTTAAAAAAAAACTTCTGTAAGAAGGTGTCAAGTTTGAAAAAGAAAGATTTATTTGATTTATTTGAAAAGATCTCTAAACTAGGGTTAGAGCTTAAAAAAAATAATTTTTTTTTACAGAAATTCGAACATGCAAAGATGCAAATATGCAAAATATAGAGATTTTTTTTTTAGAGATTTGCAAAAAGCAGATTAGTCTTTTTTTTTTAAAAATAAAATAAAATTGGAACTAGGGTTAGATCCGTAAAAAAAAACAAATTTATTTACAGAAATTGATTTTTTTTACAGAAATTTGAACATGCAAATTATGACATACAGAAATATATATATTTTTTTTAAAAAGATTGAACTATAATCCTTTATTTGAGGGTTTCTAAAAATCTGCAAAAGAATAAACATGCATGCAAATTATAATGGATTTTTTTATAGATCTAATATACAGATTTGCAAAAAAAATAGATTAGCTTTTTTTCTAAAAAGAATTTCTGAACTAGAGTTAGAGCCCCTAAAAAAATTGATTTTTTACAAAAATTTTAATATGCAAAAAATGGATTTTTAAATTTTTATGCAAAAATAAATAAATAAATCATGCATGCAAAATATATTGCACAAATTTGAAATTTGAAAAACTTAGAAATATTTAGATAAGAAATCCTGCACAATGGTTAGAAAAATATATCAAACAAAAAACAAGATTAGACTTTTGGCTCTTCTCTTTTTCTCTTTGAGTGCCTCCAATGGTGTGTTGAAAAATCTGGTAAACCTTCAACAATGTAGCTCACAAAATATTAGTAATACCAAGCTCTGATACCATGAAAGGAAATAAAAAAAGAGCAATGGAAAGTACTAATAAAGAGCAATTGTTTGAAGGAAAGAGATTACCAAATAAGTTGAAGTAGCCAAACCAAGCACCACCAAAGCAAGAGAGACACAAGAATTTGTTAAGGGGAAAAAACAAGAAAAAACCCCAATATTATGAATGGAGGCAAAATGCCTAAAGAATAATACAAAGAGAGAGAGCTTCAGCCTTAGCTTGCTTGCATGAGTCTTAAAGAATGAGAGGAGAGGCACCTCAATAAGTAGAGGTGAGAAGAAGGAGTTATAATGTAACTCCCAACTCAATGAATGCCACCATTCATCTATGTGTGTGCAAAGTGTCACCTCTTAAGGAGGTGGTTACAAATATTCCTTAATAAAGGAATTAAAAATAAGCCATCCTCACACATGTGTGAGATGACAAAAAGGACAAAAGACTTGTAGGGATTCCTTTGGAATATTCCTACAAGTTAATAAATAATTACAATTAAAGAATAACCTTTACCAAGTAAAGATTAATCTTCTAACAGTATTGTTGTCCTCTTGCATGTAATTTGTTGTTGTAGCACATGTTGACCACTAATAGTACTACTACCCATACCATCGCCACCAGTGGTAGTGGCAGTTGCACTAGTTTCTCCATCATGGGAATTTCTAAGTTGTGATTGTATCTAACCTTGATGATTAGGATTTGAAGCTCTAACAAAATGAATTGTTTCATCTATACTTGTATGCCCTTGGTCTACTTTATCAGCTCCAAGGCCTCACTTATCAACAGGTTTCTATGGTCTACATCTATTGCCGTACAAATGCGTTGTCCTTGGGACCCCAAACCACCACCTTCATAACCCATTTTTTTGGCTATGGCTGCTCTTGAAGTATATGCTTCTTTTGTGGCCTCACTTAAAACCAGGTTTGACATAGCTTTGTTCTTCCCTATCACCATTAGATTCATCATTAGTTTCTTGATCTTCACCATCATTGGGATGCTCTATATTCCACAATTTGCTAAACTCACAATCTTCTTCATTATCTCCAAAGTATGCAAGAGTTCTTGGTTCACTTAGATCCTTCCTCATAGACCAAAAGGCAATAATTTTTTATCGTGACCAATTTTTATTTGTAACTTCCTTATCTAGAGAATCTAACATTTTTACTCTACTAGATGGTTTATCACTTTTTTCATAAAAATTGTTGTACCTCCTGATTATCTTTTGGTGCAATGCCATAATTTCTGCTGACAATTGTTCAAAAGAAATACCTTTCTCAGCAACGCTTTTCTCCATTGCTATTTTGACCTCATCCCAAGAATCCTTGTTTCTCAAGTTTTCAAGCAAGGGTTTACATTAATGTTGAATTCTACTTGCAACATTCCTATTGGCCACAATCATTGATTTAATGGTGTCACATGATCATACTGCTAGTGACATACAACATCAAAATTAAAAAAAATTCAAAAGATCACGTGCCAAACTAAATGATTTTCTCTCGAATGTGAACCCTCCACATGAAAAGGTAAAAAAGGAAATAAGGTCTTCTTTTGCTGACCAACAAAGTGTAGTTCATCAGTACTCTGCATCTATCTTACATATTCCAATGCAAAAACCCTTTCTGTCACATGTATTGGGAGTTTGTATGGATCTACTCCTGATCGATAAAATCTTAGCACAATATATTTTTCCATTAAGTACCAATTAGCCAATTGTATTTATTTTCCTAGTTGAATGCAATTTCTACATGACATTGGCAATCTAGGCATTGGAGTATTTGTAATTCCTTGATGCAATGGAGCCAAAAAGTAGTCTAGAAAATGAGTGTAGTTCGTTTGAGAATCATGCATCCTTAGATCAATGGCCCAATCATATACTAGAGCGATTTTCTTTTCCTCAACATTACTATAGGGATGAACCTGAAGCTTGTTGGTTTGAAACATTCCACTAAATTTGAATAGAAAAAAATAGCACAAGTAGGTTGTGAACCTAAATGTCTTAGTGGAATTTGAGTGTGCACCTCCTTTAATCATTAAAAATTGTTCATGCATGGATTCTACAATGTGCTCAATAAAGTTATATTTGACAATTTGAGATGGAAAAGCAAAATTGATATTATATACCATTTCAAAGAGGCTTGCACCCACTTCCCAATTACTATCCAGTCCATGGAAAAATGCTAGCATGGAAATAGTATCCTGAACCCATTGTCTAAAAATATAAAAATCATAAGGAGTATTATGATTACCTTTCAATTTGTTTCTAACTTGTATGTTATCCTGAACTATTTTATTTATAAAAGAATTTTTCTCCCTTTCATCCACTGCTTCATAATCACTAGCAATCTTTTCTAGGTCAATGTAGACATTTCCAAATTATTCAATTGTAAACCCAAACACTTTTCCAAGTTCTTCTGCATTAATGGATAACAATTATTCTTTGTTATCTTTATTAACAATTTCTCTTTGTTATCATCATAATTTTGAGCATAGACCATGATAAATTATGGGCAAGGGAATACCTCATGTAACATCATGCACCCTAATCTAGTTACCCACGGTGCACTGTAACTATTAACTTGCATTTACTTTGCAACATTACTCTCAGATGAAAATCTAGGTTCTGAGGCATGCCAACCATAGATTTTAGTATCATAAATATCATGATATTCATTAGTGAAACCTAGGGTTTTAAGCAATCCAACATAATGTATTTTTTATCCAATTTTTCTGTAGTGGTATTGGTGGTAGACATGCTTATACAATGTGAAATTGTGAATTCCCTCTTAGTCCTCAATTTTTTCTTAATTCTTAGTTTGAAAAAATAAGATTTTAAGAAACAATGAAATGTAGTCGTAGGAATTCTGTCTTTCACTTACCTAGATTTTGATTCTTGCAAAGATTAATATGGAAAGGCGTGGAACCTAGAATCTCCCTAGTGCATTGCAATGAGAAATCTGAAATCTCCTTGTGTGTTGACCCTCTCACTTAAAAATAAAATCACTTATCAATAGGTAAGTTTTCTTTTTTTTTTCAAAAATTAAAGTGAATGAAATGTCAATGTGTTGCTTCCAGACTACACAATTAGTACATGGCTGTCTTGCATTGACAAAAAATTCTAACCTGTTGATCTTCATAAATATAACAGTTATAGGGTGATTCCAAAGGTTTATGTTCACAAGCCTAGTGCTCTATGCATTTCATTTCAGAATGCAACTACAACCATCCATCAAATGTTCATCAAACGATTGAGTAATTTATGATATAAACAATAAACATGTGTTTTAAAGTTGTTTTAAACTTTAGTATGCTAGGATCGACATCAAGGCCAAGGGGTTGGTAAATTAACTTAATAAAATGAATAATGATATCAGGAACCGGGGGAGAAGGTCAACGTGACAACAAAAAATTAGAAATAAATAACATTTCGATAAATCCTAGCATGAGTGACAACTTTTAGTGTTTATAATGTTTTTTGTCAATTTGATGGCAACTTTCTTTTTTCATTTGCATTGCTTTATGTTTTAAATCTGCATGTAAATATTTCATAAATAGATAATACTTAATTTCTTAAAGGAAAAAAAAACTGATTTGAATAGAGTCATAGACACTGAACTCAAAAAATAATTCTTTCTTGTAAATGAATAACAAAGAATAACACAACCATTTATTTTATTACAATTGAATTACAATGTTACATTATTACATATCTTTTTAAAGATGAGTAGAGCATGCAAGATCCTATTTTGCATAAATGACATATGTCACTTTACATAGAAACAATTCATTCCAAGCTACTGCTCATGACAATGGATTACAAATTGATTCCAAGCTTTTGTTGGTGACAACGTAATACAAATGCGGCTCTAAAAATAAATGCATGGGGCTTGCTTGGCCAACCATGCTAGGGAAATGGGAGCTGTGAAGATACGAAATGTACTTATCCTCTTTGAGAACCAAAGTCATGCAGAAGATGAGGGGTAGTAAATCTTCTCTCATCTTTTGCATGCAGCTTCCATGCATTGGGATAACACTTATCTCCATCAGAGCTCCTCATCCTGGTTCAAAACCTATCTCACTAGTCAAGTCAACCAAATCAAATTCTTTTTGATCCCACCCATTCTGAACTTGAAGGAAATTAGTCTTTTACTCTATAACTACATAATTAGAGGCGGGAGAACTTAGAGTATCCCCAATAATACCACATCATATTCTTCCTTATTAACCTTACAAAATGAAAACCCTTATGAAAAATTAAAAACATTGCACTCAATAGTAAAGCCTTTATCCTTCAACGAATGATTTTAGTTGTGTTCACTATCCCTATTTATGGGCCACCAGTGCCACTACCAGCCTGATCCCTGTTTACTTGTGAGTCATGTGAGGTTGGGTATAATGATAATCACGCAAACCAAAAAACCAACTTAATCAATTTGTGTAACTTAAGCCTTACATTTACAATTAAAATGTTTAATTTGATTGATGTTTGGCTACATGCAAACTGTACCTCAAGCTGAAAAGCTATCAAAATCACCACTCAAACGATATGAAATCATTACAAATCTTGTTTCAATTGATCATTGGATTAATGACATCATCATCTAAGTACGTCGTGTAGTTTTCAATATCAAGCTATCCAATCAATCACTTCAGATGTACATATGGTAGTAATCCACGGTACCACAACCACACTTTCTTCAAAAATATTGAGAATTAAATGAAAGGTAGAGTACTTCGAGGCATTGAAAAGAGAGAATTAAATGGATTGTTTTACCTTAATCATTATCAATGTCCACTAATAAGTCACAATAAATTTCACTCACTTATGATTAGAACTATATGTTGATAATTACTATTAGTTTTAAAAGCCATATTTCTATATTAAACAAAGCAAAAAGGATTTACAAGAATAGAGCCATGAAAAGTATTTTAATTTAAGTAGCTAAAGACTCAAGTACATACTACATAGCTAGCTTGGCCAAAAAGCCACTAACCATGACAAAAAACCAATCACAAAATATATATTACAAGAACTATTATGCTGTACAATAAAATATAGACACAATTCGTTACTAATTTTTTTTGTAACAATAGTTGAGGCCCTCAATTCGGTGTTTGAGTAGAAGGTGAATCAAATTTAAAAAAGTAACAATAGAGAAGAAAAACGAATCAACCAAAACCTTCCTCCAAAACTCCAAACTCTTTAATGATTCATTTTTCGTATCACATAGTAGACCACATCTCATATTAACCAGGGCAAGAGCTTGTGTTGTAGAAGCATGAAATTCCACTTTTTGGAAGATTCCACCAATAAGCACTAACCCACTTTCAAAATTGTAATTTTCTAGTGCCAACTGATAGGCCAAAACTAGGGCAAAGAGTGAAATGGATTCAATGTTTAATAATGAATTTCAGTTTGGTCTATACATGTCAATACGAGGATTGTAAGCTTGTGAAATGTATCGTGACAATCTGCACAAGGGCTGAGAGTTGTGAGATGAGTGGTTATGAATGCAACCTATGAAAATAACCCTTTAGTAAATCAAACTAATTCTAGCGAAAAGAACTGTCACTTCCTGGCGACATAAGCTATTTAAATTTTGAAACAACAACTTAATCAACAAATATCAGAACAAAAGACAGTGATTAATTCTATAGCAGGGAAATAAAACATAGATCATTAATATACAGAAACATAACGATAAACTAAAATTATAACACTCGAAATTATACTCTGCAAACGTAATCAACTGAAATTATAATACACAAAAACACTCTGTAGAAAATAAAATATTTACAGTCCATCGGTGGCTGAAGAGTGGGTGCCCTTCCTCCTTGTCAATCAATGGATATAGGACTCGCAGGATTTCTAAAAGAGACTTCAAAACGCTTCTCTCAATAAATTATTTTGAATTTATTTTCTTATTTTTGGCTTTCTTCTTAACTTTGTGGATATTACATATGAGTGCATATATAGTTTCAATGCACAAATAAAAACACGTCTTGCTATTTACAATCCAACTGCTGAGGTAAATTGGCTAGTTAAAGATAGATTTTGATTTCCCCATGGCCAATCTTTCCTTAAGAGATTGGACTGATTTATTAACAATAGACATGTCACGCTATTACTAACTTGATTTGTTAATAATATATAATAACCAAGCTTTGCTGTCAAAACAATATAATATAAAATAACCATGACAATTTATTGGTACACTAGATTTAATAATTTGGAGAGGAAATTTGGTGCTGTATAGTTGGTGGTTGAGTTGTCTCAAATTGTGGCACATGGTTGGAGGAATAAACAAGTGAAACTGAAGTGAACCATGTTGAACATAAAACTTCACCAATAAGCATGAGCTATATTCCTATGAAGAAATTGACATGAAGTCTGACAGGAAATTTGCATGCTGCAAGATACATTTTTCAAGGCTTAAGATGAAAACACTTATTAGTAAAGATAATCAATAATTATTATCAATATTTTTATCCCAAAACTATATTAAATATCACTCATATATATTTAATCATATACAACGTAGAATGGTAAAATGTGATGATAAGATATGGAAATGGAATATGGGAATGTGATTGACGACATATGAAAAAGGCTAAAATGTGGCATAAAATGGGACATAAATGGCTCTTATCACCAACTCCAATGAAGAAATAGAGTAAATGAAAGGCTGCAAATAACGTATTGCTAGCATCTTCGCCAAATCTTTATCAAGTAAAATATCCATGCAATTGGACAAGAACACAATTATTCTTATAGAAAAATAACATATTGCTAGCATCTTCGCCAAATCTTTATCAAGTAAAATATAGAGCATGAGGGTTGTTCTAAAGCCATTTCCTACCCACAATTATTCTTATAGCATCCTCAACCTGCACACAAGGAATTATAAAAACCATACCCAACTTTCATCTGTCGTATGCATCGTCGCTTCTTTTCTCCCAAAAATATTTGGGTAGCATGATACACCATGAAGAATCCATATCATAGTTAAATTGAGAATATAAAAGAAATAAATTAAAGCCAAATATATTATAAATGATATGAAGAACATCAAGTTGGTGAAGTATATATAGAAGTTAGAATGAAGACAATGGTCCATCAAATACTCAACACTTAACATTTAGTTTACTACTTGATGTGACAATATTATTTCAAAAAAATTGAGTCATGACTTTAAATCATTTAAAAAAATAATAAAACGTCAACCATTGATCAATAGTTGTAGGCTAGCGGGAAATAGCCCAGATCAACCTGAAATTTTTTATTATTTTAATCTCTTGGGCTAGCAGGGAACCAATGAAAATATATTTTTTGGTTTGAAATTTTTTTTGAATCATTAATAAAATTAGTAATAACATGTCAACCATTTATTTTTGGAAATCTAACGATTCTAGTGTTATTTCAAAGGTTTGAATTTGCTAGTCTAGTGCTTCAGACATTTGCTTTCGAAATACAACTACAACCGTCCATCGAAAATTCATCAAACAGTTGTGGGTTATATTGATTTGTGGTGACATTTGGCTTCAGACATAATGAATATGTTGACACTTGTCCCCATTCCAGACACTTTATGAAGGAATTTGGATGTGTGGAAAATTTGTCCCTGAATAGAACAATATGTAGCATTTGATATTTTCGCCACCCACGCTATGTTTTATTATTGGCATACCAGTTTATTTCGCAATGAATTTTTCTATTGGTTTGAGATTATGTTTAATTTTCCAATGGATTTTTTTCTTCATTTGAAAAAGGCTTAATTCGCCAACAATTTTTTTTTTTTTTGGTTTGAAAACATTTTTGAATCGCCAACAAAAATATTTTATTTGTTTGAGCATAGTTCAATTCGCCAATAAAAATATCTTGTTGGTTTGAAAACATGTTTAATTTGCCAATGGAAATATTTTATTGGTTTGAAAATAGGTTTTAATCACCAATGAAAATATTTTATTGGTTTTAAAAATTTTGCAATTCACCAAAATTTTCCACAGACTTCTAGCGATTACTAGTATTTTACACCTTCATTAATATGATTGATTAGACATATTGCATACCTAACCCGCCCATACACTCTCATTATCTCTCATATTTTTATAATTGATGAGACAACTTCCATGATCCCACCTTGCCATACTTCCTCCTTCTTGAATTAAGTAGGCTAAAACCACCATCACATTCTCACATGCATGAATAATTCATGTATATGCCATATCGCTACTACCTTAATGAAAACAAGAAGAAATACTTGAATTTTCTCTTGGGGTAGGTTGTTCACAAGCCTATTTGTTCATAATAAAAAATCACATCTTCACTATTGCCACATATAATAAACAATTCCATCCCTAATAAGGTTTGCATACCCTTTCACCACCACTTCACCAAGCATACTCAAACAAACAAACAAATCAAACATCCAACATATCTACACATATATGCACCTTCATGAAAGCATGATTGGACCAATATCAACAAGTGTGTTCATTAGTCACCATTTCTCTTGACCTACCATCTATGTTAATCCTCCTCTATAATCATAGGGATGAATCCTTCCCAAGCATGACATATTCATTATCATTGTCTATCTCACCTTTGGTAAGAGATATGTTGAATATGTTCTCACATTTTTTATGATTTTATTTACATGTTTTTCTTTTTCAACCCATGTAGTCACCTACTTGAGACCACCTATATCTACTTATATCTTGGTGTTTTTTGATAAGGTAGAAAATGGGGTATGATCATTTTTTTTATATGGCATGTTTTTTATTTTCCTTTACATGACCCACCAATGCTACTTCCTACTTTAGGTGGGGTGGAAGTGGATGCATGTATCATACAATATGGATTCTTGGTCGCATAGACCCACCAAGCCACTTGCTTGTGTACACCAGGAACTCATGTATATGTTACCATACCCTCCATGACCCACTAAGGTTGTAAACAACATTATGTGTTTCAAGGAAATAAATTATTTGTTTGTGCATCTAAGACCATTTAAAGGATACATTCACACCATTGGTCAAATATACCATTGGGGCATAATATCCTTTGCTATATCAAATTTTATAATTTCTCATCACATTTTCAACATAATTTTTCCCTCCTCCCAATGACCTCCTTTCACATTCCCCTTCCCCCTATTCCATAATCTATTCCTCCCACCATACACCCTAGCATTCACCAACGTAGACCTAACTATATCTTGTATCATGAACGAAAAATAACCTTTCCCAACCCATTACATTACATGCATCACATTCGTGTGCATATCAGATTTTCGTCATTAGGATCATTATCATTCATTTACATGTTAAATACATATCCGTAATTCATTTAGATCCATTTTACACATCCATCATTAAATGCATATCTATAATTTATTTTAAATCCATTTTACATATCCATCATCAATACATATCCATAATTCATTTTAGTTCATTTTAATGCATATCCATTTTAATCCATCCATTTACATATCCATCATTAATACATAATATTCCATTCACATTTTGCATAGTAACCATCCATAATCATTTACAAAATAAAACATTTCATTGGTCGCCATTTACATCACATACTTGCATAAACATGTCAACACCACATACATACAAAATTTACACATACCCATTAAAGCTATATACAAACCACAAAAAATCATAAATTTTATACATTTATCGAATCAGACAGACTTCCATCTAGGTATCATAAAACAATTGTCAATATAAATAAAACCACACAAACATTTGCATAATAATATACCACTCATAAAATCATCACTATGCATCATATAATAGGACCATAAAACATACACCCATAAATCATCACCAAAAAATCATGATTTCATATATATAGATTAAAATAAAATGTCATGATACAAATATATGAATGGTCTCTATCATGTACATCCAAAAATTTGATACCCCTTTAGGGTATGATAAATATCCTGTGAGCTTCTATCTTGTACTAGCCTCCTTTGACTGAGTTGACCCCCTTGTTGGTGATGGTGGTGGAGGTGGACCATGAGGAGGCTATGGACCCATACCCACTAATGGCCTTGACCTTGTTGACTTGGATCTATAAAATCGAGCACTCATTGTAAAGCTCAATTTTCTCTTCTCCATTGGTATTTCCTATAAGGCCTCACTAATTTACAACTAACTTGGTGTTAGACACATAGTTAAGAGGAAGAGCTCCTAACTGAATAGTCCACTAAACCCTTGCAAAGAATCCATTAATTATCAACCAGGTATTCATAAGCGCTTGATGATACTGGAATTATATGTGCATTCACATAATCTACACAACCTATATCATCAAGTATAGGTGGTTTACACATGTGGAGGAAAAAAATAAATATTGGAAAAGGAAAATAAAGCATAAATTGCAAAATAGGATAAATAACTTAATCTGCTACTCATGTTGTGGGTACCTTCAGCTTAACATTGTAACTAGGTGAACTGCTAAACTTGAACTTTGCAATTTCACTAGCACTTATGATTCTTACTTCTAACTACTTGAATCACTTTGGAGGATGACTCAATGATGCATTATAGAACTTAAAGAATGAGACTAAGTATCATTCATGTGCATCTAATGAATGCAATAATGTAAACATCTAAAATGACAACAAAAATGAAGGTAGATGAATCGTACCTTGAGTAACCCTTGCTCAAGTTGTACTCACAAGAGAAACCAAATATGTGCTACTTGATTCAACTAACCATAACATTAAACTAAAACATCTTTATTTCATATAAATGAACTCTACAATCTAATAGGAATCTTCACAAATTTCTCATTCATGAACACATAACAAAAAACTAACAAAGATATTGTTTGTGAAACAAAACTATAACCATCAAAACATACCTTCCAACTAGATCTGCTCCTCAACCACCGATCCAACTATATAGGTTCGAGAGGAGGTTTATTTACATAAGGACTGAAAAATACAATTAAATGAATATGTCTAGTCTTGATGAAGACAAAACTTCACTCATCCCATTTCTCACCCAATTTCCTAGAACCTAGATTACACAAGACTCCATAAATGATAAACTCTAAATCAAAAATTACATGTGTCGATTTCAATCGATTGCACAATTACACAACATTACACTCAAATTTGAAAAAAAATCAAATAGATTGATTTATTCAATTTCATAAAAAAAATACATTTACAATTCTTCAATCAACTCCATCTCCTCTGTTCGATTCGATCCTTCATTTCTCCTTCAAACTTACCCTCTATATTCTCACAACATCTCTCTTATCTACACCACCTCTTTCCAAATTCATTGCAACCTCTACATATTTTCTTTGACCTACACTCTGTTCTATCTCCTCTTTTTTTTTTGTATATTCCTCCTTTGCATACTCCTGTTGCTACCATCTATGCGTCACATCCTCCCTTATTCTCCAAATTTCATTATATCGAATCTCCCTTTAATTATTCTACTATCATATTGGAATTCATGCGTTGTATTTTTGTTTCATTATTGACTTAATCATTTCCACCATCTTGGCACATCCTTTTATTATTCCAATCTGTATAAGTTTTGAATCCACTTATGAAATTTGCTAGGGTATTACAAGTTCAAAGCAAAAATATAAAACACATTCCTTATGCCATCTCTTCCTCCTTGCATGGTTTTCCTTTTTCCTTAAATTTTGCAACATCCTTTTCTACACCTAGCATTCCATTGCCACTGTCCCTTCTCGCTGATTTCAAGCCATAATAGTTGTCCTTTGAGAGGTACAAACTCTCCATTTTTAATTGCAATATAAATCCCTCTCACATGTGTCTCTCTCCCTTCCACAAATTTTCCTTGTTTCTTCTCAATCCAACACAACCTCTCACTATGCTACGATTAACATACAAACATTTGTGTCTTGGAAAAATTAATGAATTTCCTCTATATTCTTGATGCCGCGTCCCTCTCCCTACTCAAATTTTCTCTGAAATATATCTCATGGGTGGTTAATTCTTAGGGTTTTCTACATATTCTACTTTCCTTCACAACCTCCTGTCTCCATTGGACGCCCCCTTGCCTGCTTCAATCGTGCCCTCTTTATAATTTTGGTTTCATTTTAAATTGAAAATGTTAGCAAGAAGGAGGGCATGACCCTTCACCTGTTAGAAACATTACCATTCATAGCCTTTTAAATTCCACTTAATTCATATTCTTTCCTTCATTATTTTTTATGGCTGGTGTTTGGTTTCTCGTGAATCCTAATATTTTATTATGTTTAATGCTTTATTCCAAACTCTATTTTTCCACATCAAAATTGTCTTTTCCATCCCCTTTTAAATCTACAAAGGTAATTTGAGTTGGTATTGAAAAATAATTGCCAATCATTATTTTTTAATTTTCATATTGACAACATAAGATCACATTTCAGTTTTCCAAGGTTCATGAAATAGCACATGGTACTATTTCAGTGGGAGTACTCTTTGATGATCAAGAAACAAGTAGAACAATGCAAGATGGAGTCTCTTACATCGATTCAGAGGAAATCATAATCATATGCAAACAACTCACTATAGACACTTACAAATGTCCTGAATGATATTACACATTTGAATATGATTTATTAACATTGTTTTGTCTTGAAATCCATCCTCTTTTCGCTTGTTTGATTAAATTAGCCTAGCTATTTAATTAAATGCCTCATTTTCATCTATTGATCTAATTAACCTAAATGGGTTAGTTCATACCCTCTCACACTAACATTTCATCATGTTTAAATTGAATAAATCAAATTATTTAATTTAAACCCGAAGTCCTCTTATTTAATTAAATAACCTTAAACTATTTAATTAAATATCATATTTGCATCCCCTTTTCATTAAATAAATCAATAATTTAATGGATATCATATTATTCTCTATATTGCATATTCAAATTTAGTTTTAATTAACTAAATTGCTAATTTCCCTCCCATTGGCTTGCATACCGAATATTCCAAAAGAATATTCTCCTATTTGGCTCCAACAAATGGAATATTCTTTCAAACAAACTTTGTAACAAACTTTCAAAGTTGTTACAAAGTGTGTTTGTTGAAATCATTCTCAACCCTTGATGATTTATTTGATCCACGTGATCTTTAATTCTCATCCATTGATGAGAATCCTTGATCCATGTTTCACCCTTCATTCATTATTGACCATTGATTGATCAAATCGATATGAGCCCTTGATTTTTCATTTGATTTCCTATAAATAGGTCACTATTTGGAGAGAAATGGATCCATCTTTTGATAGAAAAACTTATGCTGTTAAAATTCATACTCATTTGTATCCTTATTTGATATTTGATAACATTTTAGTATAATATTCATCCATTTAGCTTAATCATCCATTAATGGCTTCTATGGTAACTTAGTTTGCATTCATTTTAGCATAGTTTGCATCAATGGCTTACATCTTTGGATTTTTTTTGCATCTAGCATGGATTGAATCAATTTTATCAAGAATCTTAGCATTTAGAGCTCATCTCATCATGTTAAACTAGTTTCTTATCATTTCTCATTCATATCTCATTAGTTTCATCAATTTTCTTCAATAAAACTGATCGAAACAAGCTCATATTATCCAAGGGATTCAGAAAGGGTCACCATTCCACATCAATGCGACACCAATCCCCTAATAGGATAAGATTTGAGGTCTTAGAATAGATTTCTATTATGTTTTTATGTTTATATCATGTTAGTTTAATGATTTCTTGTTATTTGAAATTTCAAATATCTTATTGGGATCATTGCTTAGGGGATTAAATAGGATTTAAATTCATTTGGATCTAGCATATTTAGTTCGCACTATGAATTTGGTCACACTCACCAAAATCTTATCACCTCAAAAATGACTTTTGATATAACTTCTTACGAGGAGCTTGGGTTCCTCTAAAATTTTGTAGAGATGTGCATATCGACATTATCTAACTTCCTGCCAAGTTACTCTGTCCTAAAATTAATGGTTTATGAAATTTTAAAACTTCACCAAGTCACCAGCCGAGGTTAAAAAAAACTCAGCTCTGAAAAATCGTTAACAGTTTGACTTTAAAACTTTTGCCAACAAATCCAAGATAGAGTCAAAATTCTACCCATAAAAAGGTTTTTCATGAAATCTTACCAATTCTCTGAAACAATAATTTTTTAGTTGATGTAGGATTACCCATTTGCATGGATGCTTTTGCATTAGAAACATCAGGTAAGAAATTTGGGAGCAAAGGTGGAGTTATGTGATAGAATCACCCTTCAAAATTATGAATAATATACAACAAACTCTATCACTAAAAATCCCAACCTCCTTTTCCAAATACTTTCTCTTCTTCTCTCCATCCCCTCCTCTGGAATGTCTTCACTGCACTCAACCCTTGTGACCTACACGTTGCATAGCTTGCAATCTTAACTCGATCCTCATAAAGATCCGACTTCATCTGTTGTAATCTTTCACTACCACAACAATTTCCTTGCACTTTCCATCCCTCAAGTTCGACTCAGGACTTCACACACTTGCAACAATAATTTTGAGCTCCTCAATTGTGCTTCCAATATCCATAGGTTCTATCATAAGCCACCTCATGTTCGACGATCTTCTTATGCACCCAAAACCTCTTCTCACTTCCCTCTCCACTTGCAGGTCTTGGTGTGAACTGCCTCACATTCGGCGATCTATCCACATGCTTAGAACCTCTAGCTCTAATACCATTTGATGAAGATAAAACTTCACTCATCTCATTTCTCACCTAATTTCCCAAAACCCAAATTACACAAGACTTCATAAATGATAAACTCTAAATCTAAAATTACATGTGTTGATTTTAATAGATTGCATGATTACACAACATTACTCTCAAATTTGAAAACAAATCAAATAGATTCATTTATTTAGATTTCATTAAAAAAAATACATTTACAATTCTTCAATCAACTCCATCTCCTATGTTCTATTTGATTCTTCATCTCTCCTTCAAAATGACCTTCTATATTCACACACCATCTCTCTTATTTGTACCGCCTCTTTCCAAATTCATTGCAGCCTCTACACATTTTCTCTAACCCACACTCCATTCTATCTCCAATGTTTTTCTATATATTCCTCCTTTGTATACTCTTGTTTCTGCCATCTATGCATCACATCCTTCCTTATTCTCAAAATTTCATTATTTCAAATCCACCTTTAATTATTCTACTATCATATTATAATTCATACGCTCACTTTTTGTTTCATTCTTGCCTTAATCATTTCCACCATCTTGGCACATCCTTTTATTATTCCAATATGTATAAGTTTTGACTCCACTTGTGGAATCTACCAGGGTATTGTAAGTTCAAAGCAAAAACACAAAAAACATTCCTTATGCCATCTCTTCCTCCTTGTGCGGTTTTCATTTTTCCTCACTTAAATTTCACATCATCCTTTTCTACGCCTAACATTCCATTGCCACCATCCCTTGTAGCTGATTTCAAACCATAATAGTTGTGCTTTGAGAGGCACAAACTCTTCATTTTTAATTGCAATATAAATCTTGTTCACAGGCGTCTCTCTCCCTTCCATGCATTTTCCTTGTTTCTTCTCAATCCAACGTAGCCTCTCACTATGCTGTGACCTACATACAAACATTCATGTCTTGGAAAAATTAATGAATTTACTCTGTATGTCCTCCCTACTCAAATTCTCTTTGACATACATCTCATGGGTAGTTAATTCTTGAAGTTTTGTACATATTCTACTTTCCTTGACCCCCCCTTTCCTACTTCAACCACACCCTCTTTAGAATTTTTGGGTGCATTTTAAATTGAAAATGTTAGCAAGAAGGAGGGCACGACCCTTCACCTATTAGAAACATTACCATTCAGAACCTTTTAAATTCCCCTTAATTTATATTCTTTTCTTCATTATTTTTATGGTTAGCGTTTTGTTTCTTGTGAAGCCTGAAATTTTATTATCTTTAATGCTTGATTCCAAACTCTATGTTTCCACATTAGAATTGTCTTTTCTATCCCCTTTTAAATCTGCAAAGGTAATTTAAGTATTGAAAAATAATTGCTAATCATTATTTTTTAATTTTCATATTGACAACACAATATCACATTTCAGTACACAATGCCATTTTAGTGGGAGTACTCTTTGGTGATCAAGAAACACATAGAACAATGCAAGATGGAGTCTCTTACATTGATTCAAAGGAAGTCAAAATCATATACAAATAAATCACCAAAATATTGTCACCTCAAAATTGACTTTTGATATAACTTCTTACGAGGAGCTTAGATTCCTCCAATATTTTGTAGAGATGTGCATATCGACATTAGCTAACTTACTACCAAGCCATTCTATCCCAAAATTCATGGTTTATGAATTTTGAATCTTCTCTAAGTCACCAGCCGAAGTCGGAAAACACTCAATTCTCTAAAATTGTTAACAGTTTGACTTCAAAACTTTTGCCATCAAATCTAGGATAGAGTCAAAATTATTGTAAAAAGGTTTTTCATGAAATCTTACCAATTATTTGAAACAATAATTTTTTTGGTTGACATAGGATTGCATATTCACCTAGATGCTTCTACATCAGAGATGCCGAGTAAGAAATTTGTGAGCATGGGCTCACAATGATGGAGTTAGGTGATAGAATCACCCTTCAAGATTGCGAACAATCTACAACAAACTCAATCACTGAAAATACTAACCTCCTACACAAAATACTTTCTCTTCTTCTCTCAATTCCCTCCTTTGGAATATCTTCACTTCACTCAACCCTTACAACCTCCATGTTGCATAGCTTGCAATATTACCTTGATCCTCACAAATATCCCACTTGGTCTAATGTAAGATCTATCACTACCACAATAATTCCTTGCACTTTCTATCCCTCAACCGCTCAAGAATTCACACACCTACAATGATACTTTTGAGATCCTTAATCATGATTATGCTATCCATAGGTTCTATCATAAGCCACCTCACATTCAACAATCTGCTTATGCACCCAAAACCTCTTCTCACATCCCTCTCCACTCGCAGGTTTTGGTGTGAAATACCTCACAGTCAGCGGTCTATCCAAACACTCAAAACATCTAGCTCTAATACCATTTGATGAAGACAAAACTCACTCATATGATTCCTCACCCAATTTCCCAAAAACCTAGATTACACAAGACTCCATAAATGATAAAATCTAAATCAACAATTACATGTGTCGATTTCAATTGATTGCATGATTACATAACATTACACTCAAATTTGAAAATGAATTAAATAGATTTATTTATTCAAATTTCATAAAAAACATACATTTACAATTCTTCAATCAACTCCATCTCCTATGTTCTATTCAATCCTTCATCTCTCCTTCAAATTGACCCTCTATATTCTTACACCATCTCTTTTATTTGCACTTCCTCCTTCCAAATTCGTTGCAACCTTTGCACATTTTCTCTCACCCACACTCTATTCTATCTCCTCTATTTTTCTATATATTCATTCTTTGAATACTCCTATTGCTCCCATCTATGTGTCACATCCTCCTGTATTCTCTAAATTTCATTATATAGAATCCCCCTTTAATTATTTTGTTATCATATTAGAATTCATGCATTGGATTTTTGTTTCATTTTTTCCTTAATCATTTCCACCATCTTGGTGCATCCTTTTATTATTCCAATCTGTATAAGTTTTAACTCCACTCGTGGAATCTGCTAGGGTATTGCAAGTTCAAAGAAGAAATACAAAACACATTCCTTATGCCATCTCTTCCTCCTTGTATGGTCTTCCTTTTTCCTCACTTAAATTTTGCAACATCCTTTTCTACACCTAGCATTCCATTGCCATTGTCCCTTCTAGCTGATTTCAAGCCATAATAGTTGTGCTTTGAGAGGCACAAACTCTCCATTTTAATTTCAATTTAAATCTCGTTCACATGCGTCTCTCTCCCTTCCACACATTTTCATTGTTTCTTCTTAATCCAATGCAACCTCTCACTATGCTACGACCTACATACAAACATTCATGTCTTGGAAAAATTAATGAATTTTCTCTCTATTCTTGATGCCGCGTCCCTCTCCCTACTCAAATTCTCTCTGAAATATATCTCATGGGTAGTTAATACTTAGGGTTTTTTGCATATTCTACTTTCCTTTGCAACCCCCTGTCTCCATTGGCCACCCCCTTTCCTACTTCAAGCGTGCCCTTGTTAGAATTTATGGGTGCATTTTAAATTTAAAATGTTACCAAGAAGGCGAGCGCGACCCTTCATTTGTTAGAAACATTACCATTCATATCCTTTTAAATTCCCCTTAATTTTCATGGTTGGTGTTTGGTTTCTCTGAAGCTTGAAATTTTATTATGTTTAATGCTTTATTCCAAACTCTATGTTTCCACATTAGAATTTTCTTTTCCATCCCCTTTTAAATTTGTAAAGGTAATTTGATCTGGTATTGAAAAATAATTGCCAATCATATTTTTTAAATTTCCATATTGACAACACAAGATCACATTTCTATTTTCCAAGGTTCTTGAAATAGCACACAGTGTGATTTTAGTGGGATTACTCTTTGGTGATCAAGAAAAAAGTAGAAAAATACAAGATGGAGTCTCTTACATCGATTTGAAGGAAGTTAAAATCATATGCAAATAACTTACCAAAATCTTGTCACCTAAAAACTGACTTTTAATATAACTTCTTACGAGGAGCTCAGATTCCTCTAAAATTTTGCAGAGATGTGCTTATCGACATTATCTAACTTCCTACCAAACTGCTCTGTCCCAAACTTCACAATTTATGAAATTTTGAATCTTTTCCAAGTCACCAGGCGAAGTTGGAAAACACTCAATTCTCCAAAATTGTTCAGTTTGACTTCAAATTTTTTGCCAACAAATGTAGGATAGAGTCAAAATTCTTCCTGTAAAAGGTTTTTCATGAAATTTTACCAATTCTATGAGACAATATTTTTTTTTCTTGATGCAAGATTGCGTGTTTACCCGGATGCTCCTGCATCAACTCCCCTTCAAAATAGAGAGAGACAAAATTCTTAGCAACTAAAACTATAACTAAAAAGATAGAAGAAGATAAATAGGTTTGTAACTATGCTTGAACAACATGACAAAGATGTGGTCTACGCAAATAGTCACGTCAGTTTCTTGATTACTAATAACTTCTTTCCTCCATCATCATTGAATGTTCTAATGACTCACAAATGACTGATCCAATGATTAATTTCATCATTTCTGTAGTTGTCACATTCCCAACATCCTTGGAATCTCCCCTACAATTGTCCTAGAATTCTTTGGCTACAGGTTGAGTTCTCCAGTTGTCGTGGGTTGCAATGCTTATGACTATAAGGAGTTAGTTTCATTTAAATCATACATACCATTAACAATCATAAATTAAACATAGATTCATATTGAATTTCATACACATTCACACATTCATCCATGCAAACATCATCATATCATAATCATATTTCCACTCATCAAAGTTTGGTTTGGATGACATAAAAGATATATAAGGTATATAAGTTTAAGAATTTATATGAAATAAGCAGCCTACAATGTTTAAAAGATATGAAATAAATAAGAGAAAGCTAGCTATTAATCATGTTCACCATTCCCCCAACTAAAAAATTGCTTGTCCTCAATCAACATTTAGGATTAGAGGTTGTATTGAAGAGTCATTTCCATGAAATCTGTCACCAAATCAACTCCCTTAACCTATCTCAAATAGTAGCCCTTCCAACATGAAATATTTCCCAACCTTAGATTCTCTTTTGCTTGTACTTCATCCTGGTTCCTCCCTATCCAATGTGGCACTGGGTAGAGAAGAAGAGGTGGATGAGATTCCAGTGGAAACCATTTTAGTCCACTGTCCCTAGAAATGTCTATATACCTGTGAGATCTTCTAATAATGGCTATAAAATAAAAGAGGCAGTGAGGTTCCTTTTTCTTTAATTCAAGATTTAATTCCTACCATCTCTTCTTCATAAACTGGAAGGTTTGATCAATAGGCCCTATAACTAGTTGCTTCATCCTAATATAGTCACATTCTCTGATACTCATTATTTTCATTCCTACACCTTTGTAAGTCAGGACCTCTAACCATTAATCAATAACTACATTGGGATCTTTGGATTCTTTCCTTAGTTGTAGAGCAACAAATTTCTCCTTTTCAATATATTCCTATAAGATCTCACCCCTTTTTTGTTCATTCTTGATATAAGAGGCCAGTGCTTTAATTTGTAAGTTCCCCACAAACATTAGAGGATTCCATTTTGTTTGATATGAGAGCACAAGATTATGCAAGTAAAACTCACATAATTGATCTTGCATATCCATTGTAGAGTCAGAGAAAGTGTCTAAAAATAAAAAAAATTCTATTCATTGACATCGGTAAATCACTAATTAGCTAGCTAAACTGAAAACACAAGTATTTTTCTCGTAGAAATAAGCCATAAAATCTTGCAGGAGGCCTACACTTTAGAATTTGTGTAGCCTTGTCTACTACTTCTTAAATCTTCACTTTCAACCTTTTATTTCTACATCTTTCTATTCAAGTGTCCTAGTGTGTTTGGACATCAACTCAACCTTTCCAATTTTCCCATTCCTTCTTCTCAAAGAACTCTTGGGTTTTTTTTCCATAATTCCACACCTAAGGTCACTATAGATGGTCCAGAGGGAACACAAAGTGGAGGAATTGGACCCTAGGGTACTAGTTCCTCATTTCCTGCTTCTATGATAGCAAGATGTGCCAATTCATCCAACCTAGACCCATGCTCAAATTTATAAAGTTTTTCCTCCAAGTCTTCAATTCTCTTGTCCCTCTCACTTTATCTTTGTTGATGTGTTTTCAATAAACCTTCCAATTGCTTAATCCTTTCCATATCCTCTTGTAATTCCTTGCCAATATCCTTTTTCTCAACAAAAAATTCTTCATCTCTTTCCAAAAACTGATCATTCCTCTCACTTGTATGCTTATTACCCTTTGAGTTAGGACTATTTGGGGTTATTTTTATTATTTTCCTTGCAACAAAGCATCCTCTAAATCATATTTAGAGGTTCTTTTAAAATTCCATGACCGTGAAATAGGTGCATTTTCATTACTAGGGGAATTCTCCTTTAATTCTGAGTCAATCTCAACCATAACAACATCTCCCTCCTGCTTTTTGACTGAACATCTTGTTATGCCTTTCATAACCACCCCATTTTGTTTTTGGTCAAAATGGGTCCCCCTTTGTGTTTTTTTTCCCTTGGTGTTTTTGTTGGTGTCTTAGGAGTTGTTATTTTTCTTCCTAAGACCTTGTTCCTTTTGTTTTTGTAGGTTCAAAATGCGGGCCGAAATTGAACTTAGAACTTTTGAAAAGTTCCTAGTCCGATTTTTTGTTCCGGTCCTGACCCCATCTCCTATCTTGTCTTTTTCTTTTTTGTCTTGTTTGTATTGTCCCCTTGGGTTTCTTTTATTTTCTTCCCCATTGCGTTTCTTTTCCATTTTGCGGAAGTGAAACCGGGATGAAAACTGGACCCGAAACTTTGCAAAATTTTTGAGTTTGGATTTTGTTCCGATCCCGCTCCCGTTTCTTTGTCTTTTGTTTTATCTCATTTTGTGTTCTATTTTAGGATGGGCTTTGCCCCGGTCCTACTTTCCTTCATTCTCTTATTTTTCTCTCTTTGTTTTCTTTCCCTTTATTGGGAGTGGAACCGAAATTGGATCCAAACCTGGAACTTTGCTATGTTACAAATCTGGATTTGGTTTCGATTTTTCCCTTGTTCTTTTTTCATCATTTCCCTACTGCGGGATCAAAGCCAGATTCAGAATGAAGTATGAAAATTTGACAAGGTTCTTGGTTCTATCTCAACTCTGCTTTCACTCCCATTTTACCTATGACGTACGTGGTGGTTGTGTACTTGCTTTCACTCTGATTCCTCCCCTGACCAACTACATTAAATGCATTAATTATAGCCTCTTCATAAGCATGAAATGGTTTTTAAAACCTTAATTAAGGTTATTTGGATCATTACACTTACTCAAAGAATTTTAATGAACAAAGAGCTGAGAGAACTCAAGGACAAGCGTGATTTCACTATAGGTGGGCATTCGTGAGCAGATCCTTATTGATTTCAACCTTTTCTAGTCGTGTTTTGAGGTAGGTGGTTTCTCCCATTCTGTTTCCCATTTGTTTTGTTTTCCTGTTGTTATTCGCGCGTTTGCGAAACTTTTCATGTGAATATTCTCTTATTTCTTTTCTTCCTATTGATGTTTTTGTTTGTCATTCTTTGTCTTCTTTCTATTTTCCTTCTGTTTTCCATTTGTATTTTTGTGCTTCCTGTTGTTTTTGTTTGTCGCCTATCATTTTTTCCCTTTTTGGTGATGTGTTCATTTCATTGTGCCCTAGTTTTGATTAGGGATTTCATTTTTGAGGGGTTTTGGTGCCTTACAATTGTTTTAAATCCTTTCTCAGATCCCTCTGATCTCGTTTTGTTGATCTTACAGGTTTTTGTCGTAGGGTTTTTGATGCCCTAGCTTTAATGTAAGTCGACCTAACCATCCTAATTAGGGTTTTGTGTTTCACGCCCTTTTTGCATAGTCGCCCTAGCTTGCTTGATCCGGTCCTGTTAGTTTGGGAAAAGTCGAGCTTGATTTCTGCCTTCTCGCGTCCTTTAACCCATGTCTAAACTAGTGTCAAAATGTGGGTAGAATCCGTTTAACTCTGGTTATGCATTTCAGAACTAGATCCAGAAAAGAACTCATCCATTGAACTTTTGCATGGGAGTTCAGTTCCAAAAATGAATCTACCTCTGGTGTATCCCCATCCTGATTTTGATCCCATCAACTTAGCAGGGTCAGGTCATCAAATGTTATGGGGTATTGAAACTTTGAAAATTTCAATTGCTGATCTCGTCTCAGTCCCGGTTCTGATTAATGTTATTTGTTTCACTTTACTGGTTCCTGATTTTCTTCCGGTCTCGCTCCCAACAGGTTTAAAATTTCACTAAGTATGGAGGGTTACCTAGGGAAGAATAGAGAAGTGTGAAAGGATAAAATTTGTAATTATGTTTTTTATACCTTTTGTTGGTCTAATCCAAGCTTTTCTTGCAGGAATAAACAATCTCAGAAGCATTAGAGGAAGTTTCACAAAGAGAAGGGCAAGTTGTAGAAAGCTCAAAGAGGAGGAAAACTCCTAAAGAAAAATTGGAGTACTTTCCTCCTAGCTCTAGAGGAGATGCTGACCTGGGGATGCCTACTCAAGAAACTCATGAATCACAAGGTTTAGAAAGTACTATTGCTAGAGAAGGAGCTTCATCTCAACCTTCCCTCCCAAAGGAGTCTACTAGGGAAGTACCTCCAAGTAGCCTTTATGAGCACACTGAGAAAGACGAATAAAAAGAGGTTGATATCCATGATGTGGACATTGATTCAGAGGCTACACAATTAGACCATGAGCCTCTTGTGACCATAACTACTAAAGACATTCATGATGTTGGAACTAAGCATGTTTTAACTATAGAAGACTAGTGTAAATTGTTTGTGGATGCAAAGAAGGAGGTTGATGCTAAAGCACAAGCTGAGGCACTTGCAAAGCAATAAGAGGCTGAAGCCATAACAAAGACTGAAGAGCTTGCAAGGTATCATAAGGAAAAGGAATACCTCCTACAACAACAAAAATAAAGTGAATGAAAAGCCAATGTAGAGAGGGAATTTTTTTCCCTCTTGCAAAAGATTGATGAAAAGGAGCTCTTGCTAAAGAAGTTGGAAGTAGAAGAACATGCCAAACAAGAGCAATAAGTTGCCAAAATGTGGGAGAAAGTTAAACAATTGGAGAAACAAAGAGATGATATGTTGAAGCAGAGGAGATTGGAGGAGGAAAGAGAGAAAGATGAAGCTGATAGGCTTGCAAAGAAAATGACAGAAAAGGAGCAACAAGAGGTTGACTCTCAACCTAAGGTAACAATTCTGCAACCTCTCTCCTCTAATACTTCTTCCTCATAACATGTGGTTACTCCTCTTGCTGCCCCAACATGGTTGAAGCTTAACCTGGAGAAGAAACATATGATCTAGCCCCAACCCCTAAACATGGATGATATGATGAAAGAGATTGAGAATGAGAGGCCCAAGAAAAGGGCTTGAGTCCTTCACTCCACCAAACTAATAAATGTTGGAGAGATTGTGGCTGAGTGTGCCATTCCTATGGTGGACAAGGATAGATCAAAAATATGATTGAGTGATTATCAACTGGGTACTGTAAACTTGGGAAGGCCTACAAGGAACCAACAAATGGAATTGATTGATATTGTAGTATCTTCCACTAAGTCCTGAATGATAAATGATAAAAAAAGGAAAGATGAGGTAAAAGCTGAATTAGATCAATTGCATAGGTTCTTAAAGGACCTATCCTCTCCTGTTTCTATACAATCTAATGCTCCACAAACACCAATTTTGTTAAGCAAGAAAGAAGCTGATGACCTTGTTGAGATGAGAAGCAAGGTAAAGATGTTGGATATATGGATTAATAGGTTGAACCAAGAGGTGGAGGAATTACTTGTTGAAGCCCAAAAATTTCATATAGAAGCATTGGAATCATCTAATGATATGACTACATATGCTGAGGTCCTTTGGAAGCAAGAAGAAGAATACAAAGAGCATGTGAGGAAATTGAAAGAAATTACTAAACTGCCTCAACAAACACTCTTGGAACAATCTATCCTTGAAGAAGGTAATGAATATTTTATTGATAAAACTATCAACATTATCAGATTTAGGACTTCATTTATTTTTTCCCATAGAAATGAGGTACAACAGGTTGGCAAGGAATTGACAGATCAAATTGTGGAGTTGGAAGCCATCATAACTATGATGGTGAATGAAGATGTCCCTGTCAAGGATAGTTTTCCTCTTGATGAGTTAAGGAACAAATGGGATAATAGATTTCAAGAGGCAATGCAGAAGGGAGATGATGGTGATGACTTGATTGACAGGTTCATGGATATCAAGGAGTAAAGATTGCTTGCAAATTGGATGATATGCATAAGTTCACCTTTGCTGAATTAAAGAGAATAAATTTTGAGGATAGTTGGGTAGATGGGTTAGATGTGGACATGCTTAGACAAGTGTTGGGATAGTTATGATGAATATCTACTTGAACAAAAGATAGGGGAGTAAAGTGTATGGAATATTCATTTTTGAATGAAGCATCAGATGATACGACTAGCTTGGTAGCTCTCCCCTATCTTTCAGGATCATAACACAAGTTAAATGAAGAATTCCCCAGTAGTTCAACCTTCTCCTTGTGCATCAGATTTTGATATAGAGTCATCAACAAAAACTGAAGATCATGATGGTCAGTCATCTCATGCAACTCTAGTTGTTCCCTGATTAGTGGAACTCAATTCTTGATTGGAGGGATTAGTGTTAGGACTTGTCTATATGTAGTTTCTCTCTCCATGTTGTAAAGGTGGGCTAATTGAAGAGAGATTGGTTGTCTAAGGAGAGTTTTAGGACATTTTTTACAGTTTCAAAAAAGCTTTTACAATTTTATGCAAAGATACTTAGACATTTGTATAGTTTTTAATATAGTTCATGTTATTTTCAAGTTTTAGTTCTAACGGTAATGTCAATGAACAATGGTCATTTGTATGCCAGTGATTTTTTTGCATAAATGTCTCTTATTTGATGAAAGTCAATAGAAGATTTTTACTTTGAGGCTGTTTCCATTGGATTATCTGTGAATGAGATTTCTTGGTGTTTATTGATCTATGAGTTTTAATGATGAGCTGGTGATATGTGCTTGTTGATTTTGAAGTTTATGAATGGTGAATGATCGTATGGCTTGAATTTTCACTATGAATGAATGCAATGGTATAGATTTTTCTTTGGATTGTATCATTTTATGGTTTATTTGTTTGAAAGGAAGGCTCATTATGAAGTTTGTATGTCTAAATTGAAGGAAATCTAAATTTATGTTTTGCTGTCCTCAGCTCTGTTCTATCTTTTGATATTTATTTACACCCCGCAAATGTTAGATTAATTTGTACTATGCAGTTTGTATCCCTTTACTAGTAGGCCCCTTGAACATTATAGTTGCATAGGCTACTGAACAACATCAACACAGTTGAGAACCAACTACAAAGACCTTGGAAGATAGGTAGCTTTAGGTTATTTATCATTTTTAGGAGAAATAGAGTAGAAATATTATGTTTTAACGCTATTAGTTACATTGACCATCAAAAAAACTGGCGCTAGAAGGAGGGATTGAAGGGACAAACTGGCCCGAATTGGGTCCTTTTCACTAGAAAGGTTTGAAAGAGTTCTCAGATCTGCCACAATTCCAGAATCCTTAGTTGAAATCCAGACCCATGTTAGACCTAGAGCCCATAGGGTTTTGATCCCACCACTATTAACACCACCACTTACTCCACCCAGGTTTCCACCAATACCACAGGTGGTACAGCCAAATCAACCACCACAACCACCTATAGCATTCTTTTTCAACAATCCTTCATCACTAGGAGTCATTCCTGGTGGTATACATGAAATACCTAAAAAACCTAGAGAAATTTTGCCCCAGGTATGCTCATGGTGAGTCACGAAGTGCTAAAGAGCACATATAGGCATTCAAAGATGCATGTACTCAGGCTCAAATTTATCACCATGATGTTGCATGTAGGTTATTTCCTTATTCGTTGGGAGATATGGCCTATAATTGGCATTTGAATCTTCCCACCAGATCAATCTTGAGCTAGAAAAACTTAGAGGATGCATTCATTAACCAATTCCGGGTTTACATGGATCCTGCAATCTTATATCATCAATTTTCCACTATCAGGAAAGAGTCATATGAACCGTTACCCCTGTTTAATACCGGATTTCAGAGGATGTACAGGAGGTTACAAGACCCGTACTTGGTCGTTGAAAATATTGCTATCCAAGCTTACCTGAAGGCCATAGATCCCTTGATTGACTTGTTTTTTAGAGAACATAGAATGCAAATAAAATTAATTCTCTTTCCAAAGCTTACCACCTTGATATTAAACTACATTTGCAGATTAGTTCACAAGCGAGAGGTCTAGGATGCGTCTTTCTCCTCTAGGATACTCCCAGGTGCCTAATCCTACCCGCTGTTTAATACAGTCCTAGGAATGTCTCATTTTTCATATGGACCCTTAGCTAAGTTATAATCTCCATCTCAAAAATTATTCTTTAGGGGCCCAACTCTTGGCCCCTTGCAACAAGTTCAAAATTCTCATAATCAAGTTGGAGGATCTAACCCCATAACGCATATGTCAACTGCACTCACTATAGAAAGTGAATGTGTTGCTCACCTAAAAATAGAGTTGGAGAACCTTAAGAAAACATTGTCTCAGGTGACTAATGAGATGGCATAGCTCAAGTACAACCCCCCTCAAAACCAAAATTAGAATTACCAAAATCAGGGAGGGTATTCCAATTAGGATAGTTATTCCGATTAGAATGCCAATCAAAACTAGAGGAACTTTCAAAATCAGAATTCCCCCAATCAAAATGACTAGAACCAAAATAGGGGATACAACTAGAAATAAAATAACAATAGACAATGGAACACTGGGCCAAACAATGGGGTCGTTTCCCATAACTATCAAGCTGGTGATAACAAACCACATATTGCAAATGTTGCATATCTTAATTTCATGACAAATTGGTGTAGGTTGCACAACACTGCAACACATTCTGAGGTTAACTGTCCTAAAATGGATAAAATGGTTAAGATTGCACAAGTTGATGCCCCATTGCAAGGTTCTCCCAACAAGAATGGTGGATCCACAGATACAACCATGGCTTATGAACTCTTTGAAGAAGAATCTCCTTTCCCCAGAAAAGAAGAAAATGGACCAAAAGAAGATGTATATGACACTCAAGCTTTCCAATCCAAAGGAGGTCATTTCCCGAGGAATCAAAATAAAGGCCCATTCACCACATCTGCTCCTCTGAACACTATAGTTCCACCCAATCAGAATGTGGAAAAAAACCCACCTTCACCAAAAGGCCCACCTGAATTTCAAAATAAAGGCAACTCATCTTTTGTTCCTAAATATCAGATGAAAAATGACACGGAATTTGATTTTATTCCAGAGATGCAAAAACAAAAGACTTCATTGTCATTGTTTGATATTTTAAAGTAGTGCCCTACCCAATGGGACATCGTGTTGAGAGATTTGGAAGAAGCATATTGGTCAAAAGGAAAAAATAAGGTGACTCCAACCAATGAAATGAATGCGACCTTGTACAAAGGTAAGACAGGGACCCCACTATTCCTTCTAAGCTTGAGAATCTTCAAAAAGAATTTGCACAATTGCCTCTTTGATTTCAGAGCGTTAGGTAATGTCATGCCCTTTTCCATTTGTAAAAATTTAGGTTTAAATCCTGTTTAGACTCACAAGAAGGTAATTCAGTTAGACAAAACTGAGGTTAATGTAGTAGGTGAACTAAAAAATATTCATGTGCAAGTTGGATTAGACCCACAAATCCAAAATTATATGGATATTTAGGTGGCTGATATCCTTGAGACATATGGAATGCTTCTAAGCCGAGACCTAATGAAAAGCATAGGGGGTTATCTATCCTTATACTTTTCACACATGTGGCTACCATGGAAAGGGGTAGCAACACAAATTAGGATTGAAAGTGAGCCTTGTCTTAAACATATGATCACTGAGTATGACTGTCCTAACGAGGTAGCTTATTTTGAAACTGAGATAGGAGTATATAAGAGAGAGGAAATCATGAAATTTTCAATGTTCAATATTGACAACCTACAACCTTTAGAGCACAATGACCCGATGACCACTATCAACCAACAAGTTTTAATTAGAAAATTGTAATAGGATAGGTTGGTTTTGGGGGAAGAGGTTGATCTTTGGAGTCTGCTACTCCCTAACTGGTGCATAATTCAATAAAAAAATTATTCTAAACTGACATGTCAACCTTGTGTAGACATCCTGAACCATGTCTATCAGTTAGTAGAAACTTGTGAGTACCAACCTGAAACACCCTCGAATCAATTTTCTTTTGAGGCTAGAAATGCCACTATCTTGAAAAGGACAAATAATACATAGGAAGAAGTCCTTCCACCAATTGAACAGACTCAGGCTTCATGTTCTACCTTGAGAAATGAGATTGTAGAATCTCAGGAACTATCTGATACACTATCCCCTACCAATCTTCCAATTCCAAGGGGGTTGCTGAAACTAATAACCAACTGTAAAACCATCGATCAAGATTAGATTCAAGAAGAAGTGTCTGCACAAGTTCTAAATTTGAGTGAAACCCCTGACGATCATCATTCACACCATTCTCCACACCTAGAAGCCCTAAATTAGTTTGATGCACCACCTATTTATTTTGAACAATTACCCCCGGCTTGTCCTAGGAAAGAAATACCCACCCTAGATCAATTATGGGTCCTCAAATTCGATGGCTCTAAGTCTAAATCAAGTAGTGGGGTGGGAGTTGAACTAACAAACCCGAAAGGGAAAAAAATAATTTTCTTCTTATAGGTTGCAGTTCGTATGTACCAATAATGTAGCAGAGTATGAAGTGCTAGCCAAAGGACTGATGTTTGTGCATCAAAAAAGGTTACAATTCTGACAGTCATGGGATATTATGAGGTCATTGTCAAGTAGGTTTGTAGTCAATACACATTCCACAACAAGAAGTTGGCTGCATACTAGAAAAAAATATGGAATTTGATAGAGGAATTTGATGCCTTTGGGATCAAATTGATTTCTGAAGATGACAACCAGATCGCAGATGCACTTGTTGTTGTTGCTAGTACCTTGGAACCCATGCAAGACTCTAAATTGAAAAGATTCTTAGTAGAGTTAGTCTCAATCCTAGCCATTCTAGATAATGTTTAAATTTTTTAGGTCTTTGATGATGACCAACATATACTTGCCTTCTTGGAAAGTTCAGATGTCTTTAAAGGACAAATTATTGATGAATTAGAAAGAGATTAGGGAGAATGGGATCTGGAAACATGTGATGCAAAAGGGATAGTGAACCTGAAAACAAACAACATTCCTAAGGGAATGGTAGTATTAGAGAAGATCTTTGATTCTGATCCTCGAGCCCATGAAAAGTTGCCTACTGAAATTGATGGAGGGAAGTACGAGTCAATTAACTTGGCAGATTCAGGCCCTAAGAAGAATGTGTTCATCAACAAAACTTTCCCCAAACATATTCAAGAGAAAATATTGACAGCATTAAAAGCGGATATAACAACAATTGCTTGGGGGTACGAAGACTTGAAAACTTTTGATACGTCAATAATAACACATACTATCCCCTTGAAACATGTATAAAAGCATTTCCGTCAAAAGAAGTGCCACATAATGCCCTGATTGAGCCCTTAATTCAAAAGGAAGTGCAAAAGTTGTTGTCCGCAAGGATAATCTTTCCAGTGAGACATTCGACTTGGGTCGCTAACTTGGTTCTTGTTCGCAAAAAGAGCAAAGAAATTAGGTTATGTGTTGACTTTAGAAACCTTAACAAAGCATCAGAGAAAGAAAATTATCCTCTTCCTTCTCTAGATGAGGTGCTACAAATAGTAAATGGTTCACAAATCATGTCATTCCTAGATGGATATTCAGGATAGAATCAGGTAATGGTCAACTACAAGGATAAGATGAAGACCGCCTTCACTACTAAGTGGGGGAAATTTGATTATCGAAGGATGCCATTTGGTGTTATCAACGCTGGAGCTACCTTTCATCGAGCGATGGATGTGGCATTCAAAGATTTGGTAGGTAAGTGTATTATTAAATGTGTGGATGATTTGACCGTGTTTTAAAAGAATAGAGAGAACTATGTTGCAGATCTATCAAAATTCCTTCAAAAGTGCATAAGTTAAGGATTCTCCCTTAATCCAAAAAAGTGTGTGTTCAGAGTTTTAGAAGGAAAATTACTAGGCCATATAATATCAGAGAAGGGAATTTCAGTTGACCCAGACAGAGTGGAATCCATTTTGAAACTGACCATGCCTGGTGTTGTACAATTTTCCCACACACACCCCACTGAAGGTGGGGACCCTCTTTTGCTTGTTTGGTTTTCTTTTTTTCCTTAGGGTCCTAACCTTTTCCCCTTAAGGTATGGGTCTCTTGGTCTTGTTCTTGTTCCACCTAGGCACTTAAGGTCTTATCTACACTTAGGGTGTCTTATTGCAACATCACCATGGCATGCTTACTCCTAGAAATTCAACTCCAGTTCAAAGTTTTAGCTCAAAGGGGTGAAATTAGCTAAGTATCAGATAGGCTCAGTAAATCCAAGGTAGCTCAGATTACTTGAACCTTAGTCTAGCCAGAAATTCTGAGCTACCTCAGATATTCTAGATTTGAGCTCTCATCGAATCTCTGAGCTTTTTAAATGTCCTTTCAAAGAATTTATTGCATGTTTTAATGAGCTTGAATGCCAAAATGAAGGTATAAATTAGGTTTGTGGTGTCTTTCAAATCACTTTACGTTGTGCCTAATTAAGCTTGAGTGAAGTTGCTCCCATCTTGTGATTCGATTGAGCTTTAGAGCGAGGATTGTATTCTCGAGTGGCCACCATAGGATCGTCAAGGGCCTCCATCACATTCCTTCTTTCTTTGCGCCGCTTCAAGGTATGTATTTCCATCTCTGAGATAAGTCTTAATGTATTTCATGCTTGGTGATAATTGATTTCTTGCGGCGTCTACGTGTCAATCATTGGGTTAGAGGTTTTGCATTGTTTCTCTTTCTTGCTTTATCATTTAGGGTTTCATTTCTTTGAATGTATGTTCGAGGGGTTTGCTGTAGACTTCGATTTGAGTGGATTGGGATGATTGAGTATGTTCAACAACTTCAAGATTTATCCTCTGCATTGTGCTTTCATGATTGATATCAAGATTTAAGAGTGTCGCCCTATTTTAAGAGTCGACTTGAAACCCTAATTTCCTGAAAACCCTAGCTAGGGATTGTAAACTTGATGAATGAGTGAATGACACTTTGGGATTTTGTGTAAAATGATTTAGTTTGAGTTATCATGAGGATTCAGTGTCGAATCAACCATTGAAATGATCATAATTTTTTTTTCAAAAGTGAAATGAGCCAAACACTTAGCAAATTTTGGCCTCGAGTGAAATGCTTAGAAATTCTGAGGTAGCTTGGATTTTCCAAGCCTTAATCCACACGAAAAATCTGATCCTCCTCAAATTTTCTAGATCCTGAACCATCACAAAATCCAAAAAGCTTTGATACTTAGAAAGTTCGAGCTTAACCTCCATTCGGTGATTCTGAGTTGGCTTGAATTTACCGAATCTGAGCCCCTGAGAAACCTCTGAACCTCTTGATCCTTCAGGTCTCCAGTATGTGGGATGAATTGAGCCTCGATGGAAATGATGTGTTATGCTATCTCAAAGTGATTAATGCTTACCTATGCTTGATTATGTCAAATAATTCCATTGCAAGTCAAAATGAACATAGTGTGAAAATCCCGGGGAATCTGAGCTCCCTTAGATTACCCAAGCTTGAGTCTGGCCAGAAATTATAAGCTCCCTTGAATTTTTTGACCTTTCTCCATTAGCGTCAAATTTCAAATATAAATGAAAATTGAGTTTTCATATGAGGTTACAAGACATTTATTGTTGGATATTGATTGATTTGAATGAAATTTACATGCATGTCTTTGCATAATCTGATAGTGAGATCTTGTGGAATGAATTGTTTTCTTTACTTTACCATTCAGGGTTCATATTGATATTATAATTTGCATTCAGTGAGGTCATTTAACATGTGTTGAAAAATCTTATTGAGAGAATTGTATGTATTAATAAGTTGTGTTATTATATGTATGTGGGTGATTATGATTTTTTCTAATAGATGTAGGAAAAATTGAGCCCTGACAAGACATCCAACTCCAAGGCTGCTTTGGTACAACAGGAGGTGAGAAGAAGAGCTAAAAGGATGAAGTATGATTTTAAGGGTATATGGTCAGAGTCCAACATTGCTTCAATTGGGAAAAGATTGCAGACACAAATATGGGGCATGTGGACTATGATGATTTTCAACAGAGGATGTTTGGTAATGCTCTAACTTAGTTGGCTTAGATTCTCACTCACACTAGTTTGGCTCAAGCAACAGGGTTTCCCCCAACAAAATTGTTCCCTGAGATGGTTTTGGAATGTGCAAAGCATTATGACTCTAATACAAGGATTATAATTGGACCACAAGGGAGAGTCATGGAAAATCTCACTGAAGATTCCATTGCAGAAGTGTTTAATATTGCCTCACATCACAAGCTTATTGAGGAAATAAACATTGGGGAAGTAATGAAGTTATATGATGAAGACCCCAATAGAGCCTTGGAAATAATGAATAATTCTTAGATACTAAAGCCCAAACCACACTATTCCAAGTTGCTTAAGCAATTGAATAGAAGTGATTTTAAGTTGGATTATCATGATGTCATAACTCTCTTGGGCAGGGTAATGGGGGTGGAAGAGGCTCACATTTTCCACAATTGGATATTCTACCCTATCACACAAATCATGGGTGGAAAGAATTATCACTGGGCCAAAATCATAAGCAATAACTTGGATTCCCAGTTAAGGGGTGTACAGGAGACCAACAGATTCACAATGACCTCCTAACTTGTATACATGTTGGCAAGAAAAACCAAATATAAAGGTATCAGTTGCAAAGGAACCCTAGGAAAATATAGAATATGGGACACATATCCACAACTGCAACATAAAACAACCAAGGAGAGAAAATGATGCATTTTTCATTTACATTCCCAGGTTGCTACAGGATGCCCTCCATGTCAGAATTTCTGCTGATGCAATGGACTTGATCAAACAGTATGGGCAATGGTTTACTCAGTTCCAAAGATTCACATACATCTAGATACAGGGGTCTCCTGATGTTCCCCTCATATTGCCATGATACCCAACTAAGAAGCTCATAATGCTAGAATTGACAAATAAAATGGTAGCCTTTGAGGCAATTTTACAAAAGGATTTGCATAAGAAGGGATTGGGAGTAGAATTCCCACTGGGGATTGGAACTCTAGAGGCATGTCCCTCCATTCAAAGTGAACAATATTATGAGAAAGAGATGGAAAAGTTTGAATTTTACTACCATACCAATAGGGATAACTTTGATCCCTATGGTAAGGCTCAAAAAAAAGAAAATAGAGAATTCAGTCATAAGGACCACATTGAAGATTATTGGGCCAATTGCAGAGATGAATTTGATGTTATTAGGAGAAGATTTTCCAGGATACCTCTTAATTTGATAAGATTATACAAGGTAGTGGGGGTACTAGACCAAGTGCAAGATGATGAGGTAAACCTAATCCAACACCATAATTATGAGCCCTACAGGGGAAAGCCTTTACCTCCAATAAATTGGTCAGAGGAAGAGGTTATAAATTTAGACCAAGTAACTGAACCAGTAAGGAAATATTCCAAGCTATGGGTCAAGCATAAGATGTTAGAGTTGGAGGCTGATGGCACTAAATTTACATATGATTTGATGGGAGACCTAGAGTCCCAATCTGAGGAGGAAGTAGAGGTTGAAAAGGAGGATTCTATTGAGCCTCATGATGAAGATGTCCAAGAGGAAGAAAGACCTTTGACCATAAAAAGAAAGACAAGGAGCTAGACTCAAGTTAAACTGACTGAGAAACAATCTCCAAAGACCAAGAAGGCTCCTAAGGTCAGTGCTGCTACAGAAGAAGGAGAGGCATCGCAACTGACCAGGAAGAGAAAGTTGGTCACTGAGGGCCAAAAGATGGCCAAAGCAAGAAAATGCAACACTTCTACTGATGATCCTTCTTCGGTTAAATTTGTAGATGTAGAGAGATTAGGGGAAAAGCCACAAGTGTATGTGAGAAGAAATTATCCTAAACATAAGACATCCCCTGTAGTTGAGATAAAAACTGTAGAAAAAGAAGTACAAATTGAAGAGGCACCTATAGATGATAGTGCCATGAAAGCAGTTACAAGAAATAATTCTCCTCTTCCTTCTCCTCCTCACAATGTTCAAATCTTAGAAGTAGTCCATGAGGATGGAAACATATCAAATGATCTGGAGCATCATGAATCTGAAGATGAGGAGGTTTCTACTCCTAAAAGTGGAGAATGGAGAAAGTTTGTACAAGAGATTGGGAAGTCAACCTCTGGGGCACAAAGTAAGAACAAGGAATTAGAGGTAACCTAGGAAAGGCCATCTAAATCCCTAGAGAAAGAGGTGATTGATGAACAAGAAGATCAACTTGAGATATAGAAGAGTATGGAGGTTGCTGACAACCCTCATCAAGATAAGGATGAACAAGAAGATTTTTCTACAAAATTGGAAACAGAGCAGCCCACTGTCCCAGATTGTCTAGAGAAAAGGCTTAGCACGAAGCCAATAATTTTTCAGGGGGAAACTCCTAGTTGGGACAAACTACTGAAACAATGGGGACAACCCAAGCAGAGTAAAAGAGCTAGAACAATGTCAAAGTTCTCAAGGGAAGAGTTTAATAACAGGGTTGTTCACATAGATGTCCCTGCAGAAAATAGGTTTAAGGATGAGGTGAGGCCTATTGATTACAAGGTGAAAACCTCTAATTTAGGCCCTTACATTAAAGAGCAAGAGAAGGAAGAATTTTAAGAATCCTCTGAAGCCATTCTGAGAAGGCTTTACAAAGAGATAGAAGAAAAGGAGAAGCTGCAAAAGTAGCTAAGTGATGTTTGTAAGTATGTTCAACATATCATGAAGCCTCTAAAAACTACTACTAATGGTAGTTCTTCAATCCCAGAAGGGCTGTTAACTAAGGAGGCTGTGTCAGAAATTGAAAAGTTAAAATCTTCAATGCATAACACTCACGAATGGCTTCAGGATGTTAGAAAAAGGGGTGATGAGTCAATTGAGTAGATATTTGGAATTCATACTAAAGCTGCTGAATTTCTTGAAGACACCTCCCAATCTGCTGCAGATTGCAATAAGACTGATGAGTCAACTGTGGAAGAGCTGAAGAAGATCCTGCAAGTTCCCAAAGAAGAATTGGCTAAGATTAATATTTTCACTTCTGATGATATTGCCAAGGTGATGGAGTGGATTGAAGTATGGAATTATAGGAAAGAAATCCTCACTAAATCCCTAAAGAAGATAATGAAATTATAGGGGAAAATGAAAGAAATATATAACAATTTTATCACTTTCCTTGAAATCATAACTGGAAGGTGAAAGTTTGGCTAAAAGAATATGAATATGGGAAGATTACAGGCATGGTGGCATGAAATATACGCTCCTTCTGATAGTGCACCAGTTTCCAAGGACCATTTAGAAGATGCAACAATCTACACTTCAAAGCTAGATAAGTATCATGAATTATAGGTTGAATGGGATAAGGCAATGCCCAAATATGTTGATGAGTTTAAGACTCATAAATTGAGAATTAAATTTATCCCCACTCTAGATCTAGGTAATGTGAAGGAAATATTGGAAAAGGTTAAAGAGTTATCCAATAGGATAGAGGCCAATAAAGGAGAAAATAGCAAACTGGTAGCCACCTTGGACAATATGCCAATCATGTGACTTTCCAGCTGGAGGGGACGACCTAGGAATTTGTGCTAGCCAGATATTACTTCTAGAAGGGTCTGGGCTGAACTGGATTTTGTTTTGGGATATTAAATGTAATTTTATTTTAAAACTCTCTAGGATGACCTAATGTTGTAAACCCTAATTATGGGCTGACCTAGGGTTATTTCTCTATAAATTGGGACTCTTGCATCATTTGTAAGGGTTAGACATAGTTGGAATAGTTAGAACTGAGGTAGGAGTTAACATTGTCTGAGAGAAAGTGCTGGAACATTGTGAATACATGAATTGTTGCAAATATGGGTGATTCAATATAAGTAAAGACATTGTTCTTTGGTGCTCTTTCTTGTGTTCACTTTGCATGGTTCTTGTTTTTTTTCAGATCTTTAAGATTGATTTGAAATTATAGTTGCTTGTTAAATTTTAAATTTAGATGTGATGCAATGGTGTTTATGATTTAATATTTGAAGTGTTTGAGCAATCCTTGGTCCATACTTTTAGTAGCTTGTTGATTGTAAGTTGCTGTGTAAAGTTAGCCTAGGCCTAAAATTGTGTGCTGAGTTCAATTGTGGGTATTTATTCATTTCAATTATAAAATAAGGTTGATTTGTGTGAATGCTCCATGATCTAAAAATCTTGATTACCTTAGAAGATTGCACTATTTATGTGAGATTGTAGATTTAATCTGGGTTTAGTAGGAATCAGTTTTGAAGGATTGGTTCACTTTGAATATTTGATTGTTTGCACAATTGGTCTTAGAATTAGTTTTAGAAATCTCTTTAAACCCTTTATATTTTGTTGTTTCTTTTAAAATCTGGGTTAGTTTTAGGATTGAAAGCATTAACCTATTGCAAGATTTGATGAGTTTGAAACTTACACCATTTTTTTTGTAAGGCCCCTTGTGATTACCAACATTTTCACATTATCACTGAGTTGTTTAATTGCATTATCAAGATCCGACATTAGAGACCTTGGGGTTATCTCTTGAGGCTTGCTGATAGAGATTTACCTTTCAAGAGAGACAAAATATCATATTCTGTCTGAGTTGTTGCTGTGCAGAAAACACCATCAACACCTGGTAGCAAAACGGAGATGAGGTCCTTTTTCAGGAAGATAAACTTTATGCGGAAATTCATAACTCGGTTTGCGGAGATTGTCAAACCCCTCAATGAAATGATGAAGAAGGATGATAAGATTGAGTAGAGAAATGAGGCTAAATCCACATTCTCACAGATTAAATAGTCTATTTCAGAGGCATCGGTTCTAACTATCCCTGACTATCTGAAGCCTTTTTATATATATTCTTTTGCATCTGACCATTCTTGTGCTGTTGTTTTGACACAACGAAAAGGTGAAGTAGATGAAAGGCCAATTTCTTTTATGAGTTCTCCGTTCAAAAATATTGAAGTTAGATATCCACCCTTGGAGAAACAAGATTTTTCACTGGTGCGAGCTCTCAAGAAGTTTTGACACTATATCCTCCGTAGTCAAATTATTGCCATAGTCCCTGACATTGTTGTAAAGTCCCTTCTTATGCAGAGTGAACTAGGGGAGAGACATGGAAAGTGGATGGAAATATTACAATAATTTGACCTTGAAATCCACCTAATGAAGCTAGTCTAAGGATAAGGCTTATCCAAAGCTATGGCAGATGTTGATACTAATATTACCTATCAACAGTATATGATACAATCATTTACAGGTGATCCTTCGTAGACTGATTTGATCTTTCTGTTGCTAAATAAAAAATGCCCAGATGGGATGAATTCCACTCAGAGGAGAGCACTCAGGTTGAAGAGTTCCCACTATATGCTCAAAGGGGGAGCTTTATACCAAATAAACTTTGAGGGCATCTATCTACGCTGCCTTGATCAACAACAAGCAAAACAAGCCATAACAAAATTTCATGGCGGACACGGTTCTTCTAATTCCATGGCTCACCAAATTCTGAGATCAGGTTACTACTGGAACCATGTGTTTTGTGATGCACACCAACATGCAAGGACATGTCAGACATGTCAAACTTCTGCATCTAGGGAACACAATCCAACAATGCCCCTACAACCAGTATACGAGGTAAGACCATTTACCCAATGGGCATTAGATTTTGTCAGGGTAATTAACCCCAATTCTTTAGAAGGTTACAAATTTATTTTGACAACAACTGATTACTGTACATGTTGGACTGAAGCTCAACCTTGTAAGAACAACACCACTGAAGTTTTCATCAAATTCCTTAATGAATGCATCGTTACTAGGTTTGGAGTACCATTTTCCCTGGTATGTGACAATGGCCTTGCTTTCTCATGTGCATAATTTATTCAATGGGAATATGAGCATAAAATTATGTTAAAATATTCTTCCAATTACTACCCATAGGGAAATGAAGTAGTTGAGTCTACAAATAAAAATCTGTTGGAAGTAATTAAGAAGCTATTAGAAAGTAATCCTAGGGATTAGCATACTCAACTCAGATTTTCCTTATGGGCAGATAAAACTCGAATCAAGGCCACCTTAGGAAACTCGCCATTCATGTTGGTCTATGGCCAAGACCCGGTCTTTCTTATCAATTTACAGATACCTGTTCTTAGGTTCATGCAAAAATTCTATTCAAATGATGATAGGATAGAGGTTAGGCTAACCAGTTTATTAAATCTGGAAGAGCAAAGAGATGCGGCTTTACAACAGTTTTCTAAACATCAAGTTGTTGTCAAACGTTGGTTTGATAGAAGAGCGAAAATCAAAGCTTTTAGGATATCAAACTTGGTGCTACTATGGGATAAAGCCAAAGAAAAGAAAGGGGACCATCAAAAGTTTGACCGACTATGGTTAGGTCCTTATCAAATCATCGAGATCCTCAGTGAAAATGCCTTTCAGTTGAGCACTTTAACGAGAGAGCCTGTTCCATTGCCTGTTAATGGGAAGTTTCTCAAACACTATTTTGGCCCATGAGGGTTTGATGTTCTAACTGGTTGTACGTATGTAATTAGCTGGCTCGTTTGTTTGTTTTGGTTTGTTATTTTGTTTGTTTGTTCTGTTTTGTTCTTGTGGTTTGTGTTTTTACTTTTTTGTGTCTTGGGGTGATTTCTGTTTTTCTCTATTTCAAAATACGAAGTGGTTATTCATTGTATGCTAAAGGTACTAGGAGAGAAGTTGGTTTAGGTATTTTTGTGGATTTTTTTTTAGTTTCAAGACCTGTGTCTTGTGTTCTTTTTAAGTAACAACCTGAAAGGTTAAGAACAAACAGGTGTATTGTAAGTAATCTCATAGACCAGAATTGAATTTCTCACAAAATAGATAGAAACCTCTATTTACATGGAGGTCTATTTGTCTCAGGGTAATTTTATTTTGGATTTAGGTGAAAAATCTGAGTCCTGACACTGTCATGAAATCCATTGTAGTTCTCAACCCAAATATCAGAATGATATATCTAAGTATTGAAGAAAAGATGAAAAGAGAAATTATTCAAGTAAGCCTATGCAAATAAAAGAAAAGAGAACCATTAATTGATGGAAAAACTCAATACAAGAAGGGTAATTCAAGTATCTCTATTGGGGCTATGGATTCCTAGTTGGCAGTGGAGCAATGCTTTGAGAGAGCTAGAGGTATCTCCATCGGGGCTATGGATGCCTGTCTGGTAGCAGAGAAATTCCCAAGATATCATTGCACGACAATCATAGGGATTCAACTCACGTAGCCTAAATCCTTAATATAGTTATTTCAGGATGAGAAGAACCTTTATTGGAATAGATACACCATGCATGTACACACTCAAATTTGATGTGGTTATTGATGATTGACATTTGAGATTCCAGCTCAACCTTGTTTGCCACAACTGATAATACTAAATTTTAAAATGTACATGAACCAAAGGTTCTGGGTGACTGAATTCTTCAGTATCTTGAAAATGGGTAAACCATTTTCCCAGCCGAGTCGCCAATTGTTATGCCTTGCATAACCAACCCATTTTGTTTTTGGTCAAAATGGGTCCCCCTTTGTGTTTGTTTTCCCTTGGTGTTTTTTTGGTGTCTTATGAGTTGTTCTTTTTCTTCCTAAGACGTTGTTCCTTTTATTTTTGCAGGTTCAAAATGCGGGCCAAAATTGGACTTAGAACTTTTGCAAAGTTCTTGGTCCGGTTTTTTGTTTCGGTCCCGGCCCCGTCTCCTATCTTATCATTTTCTTTGTTGTCTTGTTTGTCTTGTGTCCTTGGGTTTGTTTTCTCCCTTGGGTTTATTTTTTTTTCTTCCCCTTTTCATTTCTTTTCCCTTTTGCAGAAGCGGAACTGGGACGGAAATTGGACCCGAAACTTTGCAAAATTTCTAAGTCTAGATTTTGTTCTGATCTCACTCTCATTTCCTTGTCTTTTATTTTATCTTGTTTTGTGTTCTATTTCAAGATGGGCTTTTCCCCAGTCTCGCTTTCCTTTGTTTTCTTATTTTTCTCTATTGGTTTTCTTTCCCTTTATCGGGAGTGGAACCAGAATCAGATCTGAACCTAAAACTTTTCCAGGTTTCAAATCCAAATTTGGTTCCGATTCTTCCCCCATTCCTTTGTCATCCTTTCCCTACCACAAGATTGGAGCCAAATTCAGAATGAAGTATGAAACTTTGACAAGGTTCCTGGTTCTATCTCAACTCCACTTCCACTCCTGTTTTACCTCTGACATACATGGTGGTTTTGTAATTTATTTTGCTATGATTTTTCCCCCGACCAACTGCATTAAATGCATTAATTACAGCCTCTTCACACACGTGAAATGGTTTTTAAAACCTTAATTAAGGTTATTTGGCTCATTACACTTACTTAAAGCATTTTAGCAAACAAAGAGCTGAGAGAACTCGAGGAGGAGCGTGATTTGGCTACCGATGGGTGTTCATGAGCAGATCCTTATTGATTTCAACCTTTTCTAGTCACGTTTTGAGGTAGGTAGTTTCTCCTGTTCCATTTCCCATTCATTTTGTTTTCCCATTGGTCTTCGCATGTTTGTTGGACTTTTCTCGTGAATCTTCACTTGTTTCTTTTCTTCATGTTGGTGTTTTTGTTTGTCGTTCTTTGTTTTCTTTCCGTTTTCCTACCATTTTCATTTGTCTTTTTTTTCTTGTTGTTTTTGTTTGTCACTTGTCATTTTCTCCATTTTTGGTGATGTGTTTATTTCACCGTGCCCTAGTTTTGATTAGGGGTTTCCGTTTTGAGGGGTTCTGGTGCCTTACAATTGTTTTAAATCCTTTCTCAGACCCCTCCGATCTCAATTCTTTGATCTTATAGGTTTTTGTTGTAGGTTTTTTGATGCCCTCGCTTTAGTGTAAGTCAACTTGACTATACTGATTAGGGTTTTGCAATTCACGCCCTTTTTGCATAGTTGCCTTGGGTCACTCAATTCGGTCCCATTTGTTTGGGCAGAGTTGAGCTTGATTTCTTCCTTCACGCATCGTTTAACCCATGTCCAAACTGGTGTCAAAATGTGGGGAGAATCCATTTAACTTTGGTTATGCATGTTGAAACCGGATCCAGAAAAGAACTCGTCCATTGAACTTTCTCATGGGAGTTCAGTTTTGAAAATGAGTCCGCCTCCGGTGTATTCCAATCCCGATTTTGATCCCATCAACTTAGCGGGGTCGGGTCATTGAACGTTACGGGGTATTGAAACTTTGAAAGTTTCAATTTCTGATTCAGTCTCGGTCCTGGTTCTAATTAATGTTATTTGTTTCACTTTTCTGGTTCCTATTTTTTTTCCAGTATCGCTCCCGACAGGTTTAAAATTTCACTAAGTATGGAGGGTTACTTAGGGAAGAATAGATAAGTGTGAAAGGATAACATTTGTAATGATTTTTTTTATACCTTGTTTTGGTCTAATCCAAGCTTGTTTTGCAGGAATAAACAATGTCAGGAGCATTAGTGGAAGTTTCACAAAGAGAAGGGCAAGTTGTAGAAAGCTCAAAGGGAGCAAAACCAAATAAGATCAAGGTGGAGAAATTTGCCTACACCTTGAGATAAAAACACCAAGATGCTACTCTTATAGCTAGCAAGCTAGATTCAGAATGGGAAGACATGACAAATACTAATCTAGGCCCATTCAACTGTGAGGAGCTACTTGTGAAAACTTTCTATGAAGATGTGAGTGGAAGGACTAAAAGAATAGCTAATTTGGGCTGACACATGTTACACTCTTCCCCCTATCAGTCCAATGCCAAGAGATTATACTCATAACAACAGGGGCATACAATCATTTATCCAAACAATGTATGGAACTTCAAGGGAATGTGATCATTGATCTATCCCCATAGATGATGAGGTTTGTGTTTAATGCACCTACCCACAAGAACCCAAAGCAATTGGTTGAGGTAGAGGCTTTGGAGTTGTTTAACAGGGACAAGGAAGTTAATCGGTCCCACATGAACAAGAAGTGGTTAAGAACTGAGAAGAAGTCTTTAACCAAGGTTCCTGAATAGTTCAAGAGGGGAGACTTCAAGAAGGAGATAGATGATCTAATCATGATTCTTTCTAGGGTATTTGGAAAGGACTCAACATATTTCAAGGAATGGATGTTTCCATTCATTCAAAACATTTTAGATGGTAGGAAACAATTTGATTGGGGTATGATTTTATCAGACAACTTGCGAAACCAAATGCTCAAAGTGGGGTAGACCAAAACCTTCTTCATGACTTCTTATGTCATATATTCAGCTGCAAGGAGGGGAATATTCCCTGGACTAAATGCAATGGGCACATTAGGAGAGGCTCCTAGGAAAAATAAGGCATGGGAGAATTATGATCAACTGACCTTGCAAACCTCAGAGCTGGATTACAGAAGGGTCAATGATGCAATCCTCTATGTCATCATCAACCAGTTGATAGGAGATGCTGGGTCAGAATGAGTAGAGTGGCTATGACTTTCATTTCTGAATGGGGACATTGGTATATCCAATACCCTAGGTTCTCCTATTTTAGGTTGGCAGGCTTTGATGGACATCCTCATCAACTTCCAAGATGTTGCAGTGATAGGATTGTGCTTATGGAGTTCATTTATCAGGCTATGGGGGTTAATACCAAATTTGCAAATAAACACAAGCCTGGATGCCACAAATTCCCCATGAAGTTGGGAGAATACTGCTGTGTTCACAATTTGGTTGCAAAAGCAATATGTGAAGAGTTAAGATATCAAAACTTGGGATTGTATATAGCAAGGAAACATTTTGACCCAGAACACAAGATGAATGGCTTGGATCCTACCATTTTTGACAAGCATTTTAACTTGTTGGAGGATTTTTGGATTGATATGCAAGATGACGATGATGTGCGGAAGAGAAAATATGAAAGGCTTACCATCCCAAAGATGATTGAATATGGGGTAAAGGAAGATATTACTGATATACTATCAGATGATGGTGTGGTTTTGGATCCCGCGTATGAGGCTGAAAATATAGATACTAAAAGCTTGGACCTAATAAATTAGGATGAGGAAGAATTCATTGATATCAAACAACTTGCCAGGACAGTGATGGATAGAAGCATACAGTGGGTGTTCATGAGGAAAAAGGAGCCAAAAGATCAATCCTCAAAGAAGAGGAAAGTAACAGGTACCCAAGTATATAAAAGAACAAAGAGGAGGACAACTCCTAAAGAACAATTGGAGTAATTTCCTCCTAGGTCTAAAGGAGATGTTGACCTAGGGATGCCTGCTCAAGAAACTCATGAATCACAAGGTGTAGAAGCTACTACTTCTGGAGAAGGAGCTTCATCTCAACCTTCCCTCCTAGATGAGTCTACTAGGGAAGTACCTACAGGCAACCTTGATGAGTAGGATGAGAAAGACAAATAAAAAGAGGTTGAGGTCCATGATGTGGACACTGATTCAGAGGCCACACAATTAGACCATGAGCCTCTTGTGACCACAAATACTGAAGACATTCATGATGTTGGAACTGAGCATGTTTTAACTACAAAATACTAGTGGAAATTGTTTGAGGATGCAAAGATGGAGGCTGATTCCAAAGCACAAGCTGAGGCACTTGCAAAGCAATAAGAGGCTGAAGCCATAGCAAAGAATGAAGAGCTTGCAAGGAAGTATAAGGAAAAGGAAGACCTCCTGCAACAACAAAAACAAAGTGAATGGAAAGCCAATGAAGAGAGGGAAATTTTTTCCCTCTTGCAAAAGATTCATGATCTTGAAGAGGAAAAGGCCTGGTAGAGGAGAGAAAAAGAGGACCTTGAAGCCAAGGCCAGGGCTACAGAGGAGGCCCAAAGAAAGAAGGATGAAACAAAGCTCTTGCTAAAGAATTTGGAAGAAGAAGAACAATCCAAACAAGAGCAATAAGCTACCAAAATGTGGGAGAAAGTTAAACAATTGGAGAAACAAAGATATGGTATCTTAGAGTAGAGGAGATTAGAGGAGGAAAGAGAGAAAGCTGAAGCTAATAGGCTTGCAAAGAAAATGGTAGAAAAGGAGCAACATGAGGTTGATTCTCAACCTAAGGTAACAATTCAACAACCTCTCTCCTCTACCACTCCTTTCTCACAACAAGTGGTTACTCCTCTTGCTGCCCCAACATGGTTGAAGCTAAACCTGGAGAAGAAACATATGATCCATCCCCAACCCCTAAATTGGGATGATATGATGAAAGAGATTGAGAAGGAGAGGCCCAAGAAAATGGCTTGAGTCCTTCACTCCACCAAACTAACAAATGCTGAAGAGATCGTGGCTAAGTGTGTCATTCCTATGGTGGACAAGGACAAATAAAAAATGCAGTTGAGTGATTATCAACTGGGTACTGTAAACTTGGGAATGGCTACAAGGAACCAACAAATGGACTTGATTGATTTTGTAGCATCTTCCACCAATTCCAAAATGATAAAGGATAAAAAAAGGAAAGATGAGATAAAATCTCAATTAGATCAACTGCATAGATTCTTAAAGGACCTATCCTCTCCTATTTCTATACAATCTGCTACTCCAAAAACAACAATTCTGTTAAGCAAGAAACAAGTTGATGACCTTGTTGAGATGAGAAGCAAGGTAAAGATGTTGGATAGATGGATTGATAGGTTGAACCAAGAGGTGGAGGAATTAATTTTTGAAGCCCACAAAGTTCATAAAGAAGCATTGGAATCATCCAATGATATGACTACATATGCTGAGGTCCTTTGGAAGCAAGAAGAAGAATACAAAGAGCATGTGAGGAAATTGAAAGAAATTACTAAACTGCCTCAACAAACACTCTTGGAACAATCTATCCTTGAAGAAGGTAATGAATATTTTATTGATAAAACCATCAACATTATCAGATTCAAGACTTCCTTTATTTTTTCCCATAGAAATGAGGTACAACAGGCTAGCAAGGATTTGACAAATCAAATTGTGGAGTTTGAAGCAATCGTAGCTATGATGATGAATGAAGTTGTCCCTGTCATGGATGGTTTACCTCTTGATGAGTTAAGGAAAAAATGGGATAATATATTTCAAGAGGCAATGCAAAAGGGAGATGATGGTGATGACTTATTAATTGATAGGTTCATGGACATCAAAGAGGTAGTAAAGATTGCTCAGAAGGAGCTTGCAAAATTGGATGATATGTAGAAGTTCACCTCTACTGAATTAAAAAAGAATAAAGTTTGAGGAAATTTGGGTAGATGGGCCAGATGTGGACATGCTTAGACAAGTGTTGGATAGTTATGATGAATATCTAATTGAATAGAAGACAGGGGAGTAAAGTGTATGGAATATTCATTTTTGAATGAACCATCAGATGATACGGCTAACTAGGCAACTCTCCCTTATCTTTCAGGATCATAACACAAGTTCAATTAAGGATTCCCTAGTAGTTCGACCTTCTCCTTGTGCATGAGATTTTGATACAGAGTCATCAATAGAAACTGAAGATCATGATGGGCAGTCATCTCATGCAACTCCAGTTGTTCCTTGATTAGTAGATCTCAATTCTTGATTGGAGGGATTAGTGTTAGGACTTGTCTATATGTATTTTTTCTCTCCATGTTGTAAAGGTGGGATAATTGAAGAGAGATTGGCTGCCTAAGGAGAGTTTTAGGACATTTTTTATAGTTTCAAAAAATATTTTACAATTTTATGCAAAGATACTTAGACATTTTTACAGTTTTTAATATAGTTCATTTTATTTTCAAGTTTTAGTTTTAATGGTGATGTCAATGAACAATGGTCGTTCATATGCCAGTGAATGCTATGCATAAATGTCTCTTATTTGATGAATGCCAATGGAATATTCCAAATCTAAGGTTGTTTCCTTTGGATTATCTGTGAATGAGATTTCTTGGTGTTTATTGATCTATGGGTTTTAATGATGAGCTGGTGATATGTGCTTTTTGATTTTGAAGTTTATGAATGGTGAATGATTGTATGGCTTGAATTTTCACTATGAATGAATGCAATGGTATAGATTGTTCTGTGGATTATATCATTTTATGGTTTAGTTATTTTAAAGGAAGGATCATTATGAAGTTTGTATGTCCAAATTGAAGGAAATCTACATTTATGTTTTGTTGTCCTGAGCTTTGTTCTATCTTTTGATATTTATTTACACCCCCCAAATGTTAGATTAATTTGTACTATGTAGTTTGTATCCCTTTACCAGCATGACCCTTGAACATTACAGTTACATAGGCCACTGAACAACATCAGCACAGTTGAGAACCAACTACAAAGACCTTGGAAGATAGGTAGCTTTAGGTTATTTATCTTTTTTAGGAGAAATAGAGTAGAAATATTCTATTTTAATGTGGTGTTACATTGACCATCAAAACCTCTCATAACACCTTTCCTCTTAAGGCAGTGTGATTTCCTCCTAGGATGTGTGGATTTCTTCTACCCCCTTGTAGGTGCAAAAGAATATTCACCTTTCCTTTTCCTAGTTTTTGGTGTTTCTCCAGAGGTAGGGGTCTCTTTTGTACTTTATGTTGTGGGTTGTTCAAAGGTCGTAGGTTTATTCTCTTTTAGGATTTGCTGCTTTGGCTCTCCTATGTTGTGGGTAGGTGACACATTAGGGGAGATAGAGGGAATTTACCTCTCTAATACATCATGTTCCTCTTCCCTTTTTGGGACACCAAGTTCTTCAATGATGGTGTTGATATGGTTGCAATTTAGGAAAATATCCCAAAAAACATGTGGGAATAAAATTCTCAAACTTCTTTTTTATCAACAATGTGACTAAGAAAAAATGTGACAATGCTGTGTTACTCCTCTTTCTTTTATACTCAAAACTCATTATTTTCAACAAACTGTAAAGAAAATTTGGAACATTCACACACCTGTCATGGTGAAGATGGCTTAAAATTTGGAAATGTACTGTATACAATAATGATTTCCTACCATCATAGGTTAAGTATTTGATTATGTAAGAAGCTACTGAAGCCCATATCCGTGGTAAGGATAATATTTTTTGTACCTTGAGATGATGAGTCTATGTTTTCTCCATGTTATCTAAATTCATTCCTGGTAACTATGACATCTTACCTCATTAGGAACTCTTCTTCTTCTTGTGGTAGTCTTGATACCTCAACAATGGCGGCCTTTGAAGCATCCACCCTCAAACCTCTTACAATTGCTTTATCATTTTGTAGTGTGGCAAAAAATTGTTGTGTTATGACCTCATTGAACTCTGCGAGTTTCAAGAAGTACTCTAACTAGCTAACTTTTCTAAAAATATGTAATACCAACATGTCCAACAATTGGGCATGTGTTGCTGGTTCTCTCCAGACAATGTTGCCACCTATGATATTGATGTTGTTCTCTAATTCCCTTAATTATGCTATGTTCTAGTTCAATTTCTAGATTTAATTTCTGCATTTCACATCAACTACACTGCTTCCACTATGCTATACTTTCTCAATTCAACTACTTCTAACCCTTCTCCTCTAATCTTGTATTTGTGTAAAAAAATGGAGGAAAATAGAATGGAAAAAAGGTTGCAGAGAGTTTTTATTTTTTGGAAAATTAAGAAAAAGAAGAGTACCCCTCCCCCAACTAAAGGTATTAAGTGTCCTCACTTAATTTTATGGGTTGTAGTAGAGGGATAAATTGTAGGAAGTGGAAAATAAAATTAGATACAAAGAATGCATGAATTAATGTTAAAACATGTAAAAATTCAACTATTATTCTATGCTAAATATGAGAAGTTAATGCATGCACCTGTAGAATGCTTGATGAAACTTAAATCATGCGAAGTTGTTGATTACTACCCATAGTGATATACTGTTCATAATTGCAATTTGAATCGAGGGACATGAATGCATGGTGCATGGTAAATGATGGTTTGGAAAGGTTGTGGGATGTACGGTAGATGGGATGTGAAATGAAATGTATGAATGATGGTTTGGAAAGGTTGTGGGATGTACGGTAGATTGGATGTGAAATGAAGTGTATGACACATGGTAGGTGAAAAAGGTGATGGAAATTCTACGTATTAAGATGTGTATAGGCTACACGTATGAAATTATGGAGGTGGAAAGTAGTGATATGCAATTAATTCGATGAGGATGTTAGAAATGACTATCAGAAAATTGCTATAGGTGCATCTAGTAGCAGGTCCCTTTCTAAATATTGTCACCTTCAGGTGTGTTGGTATAGGTCCCTACAACTACATTGACAATTTGCAAGAAAATATTATTGTTGCTTGTCACCTTGTGCAGTGTGTGCTTTGTGAGTTGTGTTAGAAATCATACTTATGTAACATCAGTAGGTGAGCTAGGTAGCTTCTCTATTGAGTCATTTGTAAAAATTGTTGTTAAATTTTAAGTGAAGGCTCAATTTTTTGTATTAATGAAAAAGGAAATCATCCTTCTACATCGGTTTCTTATACAAATTTAGCTTGTGTCCATTTGCTAGTAAGGAGAACCCAACTTCATCAATTGTATGCAACTATATGGCTCCATTGGGAAACATTTGCTTGATTTCATAGGGACCAAGCCACCTTGTTTATAAATTTCCCTTGTAATCTTGATATCTTGAGTCATAAAGTAGAGCCCAATCACCTACACTAAATTCCTTGGTTTTGATGAACTGATCATGCCATCTAATTTTTTGATTTTCAACAACTTCAGTGTGGTGTATTGCCTCTAGCATAATTTCATCAAGTGCATTGGTTATGTAATCTCTCTTGCTATGATGTTGATAAGTCTATGCCTAATTGAACAATTATTCTTAAAGTTTTATACTCAAATTCAATAGGAAGTACTCCTTTCTTTCCATACACCAATTCATATGGTGTAAAACTTGTTGTGGTTTTACAAGTTTTCCTATAGGCCCAAACTACCTCAAGCAATCTAGCTACCCAATCTTTCCTATGAATTTTTACTATCTTTGTTAGAATGTTTTTAATTTCCTTGTTTGTGACTTCCACCTACCCATTAGCTTGAGGATGATAAGGTGAGGACTTCCTATGTTTGATCTCATACTCTTGAACTTATTTTGTTATCATCTCTAATGTAAATTGGGGTGCTTGGTCTATAACAATTTACCTCGGCACTCCATATCTTGTAAACATGTCCTCATAGAGAAACTTTGCTACATTACCATCCCTAGAAAATTGTAAAGCCTTAACCTCCACCCACTTGGTAAGGTAATCTGTGCATACCAGTATGTACTCGTTGTTAGATGTTGGTGATATTGGTCCAATAAAATCTAATCCCCATTTTTCAAATGGTGATATTGCTAATTGCATGACTACAATGGCATTTCATCTGTTTTGTTGGTCTTCCCATTCTTTGAAATCTATCACAACCCCTTGTGTACTTTATTGCATCCTTATGAAGATTTGGCCAATAATATCCAGTTGTGAGAATCTTAAGAGTTGTCCTTTTTGCTGCAAAGTGTCCCCCATAGGGTTCATAATGGCATGCTCTAAGAATGCCATATACCTCATCTTCTCTGATACATCTCCTCATAATGTCATCTGGGCCTATGTAAAATAATTATCCAACTATCTAGGAGTAGGGAAAACTCTTGTGAACTAGTTGTCTCTTTTCTCTTGGGGAGAAATGAGGTTGTGTCTACCCTACTACTAGATAGTTGGAAATATCTGCAAACCAAGGTGTATGCAGAGATAGAGCAAATAAATTCTCATTTGGGAATGTATCATCAACAACATCTTCTTTTGATTTGGTTGATAGTTTGGATAGAAAATCCGCCACTACATTTTCTTTATCTAGCTTGCCCACAATGGTGATGTCAAATTCCTGAAGCAACAATAACCACCTTACAAGCCTACCACCAACCATTGGTTTTTTCATTAGATACCCAATTGTTGTGTGGTCAATGTGTATGAACACTGTATATATTGTAATATAATGCCTAAATTTGTTTATTGCATATACCACTGCTAACATTTCTTTCTCTTTCACTGTATCATTGAGTTCTACCCCTTCTATATTTTTACTAATGCAATAAATGGCATACTCCTTGTTTCCTTTCTTCTACCCAAGTATAGCTCCTATAGAAAAATTAGAAGCATTTGTATCTATATGGAAAGGTAAGGTCCAATTTGGTCCTCTCAAGACATGGGTTTTAGTCAATACTACTTTGAGTGCTTCAAAATAGTGTTGACAAGCAATTGTCCATTCAAATTTTGCATCTTTGGATAGTAACACAAATAGTGGAGCTACAAATTTACTAAAGTCTTGAATGAATCTCCTATAATACCTAGCATGTTGTAGGAAACTTCTAACATATTTTTGTATTTGAGGCATACAGAGTGTTGAGATTACTTTAATTTTGTTGGCGTCCACTTGAATTCCTTTATTTGACATAAAATGTCCCAATACAATCCCTTCTATCATCATCATGAAACATTTTTCATGACTCAGGGATAAGTTGTGTTCATTACAACTTTTTAGTACCTTCTCTATATTTCCAAATGCTTCATCATATGTATTTCCATATGTTGTGAAATCATCCATGTAAACCTCCATGGAATCATGGGAAAACCCTGAGAATATACTTAGTACTGCCCTCTAGAAAGTGGATGGTGTATTACATAGGCCAAATGGTAGGAAAAAATAAGCATATGTGCCCCAAGGTCATGTAAATGTTGTATTGTCCTTTTCTTTTAGGGAAATATAAATTTGGTTGTCACCACTAAATCCATCAAAAAAGGAGTACTTTTTTCCCGCTAAAGTATTAAGCACTTGGTCAATTAAGGGGAATGGAAAGTGGTCCTTCCTAGTTGTAGCATTTAATTCTTAGTAGTCTACACATACTCTCCACTTTCCTCCTTTCTTTGGGATAATTACTAGAGGTGACACCCATTGACTATCAAAGATAGGATATATACAACCTACATCAAGTACTTTTTGCAATTTTGTTTTAACTATTTCTCTGTCTGTAGGGTTCATTCTCCTTTATGGTTGTCTTATGGGTTTAAAACCACCATTGATGTAAATCCTATGCATGCAAAATTCTAGCTCTATCCCCTTCGTGCCATGATAATCCCATGCAAAGTCTGTTGCATTTTCTTACAACACAATCATTAGTGACGTCTGTTGTGTATCAGTCAATTGATTGTTAACATTCAATGCTTTACCTAACATGATCTCTAAAGTCTTGGATGTTGTTTTCATGGCATGCCAAGTCCTACTATGTTTGGAATACATTGGTGAGGTAAAAACTTATGAAATATTTGGGAAATTGACTAAAATGAATTGGTAAGGATAATATTTTGAAGAGGATCCTGCAAAACATGTTAAGTAGTCCTGATGTTGTGGGTCCCTACCATAGTCATTTTGCATGATGTTTACTATAAATTCATCTTCATCTTGGTGTTATAACAATGGATTGCATTCAATAGTCATCAAGGCTTGCAAGGAGTATTGATCCTCCTCATCTAAGGAATGCCAAATGGCTTGTTCTAGGTTTACATGTGGTTGGGCTGGTGGATAAATGACTAATTTCTTAGTCACGTTTCCATGAAAGATAATCATATTCCCAGAATTGCAGCCTATGAAGGCATATGTTGTTGCCACCAAAGGTCTTCCTAAAATGAGTGGGTATCCTGCAAGATTAGCCTTTGGTTGCAAAACCATGAAATCTATAGGATACTCCCATGAGTCTAGTGTTATTACTAAGTCTTCAATTATACCCTCAGGTTTGATTGTGGACCTATCTACCAATTGTAGAACAATAGGTGTAGGTCTGAGTTCTATCAATTGTAACAACTTCATGGTCTCTTTAGTCATTAGATTGATAGTTTCTCCCAAGTCAATTAGGGTGTTCTTAATGAGAGTTCCATTTATCTTTACATCCACCACAAGACTCCCAGGGTCTGCATACTTGGGAATCGTTATATTTCCTATCATAATGTTTTCAAGTTGACCTAGGATTTGTATTGTCTGAGGATCTTCCCTCTTCCTACCTGTATTTTTAAGGAAAATTTATCTCACTATTTTGGTGTAGATAGGAACCTCCTTAATGGCTTGGATAAGGGGTATTTTGATACAAACATATTTAAGCTATCCCAATAGGTTAGTTTCAACTTGTGTTTGATTTCTTTGAACTCCTAATCTTTTAGGGAATGGAGGATTTGGACTTGGATTGGTTTGGTTAACCTGATTTGACTAAGACTCCTTGGGTTGAGTGTCCAAGGTCTTTGTTGGGGGTTGTTCATCAACTAATTCAGTGATTTGAGGGGATGAAGGTCGAACCAAAGTTTTCCCTAATATAAGGTGGACATCACTCACCTCTACCCCATAAGTAGGGTATTGAATAACTTCATTAGTGTAGGCCTACTGAATGGGTTTGTTATTGGGGTTAGGTGCATGTTGTGTTGGCATCTAAGGTGCTCTAGGTGGTTGTGGTGCTGATTTTTTGGGTTTGGCACAATGGATTGTTGTTGTGGCTACTGGTAATTCATGTTTTGGTTTTTCCATTGCTGACCTCTTTTCCACTAGGGTTGCCATTGGTTTTTTTAGGGTGGCCATTGTGAATTATAGTTATATTCTTGGTAATTTTGTGATGGCCACATATTTTACTGATGTTGGTTCCAATTGGTTTGAGGAATTTTCCATTGCTGATTTTGTATATTGGCCCAAGACTGAGGATTCCAATTAGGAAGATTTGAATTGTTACTAGCAAATGACATGTTATAATTTAAAAGATCTTGGGGCATACCTTGTCTTGGTTTCCATGGTTTCCTTTTAGTTATGTAGAATACTTGTCCATATTTTGCTTCCAATGCATGAAATTATGATTTCCCTTCAGAGATACTTGCCAGCTTCTTGCATGCACAGTTAGTCCTTCTTTATCTATAATGTGGGCAATATTCTATAAGAGTTGCTTCTGCCTCCTCTTTCCTCTTTTTGATGTGGAGGGTATCTAGTTGTGTAGCCAGGTGGCTGATAATATCCTCCTTCATGTTTGATAGAAGATTACTCAATTCAACTCTAGAGACTCCATTGGATGGTTTGATGATGGAAGATGTCGTGTCTCCTCTAACCTTCTTTGTGAAAGACCTTGAATAGTTCCTGCATGCCTTGCAAATCTCCTTAAATGGTGCTTGAGAGATATCTCCTACCCAAATGAGGTTAATTCCATCCATGCAATCCTCATTAATCCTCCTTAAGAATATTAGCTTTAAAGACTCATCAAATATTTTGTTCTGGTGGGATTTCTTAAGACAAAATTGAAACATTTCCATGTAGTCTTCTAGGGATTCATCTTCCTTTTGTGACATCTTGGAGATGTCATCTCTCTTTCTGTCTATTCCTCTAAAATAGACCTAGTACTTCTCTAGGAACTTTGTCTTCATGGTATTCTAATTTGGAACAACATCTCTTCCCAAACCCATAAACCATCTTAGAGCAACATTGTTCAGGGTTGCTGGAAACAAGATGAACCCATGTGCATCTGTAGTATAATCATAACTTCTACACAACAAATCAAACTAAAATAAGAATGTATCTAGGTCCTCTGTGACCAACCCATAGAAGATAGGTAATGCTGAAGGAGGTATGTTCTTCATTGTAGTTGCTCTCTCCTATTTGGCAATGGGGAACTCAAAGGTTACATGCTCTGGTGGGTCTTCCATTGTAGCATCACCCATGGTGATGATATGTGTAAGGAAATTCTCCTCTATATTTGACATGGATATTAGTGTTAGGGATTATTCTTCTTCAGGAATACCATCATTGTGTTCACCATGATCACCAATAACCTCTAAAGCTTCGTGTGTTGAGGGGAAAAATCTTCCTAGAGCATCTCGTCACCTTCACATACAATAGTTGTGACTCTTTGGATCAACAAATCCTGCACATTTTTAGTAAAGAATTTTTTTATTGATAACTAAATCCTAATTACCCTAATGTTGAAGACAAAATTATAACTATAAAAGCTTTGAAATAACATAAGAAAATTTTGAACGAAGCATCATCCCCGACAAAAGTGCTAAAAATGTAAGGCCTCACTAATGTCTAGTCAACTTGGTGTTAGACACATAGTTTAGAGGAAGGATTCCTAATTGAACAGTCCACTAAACCCTTGCAAAGACTCCATTAAATTATCAACCAAGGCTTTGTAAGCTTTTTATGATGTTGACACTATATGTGCATTCACAAACTCTACACAACTTATATAATCAACTATAGGTGGTTTACACATGCACATGAAAATAATAAATATTGGAAAAGGAAAATAAAGCATAAACTAAAAAAAGGGGGAAATAACTTAATCTGCTACTGATGCTACAGGTCCCTTCGACTTAACACTATAACTGTGAATTGCTAAACCTAAAATCTGCAATTTCACTAGCACTTCTGATTCTTACTTCTAACTACTTGTATCACTCCAAAGAATGAATCAATGATGAATTACAAAACTTAAAGCATGAGAATAAGTATCATTCATGTGCATTCAATGAAGAATCTATTGGAATGGATGCAATAATGTAAACAACTAAATTGACAACAAACATGAAGGTGGGTGAACAATACCTTGAGTGGCCCTTGATTAAGCTGTTGTACCCACAAGAGAAACCAAATATGTCTTACTTGATTCAAATAGCCATAACAGTAAACTGGAACATCCTTATTGCATATAACTAAACTCTACAATATAACATGAATCTTTACATATTTCTCATTCATGAACACATAACAAAAACTAGCAAAGATATTATCTGTGAAACAAAACTATGACTATCAAAACATATCTTCCAACTAGATTTTCTCCTTAACAACCGATCCAATTGTGAGACGAGGATTGTTAGTGTGGGTCGATTACGCTTAATCCATGATGAATTCAAGCATAATTTACCCAAATAAACCTACATCTACCAAAAAATATCATTCAAATTGAAAAGATTAAACTAAGAATTTGTACAAACTATAAAAAAGTTAAATTCCTACTTTAACCCATTTGAAACTTATCTCATTTTGGAATTGGTTTGATGTTGATGTGAAACGATGAACCTTTCCCAATCCTGTGATTAGTGAGCCTGTTTATAGGCTGTCGTCAGGTCCTAACACTTTAGTTAATAAACACATTCATATATCGACCAGGTAGTGTCCAAAGGCTGTATGCAATAGAAGACATCTTAACTATCTCTCTCTTAGGTTTCCTAAATATCAAACTGCTGAATAAAACTCTAAACTAGAGGGCCTTTAAACTTTGAAAGCAATAAATCATCTATCTAGAAAGTTGGAAATAATCTAAAGTAGAAAGCAAAAAACCATGAATCTAAAAAGCATCACCACTAAACTAGAAAGCATGGAAATAATTAATCTAAATAATGTGTAAATTGTTGAAGAAGTGAAACTTGTAAAGAAACTAGGAAACATTGATCTAGTGCAAAATATAACAATCCAACAACTAACATAAAATGATTTAACAGAAACAATTGAAGGAAGGTGCTCTGGAACTTCAAATACTAAATTTAGAGATTACGAACTTAGCTACAACTTGCAGGATTGACATTGATAGTATGACACACGCATGAAAATGAATTCCAATTTTAATTTTTTATCTATTAAAGGAAAGTACAGAATGAAAAGTAAAATACTTATCTATCTATCTATAACCCTTGAGTGGCTAGCTCGCAGGTGTTTCTACAACTATCTCAGATCATATGCACTAGTAATATCCAAGTTACTTCATTCAAATGACTCCATTCACATTACTTAGTAATTCAAAGAGTGGCGAGAAAACTCATTTTTATTAATATGGTATTTTTTCTCAAAAAAAAGTATTGGCAGCATAACAATATTCTTCTGTATTCATCATTTGCAACAGTTACATATTTATATGAAAGTGGCTAACAAAATCCTACTTTCCAGTTGATAAAGTCTTTAACAGATTGTCAACAACTAATGGAATTTAAAGCCCATGACATGAAATATTAAAGAGGCTCGACATGAGCCATAAAGTTTTTGAAATTGAAAATAACAAAACTATGAAGACTCGGCCCATAACGTATGCTCCTGAAATTTTGGTGCTCGCTCACTTGTTTTCAATAGTGTTAAGACCTACGTTCATTTCCATTTTGAATGGAATGATAAATGGGAGTGGAAGTTGACCTGTGAAATGCTCAAGAACTAAACCATTAAATCAACATAAGTTAGCTTATTTCGACTAATTTTAGGAAGTAGAGTTTGCACGCTTATTCATAAAAAAGAGAGAAATTATTTATCCTAAAGGTAATTAATTCATAGGGTAAATTGGGCTGAAAAGTATAGGTTTGCATATTGAGTCCACTACATTGATGAGGTTATTTTTACCTCATCATTTCCTCCCCTTCCTAAGCCCGAGTAGGTCCTCCTGCTCTCTAGTGTGTTCCCTCTCCTTGATTTCCTTTATTCATCTCCTCATACTTGGCACTGAGATCATATAAGTTGTCTGCCTCTATATCTAGTTGCTCTGGCTCCCTCAAGAATCCTTGATGAAAAGTGACTCTTTGTACCCACCTTGCAAAACTATCATCACTTTGGTCCAGATTGGTATATTTTGAAGAAGGTGGTGAAAGGAGAGGAGGTCTGTACCTCATACCAATCCAATTAACCTTCAATTCTTCAAGGATCTTGGCTAAAGCTACTGCTCTTCTATAGGACCATCTAATAGTAAGGGGTGAAATTATTTCCCTTTTCTTGAGATACATAGGAAGAGGGGTATACTGCTCTTCACATGCATTCCAAGCTTGTCCTATCAATTTTGGCCCTTCTTCCTGAAAGTGATCATAGCAAAGCCGGAGGTTGTTATTGTACTTGTCCTATACTTCCTTTCTAAGTTAGATGCCCAAAAATTGTGCCTTGAAAAAGAAGGGCTTCCTATGAGGATATCTCATTTGCAACCCCACAGTCCTTTCTGCATGTGCATATTCCGTTGATCTATCTTTCCAGTGAAGCTGATTTCTCATTGTAGACAGGAATGATCTCAATTACACTTCTCCCACAAAGAAATCTGTGTATTCTTCCAGGAGCAAATTATGAACAAAGAACTCACATAACAAATCTTGTTGTTCATGAAGTGATTCAACAAATATTTTCACAAATTCCTTCTCATCAAGATCATGTGGCTGATTTTGGTGAATTCTTTGTAGCTTCTACCTTAAGAGTTGTTCATTAAGAAACATGGTGTACATCCTAGATGGTCTTCTATAGGCTAATAATAGTTCACCAATTTCACAAGCATCTTGTTTACCTCTGTATGCTCTATGTAATGATTCTTTTAACATTAATAATTCCCTTTTCATCATATTATTCTCAAATTCCACATCTCTTAAAAGATAGCATTGCTCTATCCATTTCATTAGTATTGGAGGGATGCGTACTTGGAACTACTCTATAACAATAGGTTCATTTTGTGTCTCCTTTGATTCCATAATTGGTTTAGTGTCACTCTCTTGCAAATCTTGCTCTAATTCCACAATCTTACTCATAGAAGCATTTAGTTCATTTTCCTGTCTACTTATTTCTTCTTCAAAAGCATTGAATAATTGCATGAAATTGTTTTTCAAGTCTTGAATATGTTTATCTTTGTCAGAAAGAGTAACCCTCTACTGCTTATCTTGTTGATTCCACTGCTGAATCTAGTACTGCAACTGTTCAATGAGCTTATCTTTTTCCTCCATCTATACTATCAATCTTGCAATTTCCTAGTCTCTTTTATTTACAATGGTAGCTTGCACCTCAATCTCTTCTTTCTGTTGGTTAATTTGTGCTTCATCATCCTGTAGCCTGGTTCTTAATTCCATAATTTCTTCTTTTAACTTTTCTAATTCCTCACTTCTCTGGCTAGACTCTGAATCCCCTGTGTCCACAAAGAAGGATGAATGAGGAATTCCCATATTAATATGAGGCACATTTTCTTCCCCAATATCCATAGGTAAGGGTGAGTGAGGAATTTCTACATCATTATGAAGCACACTTTATTATCCAGTATCCACAAAGAAGGATGAATGAGGTATTTCATGAGGCACATTTTCTTCAATTTCAGGTATGCTTCCCACTCTGTCAATAAAAGGAGAAAATTCCCCCACAGGTTCATCTTCAATCTTCTCTGAATGTAGCAACTGTGTTTTCTCCCCGTCTTGTTTTTTGGGTTATAGGGTTTTATTGTCCTCTTCCCTAGGAAATTGATCACCTTGCTTTCCTATTTCATTATTTCCTCACTATCAGGTGGACTATCAATTTCTACCACCTTTGTTGGAGTCCTATCCTTCTTCCTTTTGGAAGTACTTCCTATGTCCTGGGGTTTGGTTTCATTAGACCTTGAAGAAAACCTTTTACTTCTTTGTAAAGGAGGATTCGTTTGAAAGGTAACTTTGCTTCATTTCTTCCTCTTGCGAGGAAGTTCCTCTTCATCTCTGGAGTGCACAATTTCCACCTGCCCTTCCTGTCTTGGGGTTTCTAGCTCATCCAAAAAAGTTTCTGATGCATCACCACTGGGAGCCATTGAGGTATGTTGGGATTCAAAAGAATATAATTCCTCCAAGGAGGGTTCTTCTAAAGACTGTTCTTTTTGCTTGGAAGATTCTCCCTCCTCAAGCGATCTTCCTGGTTCTACATTTTCAAATTTCCGCAGAAGCCTTTTCCACTTCTTTTCTAGATTTTTGCAGAAATGATATTTGCATATTAACTATATGAGACCCTAATGTTTGTGGGGCTTTGTCCTAACTTTGTACTTTTCCATCATAGAGGTGACTGAATGACACATGAAGGCTGGTAAATTTACCCTAAGAGAAGGGTCCTTAATTCTATGGCGTAAATGAGTCAGCAAATGAGAAGGGGGTCCCACTACTATAGTCATCTGTCCCTCACAAGTGAAATACTTAATTATCTAGGCTATAACAGTCCTCCAGGGTTTTGGAAGAGACATTCTACAGATTCCCTTATTTTGTCCCCTAGTGCTTATGGTCATTATAGGTTGGGGTTCTTCTTCCCTATGAAATAGTTCTATTAATTTTAGATAGGGAACATGGGAATTTTCATTTAAATCAATTCCCTTATTTTCGAGACCGAAAAGACAAGCAATGGTTTTTGTACTTACCTAGAATCGCTTACCGCGCACCAAGGTCTTCCCATCTACAAAATTCTCAATGAATTCTTTCACAAGCTTCTCTGTGCACCCTTCAAATTGCTTCATGAATTCAACCACCTGACCTTCTAAAATAAAGATGCAATATTTCCCAATGCCAACAATGGAGTTGTAGAAGTTGGCTCAGACTTCTTTTTAGCTCCTCCCATTCTCTTTATTTCTTTGCTAGTCAATGGAATTCTATAGAACTCTGTAATTCTTTCCTTACTGAATTGTAGATGGGAAAATAATTCTGTGTCGATATACCCAATGGAGGAGAAGTTAATTATCAACTTTCTTGTCACCTTACTGAGTAATTATGATGATTTTTCATGGGGAATTACACAACTACTACCGTACTTTTAGCAATCGTGTGAAGGCACAAGTTTCAAAATTACAAGGAGGAACGAATCATACCAATTAATTAGTCTTTATTCAAAATAAGTACTAACTCTTTAAATAAATAAATTCACATGTACCTTATGTCTTGTCATTAGATCGAATGTCACTCACCTATGCTAACGTAATTGGATAGTCATATGGTTGGCGAGGGTGACGACAAATAATAATTGCATAGATGGAATGGTTGAAATGGTGGCAAAAATTATTATGAAAAAAAGGTGTCATAATAATTTTATTTATTATGGAAAGATTCGGTATGATGTGGCAGAATAATTATTAGGGAGAAAATCTCAAAGCGGCATAAAATCAAATGATGGGCATGCACGAAACTTAGGAAAAATCAAAATACTGGAAATAAAAACCTTACAAAAATTCAGAGCATTAGCGAAAAATGCATCCGAAGTGGAGAAAAAAAGAGTTTTGGAATATCATAGAGAGATGTCATCAGAACATGGTAACAATATTGAAGATTGTGGAGCATCGTTGGAAAGGTGTAGTCAGGACAACAACCAAAGTTTTTGAAGCATTGTCAAAAGATGCAACTAAACCATCAACCAAAATTTTTAGAGCATTGTCGAAAGATACAGCCAAAGCAACAACCAAAATTTCTGGAGCATCATAAAAAGATGCAACCAGAGCAACAACCAAAATTTTTGGAGCATCCGAACAAATTTCTGGAGCATCAGAGCAGAATTCCGGAGCATTGCTGGAAAGATTCCACCAGAAGGAAGAAACAACATAATTCCAGAGCATCGCTGAAAAGATGTTGCCGGAAGGAAGAAACAACTGAATTCTAAAGCATTGCTGAAAAGATGCCATTGAAAGGAAGAAAGATATGAAATTTTTTCCTTGGCTTCCCGAAGCATCATTGAGTGATGTGTCAAAATGCAGGATCAGGACGAGGAGCGGGACAAGTTTGTTGTACAGGTTTTGGGGCATTACATCAACAAGTTCCAGAGCATCGCAGCAACCGACTGACAAGTTCCAGAGCATCGTAGCAGGGTGTGCCAGAATTGTGTTTGCCAAAAGATGAAGTCCTACAAAATATAGAAATTTTTTTAGTCAAGTCCAAATGGTGAAGTTGACGAAGAAATTGAAGAAACAATTTGAAATTTATTTATTTATTTTGGCAATTTATTTTGACAAAACTATATTGACCCTGCCACAACAGAGTTAATGCAGTGGATTTCTCCCTGCGTTTCTACCATTTTTGTAAACTCCTCTTTATTAATAGACTTATGGTAGATGCGTAATTGGTTCCCATTAACTAGAAGAGTTCGGGTATCACCATCGATAGGTTTTAGCTGGACCGAACCATTAGCAAACACTTCAAAAATTTTGTATGGTCCAAGCTAGTGTGTCTTGAGTTTCCCTTGATGATCGTTGTATCTAGAATCAAACAATAATGCCTAATCCATAGTACAAAATTATTTCTCTTTGATATGCTTATCATGCCAGACCTTACGTTGTTGTTGGACCAGTTCAGTTTGATGGACGACGTCCAAATGAAGTTCATCCAATTCGTTAAGCTGTAAAACTCTCTCAATTTGGGCTCATTTAAGATCCATGCCCAACTCCATGGCTGTTCTAAGGGTTTGGAGTTCAAATTCAATGGGTAAGAGGGGCTTCTTCCCAAATACTAACTCGTAGGGACTATATCTATTAGTTGATTTCCAAGTTGTGTTGTAGGCCCAGACAGCTTCTGGTAGTTTCCTAGCCCAGTCTTTCCTTCCCAAAGAAACTATTTTTGTTAAAATGTTTTCCAACTCCCTTTTAGTGACCTCAACTTGTCTGTTTGCTTGCGGGTGGTAGGGTGAGGATTTTTTATGACTTACTTGGAAATGATTTGTGAATTCCAATAGAACTTTAGACATAAACTAGGGGCCCTGGTCTATGACAATTTTCCTTGGAGCTTCAAATTTGAGGAAAATTATATTGTAGAGGAAGTCAACTACCTGTTCCTCCCTAGCAATATGTAGGGCTTCACTTCCACCCACTTAGTCAAGTAATCGGTAAAGACCAAAATGTACTCTTTTCCTTGTGAAGAAGGGTCTATTGGGCTAGTAAAATCCAATTCCCATTTTTCAAATGGTTCAAGGACTACTTGAGGATATAAGGGAATTTCATTAGAGGTCGTTGGTCTTCCTACCCTTTGGAATTCATCACATCGGTGAACATATTTCTTGATGTCCTTTTAGTAGAATAATGCCCTCCTGAAGGGTCATCATGACAAGCTCTAAGGATACTATAGGTCTCGTCTACCCTAACACATCGTCGTAAAACCATATCGGGTCCACATCGAAACAAGATTCCATTAATCCATTTGAAAGGGGCACTCTCTCTAATGAGGCATTTCTTTTGTTTTGATGAAAAGTGAGGTGGTACTTTTGCGGTGGCCAAATAATTCACAATATCAACAAACCGAGGGGTTTTAGTGGAGATGGAAAACAAATTTTCATCTAGAAACTCATATTGTATCAGAGCACAGTCGCCATCATGTTTAATCCGGGATAAGAAATCTGTGACTACATTGGACTTCCCTAGTTTGTCAACAATTGTGACATTGAATTCCTAGAGAAGTAATGACCTAATTATACTTGCATTTACCACCAGTTTGTTCATGAGATACTTAATGGTTGAGTGATCTGTATGCATTGTAACTTTATATCCTATGATATAATGTCAAAATTTATTGATTACACACACTACAACCAAGAATTCTTTCTCCGTTGTGGTATAATTCTTTTTTGTTGGCATCAAATTCTTGTTGATGAAGTATATAGCATATTATCCCCCATTCTCATCTTCTTGCCCTAGAACTACTCCAATGGCATCATCAGACGCGTCAGCATAAATATGGAATGGAAGGCTCCAACTGGGTCCTTTAAGGATAGGGGCAGAGGAGTTTCTCGTTGATAATTTCAAATGAAGACTAACACTCAGGCATCCAAATGAAGTCTACGTTCTTTTGAAGGAGAGAAAACATAGGGGCTGAAATTTTACTAAAGTTTTCTATAAATCTTTGATAGTATCTAGCATGCCCTAAGAAACTCCTGACATCAATCTGAGTTTTTGGGATCTCGAATTGTTGTATGAATTTCATTTTCTTAGGATCAACCTTAATCCCTTCGGCTGAAATATGATGTCCCAGCACTATTCCTTGTTCCACCATGATCAAAAATTTCTCGTTACTTAGGGACAAACGATGATCCTCACATCATTTTAACACCTTGTCTAGATTTGTGAGGGCTTCATCAAAAGTTGAACTGTATACAGTGAAGTCATCCATATAAACTTCAACACACTCATTTACCAACTCAACAAATATAGCCAAGATGGCCCTTTGAAATATTGTAGGAGCATTACATAGCCCAAAGGGAAGAACCCAATATGCAAATGTCCCCCAAGGGAAGGAGATGGTTGTATTATCCTAGTCTTCTGCTACTACATGTATCTGGTTGTATCCACTAAATCCGTCTAAGAATGAAAAATATTTCCTCCCAACCAAGTTATCCAAGACTTGGTCCACGAATGGTAGGGGTAAATAATCTCCGCGTGTTTCTTTGTTAAGCTCCCTATAGTTTACACACACTCTCCACTTCCCATTCTTCTTTGGAACTACAACCAAGGGTGACGCTCACTTGCTATCAGAAATTGGGTAGAAAAATCCTACCTGTAAGAATTTCTCAATCTTAGTTTTAATGATGTCTTTCAGAGCAAGATTGAGTCTTTGTTGTGGTTGGTGAACAGGTCGAACATCCTTAGTATAGATATGATGTCACACACACTAGGGTGTACGCCTCTCATATCTATATAGTCCCAAGTGAATGCTTTAGATCTATTCACTAGGGTGTCAAACAATATTTGTTCTTCTGTCTCAATCAACCAACTGTTGATGTTCAAAGTTTTTCCTAGCAACAACATAATGGTTTTGAATCCTGAATGGTTGGACATGACAGTGTAAATGGGCCATATCAGGGTGTTAAGAGGACAACTGTGAGGTACAGTTTTATGAAGCCAAGCAACATTTGCAAAGAAATGATGAGTTTTTGGAACTAGGTTTATCAAAGGACAAGGTAATCCGATGAAACTGGCACCATCAAATTCTACATGATCTATGTTGATTGGGTGTCCTAGAATTTCTTCTACATCTGTCATTTCCTCACAGCTCGAGTCCATTGTAAGACTTTCCATTTCATTTTCCAGTTCATCCTCTAATTCTTCACCATGTTGTTTAATAACTACCATGGCTAGTGAAGCCAAATTTTCTTGTCCGTTGGGGATTTCCAGTTCATCAACCCATACTTTATTGTGTTTGGAAGGCTTGCCAGGAGGATACAAAAATAAATGTTTTCTATTAGATCCATTTGAGATGGTCATTCCTCCCTCTTTGTAGTCAATTTTGGCTGCAATGGTAGCTAGCCATGTGGTCGTCCTAGAATTATTAGATAACTGTCTTTGGGTGTAAGGGATTCAATTATTTGAAAATCTACTAGGTATTCCCATCCATCCACTTTAACAAGAATTTTTTCAATGATGCCCTTGGGAATAGCTATGGATTTATTTTGCATCTATAAAATTGTAGTTGTGGGGCGTAGATAAGTAAGTCCCAGTTTTTCCATCACATCAATAGTCATCACATTAATGGATGCTCCAAGGTCCACCAAAGCAATATGTATTGCTACCTCATTAAGTGTTACTGTTATAAGTAGACTACCTCGATCATCATATTTTAGAGCAGTGGTCGTCCCAACCAACAAGTAAGCTAGGTACCCATTTATGTGGATGGTGTTGATTCATTTTGGTTTTCTCCTTGGGGTTTTGATACACAACTATTTAATCAGTTGGTTTAACTCAGAAATCTCCTTAATTTATTGTAGCAAAGGGACTTCAATCTGTAATTGTTTAATTTCTTGTATCAATGCAGTTTCAGTGGTTGAGGTCATTTCTGGAGCATCTTTCATAGGAATTGGTTTCAATCTCTCTAGAAAAAGGTGCTTTGATTTTTTCTTTAGGCATGGGATCCTTTGGAAGTTCAGTTGGAGACTAAACCCCTCCTCCTGAGGTAGGTCAGAAGCTCTAGCTGAAGATGGCGAGTCAAGCTTATGTTGCATAGTGTCTGGGATTTGTTCAATGGATGTAGGCATTATTGTAGTTTTCTCAGTAGACTTCTTGACAGGTTCATCTAGGATTTATTCAATAGTTGGTTGCGAAAGTGTTTTTCTAGACCTCAACTACAGATTTTCATAGTTTATGGCATTAAGTCTAGTGACATTGTCTTGTTCGGTAGAATATACTGGAGTATTTGGGCAATTTTTCTTTGGGTTCGAAACTGGTTGTGCTAGAAGTGGTGGTTGGTTAACTTGTTTAGTTTGTTGAGTGTTCTAGGGAGGTAGTAGAAGATTTTGTTTTTGAGCATGCACTCTCTTGGGGCTGGTATAAAACTGATGCTAAGGTTGATTCCATTGAGGAATGAGATTTTGAGGATACCACTACTGTTGAGGCTAGTTAGGCCACTAAGGGTTACCCCAAGATTGATTTTCCCATTCAGGTGGTCCCCAAGGATAGGTTCCCCAATTAGTGGGTACTAGAGGTGGTGCCTATGGCTAGGGTGCTACCCATTGATTATTGTTCCAATTGGGTTGGGGTCTCCAATTAGGATTGGAATTCTAGCCATAGGAAAAATTTCCTCCAATTCTTTGATTGACAACGTTCACTTCTTCCTCGACTAGGGTTGTTCTTTTCTTGGAATTTTTGATGGCATTCAGTAGCTCACTCTGATTGGTGGGGTTATTTTTGTCACACACTTGAAAAATGTCAATCTTATCAACTTTTTCCAAAGGACATTCTCTTAGCAAATATTTGTTTTGGCACCTAGGGAAATAGATGGAAAAGGTTTCAAGATTTTGTGTTTTAGCTTGTATACCATCTAAAGTAGTGTTTAACTAGACGAGAATGTCAGTCTTGAAGTTGGCAAGCTCGTCATGAAGTTTGCTGATGTCACTGGAACCTTTAAAGAGAGTGGACTTCCTAATTCCTCCTCGAGTTCGAGATAAATTATGACACAGTTCCATAATATCATGAAGTCCCAGTTGGGACACATCTCCTTTCCCCATTAAGTCCAAGCTCCTCTGAGTTTCGTCATTGATAGCTTTAAGGAATAAGGTCTTCGGAATATGAAAACTTATGACTTCTCCACCACAACATTTAGATAAGAAGATAAACCTATCCAACTAATTTTTTAGACTTTCATCCTCATTTTGCCTTACTTTGAACAATTATTCTTTCCTATCCCTGACCCTGTAGTAACTTTGGTACCTCTCCAAAAAGACAAACTCCATTTCATCCTAGGAGGTTATCAACTAAGAAGCTAATCCCATAAACTAGCGCATAGCTGAGTCTTTCAGAGTGGAAGGGAAAAGATTTAGTTTTTGATTATCATTCTTGTAGTCATATGTTTGACACAAGACTTTAAAATCAAATAGAAACTGATCAGGGTCCTCAATAGACAAATCCCGTAAGGTTGGCAACAAGGTCGGTGAGATATTTTTCATTATTTTATTGTCATCTGCATCAATAGCAATAGGATAAGTGAATGTGCATGGTGGTGGAGGGTTATCTTTATTGTTGGCGACATTTCTACAGTCACCCATGATGTTGAAGGGGATGCGATCCTCTTCCAAAATTCACTCAGTTGGGCGAGGTTATGAAGTTTGGAAAGGAATATGCTCCTCGACCACTATACGTTGTCTTTCCAGGGTACATAGGAAGGTCTCAGGTTGATCTTGTTCGGTCAATTCCTCAGTAAGTTCTTGATCCGAGTTACCTTCCTCCCTACTTGTTGTTGGTACGTCAACTGGGGGGTTTTTGGTATGAATCTTCCATAGGGGCCTCATTTCTTGGCCATGCAGAAAAGAAGCCAAAGGACTATTTCTATCCCTAAAAGAGGTATTCAAGATATCTCCTACTAACACTAGAAAAAGGGTCCCCGACAACGTCGCCAAAAAGTGATAGGCTGTCGTCAGGTCCTAACACTTTAGTTAATAAACACATTCATATATTGACCATGTAGTGTCTAAAGGATATATGCAATATAAGACATCTCAACTATCTCTCTCCCAGGTTCGCTAAATACCAAAAATTTGAATAAAACTCTAAACTAGAGGGCCTTTAAACTTTGAAAGCAGTAAATCATCTATCTGGAAATAATCTAAACTCGAAAGCAGAAAACTATGAATCTAAAAATCATCACCACTAAGCTAGAAAGCATGAAAATAATTAATCTAAAGAATGTGTAAATTGTTGAAGAAGTGAAACTTGTAAAGAAACTAGGAAACATTGATCTAGTGCAAAAGATAACAATCCAACAACTAAAATAAAATGATTTAACAAAAACAACTAAAGGAAGGTGCTCTAGAACTTTAGATACTAAATTCAGAGACCACGGACTTAGCTACAACCTACAGGATTGACACTGACATTATGACACACGCATGAAAATGAATTCCAATTTTAATTTTTATCTATTAAAGGAAAGTATAGAATGAAAAGTAAAATAATTATCTATCTATCTATAACCCTCGAGTGGCTAGCTCTCGAGTGTTTCTACAACTATTACAGATCACATGCACTAGTAATCTCCAAGTTACTTCATTCAAAGGACTCCATTCACATTACTTAGTAATTCAGAGAGTGGCGGGAAAACTCATTTTTATTCATATGGTAGTTTTTCTCAAAAAGACATATTGGAAGTATAATGATATTCTTCTGTATTCATCATTTGCAACAGTTACATATTTATATGAAAGTGGCTAACAAAATCCTACTTTCTAGTTAATAAAGTCTTTAACAGATTGTCAAGAACTAATGGACTTTGAAGACCATGACATGAAATATTAAAGAGGCTCGAAATGAGCCATAAAGTTTTTGAAACTAAAAATAACAGAACTATGAAGACTCGGCCCATAACATATGCTCCTGAAATTCTGGCACCCGCTCGCTTGTTTTCAACAGTGTTAAGACCTGCGTTCATTCCCCTTTTGACTGAAATGATAACTGGGAGTGGAAGTTGACTTGTGAAATGCTCAAGAACTAAACCATTAAATCAACATAAATTAGCTTATTTTGACTAATTTCAAGAAGTAAAGTTTGCATGCTTATTCATAAAAAGAGCAATTATTTATCCTAAAGGTAATTAATTGGCAGGGTAAATTGGGCTGAAAGGTATAGGTTTGCATATTGAGTCCATTATATTGATGAGGTTATTTTTACCTCATCACCTATTTCAGTCGATTCTATGAAAGAGAATCGATGAAACCATTGTGATAAATGGATGAAAACCTAGTTTATGCTAAAAATGAACATGATGCAAGCTAAGTTAACATGGTTTTATGCTACAAATGATCTAATTATGCTATTTCTAAGCTAATCTAAGCTAAAAAAGGAGAACCCTAATTCATATACAAACTAAGATGGATGCATGGAAGCCATTAATGGATGCTTTAAGCTATTATGCAACTAAAATTAACTAAAACAAGCTAAAAGTGAGTAAAAGATGAGTGTGAGTGCATATGAATTCAACAAAATGAGTTTGCAATTGAAAGATGGATGAGATTCAACAACATTAATTTTCTCTAAAAAATATGGATCCCTTTGTCTACAAATAGTGACCTATTTATAGGAGAGCAAATGAGAAGTGGAGGGTTGAGATTGAAAAGATTAATCAATGGTCAAAGATGAAGGTGATGAGGGGCATGGATCATGGATTCTCATCAACGGTTGAGAATGCATGATGGGATTTAATCAAGGATTCACACTTGCCTCAAACAAGCACACTTTTGACCTGCTCACACATGTCAAAGGTGACTTGTTCAAAAGGTTAAAGGCTAAAACTGGTTTAAGAAGCTAAGTAAAAATATCCCTTTTTAAAATGATGGAGGAATAAGAATATTCTTTTGGAATATTCATTTGGGTGAGGAAAAAGGCATTTTGCAAATTAAAAGAGAACTTTAATTGTGTAAAAAAAAGAGATAAGGAATATTCCCTTTTTAGAGGAAAATTAGTTTAATTGCTAATTAAACAAGATTTAATCATGCAATTAGGGGGTTTAGAGGAATAAAGTGATATTTATTAATAATTCATAAATGGGGGGGGGAGAGAGATGAAATGATATTTAATTAAATAACTTAGGGTTATTTAATTAAATAAGATGACTTAGGGAATTAAATTAAATGTTTTGATTTATTTAATTTAATAGGATGAAATGTTAGCGCGAAGGGGGATGAATTGACCTGATTAATTAATTAGGCTAATAGATGAAAATGATGCAATTAATTAAAAAACTAGACTAATTTAATCAATTAATTGAAAAGAAGATGGATTAAAGAAGAAATGATGTTAGTAAATCTGTTTTGAGTGTATGATATCATTTAGGACATTTTTTAGTGTCTACATTTTTCCCCTCTTTGAAGCGAGGTACCTGCTGCTTCGGTTCAAAGAATAATGCGCTCTTCAGATTAAAATCCCTACTTAAATAAAAAAATAAAAAATTTCTAATTTTTTAGATGCCCCATTGTTGAGAGAGATTAGGTATTACAGTGGGTACAAGTTGTGACTGGAGAGAGATACCAGGAGATTTCCCGGTGCCAACAGATAGAGGCTATGATGGTGGCTACTCATGGTAGGACAATTTTAGCTAGATTGTATAGAGAGGCCGTTACAGAGGCTACATATTATAGGCAGCCTTACCATCGAGATGTACCACAGGCACTCAGACAGCCTAATTTTTTGCAGCACAGTGATGCACGATCGAGAGCAGGGGATTAGCTTGAGAGGTAGGCTGGAGAGGGTAGCAGCCATTAGGGCTAGCCTTTGATGTACAAACACTTTTTGATTTTTTTGCCCCATTATTTATCATAGATATACATTCATGGGCTCCTTTTTGATAGCCTCGTGGATATTGTACTTTTGATCGTTAGACATACACTTATCCAAATTTTGTACCATGACATTCATTTTTTGATATATATATATATATGATATAGATACAAATTATTCATGATGTGCTCACTTATTTCATGTTTATGGATGCATATGATATGAGATACTTATATTATGTATGGATGCACTCTACTTATGTTTATATGATATGTGATGATCATGATATGATATGGATGTAATGTTGTGTTATTTTTTAATAGATTTTCACGATATGCTATGGAATGTATGATGTGTGATGAAAATGTTATGGATGCATTTATTTTTTAGTATTTTCTATGTAACTTTATGATGATGATGTATGCATGGATGTATGGATGCAAATAATAATGCAATGATTTAAGATGTATATTATTCATCACAACTCAAATGATTATGAAAAATGTATGATGTGTTATGAAATGATTATGAGATGCAAGTATGTTGATGGTTTGTGGATGTAGGGTGGATGAATTGATGATGTTTTTGTTGACTGTCATGATACCAAGTTAGCGTGGAGAGAAGATAGAAGAATAAAGAATGAATGAATGCTGATTTTGATGATTTCTTCAAAAGATCCAACAAGTCTTTGATCCATTGAGACTTTATTAGAGACGACAACGAGACCATGCAAAATGAGGATGAAAATGTAGGATGATGAAATCACACTTTGGGATTGGGATTTCCATCATTCCTTATTGTTTGATATAATACATAGATACGATGCATCAAGGTATTGATAACCAGGACAATGTTGTATCTAGTGTAATGGACTTTGACTCGAAAAATAGATAGGATAGCTCTTGTTCACACCTTGACATACAGAAACCTCATTGGAATGTAAGTTAGAAACTTAGAATATATTGAACCAAAGCATACACAATAGTCAACAATGTACTCCAAACGACCTTCCTACACACAGCTAAGCAAATATGCACCAAGATTATTTTACAAGATTACCCACAAGCACATGAAACGAAAGATAATGATGGATGCCCCATTCCTTTCTCTCTAAATCATTTTGATAGAAATCATCAAGAGGTCCTCAGAATGGGTCGTTAAGATAAATCATAAGAAAAGATAAGAAAAAATAGTTAGTTTTATCTATATCTCTTGCCTAGTGTAAGTTTAGCTAAAGTGTTTTTTGATACCGATGTCCATCGCAAGAAGGATACATCCTAGGACATGTTGATCAGAGGTTTTTTTGATGTTAGGATGATGATGCTAAAATGAGCGGCTAATATAAACTTCACTGACACATCTACTTATGATTTAGACTTAAGATTTTGACAATTAGGATCTTACTTTGTGACTTGCGACGCTTGTTTTCTATTTGTTTCGCCAAAGGGTGAAGGTGACGATCAATTTATTATGGGTGAAGGTTTATTTTGGGTGAAATCGAGATGGGATGGATGGTTTTGGATTTTTTGGAATATTTCAATGTTTTTAGTATTTTCTAAATGTTTTGAGGCTATTTTTTGGTCTTTTAAAAAGTTATGCAAATGTTTAGGATTTTTTAGATTTTCTAACGCTGTTTAGGTTTTTTTGAGATATTTGAGGCTTTTTAGGTCTTTTGAATATTTTCTATTGTTTTTGGATTTGCCATTTTCAAATGTTTTTGTGTTTTCTAAATATTTGGATGTTTTGGTTTTTTGAAGATTTTACCAATGTTTAGGGGTTTTCTGAGATATTTGGATGTTTTGGGGTTTTTGAGAATTTCTAAGTTTCAACCAAGAACCTAACCTAAAGACCTATCCTAGGGGCCTCGGGGGCTGATCAAAGATAAGCCTTGCCTATGTTATACACACATAGACCATGTAGTTTTACATACTTGACCTATTTACAAGATGAAAATATGAACAAATGAAAGATGTTAGTTTATTATGATGGAATCCTAAAGGAATGACCTAGGGTGTCTTGAGGGAACATCAATGATGGCCTTGCCTATGTTCAAGCTCAAATACAACATAGTTCGACAGGGGGACCAATTTTTTGGATTTTTGATGTTTTGACCTTTTTAGGGTTTTTGACGTTTTCTAGATTTTTAGATTTCCCCTTTACAATTTTTTGAATGTTTTTGGATTTTAGTTGCACAAGTTTTTGTAAATGTTTTTGGATTTTTTTAATGAGATAAGATTTTATGAATGTTTTTGTATTTTCTGATGAGATAAGATTTTGATGACCTCAAGATATACAAGAACCCGATATTACCATAATGAAATGCTCCTAGTGTGATATGTTAGACTACTTTGATAAAGGCGGGACAAACTGACCTTTGGAATATGCCAAGTAGTGCTAAAGAGTTCATGATACCTCACAGTGTCAAGCCATGACATGGACACAAATGATGGATAAATGGTGGTGCAAAGAATGATAGGAAAAAAGAGCCAACGAATAGATGGAGATGCTTTATTTACGCAAGGTGCATGTTTGCCAGGTTTTCACCAAGGTACTTTCCCAAAGCGCGACTGAAGTGGTTTTTACTAGAGGACAATTTTTTTCTTTACTTTTTTCAATCCTTTTTATCATTTTTTTGGATTTTGATTATTTTTTGATTTTTTTGTATTTTCGGATTTACACCCTTCAAGATTAGGCATAATTTTTTTTGAGATGCAAGCTATTAGTTGGCTCCTGCAAGGGTTCACCTTCAGGGGTTGATAGTTGGTATGCTCCTGATCCATAGCTTGCTGTGATAACATAAGGACCCAACCAGTTAGGTTCAAACTTCCCTTTGCTTTCTTGATCTGGAAGGTTCTTCTGATTATGCTTTAGGACAAGATCTCCAACTTGGAACGACAGAAATTTGATCCTCTTGTTATAGCTCCATTTCAATTGGTTTTTATATACTTGCAAGTGATTGAAGATGTCAAGAAGATGTTCATCAAGGAATTCTAGTTCATTCAGCCGAGACACTCTGTATTCTTCTTGAGTAATTAGGTTTTGTAACAACACTCATAATGATGGGAGCTCAACCTCAATAGGCAGGATAGATTCTGACCCATAGACTGAAGAGAAAGGGGTTGCACTTGTAGGCATGTGGATATTGGTTCGATAAGCCCAGAGAGTGGGATTTAACTACAGATGCCAGTCATGACCAACTTCATTAACAATATATCTTCAGTATTTTTAGGATAGTTTTGTTCGTAGCCTCAGCTTGGCCATTTCCTTGGTGGATAGTATGGGGTAGAGAATCGGTGTTGGATATTGAATCTTTGGCACAACTTTTTCTCATCTTAATTTTTAAAGGGGGTTCCATTATCTGAGATGAGGGTTTGAGGAACACCATAACAATAGATGAGGTAATTCAAGATAAAATTTTCAATTTGTTTCCCTATCATGTAGGTCATAGGAATGACTTCTATCCACTTAGTAAAGTACTCAGTGGCGGTTATGATAAACTTGTGGCCATTGGATGAGGTTGGGGTGATTTTTCCTATGAGGTCTAGGCCCCATTGTGAAAAAGGCCATGGTGTGATCATTGGGTCTAATTCTTGACTGGAGCATGATTCAGATCCCCATGCTATTGACACTGGATGCACTTTTGCACATACTAATGAGCTTCTTTTCCCATGGTTGGCCAATAGTACCCCATCCTCAATATTTTCTTAGCTAATGCCATATCACTAGAATGGGACCCACATATGACATCATGTACTTCTATTAAAGTAGTTAAGGCTTCCTCTTGGTTAAGACATCATAGTAATGTCCCTTTGATGCTTCGACAGTAAAGGGTATCACCTAGGATCACGAATCAAGATGCCTTTCTAACAAAGGTATTTTTAAGGTTCGAGGTGATATACGATGGGATTGTTACTTTTCTTAGATAAGTGAATATGTCATGGTACCATGGAGATCCAAGATCAACAATGACACATGAAAAATTCAGATTTAGGGATTTCAAAAGTTGGTACGAGAAGTTGTTCTACCAAGAATTCACATTTGAGGACATTGTTCAACATGTCTAATAGTGTTCTGATTGTTGCCATGGCGTCTGCTGCTCTATTGTTCATGCGAAGAATTTTCTCAAAAGTTATGTCTATGAAGAGATCCTTAAGATTCTCCACCAGTTTCTTGTAAGGAGTGAGCTTATCATCTTTAGTTTGATAGTCATCATTGACTTGGTTGATAACCAGCTATGAGTCTCCATAGAATTTCATCTCTTGAATCTACCATTGAACTGCTATCCTTAGACCTATGATTAGGGCTTCATACTCAACAATGTTGTTGGTACATGGGAATGATAGCCTACATGACTTTGGGATACAATTACCTTGGGGGTGATGAAGAGAATTCTTGCTCCGGATCCATGTGGGGTGAATGATCCATCAAATCACATCTTCCATTGAGCTGTGAGATTGATAAGGAACACTGGTTAGTCAGGGAACTCAAATATCAAGGGGTTCTCAGCATAGGTAGGTGCTTCTACCAGTTGGTCTATGATTACTTGTCCTTTGATTGCTTTGCGTTCCACATACTCTATGTCAAATTTTGTTAAGATCATCACCCATTTATCCATTCGTCCTGTGAGAGTTTCTTTGGATAACATGTATTTTAATGGATTGATCTTTGCAATGAGCTTGATTTGATGTGACATTTAGTGCTTTAAATTTTGTGACACAAAAAATACTGCTAGGCATTCCTTCTCAATGGGTGAATAGTTCATCTCATATCCCACCAAGGTTCTACTAATATAGTAGATAGATCCTTTTTGTTTTCACCATGTTTTTCCAAAAGAGATCCCAGTGTTGCTGGTGTTTGGAACATGGTGACATTTGAATTGGTGGTTGTTATAAAGTGTTGGCTGTTTGGGTTGGGAAGCTTTATAAACTGTCCCATATGGTGCTCCCTTTATGGAAGATGCAAGGGGTGATTTTCTCTAACAGCGGTGCTCATAGTACATACAGGTAGAATGGTGCATGTAGTCCTCATTTTCTTCGTGGTGTGGGTGGACCATGTGGGATGGTTTCTTTATGGGTCAGTTATAGCCACTCTTTGATAAGCCGAAATGATAAAAAGCTTGTGGTGGACTGGTGCTTTTTGGGAAGTTCGGAATTTTGTGTTCAGCCTTGAGCCATTAAAGAGATAGGATTACAGACTTGTGTGTCATTTCCATCATTATTTTGAAATATTGCGTGTCTTCATGTTGTGGGATGTATGTATCAGGGTGTTTCTTTGGACAGGTGTCTTCAATTCTTCCATTGAATGGATCATGTTCTGTGGCCAGTTTATGAGTAGTAGATGATTTATGGTGAGTCTCTTGGCAATTATAGTTTGTTCAAACTTAATCATGGTGATGGCATTTCGTGCCTCAGTTGTTAGTCCATGAGGCAGTGTTGGAGAGTCAATGTACAGGTGCTTTGGTTGATCTCTAAAGGCAGGTGTGGTGCTGTTGGTTTGAGGGCAGTGCCGGTTTGGGAATTGCTGGGATGTCTGGATGATGGTCATCAAGAAGATTTTGTAACTCTAGTTTGACCAAGAGTGCTATCTGAGGATGCATCTTCCTTAATTTCTATTTAATAGGCTTAGCTTTAGGATAGACTGCTAGGTGATGCAGAACCACTTCTGGATCAAGGCCTGACATATCTATGTATGACCATGCAAAGTTGGCTCTTCGCTCTTTCAGAAATGTTGCTAGGTTCTTTTTTTCTTTGTCCAACAAGGATTCAACATAAAAGATAATTTTAGGTGCTTCTTCTGTTCCCACATTGACTGGAGTGGCCTTTTCTGCTAGCACTGCTAACTTTTTTGGATCATTGCACTAAGGGGGAGATTGAATCCCTCATCCTTGGGTGCCTCAGGGAGGTTTTCACCATTAGATGTGTCCTTTATTTTTACTATTTTAGGATCAGAGAGTGCCACTAGGTGGTTTTCACTGAAGGATTTTCATTTTATTTGCATTTCATTAATTTCGCGATTGAAGGATTCAGTCGTCTCCCCATAGTATGCCCCTATGTCAAGCTCTATGTCGAAGCCTGCTTTGTGATCTGCCCATGATAATTTGTCACAGAGTCCCATGAATTCTGAGATCGCTTCATCATTTTCAAATAAATCTTGAATTGGTGGTCCTTGTTGGTCCATGTCAAAAATTGTTTGGTATACTAGGCATATTTTGATTGGTTGGTTGCTTGGGACAAAGGATGTTATGGATATCATAAAGAGGGTTTTGTTTTTAAATAGGTCAACAACATCAAGGGGAAAGTCATCTAAGGTTGTATCACGTGATGTAGGTAACCAAGAGGAAGCCTCAACTCGTTTAGTGGAAATACCTTTGCCAATAAGTGTGACCTTGCTAGTAGTACAACCCAAGACAAGATTCTTTATTCATATTTGAGGAACAATGGGTTCTAGTAAACCATTGTCATTTTGTCCTAGCTTTTCATTCTTGTTATATCCCCAATTCTGAATCAGTTGTAGGGATTTGTTATCATCTTCCATGGGAAGAACAGGGATAGGTCGTTCATCTTGACAGGGGAATTTAGAGATATCTTCCTCATTGACATCTTCCTAGTTCAAATCCCCCTACTTGGTGAAGGTAGTAACTACCATTTTGATTGTTTTGGGTTCTTTGGTGCTAGATGTGGGTTTCCCATGTGACTGGGGAGAAATGTGTAACTCTCCCAAGACAAAGGTGTCTTTCAATAGTTTGTAGTTTCCTTAACCATCATCTTGGATCGCTACTTTGACGTCAGGTATAATTTGTACAATGGGTATTTTTGATGCTGAAGTAGAGGCTAGGGATGATGGGTCAACAAATAAGCTTGGTGGTGTAGGCCCTTCATCATTTTTGGATATTTGGGATATCTTATAGAACTTGGCATCAAGACTTTTGTAGTAGTAAAAAGGATCAGGATCTCCATGGATAGTGATTTCTCTGCCTTCAAAAGGAAACTTCACACACTGATGATAGGTCGAGGCTACAACTTTTCTAGCATGGATCCATTGTCAACCAAGTAAGATGTTATAGGGAAGATCAAGATCAAGCACTTGGCATGTAGTTTCTGCAATAAGAGGCCCCACTTGGATGGGAAGTGCAATAATTCCTTGTGATACCCATTCTTGGTCGTCATATGCTTTGATGGTGGTATTCTTTTCTTTCTCAATAGTATCTTTTGAATAGCCCAGATGTTTGATCAACTACAAGGTAAAAATGTTTAGACCAACACCTCCATCTACCAAGACTCTTTTGACCTTGTTTTTATGAATGATAACCTCAAGGTGTAAAGCATGGTTATGAGATGGTTGTGACGATAGGTCTTGCTCAGAGAAGGTGAGAAGATGGTTGGTGATGTGGCCTACCAAAGCTTGAAACTGATCAGTATCAATATTCTCGGGAACAAATGACTTAGACAAGGTTTTTTCTAATATTTCCCTATGTGCGGGGGATAAACTTAATAGTTCTAAGATAGATATTTGTGCCAAGATTTGCTTAAGCTGATCCAAAAGATTGTACTTGCTAGGATTAGATGTGGGAAAAGTAGGTTGTTTCCTAGATAGAGATTGGACTCCTTGGATGGTTATTTTGCCACATTGTGTGGTGACTCCACATTTTGTACTAGCTCCTTTGATTTTAACAACAGTGATAACGCTATCATAGGAGGCAACAATATTGGAATAGGTATGTTGCACATTGGTGTAATCCTTAGCTTTTTCGTTGTTGTTTGCTTTGTTATGATTTGGCATAGGGTTCTTGTATATCTTAAGATCCTGGTTCCCAACTAGTACCTCAACAGATATGGTATCATTTTCTATGAGGTCTTGGATGATATTCTTAAGTTTCATGCAATTTTCTATTTTATGTCCTTTGATTTTTGGAAAGTCACACAGATCACGCTCGTTGTACTAGGACGATTTATCTTGTGGTTCTTGGTAGTTTTCAAAGTTGGGAAGTGTTATCAAATTTGACTCTACCAACTTCTTCATGATTATTTCGATTTCTAATAACTGTGTGTACTTGCGTTTGGGATAGTTTTTATTGTTAGCAATTTTCCTTTGTTGCATGTCAGTATTATTGATCTGATTGTTCTGAGGAGGTGCTGTTTGTTGCACAATTGGTTGGATGTTAGCAACTTGATTTTTATTAGGTCTAGGAGCACTTAGTATGACCTTAATATCTACCACACCATCATTTGTTACGTTTTTGTTCTTTTCCTAGACATGAGGTTTCTCATTCGAACTAGTTGAAGGACGATTGTCTTTGTAAGCTTGAGTATTTCCTTGTGAGATTAGAGCTCTTTCGATGTTAAGGGATCTAGGGACAAGTTCATCATATGATGTGATGCACTACATTTTCAAGTGGAATGAAAGATTTGGATCTAGACTGGCTATGATGATTCCCACTTGTTGTTCATCGAGAAGAGGCCACTTGATTTTAATAGATCTTTGTCTCCATCATTGTAAGAAATTAGTGAAAGTTTCCCCTTGATTTTTTCTAAGAGTGTATAATTCTTCTAGACTAATGTCCATGTCAAGATTGAAGGAGTAGTGATCAATGAATTTATTAGTGATTTCTTGAAAAGTTTTGATAGCAAGAGGCAGACGAGAAAACCAATCCATAGCATGATTTGTTAAAATTCGAGGGAAGAGGTGCATTAGATATGAATCATTATAAGCCACCTCCATGCACATGACGTTAAATTCTTTGATATGGTCCACAAGACTTCCTCTCCCTTTATATTTATCAAATTTGGGGATTTCAAAACCACAAGGGAATGGTATCATTGCTATGTTTCGATCAAATGGATAAGGACACAAGTTATGTGTATGGGGATTTTTGGTCTTACCCATTCAAAGGTCATGTATTTCTTGTAAGAGTGCTTTAAATTGTGATTCTAGACCATCTTGTGGGTTGGGTGGAGGAACATATGGTGGGATGAAAAATGAGTTGTATGGGGTGTATGGCGGTGTGATATTTTGTGAAGATGATTGGGGTATTGATGTATATGTTCCTAATGCATTTGGTTTGACGATGTTCAATTGAGGATAATAAGAACCTTGTTGCTATTGTTGGGCATACTATTGAGCTTGATGTTGTTGTTGTGCCACTAGGGATTGCTATCGGGCCTACTATTATTAGTGTGCTAATAAAGTTGCTTAGTGTGCTTGATGTTGTTGTTGCACAACTTGTTTTATTGCTAAGGCTACTTGTTGGTGTTGTTGTTGTTGTTGTGCTAAGACTTCTGTTGTGCTTGATGTTGTTGTTGTGATAAGGCTACTTGCTGTGCTTGATGTTATTGTTGTGCTAAGGCTTCTTGTTGAGATTGATGTTGTTGTTGTGCTAAGGCTACTTGTTGAGCTTGATGTTGTTGTTGTTGTGCTAAGGCTGCTTCTTGTTGTTGTTGTTGTTGTTGGACGACTTGTTAGTAGGATTGTTTTGCTTGTTGTAAAGCTAAGGCATGTGATTGTAATGTGGGATCAGGTGGTTGTTGAGACATTTGTTAAGGATTATGGATATTGATGTTTTGAGTGGGTAATGGATTGCTGATGAGAGGTAGAGGGTTCACTTGTTTTAACATTCCTTGTATAATGGTAGAATGAGGTGGAGGAATGTATGTTTGAGGTATCAATTGATTTGGAATAGTAAAGGGGATTGTGGGAAAAGATAAGGATGATGTCATTAATTTTTTCAATGGAAATGAATTACTAGGACCTTGAGTCCATTGATTGAAAAGATTTCCTTGTGCCAAAGATGTAAACAAGGGATTTGTGATCAAGGTACTTCCTAGATTGACAAAACTCATAACTAAGGGACTTTTTTGAGGTGGATTGATGGTGGATGGTGTGGATGTTTTATGTGGAACCAATGGTATGGATGAACCCATTGGAGGACTGGGTAAGGATTTCCCTATTTGCTTCAAGTGTTGACTTTGTGGTACGGTATTGGTATGCCCTTACACGCTATTTTGAGATATCTGATCCACAATACTTTGTGTAATGGTAGGAACACTTGTGGTACTCATGAATGAAGATGAAGAAGGATGCCCTCAATATTTTGAACTTGTGGTTGAGTAATGAAGATCAAGAGGTGTGTATATCTATTTAGGATCTTCAAGAACTGGTGGAGCACCAAAGCTAGGCATCCAAGTGGTTGTGTTTGGTGGAGGATTGGTTTCAAGTGTTCCCACAAGTGTACTATTTTCAAATGAACGAGCTTGTCCAAAGTCTTTAGCTAGGATTGTTGCAATACTGGTAATGTAGGTTTTATTTATCCCTAGCGATGGAGTTGTGAAACCTTGTGTTAAATTATGTGCCACAAACGTCGGGGAGACAGGAGCTACATTTTCAAAGGCTTGATGTTCCATAATTTCCTCCCTAGTAAGTTCAAAGGGGTTTTTTGTGATATCTTCTATCTCATATGGTCCTTATGGGCATGAAGGTTGTTGTGATGGTGTAACTTGAATTCTTGGATAAAATTCTAAAGGATTTGGATCACTTGAGGTGAATGTAACTTTGTATTTTTCCATGATTCTCTCGTGTTGTGATCTAGTCTTTACTATAAATTTTGTGTCACCTATGGGAGAGTTATGTTGGGATTTGTGATGTGTCAAATCTAGGTAAAAGAGATCTCAGAATCTTGGTGTGGGATGGAGGTGTGGAGTGGGATGTGATGGTGGGATGGGTTGGGCATGGGCTGGACAGGAGACTGGACTGAGATGAACATGGTGGATGAAAGGATGGTTTCATGGAGGATGAATAGTTTGGACTGATTTTGTTTGAAGTCTGAATGTTGGGCATGGTGGTGGAGGACAGATGGAGATGTTGGTGACTTTAAATGACCCTGAACATTAGGAACAGAATGGTGGGAATGATGTTGTTCAAATATTCAAATCATTAAATGTTGGAGATGGGGATGAATGGGATGTTGGGCATTGGGTCTCTTTAACTGTTGAATAGATAATCAATGGCCACTTCTAGAAACAGGATGGAGGAATCTTTATGGGACACTGGGCAGGATGGTAGGACATTCAAAGATGTATGGGTTCTTTGGAAATATGGGACATGGCAACAGGAATGGCTGTGGGATGTCAGTGGGACTTCTGGGCTTTGCTTGGGATGGGTCATAGAAAGAATGGGCATGGAGATGTTGTTGGGCAGGCATTCAATCTCAATATGATAGACTTGTTTCTCTTTGTGAAATGGGCTCTGACTTTAAAATAGGATCATTTGTTATAAATAAATGGGAATTTAAAGTTTAAAACTAGGAGGTCAATGAATAGTTCCAGGCTAGTAGGGTGGGTTTAGGCTTTGTGGGGTTTATGTGGGTGGGCACTGGGCTGTATAACAAACTGATTCAACATTTAAAACATCAGCTTTGCTGTGTAGGAACCAGGCAAACACTGTGGGAACAGACTCAGGCTAGGGGCGTGAGACCTCATGGACAGAGCAGTTGGGGTCATGGCCAAGGTAGATGATGTGGGCACTCATTTGAAAATCCAAACAAAGAAGTATTAAAAGCCCCAGAATCTAATCTTTACAACCCTAGGTTTGAAATGGCTATATTTGTTGAGTCCCCACTCGGATTTCTCCAAACACTAAACAATGTGAACAGTTAGAGATTTGGCGACATTGTCTCCCCTCCATGACACACACTTCTCGGGACCGCAAAATCTCAAAACCTTTAAAATATGGAGATTAAAAGGATTTTTTATATTTCTATAATTGAATAGTATGAATGTGGGGCAGCTTCAGAATGACTGTTCTTGCACCAAAAAATATTAAGTATTTTGGGCTTCTAACAAGGGTTTGTAGTAAGGGCTTCTAGTTTAGGGGGTGTAATGATAAAATCCATCAAGAGGTCTCCCAACCCTTAGAACAATGGATTTATGCATCATAAATATACTGGGGGAGAGATATCATGTACAACTTCCTAATGATAACAATTTTCATTGCAACCACACATTTATATCGTGGTTTGGAAGAGCTTGGCATTAGCTCATTACCACTTGGGTTGTTCCCTTGGGGTGAGTACTTTTCTATAATTGAATAGTATGAATGTGGGGCAGCTTCAGAATGACTGTTCTTGCACCAAAAAATATTAAGTATTTTGGGCTTCTAACAAGGGTTTGTAGTAAGGGCTTCTAGTTTAGGGGGTGTAATGATAAAATCCATCAAGAGGTCTCCCAACCCTTAGAACAATGGATTTATGCATCATAAATATACTGGGGGAGAGATATCATGTACAACTTCCTAATGATAACAATTTTCATTGCAACCACACATTTATATCGTGGTTTGGAAGAGCTTGGCATTAGCTCATTACCACTTGGGTTGTTCCCTTGGGGTGAGTACTTTTTCCCACCAAGATAGGCCCTCTAAAGATAAAAAATAGTGAGGAAGTACATCCATAGTTCAATCATCTTCATTCGTATGAACAAAGAGAGAAGACACACTATGCATTTTTCTCACACTCGTAAAGGGGTTTCAATTTTAATCCAAATTGAAAGATGTAGGTGATTTTGCAAAGTGTTAAGGAATGTTTCTATTTCTCAAGGTCACCAAATGGCACGAGAGAATTGCATATGCATCCCCTGACAATGTTGAAAACCACAAAACATAGCAAATAGTTATAAATTTTAACCCTTCAAAGCAGTGATGAGTTCGTTTTAAGCACCAATTGAAATATGAAGTTGACTTGTTTAGTTTTAAACCCAAAAAAAAAGATGAGATGAGGGTTCAATTTTAATCTTGTTTGAGTGCTCTTTTTAAATCCAATGGAAATTTAGTGCATGTCCTAAAGCATAAATTAGAAAGTATAAAAGTTGGGTTATAATTGCCCCAAAGCATCAAACGCTTGTTACAATCACAAAATTCTAAGATAAGAAAAGGATTTCTTCACTTGAGCTCCATGTCTTTGAACCTGCAAAACCCTATTAGTCTAACAACCAGAACACAGTCAGAAGTGCAATGATGATCAAAAAATTCAAGGAAATTAAAACACATGTCAAAAAAATGATCATAAATTTTCTTAACCTAGTTGGGCATCATTGAACACGATAGCGTCATAGTTTGAAGTCTGGGTGTCACTCTGGTGAAAATGGGTGTTGCTCTGCAGTGGAAACATAAAGCATGATAACATCAAGATTTGGTCTGATGTCACTGCTTGTATTAGTGTTGTGTTTTGAAATTTGGGGGAGTTGGTCTGGTGAAGTTGGGCATTGCCTTTTTAATTTTTTGATACCTCTATATTAAATCCATGTCGCCAGATTTAAATCGGCGACAGTGAATTTAATTAGCGTCGGTATTTCAAATTGCAATGACACCATTATATGGAAACACTCTTCAAAGTGTGTCACTATTTGTAGTTTGGGTGTCACTATATCCTGCAAAATAACAAACAAAATTTGAGCTAAAAACTAGTTAAATTAATGGTTTTCCCTCCTAGCGTCATAATGTGAGATGAGAATTATCAGTGTGGGTCGATTAGGCTTAATCCATGATGAATTGAAGCATAATTTACCCAAATAAACCTGAATCTACCAAACAAGATCATTCAAATTGAAAAGATTAAACTAAGCATTTGTACAAACTGAAAGTTACAAATTATAAAACAGTTAAATTCCTAATCTAACCCATTTGAAACTTATCTCATTTTGGAATTGGTGTCGTGTTGATGTGAAACGACGACCCTTTCCCAATCCTGTGATTAGTGAGCCTATTTCAGTTGATTCTATGGAAGAGAATCGATGAAACCATTGTGATAAATGGATGAAAACCTAGTTTATGCTAAAAATGAACATGATGCAAGCTAAGTTAACATGATCTTATGCTATAAATGATCTAATTATGATATTGCTAAGCTAATCGAAGCTAATTTTAAGCTAAAAAAGGAAAAACCTAATTCATATACAAACTAAGATGGATGCATGGAAGCCATTAATGGATGCTTTAAGCTATTATGCAACTAAAATTAACTAAAACAAGCTAAAAGTGAGTAAAAGATGAGTGTGAGTGCATATGAATTCAACAACATGAGTTTGCAATTGAAAGATGGATGAGATTCAACAACATGAGTTTTCTCTAAAAAAATGGATCCCTTTGTCTCCAAATAGTGACCTATTTATAGGAGAACAAATGAGAAGTGGAGGGTTGAGATTGAAAAGATTAATCAACGGTCAAAGATGAAGGAGATGAGAGGCACGAATCATGGATTCTCATCAACGGATGAGAATGCATGATGGGATTTAATCAAGGGTTCACACTTGCCTCAAACAAATAAACTTTTGACCTGCTCACATAGGTCAAAGGTGACTTGTTCAAAAGGTTAAAGGATAAAACTAGCTTAAGAAGCTAAGTGAAAATATCCCTTTTTCAAATGATAGAGGAATAAGAATCTTCTTTTGGAATATTCATTTGGGTGAGGAAAAAGGAATTTTACAAATTAAAAGAAAATTTTAATTGTGTAAAAAAAAGAGATAAGGAATATTCCAAGGGAATATTCCCTTTTTAGAGGAAAATTGGTTTAATTGCTAATTAAACAAGATTTAATCATGCAATTAGGGGGTTTAGAGGAATAAAGTGATATTTATTAAATAATTAATAAATGGGGGGGGAGAGAGATGAAATGATATTTAATTAAATAACTCAAGGTTATTTAATTAAATAAGATGACTTAGGGAATTAAATTAAATGTTTTGATTTATTTAATTTAATAGGATGAAATGTTAGCGTGAAGGGGGGTGAATTAACCTAATTAAATTAATTAGGCTAATAGATGAAAATGATGCAATTAATTAAACAACTAGACTAATTTAAATCAATTTAGAGAAAAGAAGATGGGTTCAAGAAGAAATGATGTTAGTAAATCTACTTTGAGTGTATGATATCATTTAGGACATTTTTTAGTGTCTAAACCAACTATATAGGTTTATGAGGAGGTTTATTTGCATAAAGACTGAAAATATAAATTAAATGAAGATGTCCACTCTCCTTCAAAATAGGGATAGAAAAAGTATTTACAACTGAAACTATAACTAAAAATGATAGATCTAAGACAAATAGGTTTGCAACTCTATTTTAATGGCATGACAGAGAAATGCTCTATGCAAATAGTCATTTTAGTTTTTTGATTACTGTAAACTTCTTATTTCCTCCATCATCTTATTGAATGTTCTAATGACTTAGAACTGACCACTCCTGTAACCTATGAACCATTCACTGAAGTAAACTTTCCTAAGTTTTCACTTTGCGAGTAAATAAACTATGTAACTAACCATTGTGATAAAAAAAATATTTTCTTTATTGAGAAAAAATGAACATAGATTCCATAACAATATTCAACATGGATTCCATTTCAATATATCAATTTCATAAATTACAATATTCCAAGAATGTGTAGAAGTACATACATAACTCAATCAAGCTTCAAAGCAGATAGATATAGATGGTCTAGGATGCGCCTTTCAAATCTTGGTCTTCTGTCACCTGTTGAGGAGGAGAAGCATCACTTAAGCGCTTTTCTGCCAACCACAGACTCATATGCGGTCCCTCGCACATCTATCATATGATAGATGGCCTTACCCTTCAACAAAGAGTTGGTGGAATAACCCCGTACGACAACCATTGTGAGCTTAGTGTTGTGTCCTACATGACTAGAACCTGTAACCCTACAATTTGGAACTAGCATGCACTATAGGGATAGTGAACTGATAGTGGAGCCAAAGGAAATCACACTACTTTGGCCAAAGTGTTCTCACTCAGTATTTCGAGTGGTATTCATCCTATTCACTTACTCTACTTAAGCTCTATTTGACTTAAGGTCACTATAATCTATGCATAGGTATTTCCTCCAATGGGTAATATTTAACCCTAGAAATAACCTATCTCTTTTCTAGAAAACTCTGTTGTATTTCTACCCACAATGCATATGAGCAAGTTCCCTCCCTTCAATAGACAATAAATCCCAGGAGTAACCCACTAGCTATCTAGTATAATCAAATAACTTTAGCTATGATTAACCCTTAAGCTATCCTTGTTTAATCATTCCTAGTATTTTAATACTAATGACAAACAACCTCTCCAATTATGGAGTAAATACAAGCACTTTCATAGAAAATCATAAACAACTTCTTTTTCCTTTCCAAGCAAATTCTATGTTTTCCTAATGCAAACAATCACAAGTAGTTTAATTAAAACATACAAGATTTAATCTTTCATAAAAAAAGATAAATAAAGGAAGATTATATCCTCATGCCTGTAATACACTTAACCACTTGACCGACTTGATACACAACCTTCCAACAACAACTTAGTAGCTTCACTTTGACCTCACAAGCAATACCTCAATATGAACTCTCTCACAAGTTGATAATATTCTCTCACAAATATAACTCAAAAAAATATAGCTCTTCACAAAATACTCAAAGCTCTCACAAAATACAACAAAATACAATTGTAGAATAATACATATTAGAAGTGTGTCCCAAATGAGAGTGCAATCCTCTCTATTTATACAACAAAATGAGATTTTGTAGCCTATACAAAGGCATGCAAAATGACAACAATCTCTATGCAAGTCAACTCACTTCACTTGGCTAAAGGTGGTAGCAAACTAAGTTTAAAATCATCACAAAATGCTATAGATCGACCTTCTTTTTGATAGCAACAAAGACCAATTCAATTTTGCACATGATCAAAAGATGACAGTCGGATTGCAACTAAAATGGACTTCTACAAAACTTCATAATTTGGCACCAAGTATGCATCCAACCTCCTATTACTTTGGTGTAGTTATTATGTTTGAAATAGTCTTTTGTTTATAGGTGAAACTCAAGCATTATCGACTTGGTCATAGCTCACTTGAGCAACAAAAGAGAGATGAGTCGCTCCTAGAAAATAGCGTTCAATAAGTGATTTAGACTAAGCATGTACTTAGCTATTTACTTTTCCTATTCTCAAGCATTCATTAATACTTTATGGTGCTGGCTCTTATCACTTCATCACTTTATCATTATGATACATGCCTTCTAAGTTTGAATAATTTGCTGCTCATAAAGACAATGGTGCCTTTCAACAGTATTGACTTATGGTTTTATCCATATCAACCTTTTATTGATGTGAAATACTTTCCACATATTTTGGTCTTTATCCAATGTTGACATATGTCTTAATCGCCTTTAAATACTTTGCATATCTCATATGCAAATCGGCCTATGTTCATATATATAAGTCAACCTATGTTTATATATATGAATCGACCCTCAAAGCATCATAAATACATTTATAAATATATATTACTATATGTACATATACATATATATATGCCAATAAATCACATATTTATATTTATATGTATATATATACACCCTATCAATCAAGTATGAATACATTGGATATATGAATGAGTACAAACAAGTTAACATTCATATGGGTATTTCTATTTTCCAAACATACATATGTATCGTCAATATGTATACATATAGATAAATGTATATATCTCATATATATATACATATACACATTCGATTACACCACTAAACAAAAACATAATTACTATCATATTGATAGGTACATACATGCGATATATTTATACATATACACATACATGTCATAAGGTCAATTTGATAGCCTCATGCGCATAAGCAACCCGTTCAAAAGCGTGCATAGGTATGTCTACCTATGTACCCTCATTTATGTGTTTCTCCATGCGTATGTTCTATCATCGACATGCATATGTATACATGTACATACATTCCACGTGTGTTCAACTCATCAATACAAGCATAGTAATATAAGGAAGACCTCATAAGCTCTAAATAGATAAACATCACCCAAGCATGCATTCAACAGTAATCAAGACCATTACTAACGCAAACACACATACTAAGGAAGACTTACCAATTCCCTATACAATAACTTGACTCAACCATTCCATTGTGAGTGTGTGTAAGTTCAGATAGGTTATGTTACTGGTTACCTGACCAAGATCTTCTCCTAAGTGATACTTCCACACACACCTGGAGGATTGAACATATACTTGCATCAAACTAACACATTCCCACAGTAGTCATCTATTCAATAAAATATGCATTACACATAATATTTCTCCATAGTTATAATATCCAATTCAATAACTATCCATTTCACATATGAATTTCTTCACATATCATTAAATGAAATAAAATTCATTCATAATTCACTAATAACAAAGTGAAAGCATAATTTATTCTCATTCAGAATTCAAATTACATTCATATTTACCCTACATAGTAATAGTAAATAGTAAAAACAAAATTGGGGTGTAACATACTCCCCCCCTTGTGAATCATCGTCCTAGGTGGTAGAGTCTTGCGCATACTAGTCCCACTGTAATTTGCATTGTAGAACCTCCTTGTTAAAAAAGTGAAGCCTATGTGTTTCGAGAACCTTGATGGGCTTGAGTGTTACCACTCCTCAGTTCTATACCTATAAAGAATTCCAATAAATCACACGATTATCTCCTGGTATATACTTCTTTAGGTAGGACACATGAAAGACATTATGCATCCGAGTAAGAGCTAGTGGCAACGCAATTTGGTAAGCTACCAGATTCACTTCCTCAAGAATCTCAAAAGGTCCTACATAGCATGGGGATAACTTGGAATACTTCCCAAATTTAATGGAACTCTTGTGAGGTTTCACTCTCTACAACACCTTGTCACCTACTGTAAAACTTCAGGGCACTCTCTTAGCATCATCATAGCTTTTTTGTCTGTCATTAGCTCAACCAACCTTTTCTTAACAATTCTCACTTTCTCTTCCATTTCAGCCAACATCTTTGGCCCAAGACCCACTCTTTCCTCAACTTTATCCCAACTTATAGGAGTTCAAAACTTTCAACCATATAATGCTTTGAAAGGAGCCATCTTTATTGTGAAATGGTAAGAATTGTTGTAAGAAAATTCCACTAAAGGAAAGTAGTCTTCCCACTTTTACTGTTGATCCATGCAATACATTATAAGTAGGTATTCCAATACTTGATTCATCTTTTCAGTTTGTCCATTCGTTTCCAGATGATACACTGAGCTAATATTTAGTTGAGTCCCAAGTGCATAAAACAAGGTTTTACAACACCTAGAAGTGACTCGTGCATCCCTATCTAAGATAATCTTATCAGGAATCCCATGCAACCTAAACACTTCTTGCACAAATTTCCTTGCTATGGCAAGTGCTCCATCAGTTATTTTTTTGGGTATGAAATGTGCCACTTTGGTAAGATTATCCACAACCACAAGAATGGCATTATGCTTATTCTTTGACATAGGAAATCCTTGCAGAATGTCCATACTTATGACTTGTCACTTTCTCTCTAGTATATCATGTGAGTATAACAAGCCTGTAGGATGATGATGCTCTACTTTTACCCTTTGACGTTCAAGACACTTATCCACAAATCTAGCAACATCTCCTTTCATCCCCTTCAAAAAATGTAATGTCTTCACATCTGCCATCATTTTTGTCACACCAGGGTGTCCAGAGTATGGTGCTTCATGAACTTCTTTCCATACAATATTTCTTAACTCTTCCGAGTCAGGTACATGCATTCTTCCCTTGTATCTAAGTATACCACTAGGTTCAAAATGGAAACCTTCATACCTAGCATCATGTGAATTGCTTGTGAGTGCTTGCTTGAATTTCATATAGTACTCATATTCTTTGTATTTCTATAATACTTGACCTTTAAAGTTGGTTTGAATTGTCACTATTGAAGCAATATGATGTCTTCAACTCAAGGCACCGACAACCCGATTCTCCTTTCCTTTGATCTAACTGATGTTGAAGTCATAATCCAATGTTAAATCCAACCATATTCTTTGTCTTGCATTTAGATTAGGATGAGTGAATAGATACTTCAACCCATGATGATCAATTTTCATCTCAAAGGGTTTCCCTAATAAGTAATGCATCTACATTTTCAATGCATGAACCACGACTGCTAGATATAAATCATGCGATGCATAATTTTTCTCATAAAGTTTTAGCTTCCTTGATTCATATGCAATTACTTTCCCATCTTGCATTAAAACAACTCCTAAGCCCTCTCATGATGCATCCATGATAATAGTAAAGTCACCCTCAGGATCTAGTACTTTCAAAATTGGTGCAGTATTCAACTTCTCTTTGAGTAGGTCAAAATATACTTGGCACTTCTCTGCCCACTCAAACTTCTTCCCTTTCTTCTGAAAAGAAGTAATTAAATACACTATCTTGGAGAAGTTTGTTACAAACTTTCTGTAGTATCCTGCTAGACCCATAAAACTTCTAACCTCAGATACATTCTTGGGCATTGGCCATTCAAGCATCACCTTGATCTTAGCTGGATCTACTAAAATTTCATCTGCCAAGATCACATGTCCAAGATAATGCACTCGCTTTTGGAAGAAGGTACACTTAGAGAGTTTTCCATACAACTTATGTTCTCTAAGTTGTAGAACTATCTCTAAATGTCTACAATGATCCTCCTCATTCTTTGAGTAAATCAAAATGTCATCTAGGAAAACCAAGAAAAACTTATCTAGGAAATCCCTAAATTCATTATTCATAAGGTTCATAAATGTTTTAGGAACATTCATTAAACCAAAGGGTAGAACTGTAAACTCATAGTGTCCATATTTGGTTCTGAATGCAGTCTTAAATATGTCTTCATCCTTAATTCTCAAGTGATGGTATCTAGATCTCAGATCAATCTTAGAAAATACAACAATTCCCCTCATTTGATCAAATGGATCATCAATGTGTGGTAACAAGTACTTATTCTTTATTGTAGCTTTGTTAAGCATGCAATAATCAATGCAAAAATGCAAAGTACCATCCTTCTTTTTCACAAAGATGATCGGTGCTCCCTAAGGTGAAACACTTGGTCTGATCAACCCCTTTGACAATAGTTCATCCAATTGTGCCTTAAGCTCCATTAGCTTAGTTGTTGTCATTCTATAAGGAACCTTGGAAATAGGTTCAGATCTTGGAACTATATCAATTGAGAATTCAAATATCCTTTTCGGTGGTAACCCAGGTAATTCATTTGGAAATACATCAAATTTTTTTCTTAGTATAGGATACCTCTCCATATCTGAAATTCCAGTTTCCTCCATTTCACCATCTTCCATCTCTTGGAAGCTTTGTGGTTCCAATTTATCAAGGTTCTCTTCAAGCTTTTCCATCTTGATTGCAAATATTTTTCACCCTTTCTTCTTAGCCCTTAACAACTGCATTGCAGAGATTTAATGAATCTTGACCTCTCTAGGTATCCCTTGAAACTTCTCTTGATTACCGAGATCATCTAAGCATTCTACTATTTTAGCATGGAATTCTACCTTAGCCCTATATCTCCATAACCAATTCATACCTAAGATAACATCATAGGATCCTAAAGGCGCGACATATAGGTTTACTTCTATAAAAAACAAGGTAGCTCTATCCTAGATTTAAACAAACATTGTTCCACCTTTTCTCTTGTCTAGTTTGCATATTCTACATCCCAAGACTTTGCCATGTAACCAAATTTTCTAGATATCTGCTTAGCTACTCTAGGTGAAATGAAATTTTTAGTTGCACCAATATCTATAAGTATAGAAATGGGTAAGCCAAACAAAATACCTAGAGTTTCAATTAGAGTCACTTGATACTCTTCTTGGTGATCATCCATAGCTGCATGTATCTTTTGCTGGAACATCACTTGCTGGTTAGGTAGTGGATTTCCACAATATCGTGGCCTGGAAGATATGTTAGGAAATTCTCTAGCGTAGTGGTCTCCTCCACATGTAAAACATGCAGTATTCAGTCCTTTCTTCCTTGCGGGATCTCCAAATTTACTAGCATTTCCACCAGCATTGTTGGTATTACCACCACTGGAACTATTCCTCTTACATTCCCTTTTTGATTATTTTTCACCATTACGGGATCCTTTTTCCCCTTTCTTGGGTACATTTTTCACAACTTCCACCTTCTTTGGAGTTGGTTTGTCTTGAACTCCCACAATCTTCTTACGGTTTTAGTTTACCTAGAGGATGGAGATAGCCTTGAGATTCTGCTCTTGTTTAACCACTTTCTCATACACAAGATCCATAGTAGCTGGACTGTGCACATCCACCTCTCCTCCGATCTAATTATTAAGTCCCATGATAAACTTTCTTATACATAAATGTTCATCCTTTTGGTACATAGAAACATAATGTAGCAGATGGGTAAACTTCTCCCAATACTCATTGACCGTCATATCACCTTGTCTCAAACTCTGAAAATCTATGAGTTTCTAGTCAAAATAGAGTTGGGACAACCATATTTTATGGAAGATTTCAACAAATTCATTCCATGTTAGTTTCAGCAAGCTAAGATCTAGTTCCATCTTTTTATTCATCCACCAGCTAGAGGCTTCCCCTGCTAACTAGTATGCTCCCCATGCTACTTTGGTGACCTCAAAGTAGTTTCGAATCTCAAAATAATTCTCCATTTGGACTAACCAAGCCTCAGATTCATCTCCACTGGTGCTTCCCTCAAACTTGGGTGGGGTAATTTTCTTCATATCTTTGGAAAGTTCAGAAGCCATACACTTCCTATTAGTTTCCTCGGATAGAGAAGGTGATTTCTCTCTCATGTTCATGATTTTGTTCATGTTTGTGCGAGGATTTTCTCCCTCATTCTCATTATTCAAAACTTCCTTATCAACTCTATCCTTTACCCTTCTTGCTTGCTCTAGGTTTTCCAACCTTTCTAAGATTTGGTCTAGTTTAGCTTCAACTCCTACTAAGCCTTTCTCGACTTCTTGGCTTCCACCAGGATTGGTTCATGTTCTCACCATCTTCACAAGAATGAATTATACTTGAAGGTTGATCCATGTTAGATTCAATAATGTTATCAACTATCTTATGGAAAACATTAGAATGAGCTATCAATCGCACATAAGGAATTCCACATAAGATTAAGCACAAGATTTTGATAAACACATGATTTTATTCAATTCTCAAGGATCTCAATATCCTTTTGATTACATGGAGTGACTATTCAGATAGTCAAGTGGAGAGTATCCCTTAGATTCACTCTCTAACACATAATTTAATGGAATATACCCTACAGATTGATATTGTTTCTCATCTCTCATTTTTCATATCTATCCCATAATGGATAATAACCTTTAGATTTGACATCCGATACATAGTTGTGAGGTACATAACCCTCATACTCATTACTCGAGGAAATTGCAGTTACTTCCGCCATTGGAAGAACTCTAGGTTCTGATGAGAGCCATTTATGTCCCATTTTATGGCATATTTGAGCCTATTTTCATATGCCTTCATACCCATTCCCACATTCCATTTCCATTCCATATCATACTATTTCACCATTTTATGTTGCATATGATTAAATATATATCAGTGGTATTTAATATAGTTTTGGATAAAATATGGAATAATTATTGACTATATTTACTAATAAGCATTATGATTTCAATCCTTGGAAAATAAAGCTTGCATCATGCAAATCATAGGAACTTCTTATCACCTTTTATGCATAAAATCTTCTTGTCACTTTCTGGTCAGGAACTTATGTTATCACATTTTAACCAACAATTACCTCTTCAAAATAAGCACAAGAAACCGAAACAATTTTTAAATTCATGGACAACAACAAACATAGCAAAATACACTCAACCAAGGCTCCATGTGTCCTGCTCCTTTGGACTAGGGAATGAAACCTGTGATGGAGATGTGTTGCTAAATCGTTGGAGAAAAATATGCAAATCTTCACGTCTGCCTTTCACTAGAATTTATGTTTGTATTATTTACCTACACGAGTTCATTTCATGATAGTCTCTTTGCACATCATCACTATTTTCCATACAAAGATAAGAATTTATTATAATAGTTGTGCTTGCTAGCTGTGTGGAGGGGCAAAATGAAATCTTCTTGTTTCCTATTTCTGTCTTCAATTATAATGAGGCTATTTTAACCTATGGTTAGTGAAACATATTTTTGTCTCTTCTAGTTTGGTGGACATGGGCCAAAAAAAACCTAGTATTTTCTATATTTCATAGTTATAAATAGTGTATATATATTTATGCATAGTGTAAGGGAATAAATAGACTTCTTACAACATATTTCTGTATCAAAATTTTGATAAATAAAACAATGTTTATTCTAATCGAGGTAGTGTAGAAGGCTCTCGTCTCATCTCACCCGCAAACCAAAAAGCAAGGGCCCACTCCCTAATGAATCATGGTGACATTTCCTTTTAATATTAATATTTTTGTGTTATTTATTTTCTATTTTATTTAATTTCAATAGCTTTCAAACTTTGATAGCTGCGTGATTTAAATTCCAATGTCTTTATTATACTTCGGTTTGATAGAAGATTTTTTGATTTAAGTTTGGAATGTAATATTTTATTAAAGTTTTACTTTAGTATTTTTAATTTAGCTAAGTGTGTTTTATTCTCTATTAATAAACTATTGTTGTTATTGTCATAAATTATTTCTATCGTAGCTTATAGTTCTTGGCACAATTCTAACATTAAAGATAGAAACCAAAAGAATTCAATTTGATTTCTAGCCTTTTATGTATTCTAGTTGCATTTCATCCCCACTTAATTCATTAATTTCCGCCCTTAGGTATACTACCACAACACCTCTCACAAGCTTACGATCCTCATATTGACACTTAGACCAAGCTGAAATCTTTCTTATTCTTTACCCCAGTTTTGGCCTATCAGGGTCTCTAAAGATAAATGTTAGACTGACACTTCCTTTCAAGGGAATATCCCTAGAAAGTGATAAATATTCAGAGTCCTTTGGTGAAATGGATGGTAGGTAGTTGTACTTTTCTTCCATATTCATCTTTCTCTTCACATCACTGATTCGAGAAAGTGCATGATTAAAGGTTTCAGTGTCACTTAGCCAGACAACATTGTCATTATTGGTACCCTCAATTATTCTAATGATGTCCTCTCTTTCCTTCTTGGCCTTTAGGTAGTTCTCATTCCCACTTATTGACTTCCTGGTAGTTAACCTAAGATGCACCACCTTTGGACAATAATTTACAAACATTAGATAACATTGGATGAAAAGTATGATGATCTCATAGGTTCTAGAGATAAACCTGGTAGCTCTGATATAACATGTAACATGTCAACCATTCACATAAGTAATCTTTCCTAATTTTTCACTTTGCAAGTAAATAAACTATGTAACTAACCATTACAATAAAAAAATTATTTTCTTTATTGAGAACAAATGAACATAGATTCCATAACAATATTCAACATGGATTCCATTTCAGTATATTAATTTCACAAATTACAATATTCCAAGAATGTGTACAAGTACATACATAGCTCAACCGAGCTTCAAAGAAAATAGATATAGATGGTCCAAGATTCACCTTTCAAATCTTGGTCTTTTGTCATCTACTAAGGAGGAGAATAATCACTAAAGTTATTTTCCACCAAGCAAAGACTCATATGTGGTCCCTCACACATCTATTATACAATAGATGGCCCTACCCTTCGACGAAGAGTTGGTGGAGTAACCCCATATGAAAACCATTCTAAGCTTAGTGTTGTGTCCTACATGACTAGAACTTGTAACCCTACAATCGGGAACTAGCATGCACTATACGGACATGGTGAGCTGACAATGGAGCCAAAGGAAATCACACTACTTTGGCCAAAGTGTTCTCACTCAGTACTTTAAGTGATAGTCATCCTATTCACTTACACTACTCAAGCTAGATTTGAATTAAGGCCACTATAATCTATGCATAGGTATTTCCTCCAATGGGTAATATTTAACCCTAGAAATAACCTCTCTTTTCCCAAAAACTCTGGTATTTCTACGCATAAAGCATATGGGAAAGTTCCCTCCCTTCAATGGACAATAAATCTTGGGAGTAACCCACTAGCTATCTAGTATAATCAAATAACTTTAGCTATGATTAACCCTTAAGCTATCCTTGTTTAATAATTCCTAGTATTTTAATACTAATGACAAAAAACCTCTCCTATTATGGAGTAACTACAAGCACTTTCATAGAAAAGCATAAACAACTTCTTTTTCCTTTCCAAGAAAATGCTATGTTTTCCTAATGCAAGCAATCACAAGTAGTTCAAATAAAGCATACAAGATTCAATCTTTCATAAACAAAGACAAATAAAGGAAGGTTATATCCTCATGTATGTAATACGCTTGACCACTTGACTGACTTGACGCACAACATTCCAACAACAACTTACTAGCTTCACTTTGACATGTAATACCCCTCATGTTGTTACTTTCCTGATACTCTTTCTTGCGTTATTGTGTACTTGAGACTTGGATGGTGATTGTTTCACTAGTTGGGCGTGTGTGGATTTGCAGTTTAGTTTTTTGGATGTTTAGGATACTGCTTTATGATGATTGATGACGTAATGATATGTGGTGTTCGTTTTATCTAGTTATGTTATTATTTTGATGTAATACTATGTTGTGAGGTTATAACATAATGATTGTTGTTGTATATTCATGATGATGTGTTTTCTGGTTGAGTCTTGGTGAAAGGACATGGTAGCATCGCTCGTTCACGAGCACCCTGCTATGCCGCGACTAACTTTCATGGTGTGTTTATAACTGGATAATTATATGTATTTGACATGGTCCGATGTAGGATGTAGGTACTAGACGCCGACTCCACCTACGTTGTCAGGTCTGAGTGTGTCCCACAATCCCAACAGCTATGAAGTTCAAAATAGAGTTGAAAAGGAAGTCCTTGTCTGAGTCTGTCATCTTGTCATTGTGTCGGACGGTGTCGTTCATCTATGAACTCATCACCATTATGGTATCATCTCGTTTGGTGTCATTTATTTAATGTTGTTTTAATTTAATGTTATAGTTATTATTCTTGGAGTGTTAAGTTTATTGTTGTACAAGTATTTGGTTAAGTTAACAATGTTTGTTAGTAGTACATGTTGATTTGGTTAATGCTTCAAATTAAATTATTAAATTAGTTTTAATGAATGTTGTTAATTATTTAGTTATTTAATTAATTTATGAATTTAATGATTCGTTAATATAAATATGTGTACTCTTGTTAATGAAAAATATTTTATTGGCATGTAATGAGTTATTGTGCCATTTATTAATAAAGCTAATTTTTAGATTTAGATAAAAATAAGATTAATATTATTATTATTAATAAAGTTATTTTAATTTGTATTGCATTAAATAATGTTATTTTAATAAATAACTAGATTGGAATTTAAAAATGAAAATTTAAAGATAAATAACAATATAATGAGATTTATATGATAGATAAAAGAAAAAGATTCGAAAAAGAAAATAAAGATGGAAGTTTTCAGCATGCATAAGCTGCAACTGGAAAACAAAATGAAAACTTGTCGTCTTTGAAAGATTCAATGACTTATCCTTTGATTTTTTTTATCTCAAAAAAATGATAAACAATTTCCTCAATTTTAAAATGGGAGAAAAAAGAAAGAAGGGATGGGGAATTGGAATTTCAATTTTAAATTGGGGGTAATTCTGTGAACGAATATTGGCTTGGCTAAAATTCATTCTTGCTTATTTGTAAAAAAAAGAATAAAATAAAATTATTGCTTTGGGGGAAAATTATTTTGGCTCTCAGAGAAAAAATTTCGCAACGGAGGATACGATCGAAGCTACAGACAAGGCGAAAGATTGGTAGCATGATCATGATCGTCAACTCATTCTATCAGTTTCTGGGCAAAGGATTCCAGGTTGGTTTCATTTTTTTCTTTGTTTTATTTTTTGGTTGAAGAAATTTGAATCCTTATGCTCACCGCTTGTTGAAGACGATTGAGTTTGTTCTGCATGCTTTGTAGATTTTAAGTTTTCAATGAATTCTTTGCAAAAGCTATTATGTCATGCTCTACAAAGTTGATCTTTTAAGAGCATTGCACTATTTCTTCCTACCATTGTTTTCTTTCTTTTTGAAAGTTTCTGTAGACCATTCTCCATTTCGGCTTGGGCGCCTCCCTTAGGCCTATCTTTAGTATTTGCCTGAAAGTTCAGTAAGTCATGTCAGAAAATTATTTATGTTACCCTTCTATATGATAAGATCGAACTAGATTCTTGCATGAATGAGCTTTCTTGTGCTGGGAACGACTTGACCCAGTTGGCACCCCAGCCAACTACCTCAGCTTGTGCACCTTTCTTTCATCGCTTGTAGGCTAACATGGACGTGCCGTAGTTTCTATAATTTATGTTTACCCTGTTTTATTCTATTAAAAACCCCTTAATAGGAATGTCGACGTTAGAATTTATACCTTTGTATGGCTGCTGATGGGATCTTTATACCTGAAGTTAGATTTGAGTGCATTGTATCTAGTGTTTGATGGTGTCTTGTCTTGGGCATTCGATTTTGTTTAAATCATTTGATGTAGTATCCTCTGTGAGTTGATACTCCTTATATTGTATGCTATCAGTGTGATTCCTCCTTGTAACGATTTTTCCATTGTCCGTTCATTTCACTCTTAGCGCTGGCCTAAAATTGTTTGAGTATGAATTAAAGATTTGGGGTGCTATGTAGATTTCTGACCCATTTAGTTCCTTTGTCTTATTACTACCAAAGTAAATGGGGAGAGACTAGTTTAATGATTGTGTGCATGGGATTATGCAACACGCCCTCCACTGGGTTGTGTGCAGTAGCCCAAAGGCTGCTGTGCGTAGCCCAGGGAGGCCATGCGCTAGGTTAAGGATGGTAAGGATATTATATATATATGTGTGTGTGTGTGTGTGTGTTTTATGTTTTTTTATATATAAGCTGTAATTTAATAAAAATAAAACAACAAGAAAACTTTTTTCATTAAATTCCAAAATAGTAATTATTTAAATAGTTTTTACATTGTGAAGCTTTATAATATGCTATGGTTAAAGAAGAAAATATTTAATTATGTATATGTATATAGGTATGATAATATGTATTTAATAAGTTGCTTTTGTAATGTGTTATGATGCTGAATTAAGGTATTCATAACTTGATAAAATAATAGATAGATGTAAATATATATATGTGCTCATATCCAGAGTAATTAAGAGTATCAATACCTTTAAACAAATGTATTTTGTCTATGAAAAATCTTTGAACTACTAGTTCAAAAGGTAGAATTTAAGTTAATGATTAAGGGTATTGTGGTTAGAATTAATTGTTAATGCTAAAACGATGGTGTTGTGGAGTTGGTTAAATTGTGTATAGGCATGAAACTTATGATGTTGTTGTTTATCTTAAAGATCTCAACTAGCATTGTCTTGTTATGTTTAGTTAAGTTATGTGGTTAATCTTCTATGATGTATGTGGTGGGTTCATGTGGTTTATACTCTTTTTTTTTGTTTTACTCTACTTGTTGAGGTGACTTATGATTGTTCATGTTTTGCATATGTCGGGAACCCATTTGTTTATGTTGTCATACTTGGTGATTGGTTTTAGGATTCCAGAGGCAGTGGAGGCAGTGGGGTAGAGTGATGTACGTTGGATTTTTCCGTGGTAAGTCCCTTATGACTTGTGAGTTATTTTATGTGTTGTGCTTTTATGGGTGTACTTGGTTTCATGGGTTCTTGCCTTGGATTATGGCTTGTGCGAGAAGGTTATGCCTCACACATGATTGTGACCTTTGTGGTTGTAGTGCTTCATATGCTTTTGTACAACCATTCTTATTGTGTATTTTGTTTGGGGCTCATTGGGAGAATGACTCGTCATGGGGGCCGAAACACAAAGGGGAAACTTGGATAACCCATGAGTGAGTTGGTTAAACAAGTGAAAACTTAATAAAACACATTAGTGGGTTGGGTAGGTTAACAACAATTAAAGATAAATTAGATACCTCATCCACCCTGTTAGTACTCTCACAGACTAAGGGTGGACTGAGAAGGATGTGGTTGGAAAGGTCATTACCTCATCCCCATGAGAGGTTAATGGTCCTGCATGTGTCACCCTATGGGGCCAACACCCAGTGAGGGGAAGCCAGGATAACCACAGATGGGGGCCAACACCGGTAGAGAGGTAGCGAAGATAACCCATAATACGGTCGTACAATGACACTCTCCCATAGTACCCCTTGCCTCTGGCTTTGCATGTCTTTGGAAGTAGTCACCTTGTTGTAGTCATGGATGTTGTTGGCTGTTATGTTCTGCTTGTTTTCTGTGGTTTGGTCTTGTGGTCATCCATTTGACACTCTTGGATCGTGGGTCATCCTTTTCTACTCCTAGCACGAGGGGTTGGGCCTTCAGGTCCACACGGTCAGGTAGAATGTGCCACACACCCCGTTGGGTTCCCTGCCAGTGTTCGTGTAGTGTAGCGTTACTCAGATGTAGACTGTTCCAAAGTGCACTATATTTTTAGATGTATATTCTTTATTCTTTCATACTTATGTATTGATTTATTACACCCATGTGTGTTGGGGAATAATGATGTAAACTCATGTGATTGATCGATGTAATGAACTGGAAGCAAATGTAATGTATAAGTGTACCTTTGTATTCCATATATGATTAGTGATTGTGGTTATTGCCATATGAACATGTTGTATCTGTGGAAATATGATTCTTTTATTCTCATGATTATAATATATGTTTATGGTTATTCAAAATTGAGTTACTCTTGCTCTTATTGGGTTGTCACATGTGAATGTTGTAGTGTTAGAATTATGATGGATGTATGGTATTATTAATGTATGCTTGGTCATGATTTGTAATGTAATTTGGATTTCATTCATTATCATGTCATTATAGATTAGGATACCTAATGTTTCCTTGTGTACCCTAGAGGACTTAGGTGACTAGTGTATTCATTTTAATTGAATGTTGTGCATTGAACTTGATGTACATATCTTATATGTTAATTTTAAAAATAAAAAAATAAAAAAAATTGTACGATATTAATTATTTAGTTGTCCTTTGGGGTTTGCACAATGGGGCATTACATGACATCATAAGCAATACCTCAATAAGAATTCTCTCACAAGTTGATAATATGCTCTCACAAATATTAAAAAAAAAATATAGCTCTTCAAAAAATACTCAAGGCTCTCACAAAATGTAGTTGAATGCAATTGCATAATAATGCATATTAGAAGTGCATCCCGAATGATAGTACAAGCCTCTCTATTTGTACAAAAAAATGAGACTTTGTAGCCTACAAAAAAGAATGCAAAATGACAACAATCTCCATGCAAGTTGACTCACTTCACTTGGCTAAATGTGGCAGAAAACTAAGTTTAAACTCATCACAAAATGCTATAGATCAACCTTCTTTTTGACAGTAGCAAAGACCAATTCAATTCTACACATGATCAAAAGATGATAGTTGAATTGCAACTAAAATGGAATTCTTCAAAACTTCATAATTTTGCACCAAGTATGCAGCCAACCTCCTATTACTTTGGCACATTTATCTCTTTTAAATAGTCTTTTGTTTATAAGTGACACTCAAGCATTATCGGCTTGGTCATAGCTCACTTGAGCAACAAAAGAGAGATGAGTCACTCCCAAAAAAAAAACGTTCAATAAGTGCTTTAGACTAAGCACACACTTAGATGTTTTCTTTTCCTATTCTCATGCATTCATTAATACTTTTTGGTGTCAAATCTTATCACTTCATCGCTTTATCATTATGATACATGCCTTCTAAGTTTGAATAATTCGCTGCTAATAAAGATAATGATGCCTTTTAATAGTATCAACTTATGGTTTTATCCATATCGACCTTTTATTGCTGTTAGATACTTTCCACATAGTTTGGTCTTTATCTAATGTTGACATGTATTAATCGCCTTTAAATACTTTGCATATCTTATATGAAAATCAGCCTATGTTCATAGATATAAGTCGGCCTATGTTTATATATATGAATCGACCCTCAAAGCATCATAAATACATTTATTAATATATATTAATATATGTACATATACATACATACATACATATATATATATATATATATATATATATATATATATATATATATATTCCAATAAATCACACACACACACACACATATATATATATATATGTATGTATATGTATATATACTAATATATATACACCCTATCAATCAAGCATGAATACATTTGATATATGAATGAGTATGAACAAGTTAACATTCACATAATAATAATAACCATATTTTTTATTATAGGTAAAATAGGTTTCGAAGGGACCTCGAAACCCTTTACAAAATAAAACACTGCTTCAACAAATAATAAAAAATAGAGCAACTAGCCAAAAAGAAGCCAAGAAGCAACAAAACAACAACCAAAAAGAGGCACAAAAAATAACACACGACTAGATATTCTTCAAGATGTTTGTCGCTTCCAGGTCACTATCAATTATCTTTTGATGAACATTCATAACTTCCACAACCCATTCAATAGGAATTCCAATGTCATTAGCCTTCAATTTGGTTTTGTTATGGGTTCTAGCAAAAAGACCCCTCTCACCCACCACTTTTTGTTGGGCTTCAACACCAAGCATCACATCTTTTATACTAGATTCATCCCCCAACCACTTTCTGGCTTTCTTGTTCAATAAAAACAAACCTTTAGCTTCATTAAACATAGCATGCTTTCTCACCTCAAGAACCTTCTCCAAATTTTTATTGACACGCTCAAACATTTCTTCAAGAACAACAATTCTATGCTCATATGAATTTTTCATTTTAAGCATCTCATTAGCAATCATTTTAAGAGTATCAAAGAGCTAATTGACCTCAATATGAACCTTACTAACTTGAGCCTAAACATTAGGTCCCTTAGAAGAAGAAGGCTCATCAAAAATTTTAGTCATAGCTCTAATCTTGACATTGGTGAAGTTCATTTCGTGGAAGAGCCATTTAAAAAGCTTGAATAGGGTTAAGAAACCCTCTTTCACCATGCCAAGAAAATTAGGCATATCTTCCCTCCTTATGTTGTAACCATCCCTGTCAACCGCACTATCCTCCTGGGAACCACTGTTGGTAGCGTCTTTGTCTAGGGCATCCTTCCCTTTCTGACCAGAAACAACACCACCTTTAGCCAAATCCTGCTCCATCATCTGATCCTAAACACCCTATGAATTACCATCATGCTCTTGCACCTCTTTCCTCTTAATATTCTTAGGAAGGTTCCTCATATTTGGCCCCTCTTTTTTCATCAAAGTAGAGCCATGGGAAACCCCCATCTAGGCCCTGAAACCAAAATCCTCCTTGCCTGTTTTACCAAAAACAACACCCTTGAACTTCTTACCTCTCATCACCATCACAAAATTAGACTTTAGATTGTAGTAGGAGCGGTCCACCTCCTCCTTGTCACCCATTTCACCTCCTCCTCATCACCCATTTCATACTCATCATCTCTAGAGTTATTAGGAGGGTTTATCTTTTTTCTTCTCTTTCCCTCAGAAATGGCTAGAGATTTCGAGTCAACATCCATGGATGCCTCTAACCCGAGGGCTTAATCTTCATCTTTAGAATCATCCTCCAACCCCGTTATATACTCAAAATATTTCTTCTTCTTCCCAACATTAGAAATTTTTGGTTGCTTAGGGATAATAAAAGACTTAACATACTTAGAAATCAATAGAATTAAACCTTCATAAAGAATTGGATTCTTGGGGTTGCATTTGTGATCTCTTATACCATGTTCCAAGGATACCAGTAAATAAAAGGAAAAGACACCTTATTTTTGTGCCTAAAATGATTTAGCAAAACAAAGTGATACCTTGAGAGAACAGAGAAGTGACCATCGAGGGTGAAATACCTCATAATTTCCTATGCAACATCTCCCCGTATATCCTTGATTAAGGAATAATAACCTCCACATTTTTCCCGCTCCAACTTCCGCATCTCATCATCTTTGAAGAAGATATCTAGAGCCACACTATACTCATTTTTGTCTTTGTAGACTTTTCTGCCTTCAGTCGACAAGCCAATGATTTCTACAATGAGATCCTCCATAATGTTGAACTCCTTTCTACCAATTTGCAGAACATGATTCTTCCATTCTTCAAGAAAATCCTATGATGTATTCACATCATGGCCATGAAACTTCTCCATGTAGGGAGTCACTCCCCCTACCTCCAACAATTCCCAAACCTTCTCATTACATTTTATAGTATCACAGGAGATATGATCTATTTGATTTTGATCACCCCTATAGTAGCAACAAGTAAACACCTGAACATAAAGAAAAACTTGCAGAGGAGACAAAGAAACCTTGAGAACTTGAAGAGAATACAAAGAAACCTTGAGAAAAAATTATCTTTCCAATTATCCACAATCTGTGTGGAAAAGACAAGCCGACATAGTGAAATTTTGAACATTGAGTGCCTATTCATTCAAGCCTCAGACCCATCAATAAACCACATGTCCTTAAACCTCTAAAGAAATTACACCTCAAAAGGAAATTCCATGTCAAGAACATATGAAAAATCCCCATCACACTAGTAACCTCCATCTCAACCCATTTGTGATTAATGATGAATTAATGAACATGCTTCAAAGGGAAGAGGGTCGTGATCTCCCCATTCCATATAATCATTCACCCCATAGTTTGCAAAAAAATTAGCAACACTATTTCCCTCTCTATAAACATAGGAAATGAAACATTGGTCGAAAGAGCCCAATATATCTAAGGAATCAAGGATTAGGGATTCCATCATCCAAGAGGGGGAATAAATATTCTTAAGGTTATTAAAATTATTGAGGGAATCACCCTCAACCCAAACCTTGTCATAACCTCTAGACCGTGCCAACTTCAAACCATGATAGGTTGCATAAACTTCCACAAAGTGGTTTTATCTGGGTTCCCAAAGGGAGTGCTACCGAAAAAACAAACCTACCATTAGAATCTCTCAACACTCCCCCACAACTAGTAGGTCCCAGATTACCTTTAGCAGCCTCATCAAAATTAACTTTCACCCACCCAACAGGAGGATCCTTCCACACATCATTCCTAGAGGCCTTTCCTTTGGTTAGAGGAAAGGGAATATTGCAAGATAGCTTCCAATTCTGAACAACCTCACCATCCCCCTGAGAAACCACGATCTTAGGACCATCTTGAAAATAAATCTTCGACAAAAAATTTGCTTTAATTATAGCACAAATATTATGATCCAATTTGAAAGAAAGGAGAGCAGAATCCCTAAAGATCCTATTATTTCTTTCTAGCCATATTCCCCATGCAAGATGAAGCAGAATAAGAGACCAAATAAAAACCAAAGCAGGATTCGAAGAAGGAGCCTTCCATTGAGTCCATAAGTCACTAATTGAAGGTAGGAAGACCCAACTAAGACCCCAAAGAGAAAGCACATGAACCCATACATCAAAAACAAACCTATAACCAATCAAAATATAACCATGATCCTCCACCTTCTCTTCACATAAGAAACAATGGTTGGGAAACATAAAGCCTCTTCACACAAGATTGTCAATCGTTAGCACCTTACATTGAGAGAACAACCAAAAGAAAATATTTACTTTTGGAATTAGCTTTTGGATCCAAAGAGAAGCCCAAAAGGGCATAGGGCCGATGAAAGAAACTTGCAGGGAAAAGGCTGAAGAGACAAAGAATTTACCATTAGAAGTAAACCTCCACACAATCCTATCCAACAGAGCAAAAGAAGGAATATGAACAACATACAAGGCTATTGAAAAAATCTCTAGAGTTTGAGATCATGCAACCTTTTCCACATACCATTGTTTATATAATCAGCCACAAATCAACCAAAATGTCAAACACAAAGATCCATCCAAGGGAGAGCCCAAGGATCATCTTTTAGCAGACCATTCCCAAACCACCAATCATCCCAAAGTAGAATCCTTCTCCCATTCCACAATTTCCACCTCAAACCTTTAGAAACAATATGTTTTGACTTCACCATAGAGTTCTAGAGGATCAAACCTGAAGGAGGAGAAAAAAAAGAGGCAAGGAGATCCCTAATATGATCCACCCCCCTAAGGTATTTTCTTGAAAAAATATGGGCCCATTCACTATTACTAAAAATCAGATTCCATAATTGCTTAGCAAGTAAATCCATATTAAGTTCTCTAATTTTCTAGCTACCAAGACCACCAAATTTCTTAGGTTTGTACACAGCATCCCATGAAGCAATATGTAACCTTTTTCTCTTTTCCACCGCTAAACAAAGAAAATTATTTGAATATTTTCAATTTAATCCACAAATCTCCTAGGAATTTGAATTAGACTGAGGGCATAGATAGGGAGATTTTGAAAGGTAGAATTGATCAATTGAATCTTACCAGCTTGGTTCAACAAAGCGCACTTCCAAATGACTAATTTGGAATTAAACTTATCAACCAACCCCCACCAAAAAGAGTCAGGAACAAAATTAGAGCATAAGGGGAGGCATAAATAAGAGGAAGGTAATTCTCCAATCTTACACTAAAGATTCTAAGCTATTCTTTATTGCTTAACAACATGGATGTTGAGGAGGAAACCATTGCTCTTAGGAAGGCTAACCTTTTTCCCAGAGTCCATTTCATACATCTGCAGAATGAGTTTGACAGAGTTAACTTCTTTAATAAAGGATTCCCCAAGAATGAGAGTATCATCAACAAATTGTTGATGAGAACAAATCAAATTCTGAGAAGAAGGAGAAAGCCCCACCATCTGACCAAAATTAACAAACCTCTAAATAAGTCTTCCAAGAGATTCTTCCAAAATAATAAAAAGGAAGGGAGATATGGGATCTCTTTGTCTAAAATCCCTCGATCAACCAAAGAGAGGAGAAGGAGAACCGTTAACAAGAACAAAAAAATTAGGGGTATAAATCAATTGAGAAACTAGCAACACCATCTTTTCCCCAAATCTAAAATCCTTCAAAATATTGAGCAAGAAACCCCAATCAACACGATCATAAGCTATTAGAAGATACAAATTCAAGAGAAAACCAACCTTTTTATTCACAGATAAGGAATGGATATTCTCATGCACAGTAAGAACCGAATCAAGAATTTTCCTTCCAAGAATGAAACCATTTTTTTGAATTGAAATGATTTAAGGAAGAACCTTTTGCAATCTAACCACCAACACTTTAGAAAATATCTTATAAATAGAGTTACATAAATTAATAAGGTGAAACTCATCAAAGGAAAGGGCTCCTGGCTTCTTGGGAATAAGAACAATAAAAGAGGCATTAAGTTCCTTTAGGAGGTTACAACTACCAAAAAATTATTTAGTCACATCTACAACATCCTTAGCGACAATATCCTAGAAGGACTGAAAGAAAAACATAGGGAAACCATCAGGGTCGGGCACTTGTTACCTTCAAATGAAAAAAAATGCATTCTTGATCTCTTCCTCCAATGGAATGCAGATTTTCTGAGATAATATTGGGAATATCCTAGAGGAGATCATCTTGACAAGTAGAAACAAGGCCACCATCAACCGTCAAGAGCTCAGAGAAAAAAGAAGAAGTTGCCTGCAAAATATCCTCATCCTTTTCTAGCAACTGATTGTTAAAACTAATTGAGTTGATGAGGTTAGAGGCTCTATGTTTCAAAGTAGAGAGAGGAAAGAACCCGGTGTTCTTGTCCCCATTCTTTAACCACATTATTCAGGATCTTTGCTTCCAAAGTTCCTCCTCCTTGGCCATAATATTGTGCATCCTTAATAGCATCCTTCTCAACAAAAAATTGACCAAAAGACATCTTGTTCCATCTTTTAACATTGTTTTTAACATCAGCTAATTTTTTGGCTACCCTATACATCACATTCCCATCCACCTGAATATCCCACCAAGAATGAATCCTATCTTTAAGATCAGGGTGACAAGTCCACATCTTCTCAAATCTATAAGGAAAAAATATCCTTCTCCCCAAAAGGTCCACAAATAGAGAAATGGGAAAATGGTTAGATCCCACCCTAGTAACGATCAACAGTGAACAAGAGTAGGAAAGAAGCTAGTCAGAAGCTATAAGGGCCCAATATAACTTCACCTAAATCAAAGCATCACCTGCATGATGGTTGGACCACATATAGGAGGCCCCTTTAAGATCCAAATCAAGAAGAGCATTATTATTTAACAGGTTCATGAGGTCAAGCCTACTATCATCCACCACCTATGAACCACCCATTTTGTCAACATCATGCAGTGGGGTATTAAAATCCCCCATAACGAACCAATTGAAAGTAGGTTTGAGAGATTTGAAGGAGATGAGATTATCCCAAAAATTCTTTCTAGACTTGTAATTAGGAGCATATATATTAGAAAGAATCCAAGAAAACTTATCATTCACATTGGTGAAAGATGTTGCCACATGATTGCAGTTAGTAAACAAAGCCACACCCTAAATAAAATTTGGGTTCTAAAAGGTGACAATACCACTAGAAGCCCCAACCGCCTTAGAAAAATGCAACATACAGTCTTTAAAAATATTATTCTTAATTTTATTCAGTTTATCAAACCCCATTTTAGACTCTTGAATCAAAATAATATCAGGTTTATGATCCCTTAAAAGAGTTAATAAGGAATCATGTTTGTGAGGGTGGTTTAACCCTCTCATATTCCATGAAATGATCTTCATGAGATTTTAGGGGAAGTTCCCTTAGATCACATCTCCAACAAGGTCCTCTGGGTACTATCAGTAATATCCATTCTACTTTCCTTATCCCGGGAAGACTATGATGAAGGGCGACCTCTTCCTCTCGGCTCTAAACCACAATCAAGCCTTTGATGGTTCCTTGTAAAGACTCCCAGTGGAGGAGACTATTTCTTTATATTCCTTCCTTTTATAGGAATATAAGGAGGCTCTTTCAAAGTATCGTCATTCTCCTTAGGATCATGAATCCCAACCTCCTCCCCACCCTCATTGAAAGGGACATAATCATTAACACCCTAAGGATACTTCATCCCCTGCAAGTCCTAAATAACCATAGAAGACTAAAGCTTATCTTTCAACAGGGGGTTCACATATCATTAAATGAAATAACATTCATTCATAAATTCACTGATAAAAAAGTGCAAGCATAATTTATTCTCATTCAGAATTCAAATTACATTCACATTTACCCTATGTAGTAATAGTAAATAGTAAATACACAATTGGGGTGTAACAACTCCAATGATTGCTTCCATCATTTCTACAACTTTCATGTTCCTAGGATCCTTGGAATCTCCCTACAATCATCCTGGAATCCTTTAGTTGTGGGTTGAGTTATCCAATAGTTGTGGGTTACAATGCTTCTAGCTACAAGGAGTTCTAGTTTCATCTAAAGAATACATACCATTAACAATCATAAATTAAACACAAATTCATATTGAATCTCATACACATTCACATATTCATCCATGCAAAAATCATCATATCATAACCATATTTCCACTTAGCAAATTATAGTGTAAAAGGTATATAAGTTTAGGATATAAAGTAAGAAGCTTAAAGTGTTTAAAAGATATGAATGAAACAAGAGAAAACTAGCTATTAACTAAGCTCATCACTACTCACTCGTATAAGGTATGGTAGTAATGCATCTCTTGAGTCATGCAGATCAGGTCAGGCATAATATCCTACATCCCCTAATCTACCACTGCCTATCTTGTAATGTCCCTCTCTTGCCTCAACCTAGCAAAATATCCCCGAGCCTAGGCTACTCTAGCCCGTGTCACATCCCTATCTGTTGTCAATACCGTTATTTGTGCTACCCTATCTCCCCTAGTCCCCATCCAATAATCCTTGTAACCTTACCACCTCTACTCATGCCATATCACGCTCTCCTAGTAGTCGATCTCACTCCTATCTAAGTTAATCTTGCTTCGTTATGACCAGCCCAAGGTATACCTAGATTTCACCATCACCATTAGGATGATCCTCACCATCAACATCCACATCATCCTCCTCTGCCATCACCTCCTCCTCTCCTCTGCACACCTCCCCTAGATCCACTTTCTATCAAAATTAATGACCATCATCATCTCCATCATCATCATCATCATCATCATCATCATCATCATCATCATCATCATCATCATCATCATCATCATCATCATCATCATCATCATCATCATCATCATCATCCACTACTACCAACTGATCCTAAGGGATCATTAGTCACACTAGCCTCCACCTTTCCCACCAAGCATCATAATCTACTATCCTACTTGCATCTATCATTGTCCTTCATGGATCCCATGGAAAATTTGGGGTATCCTACCAATCCTGCCTATCTATATAAGGCTCTATATATCCTCCCCATATGCCTCTCTCCTACACCACGTGAGAAAATACTACCTCATCACCCACATTGGAAGGTATCACTCAATAATGGTTGGTGTGTGACATATCAGATAATGTGAGCAATATACATACAACATGTATAGGGCATCCTAATCCCAAACCTTATACTCTCAATATAGTCTCTAGATAAAACTATCCATCTCATCTATGATCTATCTCTAGTGGGGAAAATCTCCAAGCCGTCGATGTCACAAATATGATGTATATGCAAAGACATAGGGCATACCTTGCCCCCTCCTCATGTCTACCATTGGTCATAGCATTGAAATATTCTCATATGCCCAGATATGTAATAAGGTCACACCACAACCAAGGCTTCATCCATCTCTATATACTACTAAGTGTATCTCCTTATAAATCTCTGTCAACACACATGCACTCCATGCAAAAATGGTGTCATTTGACAACATCCTATCCGAAATTCCTGCTTAACCAATAGTGAACCCTCATGAACTTTGATTAGGAATTAATCCCCCTATCATCAATGCCATAGTAAACAGTGACAAATCTAGGAGCATGCTCATCCCTACCTCTAAATCCAACTCAATCCCCCTAACTAGAAGATCATTCGTCATAAATACTCATGCCAATGCGATCAAAATGCATTAGGTTGTACTACATGATCTCTCCCGTATCTGGAGTCTCAATATTTTTCACACATCCTCCAAAGTGACAGTGGCCTCCCTAATCGGTAGATGAAATATGCTAGTGTCATCGTGCCATCTCTCTACCAATATTTTCATAATGGCCTGATGCACCCTCAATCAGGACATTTGTGACACAAAATATAAGCCCATCAAGCTCAACCACTCCTCGACCATCTCGATCAAACAATACCGCAACTGAGTCACCACTCAAAGACGCCACTCATGAGACTGTAATGTCACAAGATACTCCTACAACATGCCATTCACCAATGCCAACCTTCTTAGAATAAAACCCTTCATTTAACCCTAAAAATCCCATGTGCAACTGTCTTTTAGAAAAAGTGTGATTTTTCCCTATGAAAGTGTCATGTTTGGCGTAAGAGTGTCCTTACCTTGCACAAACACCATTTCTAGTGCAAGCAAGCCCTTACCTTGCACAAGAATTATTTTTAATGAAAGAACGCCCCTAGCCCATGCAAGCACCTCTTTAGTGCAAGCATGTACCTGACTTGTGCAAGTGCCATTTTGGCACAAGCACATACTTGACCCTTGGAGGCATGAACTTGCAAAACACAAGCACCAATTTAGCATAGGCATGACTTTAGCCAACACAAGCGTCAGTTCCTTGAGCACAAGCACCATTCCTAGTACAAGCATGTTTTTTTTGTAAGCACCAATTGGAGACGCGTGGGTGATGTTTTGCTTCACAAGTGTAGTTTATGTAGCAGAAGAACCATAATCATGCACGTAAGCGTGACTTCATAAAACTGTGCCTCTTTTTTTTCCTATTGTGTACCCTATTTTTTTTGCATTTATTACCTCCTAACTACCCCAAAAACCATAGGATTGATCACTCACCAAGTCTCTTGCCTCTGTCAGTCACTGGTATTCATGAATGCACTTCATATGGTGCAAATGTTGAGGTACAAGCGCCATCTCCTCTTCACTCACTCTACTTCTATTCTTCCAAATTGCAAGGGTGAAATGCCATGTTTAAGCCCCCTAGGCGTATTTCTAGGACCCTAACCATAATTTTACCTCTAGGAATGTGGCATATACCCTCTCACTTAGCCATTCTCGCTCATTTCTTAACCTATCACCCTATTTATTTCCACCTTTCTTCTCATTTTTCTTCTTTAATATACATTTACTTCCTCTGAACTCGTCTTTTCGAGATACTACCCAAAATTATTTTTAATTTTTTTTTTTAGTTGGTCTCTCAAGGGAGCATCACCTCCTATTCCATCTATCCCATTAGAATGAGTTTTAACTTCTTTCATGCAACATCACTTTGGATGTTGCATCAAAGAGGGGCAAAATGTAGACACCCCAATTTTGACTTTACACTTTTAAAATTAATTAAAATTCTAAGTTTTAATTAATCCTTGTCATCATCCCATAATTAATTAAATATTACACTATTTAATTAATTATCCCATCTTTCTTCTAAATTAATTAAATATTTAATTTAATTAATTTCCACTTTTTTCTTATTCTTCTAAAAGGTTAAATTATTTATTTAATATAGCCTTAGTCATCACCATCCATTTCCTCTAAAAAACCATTAATTAATTAATCCCAGATTAATTAATTAAATAATCCTTCATTAATACCCACTTATCCTTTTCCTTAATTTTAAATTCCTCATTTGCCATATGTCATCTCCCCTCATATGCTTGCTTCTTCATCCACCCAATAAATTCTCACCTTCCCTTCATTAAATCCACTAAAGACAAATGTCACTTTTTAGTTTACTTTGTATAGTGCCATCTCTCCCCTCTCCATAAAATCTAATTTTAAATTCCATCTCTTGAGATGAGCAAAAATTGAAAGATTTTCCCCTCTTGAGATGAGCAAAAATTGAAATATTTTCCCCTCTTGAGATCATATCACATTCCTCCAAAATATTACCCAAACATTTTTATGCAAGCCTTCATTATCCTTTAGCCCTCACATGACACTTGTCCTTTTCCTCTTGCTTGAGAGCACCTCTCAACATGATCCATTGATCTTGTGGCAAGATCTTAGCCCTTCATCCATTTGAACCTCTTTCTATAAATAGAAGCTCTCACCATCCATTTTCATCAAATATTTGGCTATAACTAGATTATGCTGAAATATCCTTAGAGAAATCCATATTCATATAACAATTTGTGAGCATATCAATAGGATTTTGGGTGCATGATTATTTAGCTCAATTTTAGAGTTGAAGGTGTTTTGAGGTATAAGATTTATGTGCTTATGCATTATGTTTTACTTATTGTGCTTCAATCCATTTTCTTGTCTTCTAATGGTACATGAATGAAAACCCTAAGAACATGGAAATAGGTAGAAGTCAGTGTCAAAGGAGTGACACAAATAGTAGATTTTGAAGTCATTGCTATAAAGAAGACTTTTGATTCATTCAATGTATTACTTAGACTCAAATGGCTTGTAAACACAAATAGAATTGTAGACTCCATAAAGGGGGAAACATCATTTTCTAATAAAGATGAAATAGTTCATATCCCCTCAGGGAAAACATTGAGGGAATCATATATAGAAGAATTGAACCCAAAAGAATATAATGAATTTGAAAATAAAAACATGTACACAATCACATGGCTACCACCAAATGACACTTTGGAAGAGCCAAAATTAGAAGGAGAAGTTGAAATATAAATAACTACACATAACATAGATACTGAGGGTGTACTATATGCATGGATATAGGAGGAACTTGAACTCCATTCTCAGAGGATTACTGGATTTTGTAGAATATTCATGATTAAGAAGATACCGGAGAATGCTTTGCAACCTATTGCAATCATAAATAATGAACTGCATAATACTTAAGGTAACTTAGAAGACACTATGGAGGATACATTTGAAATATCTTTCCAAATAAACCACATTTCATGAGGAATTTCACATATTAAACTACCCAACTATTCAAGAAATGGTGACTTATTATTGTTCATTACATAGATAGAAACAATTTTTCAAATTGCAGAAATGAGATAACATATTAAAACATACACTCATTTGTAACATTGCGCGTTGGAACAAAATAAATAAAGAAAAATTAACACAATGGAAAATATTTAAAATCCTAATAAAAAAAAGATATCTACCAGAGGAAGGAGAATATAAGGAAATATCAAAATATAATGGAAATATTTTATTGGAAGATCATTCAAACAATTGTATTACCACATGGAGAACAAGAAATGATTACGATGAATGAATATATATCCAATTATTCTATTGGACACTAACACCTATAGCATAGATATGGTACATAAACCAAGAACAAAGAGGAGAAAAAAACATTGGAAAAAACTTACAATGGATTTTAGACATACTTTCTCTTTTTACAATGAAGATACATGCATACATACCACATTGCTCAAAATGAAGGAGATAATATTTGAACTAGATGAAACTCATGAAGTGGTGGTACCACAAAACTCTATGCCACCTCCACAATCAAAGGGAATATGGAAATACATAGAATGACTAGATAAGAAATCTACATTACCAAATAGAAGATGCTATGTGACAAACAAGGATGACAGTGATACACACAACTTAGACATAAAAGACCAACAAGGAGAAAGATAATTAGGATCTCCAATAGAATCCAAACAAAAGTATTAAAACCAACCAATCAAACTAAGATAAGAAAATATTGCTAAGGAAGGAGATCCTAAACTTTCTAAAATAGGAGATTATTGGGGTGACAAATTAGTGGTGCAAGTTGAAAATATTTTATCAGAATTTGAAGAACTATTCCCTACAACATTTATAGACCTAAAGGGCATAAAGGAGGAAGCATGATTCATGAAGATACAGTTGAAGGAAGGAGTTAAACCGGTATGGAAAAGACCATACCAAATAAACCTAAACATGAAAAAGAAGGGTAAAGCAAAAATGGATAAGAAGTTAGAAACAAGGATAATCAAACCTATCGAAGTTGTGGAATGGATTGGCCCTATGGTAATACAAAATAATAAAACATGGGAAATAATAATTTGTGTTGACTTCATAGAACCGAATAAAGCCTGCATTCACGACCCCTTTCCTACACCATTCACTAAAGAAATATTAGAATTAGTGGTGGGAAGAGAAATATACTCCTTCACCTCCAAATATCATCAAGTGAAAATAAGTGAGGAGGGCCAACCAAAAATAATATTTGTGAAAAAATGGGGCTCTTACATATACACATTGATGTCATCTAGATTGAAGAATTCACTTGTGATATTCAACAAGATAATGATAAATGCTTTTAAATATTTTATGCATGACTTTTTGGATGTATACTTGGATGATTGGAAGGTATATGGCTTGATAAAAAACCATGTATAAGTATTGACAATGATGCTAAATAGGTTTTTTAAGTATGCAAAATGCACTAAATTTGAAGAAATACATGTTTGTGGTACCTTATGGGACCTTATTAGGACACATCATTTGCAAAGAAGGGTTCATGGTAGAGCCCATGAAAGTTAATTTAATCATGAAACTACCACCACCTAATGCATATTTAGAAGTAAAAAATTTCTTAGGATATACCGAATATCACTAAAAAATTATAAAGGGTTATTTATCGAAATAGTTGCACCAATTGAGGAACTACTGAAGAAGAAATATGGTAGGAGTATTGAGTGGACTAAATAATACCAACAAGCATTTGAAACACTAAAGAACAAAATTGTAAAGGCACATATACTAATCTTCCCAGAGTGGAATACATCATTCCATGTACATGTAGATGCATCAAAAAATTCCATAGGAGCAGTATTGGCCCAACCTAAAGTCAATAAGGATCATTCCATAGCCTTTGCACGCATAAAACCATTTAAGGTAGAGAAAAAATTACACCACTATAGAATGAGAAACCCTAGCTATGATTTATGCATTACAAAAATTTAGATACTATCTATTGTCAACACCATTTATATTCTTTACAAATCATGAACCATTAAAGTACTTAATTAATAGAACTATCATACAAGGAAGGATATGTTGGTGGTTATTCTTGTTCTAGGAATTTGATTTTAAGATAATGGTAAAACCAAGAAAACACAATCAAGGACCTAATAACTTATCAAGAATTGAAACAAGGGAAGAACCAAAAGATTGGCCAGAAGATCTACCTAGTGCACATCTATTTAGACTAAATACGGTATCAAAGGGGCTACATGATATTGCTATACTCTTATCTAAAGGGGAATCTCCCACATACCTCTAACCACAAGCTAAAGAATCTCTATTGTGAAAGTATCTACCATATACATTAATAGAAGAAGAATTGCATCACATGGGACAAGATGAAATTATAAGAAGAATTGTTTATGAGCATGAAAGAGAATCCATCCTCAAAGAAGCACACGAAGGAATAGCATGACATAATTACAGTGGAACAACAACTAAAAGGGTTCAACTAGCCAGACTTTGGTGGCCAACCCTACATAGAGATGCAAAAGAATATGAAAAGAACTATGACATATGTCAAATGGTAGGGAAACCTACCGCAACCCTTGAAACTAGTATTAGCACAAATCCCATTCAAAAAATGGGAAATAGACTTTATAGGACCCATTGAATTATCAACTAAAAATTCAAGAACAAGATTCATAATAATAGGTGTAGAATACTTAACAAAATGGGAAGAGGTAGAACCTAATAAGAACTGTACTACAAAAATTTCCACAAGATTCCTATATCAGAATATAATCCCTAGGTATGGTTTCCCATAAACTATACTAAGTGACCAAGGAAAACATTTTTTTAATAAAGTGATTAAGAGCTTCTAAGAATTTTATTGTAGTACCCCTCCATTTATGCTTATGTTCTCTGGTTACATGTTTTTATATTGTTAGACTTTGGTACTTTGTTTGGATATTTTTGATCGCTGATTTTGAGCGACAGTGGATTTATTCTGTGACATGATGATACATTGTATGGTGATATTTGATTTCTAATATGCTTTGAGATAGCGTAGATGTTTACTTTCAGTTGAATATTGCTATGTATATGTTTATGATGGACTAACTGTTATTTTATTCGTCAGTTTGATGTGACGTGTATTGGTGTGGAGAATGAAATCGCATCACTTGCTTGCGAGTGCCCTGTGATGTCTGTGATTTTCTCCGCACGGTGTGCCTATACAATGGTTTATATATATATATATATGCATGTTATTTGCTTGGTTGCAGGATTGCAGGTACATGACACCGACTCCACCTGGTTACTCAGGTTTGAGCGTGTCAAGACTCAACAGATATGTTGATTGGGAGGTAGTAGTTTGGTTCATCCTAGTCTAGTCTATAACCCCGTCATAGTACATCGTCTGTTTTAGTTCAGAGTCATAGGTTGTCTTGTATTTTTCTGTTTGGTTTAATTGCTAGAAAGGAAAAATGTCAATTTTAATAATAGTTTATTATGTTTTATTTACTGTTATTTAAATTAATTTTTAAATGTTAAAGAAATTTAGTTTGCATGTTATTTAAGAAATTAATTAGTTTGTTTGATTAAATAATTTGATCTTAAAAGGTTAAATTTATTTAATTAAATAAATTAGTTAATTAAATTAATATTGTTTAAAATTGTTTTAAATGTGAATAGATTTTATTTGAAATTAAATGTTTTGTGGAAATGGCATTTTTAATTAATAAATAAAATTTGCATTGAAAATGGTTAATTTTAAATATATTAATTAAATGCATGCAATTTTGGAAGGCAAGATTGCCGAGAAGTGGTTAATAGATATTTTGCACTTCTCGACAAGTGTGCCAGTGCAATTATGATTTTTGGTTGAGGATTTTTCCGGATATTATCTGGGGATTTGGAAAAATACAGAGGCTATTCAATTTCTTCACGGGGAAAAAAAAATATCGGAGCTTTTGCAAAACTTTTTGTTTATGTTATTTGGGAAATACTGTATACTTGTGGAAGATCCCTTTGGTGGGAAATTCTTGGTGTTGGTTATAGCTTTCCTGTGGATTTGGGGTTTTCTTTGGAGAAGCTTTTGGGAATTGTACGCTATAGGCAAGAGGTTTTCTTCTACAGGCAGCTTTCAAATAACAGGTATTTTTCTTATAATTTTAGTTTCCTTGTTTTTGAAAAGAAAATCTGTTTGTTTAAATCCCATCTTCTTGGCAATTGCTTGTAGAAAATATTTCTATTGTTATTTGTTATTTGTATGCAAGAATTTTCAAGAACATAGTTAAACAAAGGAAAGAATTCAAAACAAGTTTTTTTTGAAACCTCTGTGAAAATTTTAGAAAAGAAAATTGGGGAATTGATTTTGAGTAAATGTTTGTTGTTTTAAAATTTAAATCCCAATAATGAGTATTTCTGGGATATATAAAAATCTGTGAGAGGAATTTTTCATTTACAAATACCCAATTGAACAAATAGATTTGTTTTATAAGACTGTATATATTTATTTGTTGTGCTGTATAAATATACAGTCTGTATATGAGTTTTTTATTTCAAATAAATTTTTAATTACACAGTGATATTTTATGTTAATTCGTCGTACGGGCGATATTGGGGTTTGTAAATTTTTTATTTATTTTTATTTAAAAAAAAAATTAAATGTTCGTATGGATTTTACTGGGTTTTATTTTTTTTTAAAGAAAACGGATTCAAATTTTTTTAATACGGATTAAATTTTTATGTGGGAAGGGCTAGGGTTTAAACCCCAACCCCGCCGCTCCCACTGTGGGGGCGCGGCCGCAGTAAGGCAACGCCCACCACGGCTCTGTGGGGAGCGGCTGCCAAAAGGCAACACCCTCCACAGAACCATGGAGGTAACGTTGTCTCACTGGCAGTGCCCTCCACTGTGGAGTCTGTCGTGGCCTTTCATGGCCGACAGTGTGCGCGGCCAGTAAACCCTGTGTAAAGGGATTTCTTTGCTAATAAAAAAAACAAACTTTATAAAATCTGTTTATTTCGGATTCGCTTTTGATTAATTCATAATTTTTAATGAGTTTAGTATTATTTATATGAATTTCAAAATTATTATGTATTTAATATTATATATATATGTATATAAATATACATATATATTTAATTAAATATATGTTTAATATTTATTTATAAAAGAAATACTTTTGTATTTAAATATGGAATTATTTAAGGTATTTGAAAGCATGAAAATCAATCAGTTTTAAATAATAAATTGATTAAAAGTTTATTTAGCTTTCATTTCTATGTGAAATAGAGGAAATTAAGATTAGAATAATTTTATGCAATTTCTTTTATTGTTAGAGAAAAGAATTATAAATATGATGTTATAAAATTCCTGTTGATTCTAATGAATGATTGGATTTAGTAAATCCGAATGGTAGACATTTATTTTTAATTTGCTTTATTTCGTGATTCTTGTTGGGAAAATTGGGTATTGTCATAGATGTACAAGTCTTCCAAACAAATTGTTAAATGTGGGAATTGGGATTGTTAAGTTAAATTCTTGTGCTGGCTAAGGATGTGTACATGGAATTAGTATGGTGCTTAAATACCTGATTTTCTGAACATAGTTATTGATGTTCGTTATGAAAAGTGTAAAATTGTATGTTGTATGAATGTACACCTTGTTGACTTAGTCAAGGAAACTTAGTATACCTTTGTTATGTTTAGGGGAGTGGCTTTTTGTAAGGGCCGACACACAAAGTGGTGTCAGGGTAACTTGCAAAGAGTAAGTAAGTCAGTGATAACTAAATAACATAGTAGTTAGATTAAAACTCTTAACAAGATGATTATGCCTCGCTTATGACTCTTGAGCTAGTTCAGTCTTGAGTATAAGATGAGAAGGCCTGGAATGGAAAATCGGTGTCTTGTTTCTTCAAAAGACATTCGATCCCGCAATGATTTGCAATGGGGCCGGGTTTCGTAAGAGGTTACCAGGGTAACCCAAGTTGGGGGCCGGAACCTAGGAAGAAACACCAAGGTAACTTTTGCAATATTGTGATGACACTCCACCTAAAGTAACAGTCTACTTTTGTACTTAGTATATTCGATTGAGAAAAATATGGAAGCAATGTAACCATTAGTTTGTTATGTACTAGTGTCTAGGGTTAGTAGAATATGTCTAGGTAACCATATTACTATCTCCTAGCATGGGGGGTGGACCTACGGGTACCACATGGTTGGGTGGAACGTGCACCTTACTCCGTTGGGTCCCCAGTTTTGTGATCATGGATGGAGAGCTCGCACTTGGAAACTTATGTGTACTTTATCATTGTAAATTGTAAATCTTGTATTTGAAAACATCCCTCAATTGTATATGAGGTGAACATTGTAAAATGTAATTATTATTGAACTACCTCATCAAATGGATGAGTATTGTAATATCTTATCAAATGCAATGTAAGAAACAAGTTTGTACTTTATGTTATCTTGAATGGTATTTCAAATGTTATGCAATGTTTATCTTTAATGTTTATGCTAATTAATATGTGCAATGCAAAATACTAAAGTCGTCTATGGAAACTCAAAGTAGTGTAACGTCGTGTAACTTAATGAATGTATGCAACCAATTAACTTAATAATTATACTTTTAAAAAAAAATTTATTTCACCTTTATACACAATTGCAACATTCTTTAGGTTATTATGACGAGGCATTACATTTATGATCATACATAATTAGAGCTCACCATAAAATCCACAAGCAAATAGAGCAAGTGAATATTTGAATAAAATAATTAGGATAACACTCATGAAGATGTGCAATGGAAATAGGTGAGATTGGGACCTATGGTACTCTGGATATATTGTACATCCTACAAAAGGGCCAATAATTTTACACCATTTCAATTAGTTTATGGAACTGATGTGACAATTCCCATGAACTTCATAGTTCCTAACTTATGTACCACACTCACATTGCGGTTGGATAATGACGAGTCCTTAGCATAAATTATTGAAGAACTAGAAACATTGGATGAGAATAGATTCATAGCCTTATACAATAATCAATTATAAAGGAAAAGATAGAAGGCTTGGAATGATAGAAAACTATACACAAAGACTTTTCAAATGGGTGATCTATTCTTACTATATGATAGTAAATTCAAAAAGCAAGGTAAGTTAAAGGTAAGGTGGCTATGACCATACTACCTTTGTGAAATTGTGAAGTCAGGAGCGACGAGATTAAGAAAAATAGATGGAAACTGCATAACAATATACCTCAATGAAACAAGACTTAAAAATTACCACCAACCTGAAGGATGAAAATCATAAATATTGAAAAGACACAGTGTATATTATGAAAAATATATTATAAATTACTAAACAAAAAAATTAAACCGTTAGTGACCCAAAGTTGCAAACAGTTAGAAAATCTCACAAAACCTAACAAAAAAATGATAGAAATGCATCCAACCGGCCTAAATATATTTAAATCTCCTCACAACTACACTACACTCACTTTGCATTCAAACTCGCTGAGTAAACAAAATGGGATCCAAGCTTAGCTATTGCAAACAATGGCAACCCCAAACTTGGTGAATGTTATTGAGCAAAAAAAATGAGTACGCAACTAAAAACAATGACAACCCCAATCTTGGTGAATGTTATTGAGAATTTGTGACCTACATACAAGAAATACCCATTCAAGGTAATGGAGGTAGATAAAGACAACACATTCTTGAGTATTCCCATAAACATCGTTTATATAGAGGATGTGAGAAAATACATCCATGGGCTGATATCAGAGATCAATCACACAAAATTTGAAGAGCTCAAGCTAACCCTCCTCACCTTGGATCAAAGGACATACCAACCTTAGTTCTAGGAGATAGGAAAAAAGAATCTTGACATCTAGAAGGATTTCTTAGATTTTTGTGATGAGCACAATTTAGTGCAACTAGTTCTAAGTGGAGTCCATGATGAGTTCATGTACCTTGACAAACCCTACCTAATAACAAGAGAAGAGATTCATGTGGTAATAGGGTTGAGCATGGTGGGGGACCAACAAAGAAAGTGGTTTAAAATGAACAGTGACCACATTGACCAGGGCAACACCAGATGAGCAAAGCCTAAGAATTTGCACAATCACAAATCTCATGGTGCAATATGTAACAATGGAAATTGCATACAAAGTCTACTATGCAAATAGGAAATATTTTTCTACCACCACAACTATTCACACTGCATATCAAATGATGGTGGAAGGGAAGGATTTAGACCTCTTCAAGGTCATGAGAGGCCAACTTATGGAAAACCTCCAAAAAATTAAAACCTCCTCATACAACTTTCAGTATGGGACACTACTCATCTGCCTGGTATTCTACTTCCTTAACAAGCTCCAAGCATTCAAAGGTAAAGTATGGAAAACAAACCTTCTAGTAGCTACTCAAATCAAAATGCACACCTGACAATTCCTAGTTAAAAAAACATATACCACCACATACTAGGGATTCTTCAAAAGCTTCCAACAACAACTGTAGGTTATGGGGCAGATACCATGTAAATTCATCAAGAAGTATAACAACACCATCACCTTCTTGGTGGACAAAGACTGTACCTACATGGAGGCAGTGGAACCATGAACCGTTTGAATTCCTAAAATCCCTTACTAGATATCACAGAAAGAGGTGGATGCTTACGCTGCAAGCATACTCAATAAGCCAAAAGACCCAAAAACGAAGTGATTTGGAACATTTAAGGAAATTATGGATCAAATCCATAAGAATAATGCTTAGGAAAATTTGGAGAAAAAAAAAGAACTACATAAACAATGGGCATTCCACCAAAAGAAGCAACACAACCATTCTCTTCCACACCAGCTTTGATAACCCACACACCAACCACAAGAAGGTCTGAGAGACTACATGGAGCTACAAGAACACAATCTAAAGGTCATGCATCTTCTTCAAACATGGTAATGACACCAGACATGCAAGAGATATCATAAACCCTAATACAAATGAGTGCAGAGAAAAAGGGCCACAAAACAAGGATCAAGTAGGTAGTAAAAATGAAGATAATTAAAACTTTCAGAGAAGAGGAGGAAGAAGAAGAGGTACATAAACCTTCACATAAGAAGAAAAATAAAGAACATACAATTCAAATACAATAACTAGAGGCAACTGAGAAACCACAATCACCAATCGACATTATGGCAACTACAAATGCCATAATCTATCATAATATGCTTTCACAAGTCTCATCCATACATGAAGATGATTTAAACATAGATAATAAGGATAGGATAATACAAAGTCTAAAATTGTATTAGAGAAAATTGGATAAAATTTTAGAGGAATTAATCAAGGACTTCCCACAACCAATAATCACTACAATTTGAGAGAAAAGGGAGAAAGCCCTAAAAGAGGAGGAAATAAGGAAGAAAGCTATCACAGAAATAGGGGTTGACCTTACCATAGATGAAAAAGAGAAACTTACAAGTCTGTGCAGGATCATGGGGGTCCAAAAAATGGTGATATGAAAAAATGGCATTTTATACTTGCCCAAAAATGCGAAATTCCACTTTGACTCTTTCTAGGCTCGAATAGAAAGTACATGTTGCCTTAGCAAGCACCAAAGAAAAATAGATATCTGTTAACTTCAAATCATATAAAAAAACATTGAAAGTTATTATTATATATTAATCTATATACTATTATGTATTAATCTATATATTATATTATATAATATAAATATATTATATTTTATAACATCATATTATAATATAATATATAATTATATATATATTATATTATATTATTGTATTATAATATAATAATCTATATACTATTATATATTAATCTATATATTATCTATACATTATACTATACAATATAATATATTATATAATATCATATTATAATATATATAATATCATATCATATTATAATATAATATATATGTTTGTATATTATAAATATTAAGACCCTCTTATTAATTGTCAGTTTGTGTTGTCCCTTATACTAAGGGACAGGGCATACGCAACCAATTTTAAAAAATAATCTAAAACTAAACGGATATCTAATTTCTTCCGTGTTAAATAAAAAAAGGCAAAGAGTCATTTTATATATTATATTATATCATTTTATAATATTATTATATTATATATTAATATTATATTGTATCATTATGTATATAATTAATATATAATATTATAATATTATATATTATATAATATATTGTATTATAATATTATATATTATATAATATATTGTATTATAATACAATATATTATATTACATTGTAATATGATGCAGGAGCATCCATGGCATAGTGGCTATCCTATGTCAACAAAAGAGGTTTGATTCTAATTACAATTTTGGTGTGAGTTGAATTTCATATTTTTTCTTGTGAAATTCATATTTTGATGTGCACGTGGATGTTATTCCATTTTGAAAAATTGAATTTGAAATTTGGAGTAAATTTGAAGAAGACAAGATAAGAGGGGATAGTGGAGAATATGCTTTGTAAGCAAAAAAAAGCTAGAAAAAGCAATGGAGGCGTGGGTTTTTGGGAGACCTCCAATTTGTCTTGTAACTCCAAATTTTAAATTCTACAACTCCTAAAAGATAGGGATCTTGAAGGTGGATGCCAAGATTGGAAAAAAATATTTTTGCTTTCATTCATGAAAGCAAGAAAGCCATAAAAGCATTGTCTTCCATATTTGACAGGTCTGGAGGTTTGAAAATATTATTTTATTCATTTTAATTGATGAATTTTAATTTCATTGGATATTCCTTGAGTTGGGTGTTGATTTTCCTGAGAGTGGGTTGGAATGAAAGGAAACTAAAACTAAATGAATTCACATTTCATTTCATTTAGACAACTTGTGTAAAAGAAAATCAATTTCATTTTTGAAAGATTTTTTCTAGATTACAACGGAAGAAACAGAGACAGTGTAGCATACCTCTAGGAAGGGTTTTGAAAGTGTTGTTGCAAATTGGAGAATGTTTTTAGTGGCATAAACATCACCGGTAGTTGCAGATTGAAGAGTTGTGATTGTTGAGAGTGGTTTGTTGTTGCAGGTGTTGGAGAAAGTTTTGTTGCAAAGCTTTAACTTTTTTTTATCGCAAATCATTTTTTTATTGTGATTACCAGGAGTCTTGTAAGGGCTTGTTGCAGCCCATTTTCCTTTTGGATTGATTGTAATTCAATTTGCAAAGATTAGTTGAATTTGAAGTTGCTGGTTGCAAGTTGCAAACCAGAGTTGCATATTTGTTGAAAGAAGTTGTTTTCCTATGTAATATGTTTTCTATTGGTTTGTGTGAGCTATTTAAATTTAGTTTCAATTGTATATTCTATTTTATTTGGATCCATACATTAGTGGTATCAGAGCAAGCTGATCCTATGTTTGTAAACAAACCTTCGGCGAGAGGCAGTTTACACCAGGACTTGTGAGTTGTGGTGTTGCAAAAATGTTTGCTAGAGGAGCCCCACATGGTAGGGGTAGAGGAAGAGGAAGAGGAGATGATTTTGTCAGAGATGATGATTTTAGAGCCTTGAGAAGGTAGGTCAAGACTTTACAAGAAGATATAAGGAGAGGATTTACAAGAATGAGAGACCCAAGTGTTGTGTGGTCTCACAACACGCCCCATTTTTCCCCTTGGAAAAACGTAGACCCCCTTTTTTCCGTTTTTCCTTCGCTCTTTTTGCTTTTGTTTGCTTTGGTGTTGTTTTGTTGCTTGGTTGGTTACTGACTCCCTCTTTCATTTTCACTTGAACTCTTTGCTGTTATATCCTTTTTGCTTCCTAGATTCAGTATTTCGGTATGCTCTTAATGTTTAGTCTATTACCAGAAACTAGAATCCCAGAGTCCTGTGTTTGAGCCGAGAGAATTTGCATCTTCATATGATCCTAGCTCTGCCTGGTATTTCATTGAACAAAGTTGTTAATCTTAGTAATTTCCTTTTTTACCAGAGTCCAGTATTTTATTGTTTCCTTTTTTTTGAAAGTCGAGAACCGGAGAGTCTACTTTGAAATTTTTTCAAATCTATCCTTTAGACTTGGTTTCCAGTTTTTCCTTTTGTTTTTGTTTTCTCTTTCCTTAGAGGTTATTTCCTAGATCTCGGTGTTTGTTTGTTCTTTTCAAAAGCGATATTGGAAAGCTTTAATCCCGATGATCACTAATTGATCACATATCTTTAATGACATATACCTTACAAAGAATCAATGTGACATCTGATTTCCACGTATAATTGTCATGCCATCTTCTTTCTCAAATAGTGAGCCAACGCAAAATCTAGGTGTTCATGATTTGAACCATAATCTGTAATGATTGCACATTTATTCTAGGAATTAATGCGAAATAACAAGTAATTAATGAAGGTGGCAAACTACCTATGTACTTGGAACTGCCTCCAACATGCAATTGCTATTACAACACTCCACTTCACGTCATATTGCAAATTTGCTAAGGACATTGAATTAATGAAACGACATTGGCACACAAAGAGAGGTAAATTTCAAGAAACCAAAACATAACTACCAAGGGTTTTGAAGTTGCATTATGAAGAATCACCATTATTAACTAGAACCAGGTATGTTTTGAATAACTGATACTTTGTTAAGTGTTTCTCAAACTAAAAAATATTGATAATGGTATTTCTCATTCTGAAATTGAAATGTTAATTATTCTCTGAGTTGTTAAATTTAATTGCAAATGAATTGAAAATTTTATGAAATGTAAGTTTTGGTTAAATTTAACCCTAACTCGCACACAAGACACATATTCTGAAAATTGTAGAGCACATTATATTCAAAATGAGCACTTCTGATGCAAGGGTAGAAGATGAATTCAAGTATTGCAATTCCCAAGCCATACCCATCAACGTAGTGGTTACAGACACTCATATGGTATGGTCTTCTAACATTGAAATCCGTTCATGACTATTACAAGAGAATGCTTCTCAATGTACCAAGAATGTTGTGGCAAATGGGTTACTTCTTGTAGGAGGGTTTCCACCAACAATGGAAGCTCCTAAATTAGTTATGCAATGTATAAATCATTACAACCCATCCAAGAGGATTGTTGAGAAAGAAGGGAGAACTTACGCAGACCTGTAACAGAAAGGAATCATATGCACATTTGGTCTCCCCATTTACACACAGATGTTCAATGTCAACCTGAAGGCCAAGACCAAGACATATCAGAGTGTTGAATAACATAATAGAGAAATTATGAGCACTCAATGGTGCCAACAACTAATTACACAACAGACCAAGGTAATTCAGAGGTCTATGTTTAAACAAGAAATGCAAGACATTATAACTTTGTTGAGCAAAGTAGTTGGTTTAAGAGATGCAAGAAAATTCAAACCCTGGATGTTCATGATAATATCCCGCATGATAAAGGGTCCTGTGGAATTGCATTGGGGAAAATTGATAAGTGACAGACTACATGAACAAATTACTACATTCCCCAAAACTATATGGTTCTACATGTCATCATATGCTATTTACTCCTATGCTATGAGAGCCAGTAAACAAGGATTGAAACATATTGGTACTCTAGGCACAAAGGTTGGAAACAACTTGATATATGCACATTTACCCCAAATAATTGTCCATGGGTATAAAGATGATTACATGAAAGTTAATGATTTATTCTCCATGAAATTGGTGAGAACAATGGAAGGTGATAAAGCTAAAATATTATCCCTGGAAGCACAAAGTTCCATTTGGACTATGGGAGGCTAGTACATACAGTTCCCAACTTACCCCTACATTAGAGTGGAGGGATTTGACGGACACCCATTCATGCTTCCTAGGTATCCTATAGATAAAATTGTTTTATTGGAATTAGTGAGACAGTTAAAACCATCTTAGGCTCTTTATAACCATGCTCACAAAAAGGCCTCTTTTAAATTTCCCATTACAATAGGAAATTATAAGTGTAGTGCAATTAGAGTAACTGATTTATGTGAAGAAGAACTAAGGACTTACCATTTTGAAGAGTTCCCACTCCAGAGAGTGCATTATGATATTGAAGGAAATATTGCTAAAAATATAGCTGGTTTTCATGCTCATGTGCCTCATTTAGAAGATTATTGGCTTAACTTTGAAGACAAGCATGTAGTAAGAAGAAGAAAATATGAAAGAATGACTTTAAGATTTGCTCCGATGCTCAAGCTTTATGACATCCTAGACCAATTGGAAGAAGATGATGGTTAGGTGTTGAAACAATTTTATAATGATGACAGTGTATATGATGAACCCATTCCAGACCCAAGTGTTGATGATGAAGATATGACATCAATTGATGAATTCACTAGACCAGTCTTAAGGTATACTCAACACTGGATTGATGATTTTTGCAAAGGTTTGAGAGAAAGAGGAATTGAACCTATCTTCTCAAAATATAAAATGAAGGAAACAAAGAGATGAAATTGCTTTTGAAAGTGGAGAGCCTACCAAGAAGAAAAGAAAGACTAATAAGGCGACTCCAGGTATTAGAATTGAAGAAAGAACCCTCGAAACTACAAGACAAGAAGTTCCCATAAAACCATCTGATAAATTGAAAGATGCATAGGTAGGAAAAGATAAATCAAAAGTGAGACCTAAAGGTGCATCTTCCTCTATAGCTAAACCGAGAACAAGATTAATTATTGATGAAGGAACATGAGCAACAAAAAATGTTGGTTCACAAACCAGGTCTGCATCTCAAAGGGTTGCAACACTATTTACCTCTCCCCCTTTTGTTAATATGGCTAGTATGAAACAAGCACTGGGAGGGACTCCTATAGCTTTAGAGGAAATTTCTGAAGAAGATGAAGCCAAAATTAAAGAACAGGTGGAAAAATGGGGTGCCATGTGGGAGAAAGTGAAAGAAAAGAAGTTTAAAGACAAACCCATGGTACACCCAGTGATAGAATAAATTCAAGATACAGGTTTTAACCCCGTGAATGTTGAAGAAGAAGAGTTTATTCAAGGAACGCTTGCCTCAGAAGTAGGAAACCCTAGCGTACTTGAAATGGAAATAGGGGAGACTGTAAAGTAGGATCCTGTTGATGAAAGAATTGTGGAAGATACTTTTGATTCCTAGCCTTCACTTGGGAAAGTGCAAAATGTTAATGAATACTCGCAGGTCTTTGAAGAATCAGAGAAAAGCCATGCTGAAACTGAAATTGTAGAAGAAGAAGCTACACAATTTGCAAGAGATGGAATTGAAATTAAAGAGAATCCAGGTGTAGCAGTAAATAAAGAAGATAATGTTCAGAGAGATGAAATAGAAAATCTAGATAGACAAGAAAATATAAGTCTCCAAACAGAGGAGGCAGTGTCAAACCCTACTAATCCCGAATCTATGCTAGACATTATTAAAGAAATCTCCATTTCAAAAAATGTGGCAAGTCAAAGAGAAGAAGTTCCTGAAACAAGTGGTAAAAAGGGACAAAGAAATGTTATAGAGGTACAAAAATATGATGATACACCTAATTGGTTAATCAAGGAATTAGCTTCTCCATGGAAGTGGAAGTACTACCTTTGAATCTTAATAATTTTATACAAGAAGTGGGTACTCCTAAACCCAAACAAAGAGCAAAGAAAAAGCATGTCATACAGAGAAATGTAGAGGGTAATAGAACTATTCAGATAGCCACTCCAACAACTGATAAGGATAGACATGAAATAACACCTAAGGAGTATAAGATAAAAAGTATTAACCTTGGACACTCATTGTGGCAACAAGAATTAGAGGAAATCAAAGTAAATTTAAATGCTACTATTGCCAAAGTACAAAAATATAAACAAAAGAAAAGAGAATTGAAAGAATGGGTTGCTACCTTGGAACATTTAATTAAGTTATTAACTTTATCTGGTCGAGAACAAGCTGAATTTCCCCAACATCCGGTGCTGATGTCACAAGAACAAGTAGATGCAATTGTTGCAATTCATCATAAAATGAATATGTTTGAAGAATGGATTGAATATTGGGTAAAGCAGGGAGAATAATTTATTACAAATGCAATAAGAAAGTACAAGGAAGCATACCGTCGTTCAAAGAAATTGAAAATATTTGAAGATGAATGTAGATTTCGCTAGGAGCATGCCATCGAAGAAAGGCGAAACATTGAAATTCTCATACAGTCAGATATCCAAGAGTTAATACAGAATAATGTAATATCTGGACATGAAATTTCATTTCTAGGAATATGGAAGAAACAATTGAAATGGGAAGGTGACATGTTAATACAATGTATTGAAGGATTTGAAAAAGTTACCGTCGAGTGCAGAAGATTGATTAGTGAAAATCAAGAATTTAGTGAAATACTAGTTCGTCAAGGTTTTGATCCCCAAACACTAGGACAAGAAGGAAAAGAAGTTAAAGCCTTCAAGGAATGGATAGAAAGAATAAATAGAGATCCTATTCAATTGCTGACGTAGGAGGTTATTGACGAGATAATACAGTGCATAAATGTTATAGCCAAGTATGAAGTGGACAAAGCACATAAAAATGATATCATACTTCGAGTAACTGAAGAATATATTAGGCTCAAGCTCACTTGGAGAGGAATACGAAGGATTTAAAAAGAACGCATGCATCAAGTATTAAGTTCTTTCTGAGGGTATCAGTTGAAGAAAGAAGGAAGAATCCTGGAACCTGAGTCCTAAGTGAAAAGAGAAAGAACTGAACACCAAAAACCAAAAATATGATGAAGTTTATTTTGTTTCAATTTTGAATTTGCAGGTTGATCCCAGTCCCGATAGGTGTTCTTCATTCCAGTACTTTGGAAGGAAGCTAGTAGCCTCAATTAATGCAAATTTTTCATATTGAAATATGAAGAAAAGTGTTGTTGTGGACAAAGTCAAAGCCTTGACTTATTCTAGAATGTTCTTGATGACAGTTGGAAGATGCCAAGTGCCATATTTTAATTTGTTGTTTCTGATTCTTTGAATAAACTCTTAAGTTGAAATTTTGGGGCCTTGTTTCTATAAAAGGCCATCTCCTCCCTCATTTTTATTTTAAGTTCAGAATTTGTGGATGTCAAAGGAGCATAAACTTTTTTAAGTTTTGTTCTTTTTTCCTATTTTCTAAACCATTCCGGCATAAAACTTTGTATGCACATAGACATTAATTGATATCAGAGATTATTAGATAGCTACCTATCTCAGTATCTTTTGTAACTGGTTTTGTAAGTTCAACTGAACAAGACTGTATCTTGTGCCGTTTAAGGGTGCATACAAAACCTACTTGGTGTCCATAAACGAAACCCTCTCTTTAAAAGCTTGCACCATTTTATATGTAGCTGTGAAACAATCTGGTGAAGTATAAAGCGGTTTGCTCTGTTTTAATTAATTCTTTGGGGCATTGATGGAGAATAACCGGGATAAACTTTTATTTTTTAATATTTTTTATACTTTTTTTTACAATAGATGTTTAAATATTTGAAAATATTCCAAAATTTAAATGAATGGAAGGAATTTTGTTGAAAATGTTTTGTTTTCGATAAAGTTGTTGAATGCTTAATGCTAAATCTACTTAAATGATAGCAAAGAATTTGTCATATTGATGAAATATTATGCTGAATCTTTTGATTTCATGATGTTATTCTATGAATGAAGTGAAATTATATGTGAAATTTTTATAATTCTTAGCAAATCTAGAAATAATCATAGTCCCTTTGAGATTAACAACAATATCACATCATTACCCGAGAGCGACCCTAGTGCAACCATGACCTGGTTATCAGAGACTTGGGATTGAGCGAAAGCCAATCTTTGTCCTATAATTCAAAATTTCCACTTAGGCTTTCTTTGTTCCATATCTTTCAAGAAGGATAGGCTCTTTGTGGTCTTGTTTGTGGAGATTTTATTTGACCTATTTTCTACGAGTGAAATCATCATCAACACCAAGAAGTGATGATGAATATGAAATCACAAAGAATGCTAGTCAATTTGGAAGCCAAGTTGGGAGCCAAGGAAGTGCAGGGGTAGCATCAATTGCTTGTGATCCTTTAGTAATTGCCTAGGATGGATGTGCCTACATTTAATGGAAGTCTAAATCTAGAGGAATTGGTAGATTGGCTTAATGAGATGGAAGAGTATTTTAAATTTGAAGAGATTGAGGATCTTGATAGAGTAAAATTTTCCAAGACAAGGCTGAAAGGACATGCCTCAATATGGTGGAAATAGGTCCAATTAGAAAGGGGAAGAAGAGGAAAAGATAAAATTACCAAATGGGATAAAATGGTGGAGAGATTAAAAAGATAATTTATTCCTGTAGACTATGAATTGAACTTGCTCAAGAGGATGCAAGGTTTGAAGCAAGGAAGCAGGACTATTAAAGAATACACAAAAGAATTCCATAGAATTCTTATAAGGACTAGACATTTAGAGGAAACCAAGGAAAATATTGCAATATACATAAACAGGATGAGATCAAGCATTCAAGAAGAGATGGAACTGGTTAGAGTTGTGACAATGAAAGATGCTTATCAAATAGCATTGAAGATAGAAGAAATGATGAATAAAAGATTTGAAAGTAAGCAAAGAGGAAGAGGCTATGAAAAGGAGGTTGAAAGAAGTACATGTGGAGTAGAAAATAATTTGAAAAATCAGAAAAATATAGACCAAGGCAAAAAAAACAACATACGAATGGAGAATTTTATGGGTCAAGAGATCAAGATTAGAGAGGTAGAGGTTTTGGAAGAGAAAAATTTTGAGGAACTTGTTTTAAGTGTAGGGAAGAGGGTCATAGAGCATATGATTATCCTCATGAAGAGGAATGAACAAGAAGAAGGACTAGAAATCAGAATAGAACAACAAATGTGAATAGAGAAGGTCCGTAGGATCATCACATTCAGAAGAAGCAGAAGATGGTGAAAATTTAATGGCTAGGAGAAAACTGTTAAATGAAGATGATAAATCCATTCAAAGGAGAAGTTTTTTTAGGAAAAGATGCAAGTGTGAAGGAAAGGCATGTAATGTCATTATTGATAGTGGAAGCATAGACAATCTTGTGTCTGATGAAATGGTTAGAAAATTGCAGCTAGAAAGGAAGAAGCACTTGAATCCATATCGGATAGCATGGGTACAAGATGACAAGAAGCTTTTGATTAGAGAACAATGTGAGGTAAAATTTAAGATAGAAGACTATTATGATGATTTTTTATGTGATATTCTCCCAATGGATGCTTGTCATATTCTTCTAGGAAGACCTTGACAATTTGACAGGAAGATGATGCATGATGGTTATGACTTGAAACATACACATTGACGAAGGATGGAGTGAAAAAAAATTAGAAGCCATTGAAAGAAGAAATGGGTAAGGTTTGCGGAAATGAAAGGTCTTGTTTGGTTGATGAAATCATAGTTTTATATGGTTTGAAGCATGAATGTGTTGGATTTGTTAACATTAACCATGATGAAGATGAGAAAGGTGATTTGTTCACTCAAATTGAAGAAGAGATCTTAGGTGAAATGAAGGTAGCAGCAGAGGGTAAGGTAAAATATTATTTTATTATTTCCTTTAATGAGAAAGAGAGTGAAGAAGTAGATAAGTTTGTTGCAGCATAAATTTATATTGATAAAGTTGAATTGGAAGAGTTGAATGTGAAGGTTAATGAAGAGTTTTCTGAAGAGTACTTGTTTGAGAACAATGAAGGTGAAAATGTCTTGATTGGTGGGCATGATTCCTTGTAATGTAATGTTGAAATTGAGTCTTTGATGGTATTAATAATTCTGTTTTGAGTGAAGGAAACCAAGTTGTAACAACGTCATATATTTCAAAAAGCATTGAAAAAGTGGAATTTCATGAAGACCTTTAAGAAAGCACATTCATAAAGTGAATTTTCAACACAAGACTAATTTTGATTTGAAGAGAAGATACAAAGAGTTCCAAGTTGGTGATGAGGTAATTTTGAATTTGAGAAAGGAGAATTTTCCAGAGGGTAACTACAACAAGTAGAAAATGAAGAAGATTGGACCTTGTCGGATTGTGAGAAAACACGAATCGAGTAATGCTTATGAGGTAGAATTGCCCAATGAGCTTAATATTTCTCCAATTTTTAATATTTCAGACCTGAACATATTTCATGAAGGTTAAAATGATGAATTTCCAGCAATTAACTAGCCACAAGCACTCACACCTACTTTAGATGATGAAAAGTTTGAAGCAATTCTTGACAACAGGGTGAAAAGAAGCACAAGGAGAAGGAAATACATGGAGTATTTGGTGAAATGGTTTGAGAGACCTATGGAGGATTCTTCATGGTTATCTGAGGCTGATATTACTCATCTTGGATATCTTCTTGGAAAGTGATGAGATCACTTTTCTTCTACCGTGGGTGTCTGATGCAGGAGCATCCATGGCATAGTGGTCATCTTGTGTCAACAAAAGATGTTTGATTCTAATTGCAATTTTTGGTGTGAGTTTAATTTCATATTTTGTCTTGTGAAATTCATATTTTGATGTGCATTTGGATGTTATTCCATGTTGAAAATTTTTAATTTGAAATTTGGAGTAAATTTGAAGAATACAAGATAAGAGGAGATAGTGGAGAATATGCTTTGAAAGCAAAAAAATCCAGAAAAAACAATGGAGGTGTGGGTTTTTGGGATACCTCCAATTTTTCTTGTAACTCCAAATTTTAAGTTCCACAACTCTTAAAAAATAAGGATCTTGAAGGTGGACGCCAAGATTGGAAAAGCAGATTTTTGCTTTCATTCATGAAAGCAAGAATTCCATAAAAACATTGTCTTCCATATTTGATAGGTTTAGAGGTTTGAAAAGATTATTTTATTCATTTTAATTGATGAACTTTAATTTCATTGGATATTCCTTGAGTTGGGTGTTGATTTTCCTGAGAGTGGGTTGGAATGAAAGGAAATTAAAACTAAATGAATTCACATTTCATTTCATTTAGATGACAACTTGTGTAAAAGAAAATCAATTTCATTTTTGAAAGAAGTTTTCTAGATTACATGAGAAGACGCAGAGATGGCATAGCATACCTCTGGGAAGGGTTTTTAGGGTGTTGTTGCAGATTGGAGAATGTTTGTAGTGGCATAAACATCACCAGTAGTTGAAAATTGAAGAGTTGTGATTGTTGAGAGTGGTTTGTTATTGTAGGTGTTGGAGAGAAGTTTTGTTGCAAAGCTTTGATTTGCTGATTGCAAATCATTTTTTTATTGTGATTACCAAGAGTCTTATAAGGGCTTGTTATAGCCCATTGTCCTTTTGGACTGATTGTAATTACATTTACAAATATTAGTTGAATTTGAAGTTGTCAATTACAAGTTGCAAACTAGAGTTGCATATTTGTTACAAGAAGTTGTTTTCCTGTGTTTTCCAGTGGTTTGGGTGAGCTATTTAAAATTAGTTTCAATTGGATAATCTATTTTATTTGGCTTCATACATTATAATATAATATATATAATAATGTATATATCATTTTATAATATTATTATATATAAATAATTTTTTATATTATAAAAACCCTCTTATTAGTCGGTTTGTTTTGTCCTTTATACTAAGGGACATGGTAGACCCAACCAAATTAAAAAACACAACTTAAGATTGAATTGATATCTGTTTCAAAACGGATATCTATTTCAAAATGGATATCCATTTTGAAACAGGCAGACCCAACCAAATTAAAAAACACAACTTAAGATTGAATTGATATCCATTTTGAAACGGATATCCATTTCGAAATGAATATCTATTTCAAAACTAATATCTATTTCTTGTGTATTAAATTAAAAAAAAGAGAGGATGAGAGTCATTTTCACTTACCTTATTCTTTGCTACATGCTTTGGAGCAACAAAAAAACTCATATATCTATTTTTTAGTGGTTTTTTTTGCCAAAATCATCCACTAATCAAAGGTATGTATGATTTTTAATGTTTTTAAAAACTTTTTAAAAACTTTTTTCTAGTTTTGCATTATTTTTTAAGGATTTTAGTCAAAAATAGGTTTTTTAATATGTATAATAGTTTACATTAAAATAATTGTTAATTTTTAAAATTTTCAACATCAAACAGGTTTAACAATGGCTAAGAATCCCAACCCTCATCTAGATGAAAACCCTACCCAACCAAATCCTCCTCCACCACAAAATTCTCCATTACAAAATGTACACACTATCCATGAAGCTATTTTTAGAAATTTAAATCAATTGAGAAAAATATGTCGGATATGTGAGACACTCCCTCACCTCCCTAATATGAAAACCAGATTAGAAAAAAATATTTCCAATGTTGAAACTCTCACAAACTATCATACTAGGTTTGTAGAGTGGCAAGAGTCCAAGAGGAAACATTATGCCAATTGCTTATCATATGAGGAAGTGAGGGAACTTGAAATTACGAAAGTCTAATTAGTACAACTATTTATCAATCCCAAAATTGGACAACCCATAGATGTGCGTAAGCCTAAATATTCAATTAAATGGTGCACACGTCGAGGTATCCTAGATAATTTTTGGCAACATCAGTGGATGGTTTTTGATAAACCACCCAACAAAAATCTTGATGTACCACAATATTTTCTACAAAAACTATATGCTGAGTTTTTCCTAGGTATGCATGTCAACTATGATATGTGATATTTTTATGGTGTGGGTAGAGGAATTCCTCATGATAAATCAAGGGCACATCGAGTAACCCCACTTCATTGATTGCTTCCCCAACTCCAATACCTTACCTAGAGATTGTTGTAGATACAAAAATTTAGAGTATTTTGGCCATATATGCATTGAGTGACCATTTGATCACACAGAGCTCACATTTTGCTTAATCGCATGATGGTGCATCCCATCATGATGGTGATGCACTTGTTGCATCATTTTCTACTAGTACACCCTCCTCTTCACCACATATTTGTGTGCCCCATTACTACATTATGTGCCATAATATATGCTTGGCTCCTCTTCGATGGTCCATTGAGGCTCCAATGGAAACATCCTACTATGAGGTCCATGATATGTCAGATGTAGGAGATGAGAGAGCACAGGGCAGAGAATTTATAGAAGAGACATCAAGTGCAAGTGATGATGTGAAGGTGTCGATAAGACTTAAATTAATTTCATAGCAATTTTATCTTTTCTCTCATTTTATAAGAGATATTAGTACTAATATGTATTTTTGTTCTAGAATCTTTAACATTTGTTGACATAGGATCAAATTTCATAGGTCCAAGAGGCTACTCAATTGACCATTTCATTTGTCCTAGAGAGTCAGTATATGGTATCATTTAAATTATTATTTAGATGTTAATTTTTGAAATATATCATGTTTAAATACATGTAAATAGATTGATAGTCTAATGTATTCTTGTCTTTTTATGCAACAATCTAGTACTTTTATAGTCATGATGACTACTTCTAACACATTGGAAGAAGCATCACAATAGGTATATGTTTTTTTATATTCTCGACATTATGATTATATGTACATGTGCATTTAAATTGTGTTACATTCTTGTCAATTTTTATATAAGAAACTATCTTAGCTAGTTCATCCATCATGATCCCATCTACAACAAGTGTACAAGCATCACATGAGGTATGTTTTTATTTTATATTACAAATATATGTTTAGTAAATATGATTATTTGTCAACAATTTATATTAATTTGTATCAATTTTTTTACTTGCTATAGTCTTCTACCCAATTCAACAATGTGATGAATTTGGGACCATTTCGATATACAAGGACTCCTAATCATCCTATTGGACAATCATATGCAGAACATCTTGCAGAAGAAAGAGCAAGATTTGAAGTAAACAAGAATTGCATTTTTTATCTATCTTGTCAACCATTCACATAATTAATCTAATTTTTGGTTTGAATTGTTATTGTGCAGGAAACTTTAGAGCCAACAAATACTTCAAGGAGGATCAATTTTGATGATCCAACAAAAGATTAGAATTTTCTAGAGATTGATATATTTAGGGATTGCTAGATCTTGAGATGGCATATATGCCACATTTTGTAAAACTTGTTTTGAGTAGGCATCTATGCCAAATTTACATATGCACAAATACAACTATTCTATAATTTGATATATAAGAATTTATATTCAATATAATTTGTTCCTCGTGTGCATGTCTCTCTACTTTGAAACTTAAAATTGGAATGTATAATAATTTTAGAATGGTTTAAAGTTATGATCAATAACATGTTATAGATTAACAAAATTTCATTTTAATAGAAGTTATAAATTACAATTGGTAATCCATCTATGTTAGTGTTAAATTTGGTCGCCTTTGGCAACTTCACTAAATTTTATGACCATTTATCTAATGTTATCACCAAATTTTATCATAATGTTTCAAATGTTGAGCTCATAGTGGTTATGTGGAAGCTTTAGGTCAAATTTGGCATTCTAGTTGCATGTTGAACACTCAATTTGAGAATACACGTGATTTAAAGCTCTCTTGAATGAATTGACATTTGACATTATTTAGATTTTTAAACTCTTGTAATGAAGTGGGCAGCTGATTTTTTTCAAAAGAAGCTAAAATTAATGCAAGGATAAATGATGAATCTCGGTTCATAGACGTTGCAAATGAATACCAAAATGATCAAGAAACTAATGAAGAAGGAGGAGTTGTTGATTTTGAAGGAGAACTTGTTGCTTCTCTAGTTGAAGTTAAAAACCTTAGAAAAGAGAATCATAAACTTCAGGTAAAACTTGAAGAAAGTATTAAGCTCAATAAAGACTTAGTATATAATCGTAATGAATCTGAAAAGACTGTCGAATTTATTAAATTTCAACTTGTGGAAAGAAAAAGGGTTGAAGAAGAAATGAAAAATAAATTTAAAGATAAGGAAGAGATGTGTAAAAAGCTGGAGAGTGAGATTGCCTCATTTAAAGAGAGTCTAGAGGAAAATTCTATGTTAAAAGAAAACACTGTAAAAGATGAGTTGATTGTCAATCTAAAATTAGGGATTGAAGAAAACAAGAGGATAGCAGATATGACAAGGTCTGATTTGGAAGTCAAAATAGTTGAATTCCAAAAGATTGAAGGAGAAATAGTCTCTCTAAGGAAAGATCTTGAGAGTGTTAGGAAGTAGTTAGAAAAGAATCAGAGTTTTCATGGGATGTTAAGAAAGCAGAAACATCACAAGGATGTTACTGGTGTGGCTTTGTAGAAGGACAGAGTTCTAGAGTCAGAAAAACACCGAGAACGAAGATAGATTTAAATTATCCTGTTGTTTCCCCTAAGACTAAAGAAAAGAAGAAATAAAAAATAAAGACTATTGATAGTAGACAGTCCAAGGACATCAACAGAGGAAGAAGAAGTAGATCCAACTGATTCACAGGGTCTCCACCTACTTGTCAAGTTCAATCAATAACGTACAATTATTCATTTCCTGGTTATTGTTATTCATGTAAAGGTTATGGGCATAAAGTAAGTTGTTGTAGAAGAAGGTCTAAAAGGAGTCAATATGCATTGTCTAGGAATATGAATGTAGTATGTTATATATGTCATAACCATGGTCATGTTGCAAAGTATTGTAGAACTAGGAGGTTTGTGAAATAGGAGAGAAGAAATGATTTCTTACATAAGAAAAATTTAAAGTCACAAGCATCTAATGACAAGAAGAAATCATATAAGAAGGTTTGGAAAAGGAAAGATCCTAAGAAATTTTGGAGAAGAAAACTTGAACAAAAACAGAAAGAACCTATGCCTATGCTTTATGCACAAAAGGAATCTTCAAGTGCATAAAAAGTAGCATAAAGGTAGGGGGAGATGATCATTGCATTATAAATCAAACCCCATAGACAAAGAGATTGTATGTTGATAGGATATTACCCTTATTGATAAGTACATAATGGTATATTTAGGGCTTTAGTGCCAATAGGTGAAAGTTTTTTCATCCCTGTGTCAAGATCTTAGTTGTTGACTGTGCTATGTGTTCTATCAATTGCTCTCAATTAGTGGAGTACTTTGCATGGTGGTGATGATCTTGCATGAACATATTAATCTTCAATAGTATGACATGGCAGAAAGAACAAGTGTCAAAGTGATAAGCATACAACATGGAGTAGTTGTCCTTTATCCAATGGTAGATCTATGAATATAATGGTGATATTTCTTCTAAAATTTCCTTGTTGATCAATAGTATGGTGCTTAAACAATGATCTATATTAGTTGTATTTTTCTTTCACTGCTCTCAGTTTTTTATTAGTATGTGGACAAGGTTTCCATTGAGTGGATCTGTGCAACTCTTTCTTTTGTATTGGTTGATCTAGCATATTGAGGTTGTTTGTTGCTGAAATAGAAAGTAGCATTTGTTCATTCAAAGCAACATTGGAAATTGAATTTAAATTTAGTCAAGGAGATATTACCTAGTGACAGTGATCACAATGTTGTCTGTCAAGTGTGACAAAACTCCACACTAAAATGCATAATATTGAGGAGTAATCAGACTTTTCTATGGTTTGGGGTTTTGGAGGACAGTGGTTTGATCATCATTTTGATTTCCTATGTAATCAAAGGACAATAACATCTTATTTGAGTTTTGGTAGACTAATTTTTATTTTTCCCATACATTTGGACAGTTGCCTAGATAGTACATATTTACAATGCATATTTGCCTTGAAAATGGAGAAGTATCTTGCTGCTTTGATCATGTTGCCTTGATGATTAAAATTGTTTTCTACCTTATGGTCTTGATGGTTGAAATTGTTTCCTTGATAATCACATTGGTTTGCTTTGAAAATTTGTGGTAATTGGCTTCAGATTCGTGATATGGTCTCATGCTTCCCTCGTTTACTTGACAGTTGGTAACGCATTTTGGTAATAAGTTGGTAATGTTTTCTCATGATGCTTACACTTTATGGATATGGTTTATCATGCTTCCATAGTGGTTTGTCATGGTTACAATGTATACTTTTCTCATGCCTTGGTTATTTCATATTTTTGGGCTACATGGTCAGTTTGTACTTGGACAATGCATAGTACATGCATGCTTTAATAGTGGTTTATGTTTTTGCTAACAATTATTTTGTTTGGGGATAGTTAGTGTTGACAGTGAATGAAGCTTGAACATGGATATCACATGATTTAACTATGTAATGATGAAAGTGGTACAGTGGTGAAGCTATGTACAATTTTCTATTCATCTATGACAGTGGACAATCACATGTTTTTTTTTTTATAGCAAGTAATATGCTACTTGGATCTTTGATGGACAATATGGTATCACTTATCTTAATGGAGTATTTGCTTAAGTTTTTATATAAATTTGGATCACTTTTTCTTGTGTGATGTTATGAAGTGATGCTTGATGCTTGAAAGTTGCACAAAAATGGTGCTTGGTGCTTGACAGTTGAACATAGTAATGATTGAAAAGTTGAACCCACCTTGACTGCAAAAATATGTCTACAATATTTTGCTTGTACCAAATTTTGAAGGATAGTTTACTTGGTCAGTGAAACACAACCTTGGAATTTCTTGGACATGACCTGTTTGTTTTCTCTTATGGAACATAAAGGGATAATGAACTTTCTCATTTTCTTATGTGTTTACATGAATAGTGAATGTAAATAAAAACTTATTTGGTATGTGTTTGATGGAATACTAATTGGTTCAATCGTGGATAGTTTATAGTGACAATATTCTAAGGGGGAGTCGATGATCTTTTTGGTTGCTTAATCTCAGAGGGAGTTTCAAAAACCATTATTTATCCTTGGTGGTTTATTATGTTGCTCTTCATTTCTCTTTTCAGTCAGTTTTACTTCACAATTTATATGTGATGCTCTGGTATGGTTCTTCTCATGTTTTTTTATATCATGGATATTTTGCTATGCCAGTGATCTTCATGGTTGGAATATATGATCAATCTTCTATACTATGGTAGTCACTATGCTTCATTATGACCGTGTTATGTTTTATGGTTTCTTTATTATGACCTGACAGTGTTTGGTTATCATTGTGACAGTAGTTTAAGTTATTTGGATAGTTTTTTGTTGGTTTACTACCTCTTTGACCTTTGGAATTGTTGTCAAAAGGGGGAGAAGAGCATGTGATACATGGTTCATGATATTCAGATTTTGTTGCATAGGTTTAGTGCTTTGGTACTTCTATAGGTGTTATTCTTTCAGGTTCTTTGGCAGGTTTGACATCAATGCCAAAGGGGGAGTTTGTTGACCCCTTTGACATTGGTTTTGGCATTGATGCCAAGTTTTTACCTTGGCATACATAGAAGTGGCATATATTGAGTTTCTCTCGTTACTTTGGCACTTTAATGAAGGATATGAGAAAAATTGGTTTGGTTGACTTTGCATGAGCATTGATAATTCATTGAGGCAAAAATAATTTATGTGCATATAGTTCTTTGAGCACATTGATACATTTGTGCATCTTTGATTTGATACTTGGTGACTAACATCTACATTTGATTTTGATGTTGAGGTAACATTTATTCAGGGGCTTTGGGACAACACTGTTACATGAGACTTGTCTTAATCTTTGATATATTTGAAGACACAATGCATATTTGTGAAAAGGGAACTTTATCATGGTTTCATTGAATATTGCTAAGGCCGTTTAAAGGGTTTCATTACATTGGCCAAAGAAATTATTATAGTGAACTTGGTTAATTGGAATATTATAGCTTTGACCAACATATATGTGCATTGGTGATTATGATACCGACATAAAGGTCAAAGTGTTTGATTACTCTCATGTAAATAAAATGTGACCAACATAATGATTAGTGGTTATGAGAGTTTCATTGGAAAAGGTATATCGACATAGTTGTGCCCTAAATTCCATCATTTTTGCAAATACAAGGCATTATTTGTTCATAGCCAACTTAGGGCTTGGAAGAAGTTTGGAGAAGCTTGGTGGAAATGGTGGTTTTGCGGCTGATAGTTCAGAAAATGGTTTCAAGGTTTGAAAGGTAGTTAAAGTTTTCAATGTTGCTCATTTCAGAATTGAATCTTTACTCTTTTTGGTATTTGGTTAATCTAGAAATGGTATTGGTCATGGTCACATTGTTTTTAGAATTTGTTTTTATGTATATAGTCAGTTGTAGTGTTTGTGCTTTGGTTTCCTTTGTTATATTCATGACTTGTTATCTTATGCACAAAGGTTTATTATGTCGAATTAGGGTATCATTTATGTTCAATGTATTTTATTGTGTTGACCTTGGTCTATTTGCAACAAGGGTATTCCTATTCTTTATCTCACGGGTTTATTGTTCTTGGTTTGCAAGTTACCCACTGTTGGGGCATGAGGTCTAAACCAATTTGTAGATTGATTAAGATTCTATGATTATGTTGTGTCTTGTTCTTTCTGGTGTCAACTTGGGGACTCAGGTTATATGTGACATTTTAGTTTGTCTTGTGTTAAGTGTATACACACAATTTATTCAACGTGTCAACCATGTATAAACAACAACTTAGTTTGTTGAAAACAAAGACATCATGGTGACTCAAAAGGAAGTTATGGAAACAATTTTTATAGGTTGCATTTGATATAGTTCATTCAAATGGACAGTTGGAAACAAGTGTTATCTTTTGGATGTTATAAAAAACAATGATATTTTACCATGTAGGGTTCGATGCAGATATGAGATTTATACTCTATTAAGAGTTATTTTTATTTTTTTGTTGAAAGCTTTAATGAGAAATCTGTTATGAAAGATGGGAAGCACTTTAAGTGTTAGTTGTATTTACATATAGATTCTTGTGTCTCCAGTTATAAATGAGACAAACAAGAAGAGTTATTCAATGAAATAGAGGTGATACTCTGTATTGTTGTTTACAATATTATTTGATGAGAAATGTTATTTTTTTTCTAGTGAGGCAGTTACTACCATGAAAGCCAGTGAGGCTACCATGAATTCCAATGAGGTTGTAGTAACATGAAAAATCCATTGAGGTTGTGTTTTCCAGTGAGGTAGTTGTATAGCTAGTGAGGATTTTCCAATGAGGCATTTTATGTAGCTAGTGAGGCTTTTCCAATGAGGCATAAATTATAGCCAGTGAGGCTATGTTATTAGTGGGGATTTATTAAGCCAGGTAGGCATTTTCTTGAGTGGGTTTTTATCCTTATGAGGGTTTTCCACTCATGAAAATACTATGTTATGGTTCTTTTGTGTTATACCTCTTTTGATTTTTTCATGTGGTTTAAAATTTTGATATTGGCTGTCACATTCTAGTGCATTCTTGAAACTGATCTTTTCATGATTATAAAGAAGTTATGTGTTTTGAAAATCAATTGAATTTGAATTTTGTTATTGAAACATTGATTCACCCCCCCTCTTAGTGTTTCCCATACTCCAACAAGTGGTATCAGAGCCAAAACCTTGCAAAATAATTAACCAACTTAAGGGTTCGTAGTAGTGGAGTACAATGGGCAAGAGGTATAGAAATAAAGTTTCTAAAAAGGAGAAAGGTCTGCATCAAAAGAAAGAGGAGTCTATTACAAAGGTTGATGATGTTTCTAATATTCTTGGCTCTAAAGAATGTCATGTAGGAATAAATGATGAATCTTGATTCATAGAGGTTGCAAATGAATACCAAAATGATCGAGAAACCGATGAAGGAGGAGTTGTTGATTTTGAAGGAGAAATTGTTGCTGCCCTAGTTGAAGTTAAAAAGCTTAGATGAGAGAATTAGAAACTTCAGGTAAAACTTCAAGAATGTATTAAGGTTAATAAAGACTTAGTATAGAATCATAATGAATCTAAAAAGACTGTTGAATTTCTTAAAGTTCAAGTTGTTGAAAGAAAAAGGGATGAAGAAGAAATGGAAAAAAAAATTAAAGATAAGGAAGAGATGTTTAAAAAGCTAGAGAGTGAGATTGCCTCATTGAAAAAGAGTCTAGAGGAAAATTATCTGTTAAAAGAAAACATTGTAAAAGATGAGTTGATTGTCAATCTAAAATTAGGGATTAAAGAAAATAAGAGGATAGCAGATATGACAAGGACTGATTTGGAAGTCAAAACAGTTGAATTCCAAAAGCTTGAAGGAGAAATAGTCTCTCTAAGGAAAGATCTCGAGAGTGTTAGGAAGCAGTTAGAAAAGAATCAAAGTTTTGATGAGAGCACCAAAAAATTGAATGAGATGTTAAGAAAGCAGAAAAATCACAAGGATGTTACTGGTATGGGCTTTGTAGAAGGAAAGAGTTCTAGAGTCATAAAAACACCAAGAATGAAGATAGATTTAAATTATCATGCTACTGACCCTAATACTGAAGAAAATAAGAAATCATAATTTAAGACTGTTGATAGTAGACAGTCCAAGGACATCAACAAAGGAAGAAGTAGATCCAACTGGTTCACAGGGTCTCCACCTACTTGGCAAGTTCAATAAGTAAGGCACAATTATTCATTTCCTAGTTACTGTTATTCATGTAATGGTTATGGGCATAAAGTAAGTTATTGTAAAAGGTCTAAAAGAAGTCAATATGCATTTTCTAGGAATATGAATGTAGTATGTTATAAATTTCATGACCATGGTCATGTTACAAAGTATTGTAGAACTAGGAGGTTTGTGAAATAGGAGAAAAGGAATGATTTATTACATAAGAAGAATTCAAATTCACAAGAATCTAATGACAAGAAGAAATCAGATAAGAAGGTTTGGAAAAGGAAAGAGCCTGAGAAATTTTGGAGAAGGAAACTTGAACAAAAACAAAAAGAACCTATGTATGTGATTTATGCACAGAAGTCATTTTTAAGTGCATAAAAAGTAGCATAAAGGCATGGGGAGATGATAATTGCATTATCAATCAAACCCCATAGACAAAGAGATTGTACGTTGATAGGATCTTATCCTTATTGATAAGTACATAATGGTATCTTTAGGGCTTTAGTGCCAATATGTGAAAGTTTGTTCATCCCTATGTCAAGATCTTAGTTGTTGATTGTGCTCTACTTTCTATCAAGTTATCTCACTTAGTGGAGTACTTTGCATGGTGGTCATGCTCTTGCATGAACATATTAATCTTCAATAGTATGACATGGTAGAAGGAACAACAAGTGTCAAAGTGAAAAGCATACAACATGGAGTAGTTGTCCTTTATCCAATGGTAGATCTTTGAATATAATGGTGATACTTCTTCTACAGTTTCCTTATTGATCAATAGTATGGTGCTTAAATAGTGATCTTTATTAGTTGTATTTTTCTTTCACTACTCTCATTTTTTGATCAGTATGTGGACAAGGTTTCCATGGAGTGGCTCTATGCAACTCTTTCTTTTGTATTGGTTGATCTAGCATATTGAGGTTGTTTGTTGCTGCAATAGAAAGTAGCATTTTTTCATTCAAAGCAACATTGGAAATTGAATTTAAAGTTAGTCAAGGAGGTATTACCTAGTGGCAGTTATCATAGTGTTTTTTGTCAAGTGTGACAACACTCCACACTAAAATGCATAATATTGAGAATTAATCATATTTTTTCGTGGTTTGGTTTTTTCAAGTGACGGTGGTTTGGTCATAATTTTTATTTCCTATGTGATCAAAGTACAATAACATCTGATCTCAGTTTTGGTAGACTAATTTATTCTTTTTCCCATACACTTGGATAGTTGCCTAGACAATACATATTTACAATGCATATTTTCTTTGAAAATGAAGAAGTATCTTGCTGCTTTGATCATGTTGTCTTGATGATTAAAATTGTTGTCTAACTTTTTGTCTTGATGGTTGAATTTTTTTCCTTGATGATGGAATTGGTTTTCTTTGACAGTTTGTGGTAATTGGTTTTAGATTGGTGATATGGTCTCATGCTACCCTTGTTTACTTGATAGTTGGTAATGCATTTTGGTAATACAGTTGGTAATGTTTTCTCATTATGCTTACACTTTATGGATATGGTTTATCTTGCTTCCATAGTGGTTTGTCATGATTACAATGTATACTTTTCTCATGCCTTGGTTATTTCACATGTTTGGGCTATATGGATAGTTTGTACTTGGACAGTGCATAGTACATGCATGATTTGATAGTAGTTTATGTTTTTGCTGACAATGATTTTGTTTCGAGATAGTTAGTGTTTACAGTGAATGAAGCTTGAACATGGATATCACGTGCTTTAACTATGCAATGATGAGAGTGGTGCAGTGGTGAAGCTATATACAATTGCCTATTCATCTATGACAGTGGAAAATCACATGTTTGGTTTGATAGCATGTAATGTGCTACTTGGATCTTTGATAGATAGTGTGGTATCACTTATCTTAATGGAGTATTTGCTTAAGTTTTTATATAAATTTGGATCAATTTTTCTTGTGTGATGTTATGCAGTGATGCTTGATGCTTGAAAGCTGCACAAAAATGGTACTTGGTGCTTGACAGTTGAACATAGTAATGATTAAAAAGTTGAACCCAACTTGACAACAAAAATATGTCTACTATAGTCTACTTGTACCAACTTTTGTAGGATAGCTTACTTGGTCAATGAAACATAAACTTGGAATGTCTTGGACACGACCTGTTTGTTTTCTCTTATGGAACATAAAGGGACAGTGAACTTGCTCATTTGCTTATGTGTTTACATGAACGGTGAATGTAAATAAACACTTATTTGGTATTTATTTGATGGAATATTGAGTGGTTCAATTGTGGACAGTTTATGTACAGTGACAGTATTCTAAGGGGGAATCGATGATATTTTTGGTTGCTTAATCTCAGAGGGAGTTTCACAAATCATTATTTATCCCTAGTGGTTTATTATGTTGCTCTTCATTTCTCTTTTCAGTCAGTTTTACTTCACAATGTATATGTGATGCTCTGGTATGGTTCTTCTCATTTTTTTTGCATCATGGATAGTCTTCTATGCTAGTGATCTTCATGGTTGCAATATATGATTAGTCTTCTATACTATGGTAGTCATTGTGCTTCATTATGACTTTGTTATGTTTTATGGTTTATTTATTATGATCTAACAGTGTTTGGTTTTCACTGTGACAACAATTTGAGGTCTTTGGATAGTTTTTTGTTAGTTTACTACCCCTTTGACCTTTGGAATTGTTGTAAAAAGGGGGAGAAGATCATGTGATGCATGGTTCATGATATTCATGGTGCATAGGTTCAGTGCATTGGTATTTCTATAGGTGCTATTCTTTCATATTCTTTGGCAGTTTTGACATCATTGCCAAAGGGGGAGTTTTTTGACCCCTTTGACATTGGTTTTGGCATTGATTCCAAGTGTTTACCTTGGCATACACAGAAGTGGAATAAATTGAGTTTCTCTTGTTACTTTGGCACTTTAATGAAGGATATGAGACAACTTGGTTTGGTTGACTTTGTATGAGCATTGATAATTCATTGAGGCATAAATACTATATGTGCTTATAGTTCTTTAGACACATTGATAAATTTGTGCATCTTTGATTTGATACGTGGTGAATAAAATCTACATTTGTTTTTGATGTTGAGGTAACATTTATTCAAGGGATTTGGGACATAACTGTTACAAGAGACTTGTCTTAATCTTTGATATATTTGAAGACACAATGCATATTTGTGAAAAGGGAACTTTATCATGGTTTCATTGACTATTGATAAGGTAGTTTAAAAGGTTTCATTACATTGGACAAATAAATTATTATAGTGAACTTGGTTAATTGGCATATTATAGCTTTGAATGACATATAGTTTTTGTGCATTGGTGATTATTACACCGACATAAAGGTCAAAGTGTTTGATTACTCTCATGTAAATAAATTGTGACCGAAACATTGATTAGTGGTTGTGAGAGTTTCATTGGAAAAGGTATATCAACATAGGTGTTCCCTAAATTTCATCATGTTTGCAAATACAAGGCATCATTTTTTCACAGCCGACTTAGGGCTTGGAAGAAGTTTGGAGAAGCTTGGTGGAAATGGTGGTTTTGTGATTGACAATTCAAAAAATGGTTTCAAGGTTTGAAAGGCAGTTAAAGTTTTCAATGTTGCTCATTTTGGTAACTCGAATCCTTACTCTTTGTGGTATTTGGTTAATCTAGAAATGGTATTAGTTATGGTCACGTTGTTTTCATAATTTGTTGTTGTGTATATACTCAGTTGTAGTGTTTGTGCTTGGGTTTCCTCTATTATATTCATGATTTTCTATCTTATGCACAAAGGTTTACTATGTCGACTTAGGGTATCATTTATGTTCAATGTCTTTTATTGTGTTGACCTTGGTCTATTTGCAACAAGGGTATTCCTATTCTTTATCTCACGGGTTTATTGTTATTGGTTTGCAAGTTACCCATTGCTAGGGCACGAGGTCTAAACCATTTAGCAAATTGATTAAGAGTTTATGAATAGGCCATGTCTTGTTCTTTTTGGTGTCAACTTGGGGACTCAGGTTATATGTGACATTTGAGTTTGTCTTGTGTAAAGTGTATGCATAGTTTATTCAAAGTGTCAACCATGTATAAACAACAACTTAGTTTGTTGAAAACAAAGACATCATGGTGACTCAAAAGGAAGTTATGGAAACAATTTTTACAGGTTACATTTGATAGTTCATTCACATGGATAGTTGGCAGCAAGTGTTATCTTTTGGATATTATTAAAACAATGATATTTTACTGTGTAGGGTTCGATGCAGATATGAGATTTATACTCTGTTAAGTGTTATTTTTATTTTTGTGTTGAAATATTTAATGAGCAATCTGTTATGAAAGATGGAAAGCACTTTAAGTGCTAGTTGTATTTACATATAGATTCTTGTGTCTCCAATTATAAATGAGACAAACAAGAAGTGTTATTCAGTGAAATAGAGGTGATACTCTGTATTGTTGTTTACAATATTATTTGATGAGAAATGTTGTTTTTTCCAGTGAGGCGGTTGCTACCATGAAAGCTAGTGAGGCTACCATGAATGCCAGTGAGGCTGTAGTAACATGAAAAAGCCAGTAAGGTTGTGTTTTTCCAGTGGGGAAATTGTGTTTTCCAATGAGGTAGTTGTGTAGCTAGTGAGGCTTTGCCAGTGAGGCTTTTCGAGTGAGGCATAAATTGTAGCTAGTGAGGCACAAAAAGTAGTCACTAAGGCTCTGTAATTAGTGGGAATTTAATAAGCTAGTGAGGAATTTTTTTGAATGGTTTTTTATCCCTATGAGGGTTTTCCACTCATGAAAATATTGTGTTATGGTTATTTTGTGTTATGCTTCTTTTGAGTTTTTCATGTGGTTTAAAATTCTGATATTGGCTATCACATTCTAGTACATTATTGAAACTGATCTTTTCATAATTATAAAGAAGTTTTATGTTTTGAAAATCAATTGAATTTGAATTTGGTTATTGAAATGTTGATTCACCCGCCCTCTCAGTGTTTCTCGTACTCCAACATATGTTTGGGTCCTCTTTGACAGTCCATTGAGGCTCCAATGGAAACATTCGACTATGAGGTCCATGATATGTCAGATGTAGGAGATGAGAGCATAGAACAGAGAATTTCTAGAAGAGACATCGGGTGCAAGTGATGATGTGGAGGCGTCGATAAGACTTAAATTAATTTTATAGTAATTTTATCTTTTCTCTCATATTTTATAAGAGATATTAGTACTAATATATATTTTTGTTTTGGAATCTTTAACAGTTGCTGACAGAGGATCAAATTTCATAGGTCCAAGAGGCTACTCAATTGACCATTTCATTTGGCCTAGAGAGTTAATATATGGTATCATTTAAATTATTATTTAGATGTTAATTTTTGAAATCTATTATGTTTAAATATATGTACATAGATTGATAGTCTAATGTATTCTTGTATTTTTATGCAACAATATAGTACATTTATAGTCATGATGACTGCTTCTAACACATTGGAAGAAGCATCACAATAGGTATATATATTTTTATATTCTTGACATTATGAATATGTACATGTGCATTTAAATTGTGTTACATTCTTGTCATTTTTTATATAGGAAACTATCTTAGTTAGTTCATCCATCATGAGCCCATCTACAACAAGTGTACAAGAATCACATGAGGTATGTGTTTATTTTATATTAAAGATATATACGTTTATATAGGAGTAGATATATGTTTAGTAAATATGATTATTTGTCAACAATTTATATTAATTTGTATCAATATTTTTACCTGCTATAGTCCTCTACCTAATTCAACAATGTGACGAATCTGGGACCATTTCAATAGATGAGGACTCCTAATCATCCTACTGGACAATCATATGCAAAAATTCTTGCAGAAAAAAGAGTAAGACTTGAAGTAAACAAGAACTGCATTTTTGATATATCATAGATCAATATAGTGATTTTGATGTTAAATTGATAATTTCTAAATTATAGTATACAAGTTTCTATTTAGTAGTCTATCTTGTCAACCATTCACATAATTAATCTAATTTGTGGTTTTAATTGTTATTGTGCAGGAAAATTTAGAGCCAACAAATACTTCAAGGAGGATCAATTTTGATGATCCAACAAAAGATTAGGATTTTCTAGAGATTGATATATTTAGGGATTGATAGATCTTGAGCTGGCATATATCCCACATTTTGTAAAACTTGTTTTGAGTAGGCATATATGCCAAATTTATATAGTCACAAACACAATTATTCTATAATCTGATATATAAGAATTGATATTCGATCTAATTTATTCCTCGTGTGCATGTCTTTCTACTCTGAAACTTAAAATTGAAATGTATAATTATTTTAGAATGGTTTAAAGTTATGATCAATAACATGTTACAGATCAACAAAATTGCATTTTAATAGAACTTATGAATTACAATTGGTAATCCATTTATGTTAGTGTTAAATTTGGTTTCCTTTGGCAACTTCACCAAATTTTATGACCATTTATATAATGTTATCACCAAATTTTATAACCATTTTTCAAATATTGAGCTCATAGTGGTTATGTGGAAGCTTTAGGTCAAATTTGGCATTCTAGTTGCATGTTGAACACTCAATTTGAGAATACACATGATTTAAAGCTCTCTTGAATGAATTTACATTTGAAATTATTTAGATTTTTGAACTCTTGTAATGAAGTGGGTAGCTGATTTTTTTCAAAAGAAGCTAAAATTAATGCAAAATGGTATGAGAAGCATTGTATAATATTTTTTGAGATGGTAAATCTCATATCGACCATAGCAAAATAAAAAATAAAGGTGGTGTGATATTATTCAATTGGAAGAATGATAAAAATTATGGCATGTTTTTACCTTTTCATATCTCTTCCAACCATTCACTTATTGTCTTTTACCTTTTCATATCACTTTTTTAGGAGGCATTTTTGTAGTGTGTCAAATTAAGGTTCACATACATTACATTCAAGAGTTCATTCATAGACAAGTCCAAAATATTCCCCATTGCTTGACTATTAAGTAGTTGCCAACATGAACCAATGTAAGAATGTGTGAGTGATTTTGATGTGAAAATATATACATGTGTGACATTCGTCAACATACATAAGTAGGTGCATGTGCATAATCATCATTACAACTAAGAATTCCCATATAATTTTATTGATGTCCTCATGTACAAATACATCAATGCATTTTACTACCAACTATCCTAGATACACAACTAATATGTGCTCAAGTTGATACCCTCACTCTGTAACGTACATCTCAAATATTTTCTATTATCAAAGACACCTGCATTGCAATATTACAAGCCAATTGTTAAAAATAGAAAAATCAGTGAGTAAAAGTAATTGAACAATGAAGGCAACATTAAATCCAATGCGAGATGCATTTCCATCGAACCTCACGTCCTACTCAAAGATTATGTTGAGAACTATTTGCATATAAATATTAGGAAAGTATGGGTTATAAAAAACATGAATAAAAACTCAACTGATCATTCTTTGAAATCAACAATAGTTCAAATTAAACATGAATATTGGAAAATACAAAAATTGTTAATTTTTTAGTAATTTTGATGAAGGGGCAGCGTGAACATGTCGAGGTAGGTAAGTAAATACTAGGGAAGGTCTAAATTCATTTCCCAAGTCACCCAATCAATTTAGGGTACTCTTTCTGGGGTAGTCTCTTAAGAGCCCTAAAAGCCAAAAATTGTCAAACTTTGACAAAGTCGTTCCAGGAGCTCATGGCACATAGGAATACTTTATCTACACCTATAAGTGGATATTGAATCCCTTCAAACCAACCTCTCTCAATTAGGGTCAACTCAAACTTCGTTTGTGTGTTCCAATGTCAAACACATTCTTGTAAAAGTTGTAATGCCCCGTCGTGTGAACCCCAAAGGACAACTAAAACTAACAAATTACTGTACAATAATTTTTTTAAAGGACATTACATAATATGAACATGAATATACACTACAGGAAAAGCAATTATACAATTACATTATCAACTATGCCCTCTAGGGTACACGTGACGACATTACAAAACCTAAACTCATACCATAACGATAACAAACGAATTCCAAGATTACATCATAAACCATGATATAACATACGTTTACAGTGATAACACATCCATTCTAATACATCAACAAGAAAAATCCACAGAAGATAACTCAACATAGACAAGATTAATTTATTCCCAATAACCATAAACATACTATCATCATGTGAATTCAATGGAGCATATTTCCAAAGATACAACACATCAAATAACAGCTACCACGAATCATTAACCACATGAGGGTTACAAAGGTAAAATAATACATTACATCCATTCACTACAATACATCATTTTAGGAATACATTTGCACATTAGTGCATCCCAAAAAAAAGCATGAAAGATACATCAAATAATAGAGTAATTATAGAACTGAACATGATATAACTGAATTGTGGCAAGGCTCTGGATCATCTGCAACAACTCGAACTCCACGCTTCATGAATACTGACTAGGAACCCAATCAAACACGTGGACCTGAAGGTTCACCCCCCATGCTAGGAGATGACAAGAAAAACCCATGACCAAGTACAGTCACACGGAAGGGCAACAAGATTCAACAACATAAGAGTAACAAGAAACATAAATATCAACAACATTAACATGTCTATCTTCAAGACGACTGCTTCCAGAGGTACACAAAGGCAATAACAAGGGATACTATGAGAGAGTGTCATCGCACGACCCTATTATGGGTTATCCTGGCTGCCTCTCAATAGGTGTCGGCCCCCATCTATGGTTATCCTGGTTGCCTCTCACTAGGTGCCAACCCCATAGGGTGACACGTGCAGGACCACTAGCCTCTCATGAGGAAAAGGTAGCGATCTTTCTAACCATGGCCTTCTTAGCCCACCCTTAGTCTATGAAAACACTAACGACATGGGTGAGGTATCTTACTTATCTTTAGTTAAAGTATTCCTACCCAACCCACTAGTTTATTTTATTAGGTTTTCACTTGTTTAACCAAATCTCCCATGGGTTATCCAGGCTACCCCTTTGTGCGTCGGCCCCCATGAAGAGTCACCCTCCACAATAGTTCTGAAATAATACTTACAACAAAAAGGGGTGTACCAAACATAAAACACCAAAAATCACCAGTTCGAGTACAAATGTGAGGTATGGACCATCTCGCCAAATAGCCATAACAAAAAGGAAACACAACGGATCAAGGTAGCACCCACATGAGATGAATCCGAAAAAGCAACCAACGACTCATAAAAATCAACCATGGAAATCCACATAAAACAGGTTTCCCATTGCCTCTTGAAGTCTATAGAACAACTACCCATAAGCTCCCTACTGAGGGTACTCACACATATCCGGTTCTTGACCAACATCAAAACATGACCATACATAAAATATCCTCAACTAAAAAAATAATATAAAAAAGAAAGTATAATCAACATGAAACCACAATATCCATCCTAAGGGATTAATTTTAAAGAGTATTCTAGAAAATCACATAACTATCTACACATATTCAAGACAATACTTTACGAAATCCCTTTAAAAATAATCAATTACATTTAAGTTACATAACAAAAATATAACTTAGCCAAAATCCTTAATACCATTATTCTAACGTTAATAATTTCTTCAACCAAATATCCTTAAATCAAATAATTAAACTCTATCTTCCTAACTAGTAATACAATGATTTACAAAGACATAATTCATTTGTTTCATTAAATCAATTCTATTAACTAACTAGGATATATATATACCCTTCTTTTAAATTAAAAAAATTTAAATATTTATTTCTAACAATTATCCAAAAATAAATATAAATATATAAATATATACTTTTATATATATATATATATATATATTTAATCATATAATTTTTTCTTCATAAATAATCAATATAAAACATAAATATAAAAACATTAATCTATTTTAACTAAAGGGTCCATATAAACAAATTTCAATGTAATAATCTCACTATCGAAATACCATCCAAAATAACATAATGTAAAATTCACACCTCAACTATTGATTTATCAATCGTCATGGAGATGGGGTTTTAGAAGGCTTGGAGACTTTACTGAACTTTCAAATTTGTATCTCATCCACAAAATGCAGCGATAGAGGCTCCTGTAGGGGTGGGGCACGTGGTTGGGAAAATGGCCTACAGAAGCTTTCTTCATGGAGAAAAGTGACGGCAGGAGAGTGCCACAAAGATTTTAATGTAAGGGCTTTAGAAATCATTGAGCAAAATAACACCGTTTGGGAGTAAGGCCGAGTTATTTGCAGGGTCAAAATTTCTAATAAAACACAACATTATCAAATTATCTACAGGGTTTGATTTTCTAGCAAGCATAGCAAAATTCGAATTACTTAGGTACTCGATTTTCATCAGCCACAATGTATGAAATCTGATAAAAAAACACGGGGAATAAATACCATATAGAAGTATCAATTTTCATTAAAACACATTGTATAAAGTCTGGAAACTAAATGAAGAGAATGGACGCCATATGATTGCTTCCAAAACTGGATGGCAACGAAAAAACAGAGAAGGGAATTCGCAGGATCCACTGACACAAAATAGAGAATATTGGTTTAGCAAGAAAGGAGTAATCAAATTCTTACAAAAGAATAATGGATTGTACATCTGTGCTATTCGAATGCTGAAGGTATTTGAAGTACTTGAACAAGAATGCGCTTGAGAAGCATTTAACTATGGGACTCTAATTCAGCCGCTACCAACCAGAGTAAGAAGATGTCAAATTTCTAAATTGAAGAATGTTAGCAAACTTAATTCGCATAGAATTGCATGACAGCTGCAGGCAGTTATAAAAATCTCTTGTTTTCTAGCAGAGCCTTCTAGATTTAAAATTCAAGAGATAGGGCTAGACAAAATATGAGGAAAAACAAATTGGCAAGAAAGGGCTGAGAAGGTGCAAAAAGGGCATAACACAACAGATGAACTCAATTAAAGGAATGCTATGAAAAATATCCTTGCAAGGTCTGTGATGTTTGCTTGGTAGACATAAAATGCCATTGATAAAATAGCTTTAAATGCTTTCAGAACAATGCAGTTGGCATATTACACATGCATCCAAATATAGAAACATAGGCTACGGTGGTGATCTGTTCAATCCAAGAGAAATGAAGAAAAAAGAGTTCTCATTGGCATATCCTGTACAAGATGCATGAAACAAATATGGAAAATAAATGCAAAATAAAACCACTACTGCGTTGTTCTATAGCAGCACAACTTAAAGCATGACCATGGGATGAATTTCATAGTCTAAAGCAAGGGAAAAATTCATATTGAATGAACATAAGGTAAAGCATAGCCCACTGGATTAAACATGAATAACAATTAAACGAGAGTGATAAAACGCCAACCTGGAGATCTGCGTTTGACAACGAAATTGGCGAGCACCGCAATCCTCCAAATTTCATTTTCCAAAAAGAAAACATCGTTCCTTCACAAAATTTCCCCGATTGTAATATTCTTTTAACTTTCACCCCAACACAATATAGAGTAATATTTTTTTTTTGTTGAAATTTCCGTATGTCCTTCACACCCAAATTTTTCCATTAATTAAATAATTTCCTCTAAATTTTTTGATAACCAAACAAGATAGGTGGCAATTTTCTAAATCATTTTACAGTTTTTGAGAGTGCACTCGTCAATTTACCTTTTTCTTGTTTGACCACCTATTGGTAAATCTTTAGGCTTTTATTTATTCTAGAAACCTAACTTTCTCTGAAATTCTTTGATTAACAACTAAGGGTAACAATTCTTTTCACCATTTATTATTGTTTTACCATTAACATTAAATCACATTATTCAATTTTAATAAATCATAATTGTTAATTCCGCAATGAATTTTGAAATGTAATTCATTAAATTACTCTTTTTTGAAATGTAAGGTTATTCAAAATTTTCCTTTTAAAAAAAATATCCACTTTACTATATTTCAAGAAATACTTCATTATCTGAGATATTTAAATAAAAAATAAATATTATTTATAATGCAAATTTATGTTTTATTTACATTTTCATCTTTAATAAAAGAATAATATAAGCTATTAAATCATTATCCCCTTTGAATTAATTAATTAATTAATTAAATTCTCTTAATAATTGAATTTAATACTTTAATTAAATCAACATTACAAATATGGGCAACGAAACCCAAAACAACACATGAACGACATTGAACCACGACCATGCCAAATAATTGAAACACATTAATTAACCAATTAACTTGAATGAAAAAATAGAAAATTAAATGAACAATTAAAACAAACGACTCAAACAGAGCGATACCAAAACGAGAACGAGGTTGCAAAAAGACGACGTCGTCAGAAACAGTGACAAGGTGACAGACTAGGACGAGGGACTTTCTTGTCAACTCTGGTTTCCACATCATACCCATTGGGTTTATAGGGCACGCTCAAGCCTGACAATGCAAGAAGAGTTGGTGCCCGGTACCTACATCCTGCACCAAACCAACGTCAAACAACATATATATCCAATTGCAAGCATATAGTGAGAGGAAGTCGCAATGTAGCAGGTTGCTTGCAAACGAGCGATGCTACACTGTCCCCTCACCCGACTCCAAACAATAACACATTATCATAATATCATGAAGCAATCATTAATCAATTTACATAACCACATAATACCGCATCCAGATGATAAGAATAACCAGATAAAGACAAACACCATGCATCATCATACCATCAACATCATAAAATAGTATCATGAGCATCCAAGAAAAACACACAAGCCAAACTAGTGAAACAATCACCATCATAGTCTCGAGTCCACAACAAAACATGAGAAGAGTATCGGAAAATGACAACATGAGGGGTATTACAAAAGTTGTTAGTGGAAAGTAGTGCAAAAATGTAAAGAAGCAATTTTTTTGTTTTGTGCATAATGGAGAAAAACCAACTATACCAACATGTCAAGGTGGAGAGTCCAATGCTACAAAATTCCTCCTTTTATCACTGAATCCCCCCTATGATTCCAGAGTGCACTAATTTGGGGTAGTCTTGAAAGTTTCGTAAGAGAAAATAATGCAAAATTGTCCAGTTTTGGGTTATTTTGATGAATGGGAAATGTGGAAGCATCAAGGTAGGTAGGAAAATACTATGGAAGGTCTGACCTCATTTCCCAAGTCACTTGATCATCTTGGGATGCTCTTTCTAGGGTAGTCTCTTAAGAGCCTTAAGAGCAAAAAATGTAAAATTTGTAAAATTTATAGTAATTTTGATGAATGGGAAGTGTGGACACATCAAGGTAGGCAGGTAAATACTAGGGAAGGTCTAAATTCATTGCCCAAGTCACCCAATCATTCTAGGGTGCTCTTTCTGGGGTAGTTTCTTAAGAGCCCTAAAAGCCAAAAAATTTCAAACTTTTACAAAATTGTTCTAGGAGCTCATGGCATGTAGGAATGCTTTGTTTGCACCTACAGGTGGATATCAAGTTTCTTCAAACCAACCTCTCTCATTTTTGGTCAAATCAACACCATTTGTGTGTTCTAGTGTCAAATGCATTCTTGCAAAAGTTGTTAGTGGAAAGCAGTGGAAAAATGGAAAGAAGCTTTTTTTTTATTTTGTGCATAATGGAGTGAAACCAACTATATCAAAAAATCAAGGTGGGTAGTACAACGCTACAAAAGGTCTCCTTTTTTCACCGAATCCCCCCTGTGATTCTAGAGTGCACTAATCTTGGGTAGTCTTGAAAGTGTCGTAACAACAAATAATGAAAAATTGTCAAGTTTTGGGTTATTTTAATGAATGGGAAGTGTGGACATGTCAAGGTAGGTAGTTAAATACTATGGTAGGTCTAACCTCATTTCCCAAGTCACCCGATCATTTTGGGGTGCTCTTTTTGGGGTAGTCTCTCAAGAGCCTTAAGAGCAAAAAATGCAAAATTTATAAAATTTATAGTAATTTTGATGAATGGGTAGCATGGACACATTGAGGTAGGTAGGTAAATACTAGGGTAGTTCTGAATTTTTTTCCCAATTCTTGATTGTTCTGGGGTACTCTTTCTACGGTAGTCTCTTAAGAGCCTTAAGAGCAAAAAATGCAATTTTTTAAAAATTTATAATAATTTTGATGAATGGGAAGAGTGGACACATCAAGGTAGCTAGGTAAATACTAGGAAAGGTCTAAACTCATTACCCAAGTCACCCAATCATCCTAGGGTGCTCTTTCTGTGGTAATCTCTTAAGAGCCTTAAGAGAAAAAAATGCAAAATTTGTAAAATTTATAATAATTTTGACAAATGGGTACTGTGGACACAAGGAGGTAGGCAAGTACTTTCTAGTGAAGGTCTGAATTCATTTCCCAAGTCACCTGCTCATCTTGGGATGCTCTTTCTAGGGTGGTCTCTTAAGAGACTTAAGAGAAAAAAATACAAAATTTATAAAATTTATGGTAATTTTGATGAATGGGTAATGTGGATGCGTCAAGATAGGAAAGAAATTACTAGGGAAGGTCTAAATTCATTGACCAAATCACCAAATCGTTCTTGGGTGCTTTTTCTGAGGTAGTCTCTTAAGAGCCCTAAAAACCAAAAAAAATTAAACTTTGACAAAGTCACTCTAAGATCTTGTGGCATGTAGGAATTCCTTTTCTACACCTATAGGTGGATATTGAGTCCCTTCAAACCAAACTCTCTCGGTTTTGGTCAACTCAATTCCGTTTTTGTGTTCTAGTGTCAAATGCATTCTTGCAAAAGTTGTCAATGGAAAGTAGTGCAAAAATGGAAATAAGCATTTTTTTTGTTTTGTGCATAATGGAGTGAAACCAACTATACCAACACATCAAGGTGAGCAAAAAAATTCTACAAAAGGCCTCCTTTTGTCGCCAAATCCCCCCCGTAATTCTAGAGTGCACTAATTTGGGGTAGTCTTGAAATTGTTGTAAGTGTAAATAATGGAAAATTGTCGAGTTTTGGGTTATTTTGACGAATGGGAAGTGTGGACACATCGAGGTAGGTAGGTAAATACTACGATAGGTTTCACCTTGTTACCCAAGTCACCCAATCATTCTAGGTTACTCTTTTTAGGGTTGTCAATTGTGGTGTGTGAGTAGTTGTCAATTGTCAATGATTATCATGCAATCAACTAAAAATTAAACAATAATACCTTCAAAAATTGAGAAATTGAGAAATTGAGAGAATGTGAGAATACTCATTAGAAATAGGGTCCAAGAAGAACCTGCATATACATAGAGACCAATTGTTGAGCATAAGCAACGTGAACTACAAAGTATGAATTGAGAATTCTATCAAATCAAATATGTAACTCAAAAATATATTGATCTACATGATCTATCATTGATGTTTTGATTTGAATCACTTGAAAATTTACCTTTATTCTCCAAGAAACCTGCATTTTTACATATCAGTTAATTTTTGATATATGATATTATATATGATATGGGTGGTGATTACTAATGATTATGTATATTTATGTTATACGCTTATGTTTTCAATTTCTATATGTGACATGTTATGAATGCATAATAAAATAAAAATGGATGTATATGTAATGAAATGAAATAAACCTAATGCAAACTAATGTAGCTTAATGGAACATGAACTAAATATACTTAAAATAGCAAATCTATATTATTTTAAACAACTTAAATGATATTGAAATGGTAATGCAAACTAAAAAAGATGCTTACAATAACAAATCTATATTATGGATGCGAGAGGATGGGATTGGTGTATGGATATGAATGATGTGGATATTTTGATAACGTCCTGAGCTTGGTAATGATAATGAACTAAATATAATTAGAAATAATAAATCTATATTATTCTAAACAACCTAAATGATAATTAAATGGTAATGCAAACTAGAAAATATCCTTAGAATAACAAATCTATATTATTCTAAACAACCTAAATGATAATGATATGGTAATGAAAACTAGAAACTTAGATTTTTAGAATAATAAATCTATAAATTATTCTACACAACTTAAATGATAATGAAATGATAATAAAAAATAGATAATATGATTAATATCAAAGGATAGTGACCAAATCAAACAATTTAATTATTATGAACATCAATCAAAATAAGATGAACAATATCATACCTCTCCCATACAACAAATGATCCACTACTCAAGTGTTCCTAAAGGATCATCTCTTACCTTCAAAGTATCGAGTATTGCATCATGATCAACACTACTAACTGTCCATAGTTCCTTTGTTCTTGGTTTGGCATGATTCCTTGATAACTTAATGTAACATTTGTTGCTATAACAAGGTGCAAATACATGAGAATGGTTTTGTGTTTCTCACAATCTTCAAATGTAGGTATGCCATTATTTCTAATCATATATAGTCGCAACCAAGTTCTAGCAAAAACAACTAAACCTATAGGATACATGAACCCATCATCATCTGTCATTGGTTGTGTTATCTTCTTCTTTCCCTCTACACATCCTGCCAACCAATAGTCGGATCCCTCTTCATTCCCCTGCGGTGCTACAACTACATAGACATATCCTGGATGTACAATATTTGAAACATGGTCATAGTCACTTGTGAACTTTCCATTTCATCTTCTAAAGAGGATTGTGTTGTAGATAAAGGGGTTAGGTACTGTGGAATCCATGTATCTACCCACTCACTTGACTTGCATTGATCCCAATCACACTAAATACAATTTTGACAAAAACAAGCCAACTCTTGTGTCTATATGGTCCATGCACTTGCATTTTATCTTTTAAATTAATGCATCTTTAAAGATTCTCTGATTATTTGGCATTCCAATTTGTCTCCCATTGTGCCCTCATCAACCAACCAAAATAACCCACACACTTGTGAATCAAGTGTCCCTCCTCATGATAATGCATAAGTACACCAATCAACAATAGAACGTGCATCAATGAATGTTGCACCACCTATAATATTCATTTTTTCCTTAACCAATGCTCTCCTCACACATGCACCTACGCCATCATATCCGCCTTTTCCATGCCCAACTTAAAAAAAATTCCAAATATGTGGCACACTCCTCTGTAAATGCATCCTGCTCAACCAATAAAACATGTATGAGCATTCTTGAATTTCCATGTGTAGTTATCTGACCAAATGAGATGTCGACCCATTGCAATACATTTTTCTTGCAAGAACTCAAATAAAATTTCAAAACAATGTTGTACTTGAGCTCAATTGAATGATATCTATCATCGCTCATGTAAAAATGGTACCCCCCGATTATCTTCCTGCCCTTTTCTATACTATTAGGGGCATGCCTATATTTTATGTGGAGAAAAATAGCAACTTGAATAGAATTGTAATATTGTGATTGTACCTCATTCAGAGGTTGTAATGTGTAATTTTTAGTAAAATCAACCACAAATATAATAGTTCCAATCAGGAAAGAGTCCTTACACATCCTGAATTTCCGATCTAACCATTGTGACCTATGGCTATTCCTTGCATATTTGTAGAAAAGATTGTTCTTAAAATATAAAACAAAATCAGCAATACTTACCTCTCTTGTAACCAACTTGCTTCTAGAACCTTCACCTCTAATTCAAACTGTATTTGACTGTCTCAAACCTTTTTTTCTCAGCAATATTGTTATCAAAATCATTTTTGTTTCCCTCATTAAAACATGTTACAAACTTTGATAAACCACCACATTGTAAACATGTTTTATTTAAACAATCATTTCTATAAAAATACAACCATCACCTCTAACACATAAAAATGAATCTAACAAGTCATGGATGACTTGGATAGTTGTATTGCATCAAACTCCTACAAAATTTCATTAGTATGTATAGTATAACGAATATAGCATAATAATTCATGATACATCAAAAAAACAACGTGGTAATTACAACATGTATTACGAATATTAATAGGTACACAATAAAATGGCTTACAAGACTCAAAATCCCTTCGTGAGATTTGGAAATTTAGACATGCTTCACAAAATTGTTTGTACTTGATATTATTTGGCTACATTCCAAGAAATTTTTAGGATGTGGTGTGCGATCTCGACTACTAATTCTTAACTTTAAAAAATCATTTACATTTGGTGATACTCTAGATTGAGAGTGCCAAAATTGTTCAATTTTCTTCTTTACATTATTAGTTAGCTTCTTATCAACACGTGGAAACCTCCCACGTATCATTTTGAAGAGGACTAACGAGTCTTCCTCTTCTTGAGAGTGCTCTATTCAATGTTTTACGATTTAAGATTTAAATCAATACAAGTTTTTCTCATTAAAAAATCATTTATCAAATGATGGCTTACTAGTGAGGTTGTGATCACTCTACGAGAAAATCTTTTATCTTTTTCCTTACTATTTTTTCCAATAGAAGTTAGAGAATTAAAAATATTTTTTACAATAATACTTTTTTTTTTGACTTTTTGGTGACACGAATCTTCAATTTTTTTAATAATGATTTCATTTTGTAATAATTTAACAATTGCACAAAAATTTGACATTGTTCAGTTAATGTCTTATCGGAAATGTATTGATTGAACATATTCGTAGCCCACAACCGAACTATTTGTGATGACCTTTTTCCATCAAGATTATCTATTATGTTCTCAACTATTTCAAGTAGCCATTTAGGTGTTCTCATGTAATTAAGTGATACATAAGGTTCATTTTCAATATTTTGAATGTTATTAACATTTTCATTTTCAATATTTTCAATGCTATCAACATTTTCAATAACAATTCCAACATTTTTATTTTCAATTTCAACATTTTCAATATTATTAACATTTTCATTTTCAATGTTATTAGCATTTTCATTTTCAATACCAATTTCAACATCTTCTATATCAATTCCAACATTTTCATTTTCATTTTCAACATTTTCGATTTTAATACCAATTTCAAATTTTTCTATATCAATTTCAATATGATGTTCAATATTTTTAAATTCTATTTCATCTTTACTTGAATTAACATTTAGGGGTGGAGAAGAAGCCTTAGCTTGAGTATTTTTCATCCCTTGTCTTCTTTTCCTATGACTTTCTCTATCTTTACTCTATATGCTTCAATTTGATCTGCTATTAGTTTTCTCTTTCCTTTTCTCTTACAACAACTGTTGCTCCCCATTGCACAAACAAAAAAGAGCACACAAATTATTGTAAAGTTGAAAAATGTGTAAAATAATCTTCCAAAAGCTGAATTTTGTCTGTTATAGACAAAGAACATGAGATTTCAAGCAACAAAAAGAATGTGGGGACCGTTGGAATGCTCAAAACAGTCCCCTTTTTTTTCTTTATATAATTCACAAAATGGATATCCATTATGTTTTGCATAATTCAAAACCTATATAAACGAAATGGATATCTATTTATAATGAATATTTGTTTCCTTTAGTTTTTGAAAAAACATAAATTCATAAAACTATGTATTATTAATAGCATGATATATTATATTATGATATATTGTATATTATGATATATATACATATATTATATTAATATATATATATATTTAATAATGTATTATATATTAATATTATTCTTTGGAGCAAGGCAGATGCCCTGCTTTTATATGGAACCGAGTTTAGATGTATAGTACAAATTATTTTTGGTGATAGTTGATTGTGATTTGATCATTGAGCACATATTTAAGTACTTGAGAATCCTTCCGCTCATTGTGTTATGAAAGTCTACATCGTTCCATTAGCACCAAATTTTTTATTACAACTTATTCAATTGACTCCACTCATGCACACAAACTCATTAAATATTATATAATGTATCATATATAATATATACTATATATTGTATATATTATATATTATATAGTACATAAATTATATTATATAAATTAATATGTATGGATAGGGGAAGCTTCAAATCTTATACAATAAATAACAAATATATGTTTTCTTTAGATTTTTATAAATCGAATAATACATAAAACCAATATTATGTATTCTTAAATATAATAAATGTATTATATATTAATATATCATAATATATTTAATATATATACTATATATTATATATTATATACTACATATTGTGTATAATATATAATATATTAGTATATAAATTATATTATATATTAATATGTATGCATAGGGGAAGCTTACAATCTTATGCAATAAATAACGGATATCTGTTTACTTTAGCTTTTTATAAACCAAATAATACATAAAAACAATATTATGTATTATTAATATATAATAAATGCATTATATATTAATATATCATAATATACTATATATTATATAAATTATTATATATAGTATATTTAATATATATACTATATATTATATATTATATAATATATAATACATAGTATATATTATATAATATATATTTTATGCTATATATTATATATCTTATTCTCTCTCTCTCTCTCAACTCTCTCTCTCCCTCTATCCCTCCCAAACCCCTCTCTCTCTCAAGTCTATCTCACTCTCCATCTCCCTCTCAAGTCTCTCTCTCTCTCCTCTCCCACTCCTGTCTCTCTATGGTCTCTCCCACTCCCTCTCTCTTTCAAGTCTCTCCCTCCCACCCTAACTAGATAACTCTCTCTCTCTCTCTCTGGTCTCTCCCTCCCTCTATCCCTCCCACTAGGTACCTAGGTAACTCTATCTCTCACTCCCCCTCTCTCTATCTCACTATATATATATAGTATATAAAATATAATATACTATATAAAATATATGTAGTATATAGTATATAATATATATAATATAATATAATAATATAGTATATATTAATATATTATGTATTATAAATAATATACATAACGGATATCCATTGCAAATAGATATCTATTTTTTCTAACAAAATTAGTAGGCTCAGGATTGCCACACCTGGAAAGTCAACTGAAAAAATGTGTTTACAAAATTTTCTTAGTTTTTCAAAGTTCTCCCTTGTGGTTGACGAATTTTTTTTATCTGAATTTGATGAAACAAAAAAGGTTTATTAAATAAATTGTTAACTTTCCACCAATATAAGATGTCTTATTTTTAATTTAATAGATAATTATTATTGATTTTCTACATACATTACAACTAAAGTCTTGATTGATAGTCTGATTGAAAAACTTCTATAATTTTCAAACTATTTCACATTTTTTGAATCTAAAAGATGTGTCACCTTCTTTTCTTCTCATACTATAGGATGAAAAAAATTGAAGTTCATAAATTTTTGACTAAGTTATGGTGGTTAGACAAACATGTTTTAATAATTTTGAAATGTTCTAACAAAAAAATCATAGCTAATTATTTACTTGTAAAAAATTTACAAAAAAAATGCGACACATTCGGGCATGTGTCCTCTACTTATATTGAAAGTTTCAGAAAAAAATATTATTTTTTCTTGTACTTAGGTTGGTCATACATACACCTTCTTTTTATCTTTTTCTAGAAAATTTAGTACTTACTACATTGAAATTTCAAATTTTCGCAAAACAGATTTACTTTAAAAAAAAAAAGACTAGTAGCTTAGAAACTACATTCAATTTGCTACAAATTATGTTCTTACATATTTTTTAAATTATGTTAATAACCTATTCAAATTTTTATGTCAAGTTGCCTAACTCTATTTTTTTGAATTTTCATTGCCACTTAGGGGCCTAGTTTGGACCCCCATGATCCTACATTGACCCTTACACGAGCTCAAGCACAAGAGTTCCACACAAAGAAAAGAGTAGATACTCTAATGGGGGGACAACATGAGGAGATTACTAAGCTACATGAGGAAACCACATAAATCAAAAAGATGCTCCTATATTCCATCATAGAAGAGGAAAAAGCAAAGAAACAAACAACACCTTCACCAAAAAATAGTCCATCAAGCGAAAGAAGGGATGAAAAAAAAGAACAAAATATTGGAGAAACATCTACATCAGTTTCTCCAATCCAATCAATCAAGGACTTCTTGGTGCAACAAAAATAATTACAGCCAATGCCTAAACCATAACTAATCCAACTACCAATGATGGGCTCCCGGGTGAATTTAGCAAACATCTCCTCACTCCAAAAACTTCAACTAGGAGATACTTTCATGCTAGTGTCAGAGAATAAATACTTCAACAATATGTGGATAATGTAGAACAACTAGAATATGTGATATAAAAATTATAAAATTCAATTCCACACCTACAAAGGGACACTTCCCTTCCCCTACCATAGCAACTTAAACAATTGGTAGAGGGTCTACAATTAGATCTACAAACACAAAAGGGAAAAATATGACAAGAATCCCAATAATGTTTTTTGAAGAAAAACATAGAGGCCACAAAAAGATGGACAACAACACATTCACAACTAGAGAAGTAGATCAAGAACATAGAAGCAAGTATAGAAAAAGATAATATATTATACCAATTTTATCTCCAATGGCCTAACCTCACCAAGAATTTTAAATATTAGATCATACAACTTGAGGCCCAACCACAACAACTATAGGAACAAAGAGAATATAAAGATGCAAGTGAAGCAACTAAGAGTAACTATCAACATCAAGCTATCTCACTTGTGTGAAGTGCTAGGATGTTGGGAAAATGTGTCTTAGCCTTGCAATTACATAAGGTTTACTGTTGATAGGTAAGTGTGGGGAAGTTGTAGGGGGGTACCCCCATATGACAGGGTTAGGGGGGTCATCCCCTCAATGGGGGGTCCGGGGGCCGCACGCCCCAACGGGGGCTTGGGGGAAGCACCTCTGAAAGCTAAAGTTTATGTATATTTTATTATTATAAATCTAGACCATTCATCATTAGGTCTCAAATATGACAGTAGATATTTTGTTGGCTTGACTTTCCCTAGAAGGCAACCCTATTTTATGAGGGTTTTGTATTACAACTATGTATTGTGATGTATTATGAGAGTCTAATAGTTTTTGTGTTGCCTCTGGATCTCTGGTCGGTGATACTCTTGTGAGAAGCTTTCTCTACAAGTATTTTGTAATCTTCATGATTTTTGAATAATATATTGGGTGAATGTTGGAGTGTGCAGTTTTTCTTCTGAAAGGGTTTTCCCCATGCAAATCATTGTGTTGTGGTATGTATGATATTTATGTTTATTTTTGTTTAAGTTTTGGTAACTATTAAAAAGATCTGTGAAGTTTTACATTATCCTCCTCTCAAGATTAGAGAAGGAAGTTGTTCTACTACCTTAGCTTCCTTACAAGTGGTACCAGAGTCTGATCACCTTTGGTTTCAGTTGTGGGTTGTTGGGTTTTTTGAACTAATCCATATTTGAGTGGGAGCTTGTGCAAAAGATACTTGTGATATTGTTGTAGGAATTTTTAGATGACAATTTCATTAGGGAGAATAGAGGTGGATAAATTTTCTAGAAATAATTTTGAAATGTGGAAGCTGAAGATGGAGAATCTATTGGTAGATCGATATTTGTGGGATGTTGATGACAATGTTTCAAGGCCTGCATATCCTACTTTGGCTTCTCAATATGATGTTATGGACCATAAATCCAAGGGTCTAATCAGATTGTGCTTGGTAGAATCTGTTTTAATCAATGTCCATGGAGAGACCTCTGCACAAAAACTATGGAAGAAGCTTGGTGAGATGTATCAAGCCAAATATTTAGTGAACAAGATTTTCTTGAGGAAGAAATTATATTCCTTGAGAATGAGGGTGGATGAATTACAGAACCCTTGGAAGAATTCAATATGTTGGTGGCTTAAATGGAATTACTTGGTGTCAAAATGGATGAGGAGGAAAATTTTTAGATCTCATTTTATTCTTTGTCTAATTTGTGGGATTCTCTTGTTATGGCTATTGGGAGTACTTCTGTTATCTTGAAGACTGAAGATATGGTGGGTTTTTTTCTTTCTGAAGATATGAGGAGGAAGGTTTCCATCAATGCCAAGGAGACCCTAAATGTTCATGGAAGACCTAAGAAAAAAGGAAAGAAGAATGAGAAGCGTGAAAAATCCAAGTCCATGGGGAGATCCAAATCTCCTGAAAATTCCAAAGTTATTTGTTGGAATTACAATAAGCTTGGACATATTCATAAGGATTTCAAAGAAGAAAAGAAGAAGAAAGAAAAGAGATTTGATTCTAATTTTGAGTCTGAGAAGGAAGATGGTAATGCATTTGTTGTAGCTTTGGAAACTCATGCAAGTAATGATGCATAGTTAATTGACTTAGGTGCATCTTTCCATATGACTTCTAATAGAGATTGGATTTTTGAATATGAAGAATTTGATGGAGGTAAGGTGTACTTGGGTGATTATTCTTATTTAAATATCGTTGGTCGTGGTAAAGCTAGAATTAAGTTTCCTAATGGTAGAATAAAAAGGATAAATGGTGTGTTACATATCCTTGGATTAGCACGACATTTGTTATCTATGAGAAAACTAATAGATCTGTAAGTGTGCATGCAGTATTTTCTAATGCAGGATGTAAAATGGTTAGAGGTGCTATTGTGATTGCTAGAGGTGTTAGTATGACACATTGTATAAGCTTGATGCATACACTGTTGAGTGCAATAGTACTTTTGTGAAAAGCGAGTCTACAAAAGAGGTGAGGGTTTCATCTTCAATAGATGGTCATGGCTTCTAGGTACCCAAGGGTGCTCATTCTTCTTAATCAAAGTTACTTGTAGAGAAAAATATGTTATGGCACTAGAGACTTGGCCACATTGGAGAAAGGGTTCTAAGGACCTTGAAAAATAAAAACCTTGTTGAATGGTTTTCTAGTTTTAATCTTGAATTTGATTTTTGTGAACATTGTATTTATGGAAAATAAAGCCATGTTCAATTTTACTCAAGTTCTCATAAATATTGTGGTATATTGGATCTTATTCATTTTGGCGTGTTTGGTCCTATAGATGTTCCTTCAATTGGAAAATCCACATATTATGTTTCATTTATTGATGATTATAGTAGGACATGGGTGTACTTTCTAAAGAGTAAGTCTGAAGTTTTTAGTTGATTTAAAGAATTTAAAGTAATGGTTGAGTTGCATATTGGAAATAAAATAAAATGTTTGAGGACTAATAATGGCAGTGAATTTTTCTCTAATGATTTTGATAGATTCTATAAAGATTGTGTTATTAATAGACAAAACACAGCTCTATATTCTCTACAACATAATGGAGTTACAAAAAGAATGAACATGAAATTGATGGGGAAGGATAGGAGTATGTTGAGTTGTGATAGTCTAAAACAAAGGTTTTGGGCTCAAATTGTTTCCACTTCTTGTTATTTTATTAATAGGTCTCCTACATCATCTCTTTTTAATAATACACCTATAGAGGCACAATCGAGTCACAAGCCTTCATTAAGACATCTTAGAGTTTTCGGTTGTGAGGCATATGCACATGTGCTAAAGGAGAAGTGAAAAAAGTTGGAGAATAAGGTTGAAAAATGTATCTTCATTGGATACAATTATGGTGTGAAAGGATACAAGCTTTGGGATCCTATTAAACAAAAATTAATATATAATAGAAGTGTTATTTTTAGAGAAACTAAGCCTTCTTCCATTACATTGTATCTAGAACAAAGTAAATAGGAAGATGTGATTCAATTTCCTTCTACACTTGAGAAATTTGAATCAAGTCCCATGGATAGACAAGAAGTTGAGGAGAGGTTATCTAGCTCAAAATCTTCAGAAGAGGAGGAAGAACCTCCAGCTCATCTTGTTCGTAGGTCTACAGGGTATAGACAACCACCTGAAAGGTATTCACCTAATGATTGGAGATGTATTTTACTTTTAATACTAACATGGATGAACCTAGATGGGTAAAATCCTAGAAGATTGCTATGGATGAAGAAATGACAACTTTGAAAAAGAATGATACATGGGATCTTGTACCTTTTCCTGAAGGAAGAAAACCTATTGGTTGCAAAAGGGTGTCCAATAAAAACTTTGGTTCAGATGGAGGTATTGAGAACTACAAAGCAAGGTTGGTTGCAAAAGGTTACTCTCAAGTTGAGGGCGTTGATTATGGTAAGATATTTTCTCAAGTTGCAAAAATGGCATCTATTAGATTTTTTCTTTCTATTGTTGCTTCTTATGATTTAGAGGTTGAGAAAATGGATGTGAAAACTGCTTTCCTTCATGATGACTTGGAGGAGGATATTTATATGACACAACCAAAGAACAACGTGGTGAAAGGTAAAAGTAAATTCATTTATAAATTGAAGAAATATTTGTATGGCCTAAAATAGAGTCCTAGGCTATGCTACCGGAAATTTGATACAGATGTGTTGAGTTTGGGATTTGAGCGTTCTAAATTAGATCATTATGTTTATTATAAAATTTATGGTGATCATTTCTTGTTTATTGCATTATATGTTGATGATATGTTATTTATTGGTAAAGGGAAAGGTATGATTTCAGAAGTGAAATCTCAACTTGCAACTAAATTTGAAATGAAAGATCTTGGTGTAGCTAGACACATTCTTGGGATGAAAATTGGAAGAGATAGAGTGAATAGAAAGCTATGGCTTGGCCAAATTAATTATGTCAATTCAATTTTATGGACATTTGACATACAGGATTGTAGACCATTGTGTGTTCCTTTTTTAGCTGGAAAAAGGTTATCTATTTCATATTATCTAACATCCCCATCAGAGATGGAAGACATGATCAAAGTGCCTTACTACTGTGTAGTTGGAAGTTTGATGTATGTTATCATTTGTACTAGACCAGACATTACCCAAGCAATGAGAGTTCTTTCTAAATATATATCTAATCCTGGTAGAGATCATTAGGATGAAGTTAAAAGAGTCTTCAGATATTTGTGTGATACCTCAGAGTATTCCTTGTGTTATCATAGTAATTTGATCGAAGACGATATTTCCCTTGATATTCATGGTTATGTGGATTTAGACTAGGCAGGTTATGTTGATAGCATATAACCCACTAGTGCTTATGTATTTACTTTGTTTGGTGGTGCAATTAGTTGGATGAGTAAGTGACAAGTTGTGGTTGCTTTGTCCACTATTAAAGCTGAGTATATGGAAGCTACTCATGCTTGTAAATAATACATTTGTGTTAATATATTGTGTTCAAATATTGGAATAAAACAAGGTGCAGTGACAATTTATTACGATAATCAAAGTGTTGTTTAGCTAAGAACCCAAAATTTCATGCTAGGACTAAGCACATTGATGTACAATATCATTTTGTTTGATATATGGTCGAAGATGGTAGGGTGAAGCTGGTTAAGGTAGAGACTTTGATGAATATTGTTAATTATTTACTAAGCTTGTGAGCATAGAGAAGTTCAGATGGTGTTCAGATTCTATGGGTCTTTCGGTCCCTAGCAATTAAGAGATGATGTTTATAATCCCTCTTGTTGCTCTTGCAAGGTGTTCAAAAAGTGGAGATTTTTTGGGGAAATGTGTCTCAACCTTGAAATTACATAAGGTTTACTATTGATAGGTAAGCATGGGGGGTTGTAGGGGGTACTCCCCTGCGAGGGATTTGAGGGGATCATCCCCTTAGTGAGGGGTCTAGGGGCCACACACCTCAATGGGGGCTCAAGGGAAGTGCCCCCAAAAGCCATATTTTATTATTATAAATCTGGACCATTCATCATTAGGTCTCAGATATGATGGTAGATAGTTTTTTGGCTTGAATTTCCCTATAAGGAAACCCTATTTTATGAGGGCGTTGTAATATAGCTATGTATTGTGATGTATTTTGAGATTCTGATAGTGGTCATGTTTCCTCTGGATCTCTTGTTGGTGATACTCCTGTGAGAAGCTTGCTCTGCAAGTATATTGTAATCTTCATGATTTCTGAATAATATATTGGGCATCTTTTGGAGTGTGGGGTTTTTCTCCTAAAAGGGTTTTCACCATGTAAATCACTGTGTTGTGGTATGCATGATATTTATGTTTATTTCTATTTAAGTTTCTATAACTATTGAAAATATCTGTAAAGTTTTGCATTATCCTCCTCTCAAGATTAGGGTAGGAAGTTGTTCCACTACCTTAGCTTCCTTACATAGGAGAGGGAAAAATTATAGTACAAAAAATTTAAATACCTAAGAGTCTTGTAAAAGATACACATATAAAAACACAAGGATGTACATCACAATACTCCAACAAGCAAAACAACAATGAAATACTACACTAGTATAGTTGAATCTATCATATACAAGCATATTCTCCTAGGCAACTAAATAACGTGTCTTAAGGAAAAGACATAATTTTGAAGAGGGGGATGATGTTAGCATGGTATAGGGCAGAGAGTTACACCTACCACAATCTATCGCAAAGGACTTGCAAAGCCTTAGATCGACAAGGAAGAAAGGGTAAGGGGTACCCTATAAGGGTCGCATCTCTATAAGAGACCAAGCGTTAATATATGTATGTAATAGATAGTACAGTAAAGAGAGATATATAGATAAGTGATAAGAAAGCATCATAATACAAAGAAAAGACTAAGACTTACGAATGTAACTCTTATATGATTATATATATATGGAGATATAAGGATTGATCAATGCATATAGGTTATGAATGAATGTGAATATTATTTAAGTTAGGTATGGAATGCATTTGGATATAGTTTTATCTTCCGTAATTACTCTTTTCTCTCATTATATCCTTTAGGGTATAAACAAACTACATAAGGGATACTAGGGTACAAATCTCTAGACTGTAATTCCCCAAAACCCCCTTGCTAACAATCTCTCTTTTTCCTATTATGCATTGTTGTTGACATAAGTAGTTTTTCATGAGCTTATTTTATATTTCTACAAGACATCATTGATACAATTTTGTGCTTATAGGTTTCAAGATTTAGTCACCACTATGAGGAGCACATTCATCATCTTTATCCATATTATTTTAAAATGTGTTTTTCTTTACTTTCATGTTGACTAGACTTATTTATATGGCATTCATAATCATAGTAATTCACATGTAAGTCAAAGTGGGGACAAGATGTAAGGGTGAGAACTATATCCCTAGTAGTTTTCATCATTCATTTTGGTCTCACTTTGACCCTTTGTCTCAAATAGAATATACTAGCGCTAAGTGACATATTTGTGTTCAAGATTCAAGGCATACAACCTACACCCTATATATTTCTCAATATTAATTCCCTAATGGTTTGAACCCAACCTTCATATATGTTGTTACCTATCCTACTTGATAACTATAATTTTGATTCTAAGCCTCATTTAGAATTGTATGTGTGGTTTTGAAATGCAAGCTTCCAAATTTAATTTTAATAATGGACCTAATTTGACTCACTCCCAACTAGCCTTTTCCCAATCAATCAAGTATTAAATACTAAAATTATGCCTCTAGGTTGTAAAAGGAAAATAACTAATTCATTTTAGACATCAGTCAACTAAATACACTTATCAATTTAATAACACATTTGAGTATCTATGAGCAATGCACCAACATCTAAGGTCATAAGGACAAACATAGGCATTTACACTTTTATCTTGGCATGTCTTTGAATTTAATCAAAATCATTAAATTGAACCAAAATCTTAACTAAGGAAAAAGGTGGGAAGCTATTCACCTTCCTCTCCTAGCACAACAAGCTCTAATGGTGCTTCTAAGCACCACTATTTTCAAGTAGCAAAGATAAACAAATTATTAAAGATCAAAGTTATATATTACATTTAGAAATGTAGAAAAGGTCTCAAATTGTAGGTGTACAAATTAGAATTATAAATGTGGGATTAAATTTGAACATAACATAAGTTATTTATCAATCTACTAGAATTTCACAACCCCAAGTTCAATAATGGATAGTATAATTAAATCACAACATGTGAGTTCGTAATATTTTGTAATTGTATATAAAGCTACTACCCTATTCCTCTTTTCCAGTTTTTATGATATATGAAATGCCTCATTTATGTTATTAATTAGCTAACTTATCAACAATTAATCTGCAAGCATATTGTGTTTAGCTAAATCCAATAAGCATATGAGAAATTATGATAGATTGTTTTGAATGGTCAAACTTAGTCGTGATATTAATTACTAAAATAATATATTAAATTTTAAGCGAAGATTATAATTTTAATTTGAGATGTATAAGCAATACCAATATTTGTACATAGAGTTGGCATTCATGGCATAATGTGATGGTTAAATCATAATGATGTCCTTGTCACCAAGTTTCAAACCCCTATTGGATCATTGAACTTGTGGGATTTAAACTCTTGTTGTGTTGTTGAACTCGTAGGTTTGAATCATTCACCCTTCTAGATTCAAACCCTCGTTGGGTTATTGAGGTGGTTTACTTTTAATTCTTGCTAAGTCATTGATTTTAAGATTTACACTATTATGTTAATAAAAAGTTTTCATATTGAAGATGAGGTCCCTTGTTTGTGGTCTTACTTGACTTAGACCAAACTAAAAATTCCTCATATTCACAAATCAAAAAAATATTAATATAAAATTATCTAAGAAGAATCAAATAAATATTACATGGATAGTGTTTATCCACTTCAAAACTCTTAAGAACATACTTCAAATTATTTAAAATAATTACACTATTCTATTATTAAGTCCCATTAGTGAATGCCACATAGTCAATCATTTATCCATTTCATATTACTCCATTTGCATTAATCATTAAAATATCCATGCATATTAAATCATTTAAATATATAAATCCATTTAAAGTAAATCATTCATTAATTTGAAAATCCACTTTAAATATAACTCTTAAAACTACATCATATCATAAAATCATGCATTTATCTCTCATTCCCATCAATTTCATTTGATTAAGAAATATGGGATAATTATGAAAATCTCTATTTCACTCTTTTATCCCACATATCTCCTACAACTTGAATCTACCTCGTGAGGACATCTATATAAACCCCCTCTCCGCACCAAAACACACACTCAATTTCAAGATTCAATTTTGATTATACAATCCTCTCTTTCGTTCATCATAGCTTCTTGTTGCACTTGTACTTGTGAAAATCTGAGAGCACCAAATGCATAAATCAAGATCTTGGTGAATAGGAGAACAATGGAGTTAGTTTTGTTTTGAATCCACGTGTTTTGGTTTTGCATATTTTAGTTTACATTTTTGCATGTGCTTTCATTTAAGAAAGGCTTCATTGGTGTTATGTTGAAATTTTGATTTGGGTTTCTAGATTAAATCAAGTTTTTCAGTTTTCAGCATACACATAATGGTGAACCCAACAAGAAAATTAGTCTATGACTGCATGCTTATTTCAGAATTATTTTGCAACAATATTGCAGAAAAAATTCCATTGAATCCAAATATTCTACAATATATAAACGTTTTCACATTATGGTTTAATTGATATTCTATTGTATGGTTGAATATTTGGATGATAATATGAATTTGAAGCTAACATTTTATCATATTTTCCCTCTTTTTCATGCATTGTTGTGCAGCGGTTGTAAGAAATATGGATGAGTATTTCCTCATAGTTTCTTTTGTTGGTAAATGTGAAGTGTAATCTTCCATTCATTTCAGGAGTCTACCATCGAGCTTCCTATGGTTTGACATCGTGCATGCACGTCTATTGGAATGATTTGAATATTATCCCTTGTTCTAGAGCTCTTACACAACGTTAATATCATGATGCCATCATTGTTTACAATTACACAATTTACATTAATTTTGAGTTGCTAATTTATAGCTTCTAATTTCTAGTTGCTAATTTCTAGTTACTAATTTCTAGTTTCTAATTTCTAGTTTCTAATTTCTAGTTGCTAATTTCTAGATTCTAATTTCTAATTTCTAGTAGTTGATTTCTAGTAGCTAATTTTTAGTAACTGTTAGTAACTAATTTGTTAATTTATAATAATCTTAGCAATTAATTTAGTTTAATTCTAGTTTAGCTTAATTTAGATTAATTTTAATTTTAGTAATTAACTTTGTTTTTAATAAAGGAAAAAATAGATTTTGAAGGGACCCGAAACCCTTTAACAAAAAGAGCAAGGTTGTAGAAAAGACAACATGCAGCCAATGAAAAAGACCAGCTCCAAAACAAGACCATTCAAGATTTACATTTTACACTTTTCTTGCGGGAGTGGAGAATCATGTCAAAAGAAGGCTTAGAGGATTTATCTTTTTTTCCCTTAATTGTGATCCAACCTTCTTCCACTTGCACCGCCTTACCATGCCAAACTAGCTCGCTACTTTCATGAAGATGAAAGCTAGCAGCCAAATTAATGAGTTTCATCTTGATTCCTTTGCACAGATAAAGACTTTTTTGAAGAGCCACCAGAAAGGGAAGTCGATGCACTTTCACCTGAAATGGCAGTCTTTGACTCAATAGGGGTTGCCCTAGCGACCCCGCCATTTGAGACGAATGGAGGGGGCATCCCAAGACCCAGTGATTCAGAAGCAACCACCTCTGAAAAACTCTTATTCTGATCATCTTTCTTCTCAACCGTATAATGCTGTTGAGAAGCACCTTTCCACCAAGTAGTTTTCTTTGCTTTTGTCTCAAATCTGCAATGTGCAGCAACATGTCCAGTATTGAAGCATCATCTACATCGGAAGGGTATCCCTTCATAATCCAAAAATTAGACCCAAGAGCCTTTAGAATATTTAAGTAGGACCTCAACTAGAAGCCCTTTTGAAACATTTATTTCAACCAGAATGCGAGCATAGGTGGAATGAAGAATATCAGAAGACTCATCATCCACCATCAAAAAATCACCAAGGGCATCACCCTCTTCCTCCAAAAGAGAGTCATGCCAAAGGTGAAGGGGGAGATTAGGAAATCTAACCCAAATCGGGAATTTGTTAAAAGTTTCAAAAACAGGGTTGAAATCAGAGTGCCAAGGTTTGATCATCAACAAATATTTATCTTCCCAGCTAAAAAAAATTCACACAAAATTACATTTCTGTCTTGAGCATTGTCAAATTTAGCTGCAAAAAATCCCTTAGCCAAGGGATAAATATAAACTTTACCCGAAATTAAAGGCTCCCATTCGTTGGAGATCTAGGAATGCAGCTGAGGGAGGTTAGGCCAAAAACCTTTGAATCGACATATCACCCCACAAAGGGAAAGGTTAGCAACAACCCCCTCAATTTCTTCTACTGTTTCATCTTTCAGCTTCACTGAAATGGCATTCCTAACTGGGATAAATCTGCCAAAAGACCCATGCTTGGGACTCGCAAACTTCTTGGTTTTGGCCGTAGAGCCGACAGCCATAACCTTCCTTCTGCCAGACACCGTAGACACAGGGCCATTGCTACCCTAACCACCTCCAATGGTCGTTCCATTCACCTGCAAATCGGTCGCAGAAGCACTGTCATTCAACACAGACGAGGGGAAGCCAACAGACTTCGCCTCTGCCATCCCAACCATCGACCCCGTTGCCGCCAAACCAGTAGCCACCTTAGGGTTTCTGCATCCATCATCAGTCGCAACCCGCCTAGTAATTAACTTTGTTAATTTAGATTAATTTTGGTTTATAATTAATTTTAATTTAGTTTAATTAATTTAGATTAACTTTTGGTGAGCTAGATTAATTTAGTTAGGTTTAGATTAATGTCATTTTTTCTTTCTTAGTTTAACTTTGATTTTGTGGCTAATCTTTGGGCTTTTTTGCAAGTTTGCATGTCAAAGACTTAGAGTGAAAACTTGAATATACATTTGTCGAAGACTTGGAGGCTTGAAAGTACTAATGGCATTTGGTGCAGAATGTTTCTTGAATATTTTATTTTTAAAACTGATTGTCTTTTAGTATAGCAAACACTTCGATTGGTGCTTAAAAAGAACTTTGTTTGTCATTTTTGGTGCACTTGCACATTATGTGTTACCTAAGCTAGTGTGTACGTATCCTCTCCCCTTGCACACTTGTGTGATCCTAGGTGATGGGAAACACACACTAGTCTCCCTTTTTATTTTGAGTATGAGGCCTGCCTAGGGATTTCATCACCCTAGGGTTCGACCTCAGGCATGTTTCTCGGTGGGCTATATCAAAGAGGGGAGAACAAAATTTGTACCCCAAGGAGTGGCTAGTGTCATTCGAAGCCAAGCCGCGAGACCCTCGATCCATCGAGACTTGTTGATGATGAGAGTGGGAGTGGCCCTCCCAGTTCTTAGGCTATTACAAATGGACTCTCTATTCACAAAATTCCCCCACTAGACACCTCTTATTTTTAGTAGCCAAAAAAAAAATCCTTCTATTTATTAGCGCAGGATGTCGGACCTCTAAAGTCATCCCAAGTTCTCGCAGTTCAAAGTTGAGATAGAAAATTCATTGAGATCTTCAGGTCTTTGGGAATTTGAAGTTTGGTGTGCCCAAGAAGTGTGTGCCATGTAAGGGGAGCCAATGGGCCACCAAAATTCTAAGCTATCTACTATGAATAAGTGCAACTAGAGAAATCCAAGTGGGAATCTAACAAATATTATCTTTTCTAGCCTAGAATTTGTACTTGAATGTTCTTTTATTGCAACAGTCAAACAACATTCACAATGAAAAAAAACTCAAGACATTGTGTTTTATGTGTATGTCTTTCAAACAAACAAGCAAACAAACCTTACACCTACAAATTGCAACACTTCACAGCTTCAAACCAAGCAACATTTTCAAACAAAACAATCAAAATTAGGTCAAACTCTTGCAAAAATCATATTCAAACCTCTGAGATCCATTTTCAGACCAACTTCTCGTTGTGATTCCTGTTTAAAACTAGAAACTTGCTTCATTCACCTTGCATATCATAATTCCATTAGTAGGTCCCCATTTTAGGTACCTTAGCATCCTCATTACTTGCATATCCCAACATCACATTAGGCTACCTTTTTCAGAATTTTAGGCTTGGCACCTTATGGATTTTGGGATAGAAGAACTCTCTATACCTTGGTACGAATCATTGCTTCAACAAAATATTGTCATTTGACCAAGTCACTTTTTAAAAATTAGTCCTTTGTCATAATTTCCTACTCACAAGTCTAGTTGGTAAACTCACCTTGTCATTCTTTTCACTTGTCCTAGAAAAAGACCATTTGACAATCCTATTTGAAACATTGGTATACCCTTGGATGGTTAGTGATCCTATTCTTACACCTTTCAAAAGTGTTTAAGCCCTCAAGTTCACTATAGCTATCCATCACCTCTTAGTCATTTGCATCCTTCATACCAAAACATTTTAGACCTAAAAGATCATTTTCATAAAATCCAACATTATCATTATCACTTTTAGTCTTGTTACATACATTAGACATCTTTTATCCTCAAAATACCAAAAGACCAAAAAATAGTTGCATTACCTTTAGGCATACCTTATTTCAAAAATACCAAAAACATAGTCTCAGTCTCATACTTTCCACCTTCATTTTGAGCAAGTCTTATATGGTTGAAACTATATTGCAAAAGAAACATCAAGCAATGGATCTTTTTCATGATGATGATGGCCTTTACAATTACACTAGCACTCTCAGATTTGACAATACCACTAATGATCCTCACAACAATACCAACCTTGAGAGTCATGACCATTCCAACTTGGGCTCTGAATCTTATAAACAACCAAAGACACAAAAAACATTTGAACAATTCCTTATTAGAGACAAGGATGGAAATGTGTTCATAGAAGAAGTAGAGGCTATCGCACAAAATCCTGATGTTTCCTCTCTTGTGGAAAAAATTTTCATGTTGGACCCCCAACGATATTTAGCCAAACTTTTACATAGAGTTAAAATACCTCAAGGATTTTATGTTAATACCTTACGAGAAGCAACGTCGCCCAAGAACAACATACAAACAAGCCAAGGAAAATATACACCAAAACCTAACACTTCCATATCCATTGGAACAACAACAAAATTACCACAACTACCAACACTTCATCCATCTTTGCAACAAAATCTATGTGAAAACCCATGACACAAACCACATCAACCATTATTCACAACACAACCCTTTGGATCGACATTTACTCCCTTTGGGTTATCATCTCAGGCCATAGGGGCATCCACATCTAACATCCTTGGTAGACCTAAGGCAAGAAGGGTTCTCATCCAAGGACCTCAATCAAACACAACACCATGTCACAAGGTCCTCATGTCAATACAAACACCTTGCAAGGACAAAACACAAACACCCCACATAGTCAAAATACAAACACTTCGCATGGTTATAATCTTTTTCAACAAGGACAAGGATAAAAAATGACACAACCTCTTAACATATCATATGGCTACACACATGGATCCTTTTTTGGAAACCAAAATATACATGGACAACACACCCAACAAATGAAACATAGCTCAACCACTTCTCACATCCCAACTTACACATCACACATTCATACTCATGGACACAATCAAAATCCATCACATACACACAACATTCTAAACCAAAACATGTCATCTCAACAAAACATGGGACCTGTTATGCCTTGCATAACCACCCCATTTTATTATAGAACAAAATGGGTCCCCCTTTTCTTTTTCTTTTTTGCCTTTGGTTGTCTGGTTTGGTCTTAGGAGTTCTTTTGTTTTCCTCCCGAGTTTGTCTTTTGTTATGTCAAATTTTGGTTCTGCCTCAGCCAGAGTGGGGTTTCTTTTTGTTAAAATTGAAGGCATGATGAACAATAGTGTATTTTATATGCTTTGAGGACTAATGGAGGCATTTGTGTTGCAACATTAAATCATACACCTAATGGTATTTCTCAAGGAACTCAGTTGGGAATCATACCTCAGTCACATTTGGTATAAAACTCTTCAAAGGATAAAGTTGTTGAGACCAGCTCAATGTCTTGTCGACTGGCAGTTTGGTTCTGCTCATTTGAAATATACCGGTCGGCCAGACATTTTAATCGCCATGGTTTTTTATATATCTCGCCGACCAAAAGAAGTTTCATCGACCGTTGCACACAGGGCTAGCGTCGCCAAAAGAATTTGGGTTCGGGGAGAAGTCTTCCCAACTGATAGAAGTCTCAGCGAAAGGGGGTAGCGTCAGTATGAGGTATGTCCAACAAATGAAGAGTCTCGCCAAAATGGGCCACTTTCAGGGAGAGTGGTTTGTGTTCGCTATGAGGTCCTGCCGACACGGGGGAGTCTTGGAAAAAGGTTGTGACTTCGGGGTAAGGTCTCACCGATGGGGTGAGGTCTCACCGAAGTGGGATGGTATCAGGGAGATGTCTTTCCGACACGGGGGAGTCTCGCCAAAAGGTTTGATTTCGGCCTAGGGTCTGGCCAAGTGGTGGAGGTCTTGCCAACAAAGGAAGGGGTCGGTGTAATGTCTCACCGACTCTCTGGAGTCTTGCTGAAAGGTGGGGGATTCACTGTAATGTCTCACCGACAAACGGTGGTCTCGCCAAAGGAAGTTGATCTCGACATGATATCTCGCTGATGATGGTATGTCTCGCCGAAGGTCTTGTGGCTTCGCTATGATATCTTTCCGACTGAGAGAGTCTTGTCGATAGTGATGGGCTTGTCAATGGAAAACGGATATTGGTATGACTCTTAGCACCCGCTATGACCTCTTGCCAAATACGATTGTCTTGCCGATGGTTTTTGTGATATCGATATAACTTTTGCATTTGATATGAGGTCTCACCGATAGTTGTATGCTATGTCATTGCTGCTGAGAAACATAATCGCACCAGGGAGACAAGGCTAGTGTCTCACCGACATGTGATTCCATCTGAAGAAGCTGCAATAGGATATAAAATACACTATTTTTCATCATGCCTTCAATTTTAACAAAAAGAAACCCCACTCTGGCTGAGGTAGAACCAAAATTTGACAGAACAAAAGACAAACTCAGGAGGAAATAAAAGAACTCCTAAGACCAAACTAGACAACCAAAGGCGAAAAAACAAAAGAAAAGGGGGACCCATTTTGTTCTAGAATAAAATGGGGTGGTTATGCAAGGCATAACAAATGGCGACTCGGCTGGGAAAATGGTTTAACCATTTTCAAGAAACTAAAGGATTCAACTACCCAGAACTCTTGGTTTATGAACATCACAACTCTAGTTGGGTCAATTTTAACAAACAAGGTTGAGCTATAATCTCAAATGTAAGCCAACACTAGCTACCCCTGAATCTATGTGTGTGTTTGATGGTGCATCACTCTTTTATAAAATTTTCCTCATCCTTCGAACAACAATGTGCAAGATTTGAACTACATGAGTTGATTCCCTTTAGTTGTCGTGCAATGATATCCTGGGCATTGCTCCGCTGCTAGTCAGGCGTCCATAGCCTCAACGGAGATACCTCTAGTTTTCTCACAGCATTGCTTTACTGCCAGTCAGGCGTCCATAGCCCGGTAGAGATACTGGAATCACCCATTCATATTGAGTCCTCTTTTCTTTTTTATAATTCTTTTTCTTTTTTCTTTTCTTTTCTTTTTCTCTTGGAGTTCTAGATATTTGATTCAAATTTTCTTTCAATATTTCAGATGTTTGACATCTGTTCTGGGTTGAAAACTACCATGGACCTCATAACAACATCTGGGAATTGGATTTTTCACTCAAATCTTACAACACCATCGCCCTAGGACAAATATACCATTACAAAAGGAGATGATCTTGATGATTTGTGACAGATTCAGAGGTATCTAATGAAGATTGTTTACTTTGCACCTTGTTTTCAAGACTTTCCACAACTCTTATTGACAATGGGCATAAAACAACGAATTTAGGACAAAATCACCCAATCAGAAAACCTAAAAATATCTAAACCACTTCTCTCCTAATAACCAAAGTATACCTCAGATAACAACCCACCATTTCAAGAAGGAAAGAACAGATAAACCCCAAGGAACAAACAAGATAGACACTAAACAACAAAGGAAATGAAAGGACAAAAAGAAAGAACAAACAAACAAACAACAAAACTATTTACAACAAATTATTTACATAAATGCACAGAAAACAAACAAACTATTTACAAACAGAAAAACCAATTATTTACATAAATGCACAACCCAGCAAGAATACCAAACTTCACGATTCAAAATAATGTTTAAGAAATTATCCATTGATAGGCAATGGAACAAGTTCTCCCATTAAACTACTCAACCGGAAAGAATTTTCTCCCAGGATCTCAGCAATTTTATAGGGACCCAACCAGAGCTTATCAAATTTTTGGTGGTTTCCCTTCTTTTCATTAGCTTTATCCCATAGCAGCACAAGGTCTGATATTCTGAAAGCCTTGATTTTGGCCCTTTTGTCAAACCAACATTTGAAAACAACCTGGTGTCTAAAGAATTGCTGCAAGGCAGCATCCCTTTGCTCTTCTAATTTCAACAAGGCAGCTAATCTTACTTCTATCCTATCATCATTAGAGTAAAATTTCTGCATAAACTCAAGGATAGGTATTTGCAAATGAATAGTGAACACAGGCTCTTGTCCATACACTAGTTTAAATGGTGAAGTCTTTAAAGCAACCTTGATCCTAGTTCTATCTGCCCATAACGCGAATCTTAGTTGGGTATGCCAGTCCCTAGGATTGTTCTCTAACAATTTTTTAATTACCCCTAAGAGATTCTTATTGGTTGATTCTACAACTCCATTTCCTTGTGGGTAATATTTTGAAGAATATTTTAAGACAATTTTGTGATCATAAGCCCATGAAATGAACTCAGCAGAAGAAAAGGAAGAGCCATTGTCACATACCAATGCGAAGGGTACTCCAAACCTAGTTGTGATGCATTCGGTGATGAACTTGATCACTACCTTTATTGTGCTATTCTTACAAGGTATAGCTTCTATCCATCTTGTGCAGTAATTAGTGGCAGTCAAAATAAATTTGTGTCATGCAAAAGAATTTGGGTTAATTACCCCAATAAAATCTAGAGCCCATTGGGAAAATGGCCTTACCTCGTAAACAGACTATAATGGCATGGATGGATGGCATTCTTTTGATGTAGAAACTTGGCATATGTGACATGTTCTTGCATGTTGATGGGAATCTTTGAACACACACGACCAGTAGTAACCCGATATGAGGATCTGATGTGCTAACGAATCTGCAGACCCATGAGTTGTGCCATGTTTCCCATGAAATTCAATAATTACATGCGTAGCCTCTTGCCGATCAAGGCATCCTAGGTACACCCCCTCAAAATTCTTCCTGTACAGCAATCCTCCTTTGAGCATATAATGAGAGCTTTTCATTCTCAGCACTCTCCTTTGAGTTGTATTCATTCCCTCTGGGCACCGATTGTTGAGCATGAAATAGATGATATTGGCATACCAAGGGTCGTTGGAAAAGGAATGTGTTGTGTATTGTTGGAAAATAATGTTCTCACTAGCATCAACTATGGATTTAGACAGGCCCAAACCTCAGACAAGTTTCATAGGGAAAATCTCCAAATCGAACTCCTACAAAATGGCCATCCATTTCCCCCTTCATTCTCCCAACTCGCTCTGCATGAGTAGAGACTTTACAACAGCATCACAAACTATAGCAATAATTTGACTTTAGAGGATGTAATGTCTAAAATTCTTAACAGCTCTGGCCAGCACAAAAGCTTGTTTTTCAAGAGGTGGGTACTTAACTTCAGCATTCTTAAATGGAGAACTCATGAAAGCAATTGGCCTCTCCTCTCCCTCTTCTCTTCGTTGAGTTAGGATAGCTGCACAGGAATGTTCAAAAGCAAAAGAATAAATATAGAATGGCTTCAAGTAGTCAGGGCTAGTGAGGACTGGTGCTTCCGAAATGGATTGTTTGACTTGACAAAATGCGGCCTTTTCCTCATTACTCCATTCTATTACAACATCTTTCTTCATCATTTCATTCAATGGTTTTACAATTTCTACAAAACCTGTGATAAACTTTCTCACAAAGTTGATCTTTCCAAAGAAATATCTCATCTCCTTCTTGCTTCCTAGCCTGGTTATCTTCATAATGGACTCAACTCGGTCTGGATCGATCGATATTCCTCTTTCCGAGATTATGTGTCCCAAAATTTTCCCTTCAGAAACCCCAAACACACACTTTTTAGGATTCAGGGAGAAGCCATACTAGATACATCTTTCAAGAACTTTAGCTAAGTCTGCAACATGGTTCAGTCTATCTTTAGAGAATACTGTCAGGTCATCCATGTAAATGATGACGCATTTTCCAATAAATTATTTGAATGCTACGTCCATGGCATGTTGAAAGGTTGCTCCAGCGTTTATCAAACCAAATGGCATCCTTCTGTAAGTGAATGTTCCCCACTTAGTAGTGAAGGTTTTCCTCATTCGGTCTTCACAGTTAACCATCACCTGATTGTATCCAAAATAACCATCCAGGAATGATATCATCTGAGACCCGTTGACAGTCTGCAAGACTTCATCTAGTGAAGGGAGTGGGTAATTGTCTTTTTCTGAAGCTCTGTTCAAATTTCAGAAATCTACACATAGCCTAATCTCCCCATTTTTCTTACAGATTTGAACCAAGTTAGCCACCCATGTTGAATGTCGTACAGGGAAGATTATTCTTGCAAAAAGAAATTTCTGAACTTCTTTAAAGATCAGTGGTTCGATCAGGGCATTGACAGGACGTTGTTTCTGTCAAAATGGTTTAGCTTTCGGCCTCAAAGGAATAGTATGAGTCATAACAGAGGCATCAAATGTCTTCAGATCCTGGTACCCCCAGGCTATTGCAACAATATCCTTTTTTAGTGCTCTTAGTATATCTTTTCTAATTGCTTCAAGGAAAGTTGTCCCTATGTAAAAATTTATTTCTGGGCTGAAATCAGCTAGATTAACAATTTCATATTCACCTCCTTTATCTTCAATCGATACCTTTTCCCGAGCCCTTGGGTCTGAATCGAAAATTCTTTCTAAGGCCACCATTCCCTTGGGAATGCTATTACCTTTTAGATTGAGGAACCCCTCTGTATCACAATCTTCAGGGTTCCAATCTCCTTGATCCCTATTGGACTCATCAATGATCTACCCTTCAAAAACATCTAGGCTTGCTAGAAAAGCAAGGATATGTCGATCATCCTCAAAAACCTGAATGTTCTTAATGTTATCAGGAACAGACGGGGTGGAAATCAACTCTACTGAGAATCTCTTAAGCTTGGAGCCTTCCATGGGTTCTAGGGTACTTGCGGCAACAACTAATGAATCAACTATCTGATTCTCCTCTCTAGGGATTAAACTAATCCCAAAAGCATCGAAGTCTTCAATCAAGTTCCATACCCGATTTCTATATGTTGTCAGCCTTTTATTGTGACATGTGTATTGGCTGCGCACTTGCTTGATAACTACTTCTGAATCTCCTTTAACCATCAAGGCAGTAATTTTCTTCTTATGTGCGAACATCAACCCCCGAGCTAGAGCTTCATATTATGCTATGTTGTTAGTGCATCCAAATTGTAACCTATAAGAAGCAAAGAAAGTTTTCCCTTTCGGGCTAGTTAATTCAATCCCAACACCACATCCTGTTTTGGACTTGGATCCATCATACGTGAGGGTCCATAGCTGATCATGAGCTGGGGTTGGTCCTTTTGAGGTTATTATGGGCATTTGGATAAGATGAGCCATAGGTGGGGACACTTGATATTTTGCATCAAATATTTGGAACGGGTGTTCAATAGGTTCCTCAAGTGTAACTTCCAATTTCTGCACAGATATATCATATAATCTGTGGCTATCCTTCAGACAGTCACTTGCATCTTTGATTAATCCCTTAGGTTTTGGTATACTTGTGAGTGCAGGGGTATCGAGCAAACCTTGGGGTTGTTCCTCATAAATATGCTAGTTTGGAAATGTGACTGGGGAAAGTTCAATTTGAGAAGGAACTTCCTTTGAAGGTATCTTATCCCTAGTTAACATTACTACATTTTTGGCTTCGAATGAGAAGTGGTCTGAAATGGCCTTAAGGTGACTTAGGCTAGCTTCCTCAGTTTGGGAAACATGATTTAAAATGTTGATGCAAGGTTGGCAAGTTAATTCTAAATGATTTTGGAAATGCACCCTGCACCAATTAGGGAGTAGAAGACTCTGTAGATTGATATCTTCCCCCAAGACCAGCTGATCTTGTTGCAGCTTCTTGATCAATGCCTATTGATTTTCATTAGTCATAGAATCCATCACATACACACAACATTCTAAAAACATGTCATCTCAACAAAACATGGGACCACACAACACAAATATGGGACCTCATAACTATGTTTCCAAAAATCTTGTAATAGACGCCTTGAATACTCAATTGGTTTCCCTACAAAAGCAAGTAGAAGGGATGCAAGTGTCAAACAAGAAGACGTACTCATCACATGATTTAAATCCTTACCAATATGACACTATCATATACATGCCTCCTTCTCTACTGGGTATATCATTCCTACCTTCACTAAGTATAAGGGAAAGAGAAATCTTATCACTCGCACATACGAGAATTCACCACTACTTGTGTGGATGTCGCATACGATCACTCCTACCTTTTGAGACTCTTCCCTAGATGTCTTACAGGGTTGGCACTTTAATGGTTTGCACTAATACCTAAAGGGTCTATAAATTCATGGGATGACCTCACCAATAAATTCATGGAGAATTATTCTTATAACATTGAAAATGATGTCATAATTTCTACCTTATGCCACTTGACACAAGACAAAAAAGAGTCGTTTATTACTTTCTTCCAACGATGGCATAGTATGGTGAGTAGATGTCCTGTTGAGATTCTTGAGAAACAAAAAGTGGACATGTTTGTAGAAAAACTCAAGCTAAATTTGAAACACCCTCTACAAGTACATTGTTGTGCCACATTTGCAGACTTAGTTAAGAAAGGAATGACACTCAAAGAATTCCTAATCGCCCAAGGTGAACTTACATATCAAAACAAAAACACACACAACCAACACACCTCTAATGACAAAAGTAAGTTTTGGTCTCGCAATAAGAATGTAACAAACGATGGGGTTGTAGACGCGAAAGATGTGAAAAAAATAGGTTCCACATTAACTCTCAAAGAACCCAACACAAACAATTATAACACACCATATTTTTCCAACCAAGTAGCTAATGTAATACAAAATAATCAAGAATGGGGACCCCCAAGACAACCAAGGCAATACACAGAGAAAATACACTCCTTTACTGGAACCAATTGAATTTTTCCTTAAGAAGCTAATGCAATCAAACGTCATACAGCTCCCAGAGCCCAAACCATACGACCCAAGATAGTTCAAACCCTCTTGGTGGGATGAAAATTCCTTTTGTGACTACCACCACATCAAAGGGAATAATACATTTTCATGTCATCAGTTGAAGAACATGATTCAAGACCTAATTGAAAATGGTACCATAGAGGTCGAGGGACAACAAAACAATTTCAATAAAGACCATACGATTTTCAAGAATCCATTGCAAGACCATGGAAAAGCCTCTAGTTTGAGTCAAAAGACAAACTGCCATGCCAATTATACCAATGCCTCTTCTGACTACACAATTATTAACCACATCTAAGCTGTTGATGATCATGTGTTACACAATCACCATTAAGAAGCAACCTAAAATTATTGTTACTACCCGCAGAGCTAAGGTTACCATATTTGGTCCTCCTCCAAAGTAGCCACAATCCAAAGCCCAATACAATCTTGTTGACCAATTGGGAAAGACACCTGCACAGATTTCCATCCTTGAGCTTTTGCACATATCACTTGAACACAAAGCTATCCTCAATAAGTCTCTAAAAGAAACCTCTATCCCTACCAACCTGGACAACCGATTTGAAGCCATGGTTGGATATTTGGACAACTCCCACCATGTCTCTTTTTCTAACAAAGATTACTCTACACCCAAGTCAAACCATAATGACCCATTGCACCTTGAGGTCTTCATCAACAAACACAAGGTCAGACGAGTCCTAGTAGATGGTGGAACCGAATTAAACATTTTCTCTTTAAAAATGGTGAAGGCATTGGGCCTCTTTGAAGCATGTGTGGGTACAACTAAAATCATTGTCATCAAAGCCTTTGATGATGAAGAACATTCTTTCGAGGGCGTTATCACACTACTTATCAAGGTTGGACCTGTAGTACCAGATACCACATTCCAAGTCTTGAATCTTGAACTACCATACAACCTACTCCTTGGCCGACCATGGATCCATGTCATGAAAGCCATTCCATCCACATACCATCAATTTCTAAATTTTCCTCATGGAGGCACTAAAATCATAGTCACAGGAGATCCCAACCCCTTCCAATATTTTAGCAATCTGAGAGGGACTACTCAATTCCAAGTGCCTATCAACCAAGAGGCCTCACCATCTCGCTACATTGATCCATCTTCATTGACCAATTCATCCACTCCATTTATTGTGCCATCAAACCCCAAGGTCATGTCCACGATATGGGATGTGGAGAATACTGTATGGATAATTTACTAGCAAAAGATAATGCTAATGTCATTGAGAAGGTTCAAATTTTAAATGTTGATGTCAAGATAGTTGTAGAAGGAACACAAAAATATGGCTATGCTTGGATTGAAACCTTTTGGGATCTTAATGGCACACCTTCCTTTGCCATATGTACTTCCACTCAAGCTTTTCATATCTATGATAACCCCCTATTTGACTAGGACATTTGTGATAGCCCAATCTTTGATCATGACCCTGCTAAGGATATCCAATCATCATCCTTCCATCCCACCTACCCTTGGATAGGATACACATCTCTTATTTTCGCCTCTACTAAACCATCTTTCCAAGTCATTAAGGATGTGCAAACTTCCTTTGATGTTAGCAGTAACGAAAAGGAATACTTTGTTGATGGAATTGCCACTCCCATTCATCCACTAAAAATTCTTTTCACTTCACCTATTGCACCCATCTCACTCATGTCCACTCACATCATAGACATGGATCAACAAGTTATATCTCAAGAAAAGAATAAAGGAAAAGCTCCAATGAATAAGCTATCTTTAAAATGAGATCAAGAATCAAGAGACAAATAAAAAACAACAGAAGATCAAGACAAGTCCCTTAGCCAAAATAAAAAGTTATTAGACAAATCAAAAACAAAAGAAGATCAAGACAAGTCCCTTAGCCAAAATAAAAATATATTGGACAAATCAAGAAAAAAAAAAGATCAAGACAAGTCCTCTAGCCAAAATAAAAAGCTATCAGACAAATCAAAAATAAAAGTCAAAAGTGAAAGCAAGCAAAAGTCGATCTCCAAGTATGTCTCTCCATCAAAAATCATTGGGGGCATCTATCAAGGAAAAATTCAAACAAAGGGCTTGTTGATCCAAGGTCTCCATCCATGTCACTCTCACTCATACCATATATTCCATTCCACCCATCCATGTTCACATATCTGTCATATCACACCATTGTTGATGTCTTTCAATGTATCTTTGACGACAACCCCTTCACATACTCTAGCTCATTGGTTGCCCAAAATCCTTTCTTCTGAAGCCTGATGGACCACGTAGTGTGCATGTTAGCGATCCTACCCTAGTCTCTTTTCTCTGCCACATCTACCACCCTTCATATTTGTCGCTTGCACTCGTCATCCAGATTGGGTCCTTTCATCCAACACAGTCATCCAAACATGATCAAGACATCGTTAAGGCATTCTATGAATCTGGTGTTTATCAATTCTATACCTAGCTTCAGAGAGCCAAGCTAAAAGGTCTTGAAAAAATACAAAAAATGAGAAAAAGTCCTAAAAAAATACAAAAAAATGAAAAAAGGAATCCTAAAAAAAACAAAAAAATGAGGAAAAAGTCTTTAAAAAATACAAAAAAATAAAAAAAAACAATCCATAAAAATAGTAAAGAGAAAAAATTTGTCCAATAGTGAAAACCACATCAATGGCGCTTTGGATATGTACCATGGTGAAAACCTGGCAAACAGGCGTCGTGTGTAATCAGACTTTGCTTTGTCATCTACTATCACTCTATCTAGCCTTCCACCCTAATTCATACTAACGCCTTTACCTTCCATCATCGGGCATTATCATCTCTATCATGAATTTCGAGTGGTTGACGTCTTCTACCCTTTCCTCCTTCATCTTCTATCCATAATACATCCCTATCCCATCCCTTCCATATTGGTTAGTCTTATACTGGATTGGGGGAAATTTCCTAACACCGAACTGCATTGTATTCTACACTTTTCATTGGAGGTCAAAACATTCGAAAAAAAAAAATCAAAACATTTCAAAAAGACAAAAAATTTAAAACATTCCAAAAAAGACAAAAAAATAATAAAATTTCAAAATCCAAAAAATTCAAAACATGCAGAAAACCTAAAAACATTCAGATATCTTTCAAAAAATCCCAATACATAGTCAAAATCAGTCATGTCAGCCTTTTTCATTATCGAACTATGTTGCCTCTGCAACTAGACATAGGAAAGGCCATCCATCGATGTGCCCCCGAGGCATTAGGTCAGTACTTTAGGTGTTGTCAAATAAAATCATGATTCAGTCCTTTGTCATGGAAACAAAGTCAAGGGTCATGTCGAACTACAAGGTCTCTACGCATTACTACGTAGGAAAGGCCATCTGTCGATGAGCCCCCAAGGCCTCCTAGGTTAGTCTTCTAGGGTTTGTCAGGTCAATCAAAATAAATCAAACAATGTCAAATCAGACATGACATAATCATCTTCACTTAAAACACAAATCATGAATCAACATGAAAAGCAAGCCAACAAGTCTCCAAGTCAAATCAATCATTTTTCAAATCAATCAAACCAGTCAAATCAATCACAACCAATGGTCTTATACAAGATGTGTCCTTCCTGAAACTAGACCTTGTCACTGTCACACTTTGTCATTTGCCTTATATAGGTAGTTGCATGATCAAAACTAGACTTGGCGTCTTATACATGTTTCTTTTCCTGAAACCAAGCCTTGTCAAAACAATCCACTCATCACTTACTTGGTCACTTAAAACAGTGGCAAACACTTATTGGCAAACAATCTGAATGGTTGTTGACTTTGTTGGTCTATTTTGTCTTATCTTTTGGATTTTCTTTGGTCATGTTACTAGCCACCTCGAGGACATCCCATGAAGGATTTAGAGGAGCAATGATGTCTCATGAATTGTCTTTTATTTGATTTTTTTTTGTGGTTTGTCTTGACAAAAAGATTGGGGCAAGTTTTCCCTAAGTATGAGTTAGGACATTCCTTGTCTATGATTGTCTCTCTTTTACAGATGGAAGACCTTGTACACCTTGGTCTATGTCATACCATGGTGTTTGTTGTCTATTTGTCATATTTTACTGCTCTAAGATGATAAAGCACTTTGTAAAGCACAAGAAGCTTCGTCACCTTCATTTCCTTCATATCTCTTTTTTTTCATCGATCATTTCTTCCATCATCCATTTCCTTCATCATCCTTATCGATTTTCCTCTATCATTTTGTCCTTCATCTTCTAGTCCTCTCATCCATTTTGAGAGTGCACTCGTGTTCTTTGAACCCGCACGTCCACTCGACGGGGCATATCTCTATCTCATCCTCATTATTCCTTACACTAGGGCATATCTTTTTCTTTGAAACAACGCGGTAGGCTGCATTGTCTCAAAGAGGGGCAAAATGTAGACACTCAGAATTTGTCCTCACAATCGTCCTATTTTTCATCTATTAATTAAATGGATATTATTATCTATTTAATTAATTCATTTAATACTTTTCTTCTATTCATCTATTAATTCATTTAAAGCATTTACCCATATTATAAGCATTTATCCATCCACATAGTCAATCATTTATCCATTCCATATTATCCATTTGCATAATCATTAAAATATCCATGCATATTAAATCATTTAAATATATAAATTCATTTAAATTAAATCATTCATTAATTCAAAAATCCACTTTAAATATAACTCCTAAACCTACATCATATCATAAAGTCACCCATTTATCTCTCATTCCCATCAATTTCATTTGATTAAACAATATGGGATAATTATGAAAATCTTCATTTCACTATTTTATCCCACATCTCTCCCGCAACTTGAATCTACCCCGTGAGGACATCTATGTAAACCCCCTCTTCGCACCAAAAAACACATTCAATTTCAAGATTCAATTTTGATTATACAATCCTCTCTTCTGTCTTCTTGTTGCACTTGTGCTTGTGACAATCTGAGAGCACCAAATGCATAAATCAAGATCTTGGTGAATAGGAGAACAATGGAGTTATTTTCCTTTTGAATGCATGTGTTTAGTTTACATTTTTGCATGTGCTTTCATTTAAGAAAGGCTTCATTGATGTTATGTTGAAATTTTGATTTGGGTTTATGGATTAAATCAACTTTTTCAGCATACACACCACTAATAAATTAAAAGCAAGCAAATAAATTTAATATTTACTATTATATAAATTATTAAAAATGTAAATGTATATTATAATTATAATATTTTAGATAATCAAATTTCTAACATTTAATATTAAATAATATAGTAGTCAAATTATTTTATTTTATTTTTAATTTCAATAGATTTCTCATATATATATATATAGTTTGCATGATATATTATTATTTGGATTGTAACTCAAGTATCTTTATATTTGATAGTTTAGTGTTTATATATATATATATATATATATATATATATATATAGATATATGAGTAAAATAATTAAACAAACATAGAGATATATAAATGTTAGGATTATAGCTACTTCTCATTATGTAATTGTATTAAAACAATGTATTGAAATAGACGGAATGAATTAAGAATCTAAGAGGGTTTAATGTGTGTATGCAAATTACCATTACAAATATATACATATCTTATATTATTGTAATTAATAACAAATATTTTATTTAAAATGTTTGCTTTGGATATGTTTATTTATATTAACATAGTATTTATAAATATATTATTTGGATTGTAATAATTATAACTTAAGTATCTTTATATTTGATAGTTTAGTGTTTATATATATATAATTATTTGAGTAAAATAATTAAACAAACATAAAGATATATAAATGTTAGGATTATAGCTACTTCTCGTTATGTAATTGAATTAAAACAAGTTATTGAAATAGACATAATGAATAAAGAATCTAAGAGGGTTTAATGTGGGTATGCAAATTACCATTACAAATATACATATCCTATATTATTGTAATTAATAACAAATATTTTATTTTAAATGTTTGCTTTGGATATGTTTATTTATATTAGCACAGTATTTATAAATATTTCATAATGTTATACGAAACATATGATAGGTTTTTGAGTATGTGTACTTCATACAAAATTATAGTTATGTGTAATGAATCAAATGTAAGTCTTGAATATGTCAATTTTAATAGATTGTGTATTTAAATTGATAATAGATTAATTTTCAATATTAGTTTTAATATTAAATTCATTCGTTCTTTCATTATAAGATGATTGGGAAGTGAAGATATTGTATATCCCTACTACATTCAAAAGTGACTTAAATTTTTCAATCTCCCACTCAATAAATTGGTTCCATCATTATCTCTCTAGGAATATAACTAGTTGATCTATCAATAGGTATGTCTACTTAGAATTAGAATTGATTGTGAGATTAAGTTAAAATCTCTATATTTTTATATATTAGCATATCAAATTAATAGTTTCATGGTATTAAGTTTAATGATCTAGTATGATTTTATATTTTGCAATGGAATAATTTAAATGAATTAGTCACCTAAGCTTTGAATAAAGATAAGAAGAATTAGAATTCTAAAATTAGATTGGATTGTTATATTTAATTTAAATAAGAAAATCATGATTGATAGGTTTTGATAGAGGGATAGATCTTAGAAAATAAGGGGAAGAAAAAGTTTGTAAAAAATATTAGATGAATAAATAGATGTTAAATCTTTACGTCAAGAGGCGTTAATCTTATTATGACAACATGATGTCTATAGGAGGTCATCATAATTCATCACAAAAAAAAACACACAAAAATCAATACATTTTAGAAAAGATAAAAACAATAAACATTTTAAAAAATAATAATAATAATAATATTTTTTAATATATATAATTTATTTAAAAGTTAGTAATTAGATTAATATTTGAATATGAGCACAAAATCAAATTAATTATAATAATAAAATAGTAATATTTTAGTAATTATACTATTATAATATATTAATAATAAAATAATAACAATAATTTAATATAAAAGTATATTGTAAATATAAAAATAATAAGAATAATATAATAATAATATAATATTAAAATAATAATAATAATATAATATTAAAATAATAATATTAATATAATATTTTGAATATTAATAATATAAATATATTTTTAAAAACTCAGATATAAAATAATACTTTTTTTTAGACTATAGAATCAGGTAGTCCCCTAATAAATTACCCGCTAACCATGTCTAGTAAACTTTTTTCACATGACCGGTATCCAATACCATGGGGACGGAGGGAGACTAGACCTCGTGATCTCTTGCTTGCAACAGGGTGCCTAAAACCAATTGAACCAGGACCACCTGCCCAAAATAATACTAATATTAATAATAATATAATATTAATATTTTACAATAATTTAATATAATATCAAATAAGGTTCAATATATTAAATTTAATATTGGTTATATTATTATATTATTAACATTAGTATTATATTATTATAGTTTTGATTAGAGGAAAAAACAGGTTTTGAATGAACCCGAAACCATTTACAAATAGGTCTTGAATGGACCTAAAACCATCAGGTTTTGAAGGGACCCGAAAGCCAAACCAGGAAGATCATGTTGCCCGAAGAATAATCAAGTGTAACTAACAACCAAACAGAGACAGAACCACAACACAAACTAGCAGCCAGAACTAGTTGTCAAACACAGAAACAAGATTTTATAGGGATCTCGAACCCAAAGGTGTTGAAGGGACTGTCAACCCTTTACAAACAGGTTTTGGCATGGACCTTAAACCCATAGTAATCGCTAGTAACAACTAGGCAACAACACACCAGTCATTCTAGAAACTCAAACTCTTTAAACTACTGGTAGAAACAACCAAGTCACAGACAACCACATGGGCAGAAAAACAGAGCCCAACAACACTCCCTCTCCACCTTTATAGGAGAAGACACCACACACACTCAAAGCTCCAACCATGTCCCCACAAAAGCCAACATCTCTCTCCACCTCTATAGGAGAAAAAACCAAGCTCATCCTTGCCACAACAGCCAAACAACACTTGCACACCAGCACTCCACCTAAATAGGAATGGGCTCTGCCTCAATGGGAGATGCATGAGAGAGCCTTCAGCCACAAAATACACCTCACCCACAAAAGGAGAGGACTCCAGCTCCATAAGAGAGGCCTCCACCGCAAAAAAAGACCCAGTATTCATATAGAAGACTAAGAATGCAATAGACAAAATGAGTTTAGCAAACGCCAGCAGCAAAGGCTCTGGGTCTTCAAAATAAACTCTGAATACCACCCACTCCACCAAATCTCCAAAGAACCCAAGAACAACCTTAGCAAGAGGAGCACCATTGAAGAATGTTGAACTAGCACCATCCCAACACACAGGAACTTATACAAAGAACCTGTAGAGAGATCCTTTAGCATAAAGAAAATCTGGGTCCAAAAATAAAACATGGAAATCCACCCAGCCAAGAGAGCCCATAAGGGGAGCCAAACCATCCAAACTAAGATAGAACTTTCATTGCCTTCCAGACACACACTTCCAACAGCAATAGGGAGGGAAAAAAACCACTCCACAACAGCCCCCAAAGTAAAAGAAACAATGAAGAACAACCTCTTGAGGAACACCCGACACAAACCCCGATAGGGTGCAGATGAAAGCAAAGCACCTGAAGGAAAAAAGACTACCAACTGCCATTGATTGGACTCCTAGCAGAAGAACCAAAAACCCACACTTACAGAAGGGTGGGACCAAAATACCAACCCCCATACACTAAAGAAAAGCAACGCCGAACATAGGGGAAAGTCCAGGAATAGAAGAAAATAGGAAACATTTGCTCTCAAAAAATCACACACCAGTGCGCACCAGAGCAAGCTCACACCACAACCATCAAGGAAAAAAGAGGAAAAACTCCCGATCCGAGCAGCAATGCCACACCACAACAAGGGCCAAAGACCCAAAATAGGTTCCAAATCCAAAAAATAAGCATGAAAGCCCAACTGCCATTTGGAAACCAAAAACTAGTCGACAAAGACAGCCCCCAGGACGGGAAACCTCTAAGGAATAGCCAGAAGAAGCAACCACTCCAAAATCCGAGATGAACCAACATGAAGACCTCAGAACAGAGGCACAACCCAACAGAACACCCTCCTCCATCCGCATACAAAAAGAGGAGCCACCAAAACAATCCAACAAAGGCCCACCGTAGAGAGAACCAAGAAAAACACCATCCACTGTTGCAGGAACAACCACAACCGCGTCCAGAGCACAAGGAAGAGGAAGCCTAGCCAGAACATGCCTCCCATCTGCCTTGCCATCATCCTATGAACCCTTAGAAGATTCAAAAATTTTGTTCTCGCCTTACCTGCTCCGCCCGCTTGACACCATCATGTGCATATTATGCTTTATATTATTATAGTTACTAAAATATTATTATTATTTTATTTATATTATCACTATGTTATTATTACTATATAATATTACTATTATATTATTATTTAATTATTGTTATTATATTATTTTTATATTATTATTAATATTAGTATATTTTATTATTACTATGTTATTATTAATATATATATAATATTACTATTATATTGTTATTTTATATTTGTTATCATTATATTATGTTATTTGGATAAAAAATCTACAATGCATATCAATTATTTTAATGTTTTTGTATAGAAATAAAACTGATTTATTTACTCAAAATAAAAAAGGGTTAAGGTTATGAGAAGTAAGGTTAGGATTAGGGTTGGATTAGGGTTATGATTATGGTATTTGGTTAGGGTTAGTTTAGGGTTGCTATTAGGGTTTGTGGTTTAGGGTTTAAGGTTAGGTTTAGAGTTACAGTTAGTGTTACAATTATGATTGGGATTGGAGTTGGGTTAGGTTACAATTTAGGGTTAGGATTAATGTTAGATTAGGGTTGGGGTTAATTTAGGGTTAGGGTTAGGGTTAGGGTTATGAAAAATAAAATTAGGGATAGGGTTAGGGTTAGAGTTAGGGTTAGGCTTACAACTTGAGTTAGGGTTATGATTATAGTTTAGATTTTATTGTTCGAGTTAGGGTTAAGGTTAAGGTTAGAGTTGGGGTTAGAGTTAGGATTAGTGTTAGATTAAGGTTTATGGTTTAGAGTTTAGGGTTAGGTTTAGAGTTAACAGTTATGGTTGGTATTAGAGATGGTTTAGGGTTAGGGTTTAGGATTGTGGTTAGGATTTTAGTTAGGATTAGAGTTAGGATTATGGTTTATAGTAAGGATTAGGGCAGATTATTTTAATGTTTTTGTATAGAAATAAAACTAATTTATTTACTCAAAATAGAAAAGGGTTAGGATTATGAGAAATAGGGTTAGGTTAGGGTTATGATTATGGTATTTGGTTAAGGTTAGGGTTAGTTTAGGGTTATGATTAGGGTATAGGGTTTAAGGTTTTAGGGTTAGGTTTAGACATACAATTACTGTTACAGTTATGATTAGGATTAGAGTTGGGTTAGGTTATGCTTTAAGGTTACAATTAGGGATTTGGTTAAGGTTAGGTTAGGGTTAGGATTATGCTTTATGGTTAGGGTTAGGGCAAGGTTATGGTTACCATTACAGTTTATGGTTTACGGTTTACTATTAGGTTTACAATTATGGTTCATGTTATAGTTATGGTTATGATTAGGGATAGGTTTAGGTTTACAATTATGGTAGGAATGAGATTAGTGTTGGGAATAGAGTTCGGATTAGGATTTGTTAGAGATAGGTTTAAGGCTGGGATAATGGTTTAGGATTTAGTGTTAGGGTTAGGGTTAGGATTAGGGTAAGGGCTAGGGATAGGGTTAGGATTAGTTTGAATTTATGATATTATGGTTTATGGTTAAGGTTAGATGTAGGCTTAGGTTTTAGGGTTAGTGTTAGGGTTAGGGTTTCTTTTGGAATTGGTTTACTATTATGGTTTATGATATAGGGATTAGGGTTAGGGCTCAATTAGGGTTAAATGAGGGTTAAAGTTAGGGTTAGTGTTCAATTAGGATTAGGGTTATGGTTCTATGATAAATTTTAGGGTTAGGATTTGAGTTAGGGTTTAATTCAATTTAGGGTTAAGGCTATAGTTAGGTTTGAGGTTAGGGTTCAATTAGGGTTTAATTAGGTCGATGATTCGATTAGAGTTAGGATTCAATTAAGGTTATGGTTCTAATAAAGATTGGGGTTAAAGATAATGTTTTGGTTCAATTAGGGTTAGAGTTATTATTAGAGTTCAATTAGGGTTGTTAGGATTAGAGTTAGGGTTAGGATGAGAATTAGTGTTTATATAGTGTTAGGGTTTGGGTTAAATAAGGTTTAGGAAAATAGTTTAAGGTTTAAGTTAGGGTTAAATAATGGCTAGGAATAGGGTTAGGGTTGAAAATGGACTTCCTAAAACCCTAACCCAAACACTAACATTAAACCCTAACCCTAACCCTAACCCCAACTATAAAATTAAACCTAATTGTAACCCCAACTATAAAACTAAACCTAACCTTAATCCTTAAACTATAAACCATAATCGTAACCCTTACCTAACCATATCCCTAACCATAAACCATAATTGTAACTGTTAGGGTTAAGGTTTATGGTTAGGGTTGGAAAAAATGTTATGATCAGGATTCTATGATAAAGCTTGAGGTTAGGATTAGAGTTAGGGTTTAATTCAGGTTAGGGTTAAGGTTAAGGTTATGTTATGGTTAAGGTTCAAATAGGGTTTAATTAGACTTGTGATTCAATTATAGTTAGGGGGTTAGTGTTAGGGTTAGGGTTATGAGAAATAGGTTTATGATTAGGGTTCGATTTAGGGTTAGGGCTAGAGTTAGGAATATGGTTAGGATTAGGGTTAGGGTTGGCATTAAATTTGGGATTAGATTTATGGTTAGGGTTAGGGTTAGTGATAAGGTTATGATTATGCTAGGGATTTGGGTCTCTAATGCTAACTCTGAACCCTAAATAAATCATAAACCTAATCGAACCTTGATCAAAACCCTAATTGAATCCCACCCTTAATTAAGTCATGATTCTAACTATAATCATAACCTTGAACCTATCCCTATTTGATCCCCAATCTTAACCCTAACCATACCAGTAATTGAAAAATAACCCAAACCTAGCTTTAACATTATTTGTAAATTTAACCCCAATGCCAACCCTAATTCTAAAACTAACACTAATTGAATATTAACCCTAATTGAACCCTAACCCTAACCATTACCCTGCCCCTTATTAAAACCTAACCCTAACCATAATTTCATAATTAAACTCAAAAATTTACCCTAAACCCTAACCCTAACACTAAGCCAAATCTAACCCTACTTCTAATCCTAGCCCTTATTAAATCCTAATCTACATTAAACCATAACCATAACTATAATTGAAAACTAACCTAAACCCAACTTTAATATTATTTGTAACATTAACCTTGGCACTAACCCTAATTCTAAAACTAACACTATTTGAATCCTAACCCTAATTCAACCTTAAACCTAAACCATTACCCTACCCCTTATATAACCCTTACCCTAGTTAAACCCTAACCCTAACCATAATTTCATAATTGGATAGTAACCTTAATTGAACTCAAAATTTAACCATAATTAAATTCATACCTAATTTCACACTATTCAATTTTCACCCTAATGCTATTCAATTAGGGTTAGGGTTAGGGTAAATAGTTTTTTAGGATTACAATTACACCGAGGGTTTAGGGTTAGTGTTTTAGGATAAAGATTGGGGTTAGGATTAGGGTTAATAGTATTTTAGGGTTAAGGTTAGAGTCAGATGTGTTTTAGGATAAACATTGGGGTTAGGGTTAGAGTTAAGATTATAGTTAAGGTTAGATTATGACTAAGATTTAATTGGGGTTAGGGTTCAATTGGGGTTAGGATTACGATTATTATTCAATTAGGGTTAGGGTTCAATTACAATCAAGGCTACTATTATGGTAAAGGTTCAATTAGGATTCAATGAAGTTAAAGTTAGGGTTAGTTTCAATAAGGGCTAGGGTTAGGGTTCTAAGATAAAGCATTGGATTAAAGTTAGAGTTAGGGTTCTACAATAAAGCTTTGTGTTAGGATTAGGGTTAGTATTTAATATAGGTTATGGTTAGGTTAGGGTTAGGGTTCAATTAGAGTTAATTACGATTACGATTCAATTAAGGTTAGGCTTTGGTTAGGCTAATGATAAAGCTTGGGGTTACGATTACAATTATGACTATGATAGGTAAACCTGTTAGGGTTAGGGTACAACTAGGGTTAGCCTTAGGGTGCTTTAAGGGTTCTAAGATAAACCTTAATAGTATATAAACCTTATGAGCTTAAATATATTAACCTTAATAATAACAATAATTAAATAATAATATATTGATAATATTATATGTATTAATAATATAACACTAATATGAAAACAATATAATGATAATATTATTAATAATATAATGATATTGAATAATATAATATTATTATTCAATATAATCAATTAAAATATAATATTAAATCTCATTTATTAAACCCTTTTTAATATGTAATATAATATGATTGACTATAATGTTGTGACTGTAAACTAGCATATTTATCTTAAATATTAATCTATACAATATACATCAAGATATATCATTTTCAAGGAGTATTTTTTTCCTTTCTTAGAAATGCTATTATTATTAAAAAAATTATGCCTTGAAAATGATATATCTCAATGTATATTATATAGATTAATATTTTAAGATATTTGCTAGTTATTTCTCCTTGTGTGAGTTAAACTATTAGTTGGAAATGTGGTGCTTAAATGGAAGATTAATCTTTGATAGTTGTTGGAATAGATGATACTTGTAAAATGGTAATTGATTCTCTCCATTTTGTATTATATTATATAAGATGGCTTCCTTCGTTATGTTTGATGTATACAAAATAAAAGAAATAGACATTATTCTTAAGAGTGTGAAAGTAAAATTTATAGATTTGACAAAAGAGAGGTTGGGTATCTTATTCTAAAATATGAGGATGAATCATTTATGCTAAAGTGTGGGGTGAACTATGAAGCCTTTGATTCCCTTTTTGAGATACATAAACAAGGTCAAAGAATTAGTTCCCCAAGACATAAGTTTTTGGTCTAGGGATTTGATAGGATATAGAGAGCTTACCTTATTTAGTGCAATAATGTAAGATTGTGACAGTGAGTTGTTACCATTGTTAGAGTTTGGTAAAATTACAAAGCTACTAATTCTAAAATTAAAATAAATTATTGTTTAAAAATACTTGGTCACAATTTAAGTTAGACAAATGTGAGTAGGGAAGTTAAGAACTAGAATAAATTAATTAGTTTGTACATCTTATTCATGTTCCAAATAATTGAAATTGGTTAGAGTTTTAAGTTCCTACAATTTACTTTGCATTCCTTACATCATATAATGATTGTGTTAGATCAATAATACATATTCGTTGATATAAATTTTATATATGTTACTACTACTTTGAATTATTTGTCATAACATATTTAATATGTTATTGTGATTGTCATGTTTGAATTAAAAATTGTCACAAAGGATGAACACTCTCCTTAGATTGATCTCATTTAAAAGAAATTGAGTTATTTTCCTAATTAATAATATGGATACACCTTGTTCTCATTATTTTAGTCTATGGACATCTTGGTGAGTTATAATTTTAATAACCTAATCCATTTTATTATTGTAGGCATAATATGTCACATTGGGAACTTTTTAAGAAAAAAATTTCATACTTTTTGAACTAGGTTATAGTTAGCCATTGATTGGCATGCATATAAACATAAAATGTTGATATAAACAAGAAATGGTAGTTAAATATAATGGATAAATATATTTGGTTGGGTGAGTAAAGGTGATAAATAGATTTAACATTATATCAAAATTTATTTCTCTTCATTCTTTGTATTTTACTTCAAAATTAGAATAGTCTTGAATTTGTTGCAATTCAATTTCACTTGCCTATAAAAATCTAAGACCTACAAAAGTGATCCTACACTCTATAAAATTTTGTGACCAAATTCACTAGGATATCTACTCTTCACTAACTCTCAAAAACTAGCCATATTTTAAAATATATTGGGAAATTCATTAGATCACAAAGGTCTTGCCCTCTAAAATTAAACTCTCTGACTAGGCTAGCTTTGTGGTTGTGGAAATGATTGAAGACAACACTCTTTAATCATGCAAATGTCTTAGAATGATTATGTAGGATTAAATTTGTTGTTTTGCTTGAAATCAAATGCTTTATAGAATGATATGCAAATGGTAATTATATAATACTTGGATGTTTGTAAATTGATATAAAGCATAGCAAGTAATTGTGCAAAGTGTAAGAAATCAACTCATAACAACTAGCAGAATATGTGAGAATCAACATAAATTTGAATTTTAAGTTTTCTAATTTGGGGTTGTTTTTGTGTAGTGTGAGATCAATCTTGCATGACACAATATTGACTTAGAACATGAAAATACTAAAATTAAAGTGAGGTGTAGCTATTATACCTAAAGAATAGGATTATGTGCAAACATTGATAAAAATAAGATCAAATATATAGAAATGAGTGCAAATGAAAAAGAGTGATACATCCAAGAATAAACCTAACATAGCACAAGAGTGGGCCATCTATTGATAAGTAATTATAATAAGCTATTTCATCAAAATGAACCCAAAACTAAATAAAAATTGGAATGGAAAAGCAAATTTCATCATTACAAATGTATAACATAGATTACTCAAACAGCTTTAATTTTTAACACTCAAAGATTATAATACACTCCACCATATAACAAAATATGTTAAAAAAACAATATAGACCTTGATTAATGAAGAACCACAATCTTAAATATTGCTTGGCAATTTTATATTAGAACCCTACAATTACTTCTTTTACATTAATTCAATTTAAAAATTAAAAGAAATTAAAAACCATTAATGTAATATCAAAGGTTATTAATATTTAAATGATTCAAACAAATTTTCAAATATAATATTTTCAAGATCATCCCATTACCTCAATCAGATGTTGCACATAATTTCATTAACATGAGATTTTTTAGGTCAATCTGACATAGCACCATCAAGTGTGCTTTAGTTCTCATATTGTCTTCATCATTGGTTTTGTCAAGGTTTCGAACACTTATAAACCAAAAAATTCGGTTCCAAACACAAACATACAGTACTACCAAGAAACAACAGTGTTGCTGCTCTCCTCCTAAAGAGGCAGAAGAACCCATATGTGTGAAATTCAATCAATACAAATAAATACCATTTAGTTCAACCTTAAGAGGAGGGCCTGTGCTTCTGCTTCATAAAGGCAAACCAAAATTAAATGGGCCAGCGTTACCTGAGAAGCTTCATCAAAATTTTGTTTGAAACAGCCAGGAGATGAGGCAGACCACATTATTCCCATCCTGAGATTTAGAGTAGACTTAACCTCCATACAACCCATAAACAGTGGCAATTTACTATTACTATTTGAATCATGAAAAGTGATGCTTACTAAATATTTATTAGAATCTGAATCATGAATAGTTTGAGAGTTCCCAAAGCACTTAAGATCAATAAAAGAGAGTAAGAAACACCTAATGAAGAAATAAGGAATAGTTGATGTAGATTGTAGGGAACATTATGCATAGCAAATCTTAGTTGAAAAATTGGAGCTGATTATAGACAATAATGGTGAGAGCTAAGGAAATATACTCTGTGATATATCGATTAGGCAAATTTGGTCCCAAGTAAGAAAAATGAGAAACAATGCGCTGTATTCATGGAAAAACATCAATTGAACAACACTTTGGCTTCGTAATGGATCCACACATAGAAATCCACGCAAACATGTCCACTACCTAGTACACAATGTTAACTTTTTCCAATCTGTATCTTTATTTTTTTATCTTAAGAGGGGATGCTTTCTATTTATAACATGTTTAGATCTTTAAGCTTGATTTTCAAACCTGTCTATAATTTATGTAAACATTATATTAATCACTGAGGAACCATCTACAATCATTAGACTTCTTTGATAAATCTCCGAATCTTATGTTGGATGCTACACTTAAGATCTTAAGAGTTGAAGTTGATGAAATAGGAAATGAACACTGGAAATTGTCCAACAAATGTACTATAGGGGAGAGGGGAGAGGGGCCCATAGTGGAGCGGGGTCTAATAGTGGGGATAGAAGTAGTCCTCAGTGGGTCCCATAGTGAAACACCTTAATATCCAATTACAAAACACTTTTTATCCATAAAATATGCAAACTGACAAATCATGTGATGCCACATTAGCACACCAATAAAACATGACTTAGTGCACCACTATCAGTCTCACTTCTTTTTTGGGCCTTTTTTGGATACCTAAACAAAAAGCATGTTGATGTGGCATCATATTGATGATGTGACCCTAAAACAAAATATAGAAGCACGTGAGTTGTCAAATAAACTATTGTACAAAATTGGGAATGATTTGAAATTTCCACGTAGGATTTTGAGAAAGGCGAAGTTAAGGTGCTCCACTATGGGCCCCTCTCCCCTAGTACCAAAGTGAATTCACTCTCTAACATAGGATTAAAGCCATTTTAAAATCTGACCTGACGTTAACCTAGAGAACCTTCACCTTCAACACTACTTGTTAAAATCTTAAATACTATAGAATTCATGAAAAAAAAAATTAAAGAAAGCCCTCCTATCTTTACTGGATGATCAGATTTCTCTTCAGACTTCATCTTACTCTACAATATCAAATCTACAGTTCACAAAGTGTCAGAGGTCAACAGATTTCGTATTGTTAAGCAATATGTAAGACAAGGATTTTACAATGTCACAATTGCTACTGTATTAGGCAGTAAGACTGCAAACTATTTTGAAAATCTTCTTTAATGATTAGATTATTGTAAAGCAAAAAAGTTGAAAAACAAAAGCTAAAATCTGAATGTTTTATCCAAGTGGCAGCCATCTTAGCTAATAAGAGGCTCGGTTCTTGTGGATGTGCAATTTAAGTTAGTCTATCCACAGACCACACAATGAGGTTGTGAAAATCAGACATTAAAAAGAAATGGTTCTCTAAAAAAGATTAGAACAGAGGTTAGCGAATTCTTTGTTGCCAATATTGAAATCCTTAAGAAAATAATATGAAGATGTTTGATTAGTTAACTAGATATTTCAAGAATTGATTTTTAGTTGCCCAAGTCAACAAAGTAAGGCATTGAAATTAGGCAATATAATACATTGGATTAGGAAGCTTGAAGGTCCTATCCCCAACAGAATATCCAATCAAATCACTCCATTGATCACCAGAGTTTCCTCGGATCTGAAAACCAGCCTGCTCAATTTTGGATCTCCTGTCCGATTTATAAACGACAGCACTCGTTCCATGGTCATTTGGGCCCCTGTGACACATCCAAAAAACTTCAATCACGGAGACATCAAATGAAACATGTAGGTTGTCTTGTACTCAACAACTGCGCTTTCCAAGCATTGTCCATAAGCATTCACTCACAAAACCATTAGAGGCAAAGGAATACATTGACTATTTGAACTCCAGCTTTTCCCAAATTTTCACAAATAAAATTTGCTCCCTCAAAATATCAAACAAGAAATGTCCAGTCTACAAGGACACGCTCATTTCACAATGAAACTTGTGAGAGGTATATGCATGGACTCCATTGTAGAGCACTTTGAAGAGGTATGATATAGAATCTTGAGGGATTTCCGATCCAACTCAATGGTAGGAAAGTCCTACCTTCGTTACAAAGCAATGTTGTCGAAAATTTCAGTCCCTTTTGGTAGTTAAGACAGTTGTACCATTTGTGGTCTTATAGACCCTTGCGTCTCATGTGTAATGATAAACATTTCAGTCATTTGAAAATACAGAATAGGCACGCAATGGTTTGGAGATGAGATAAACTTTGAAGTTTTGAACAATCCTTGTAAACAGTATCAGAAAGGTTTCAAAACCCTTGTGGACAATATTGAACAGTTAACAACTATTTTGGAAATGTGTTTTGGTGCAGGAAACTTCCTAAAACTCCTTAAGAACAGCTGGAAAATGCTGGAAACATTTTCAAATTGTCAAAAGCATGTCTTAAATTGAATTATGGTTTTCTGGAAGACTGGAAGTTGAGAAGAGGGTGTTCAGATATGAATAGCACAAGGATTCAAGAAAATCGACGTTTCCACTCATGAAAAGTCAAGAAGCTTGACCACAAACATTGTTTTTCTTAAATATTATATGCAATTTTTATCCATTTTTTTCAACAATTACGGATTACAGAAGCTTTAAGCCTTTAATAGTTTTTGGAAGTTTTATGGGTAGAGAAACTATGAAAGAAGGTCTCCAGCCCGACTGAAAGTAGAGCTTAAATACAAACCCTATTAACAAAACTTCACTCACAATATCATCAATGAAAAAGGTGATTCTTTGAGTAATTCTGATTGTAGCCACTACCATGAGTTAGCCACCAAAATGCAGACACAATAAACATAAAAAAAATCCCACATGGGTGCTAAGGATTACCTCAAATAAAGCTCCTCCCACGTATGGTAACCAGCCCGGATCAGATTTTTTGCAGTGGCATTTCTCTGGGTTTCATCTCTACCAGTCAATAAGAACACTTTGACCCCCAATTGAAGCAAATGGGTATATAACCTGTAACTCGAACCCAATGCTGGAGCCTCTGCCTCAATGACCCAGTTATCAAAAGAATTCTCATCAAAATCCAGTGCTCTGCAAAATAGCCACATTCAATCAAAGCCCCAAAACTGGAAACGTGAAAAGAAAAACATACTGAAAAAGGCAATATTTCAGAGCCCTCTTCTCTGAGTGCAGGGGTGTTGAAGATGTTTAACTTTATGCAAGAATTAGCATTGCTTATTTAAGGAATATCCAAGGGTATCGACAAAGATGTTGATTTAAACCCTGTTAGGGACAAAGGTAGATATGCAGCTGAGCTGGCACTTATAGAAACAGTCCTCTCATGTACCCTCCTTGGCAGATTGATATAACATTTTCTGCTCATGGAAGCGGTATGACTTTTCTTGAATCATGTATTTATGATTTTGTCTTTTTTGCTGGTGATTCAGGAATTTTTGTCTGGTCTGAGTCAGGTGAGGCCATAAATGAGAGATCTCATTTCTGGCATGAATGCTTAGCATTAATACAACGGTCCAAACCTGCGAGCACAGTGGCCTAGCAGAAGGCAAAAGTCCACCAGCTCAGCAGTCCAGTGAGGGTTTGAACCTAGAAGGATGAATGATTCAAAACCCATGAGAATAATAGCCCAGCTGGAGCTCAAAGCCCACAAACACAACAGCCCAGCGGGGGTTTGAACCTTGATGACAAGGACAAGAATGTCATGATTTAACCATCATATTGTGCCATAAACAACCATATATTTATGATCTTAGTTACATGGATATTTCATAATTAATTTTTGTTGTGTTTGGGTTTGTATTGGTATGATTTCCCTACCTCTTGTACCCGTGCAGAGTTATCCGTTTTAGGAGCTTGAATCTGTAATCCAATCCATCACTCATTCTGATGAGGTAATCCCATTCTTTGTAAACTTCTTTTTATCGGAAACCATTCTTCTCTTTATACCATGGATTGTTGAAGCCCGATGAAAAACAAATAAGCACAGCAAAACATATTTTTCTGTCTAATTATAGGTCATTAAGAATGAACCTATACAACTCAAAGCCCACTCTTTCTATGCAATTTCATTCAAAATGTATTTCTTCTCTTAATATTATAGATTACCCATAACTTACCATGACAATCGGTTGCTAAGGGTACCCAAAAACATTGGTATCACTTCTGTCTACGGAATTTTTTATCCAGAACTACTCCTCCTTCTAATTCTATGGATGACCCGTATCACTAATCCTGATGATGGGACCCTAAGCGTTAGTACCTAATTCTTTTTCAACAGTATTTATCCATGAACTATTTCTTCTCTCACTACCAGACGGATGTTCAAATCTTTCCAATAGTTCATTTAATGGAAGCATTTACACTTAAAGCAAAGTACGCATTTTGTATAAAAATAATATTGATTGCAGACCCTGAAGTCATTGATATCAAACGTATTCCAAATTTTAAGTCCAGTAAAACACAAAATTTTCTCCTTTGCTTACCCAAATTGAACGTCCTGGTAATAGGGCAAATTGCTGAGTAGTGTCTCATCCACATCGAAAACCCAGGCGTCTTTCCCATCGTTTGACAGATTAAGAGAGCTCGCATAGGCGATGGATTCATTGGCCACAATGCTGGAATCGAGGGCATACTGACTACCCATCATGTAATTCGCCACGAATTCCACGCATTCCGAAGGAATCTTTTTCCAATTGCGCACATTGTAGCTTTCAACTCCAAATCTCCAGGCCTCACAAAATCGGGTATCTTGTCTGGGCTTGAGTTGCCATGATTGCTGGGCCGTGGATTCCTCAGATACCCAGTCTATAGATCTTTCAGCATTTTGGGCTGATATGGGTTGCAGAAAACACAAGAGGAGAAAGATGAGGACCAAGTTCTGGCGAATGCAAGCCATGACTATTTGATTAGTTGGCTATCAAGCGAAGGGAAAAGGTAATCAGTAGATGGTTGTGCATCGTCATATAGTTTATTGATTGGTTAACGTGAACGCCAGCTCTGTCTTATCAGAGCTCAACAAATGTCCCACGTTTTTGGTAAGGTTCGATGTTTGACAAAAAAAATATAAAAAAAATGATTAATTTAGACTTTTGAAAAGTATGTTCCGAAAGCAAGGTACTTTATTCCTTGTCAAAATGTATACGCCTCTTTTCTTTTTTCTAAATTCCTTGTAGGATAAGATGTTTAAGATTTGGCAATCTTGTTTTCCTAAGGGTATGTCTTGTTTTTGCACACTATTATATTAAAGTTAGGTCTCAAAATTGGATAAGAAAATTATGGGCAGGAATTTTTTATCAATCAATTTAATTATGTTTCTATAATGAAAAGTGTATATTTGTATTTTTTTTTTTCGTTTTTAATATTTTTCACTATGATTAGTATATAAATGGTGTATTTTAATATAAAATTGATAAATAAATTGAGTTTAATTATAATTCATTTGTATATGTTTTTGGGATTAATCTTAATTTTCAATTTATTTATTTATTATTTAGGTTAAATATGTAGACATATAATTAGATCAAGTTAGTTTTATATGAAAATGGTTTCAAAACTTTTGATTTCAATTGTAAATTTTGGATCCAAAATGACTAAATCTAACTAGTCATTACTTACTGACTTAAGCTTGAATTTTATTAACTTATGTACAAGGGTGTTGTATTTAAGGGTAAACCTTAATTCATTTACATCAATATTAGGACCATTGAAGATCTATCGAAAACATAGAGAACATCACAAAGAATTCACTAGAGTATCATTAACTAACATTAGTATTCTAGGCATCACTAATGTTTACTTTACATTTTTTTATCATTTCTACCAAACCATTGAATTGATAAGGATTTGACCAAAGGAGATTATCCTTTGCTTAAAAAAATTATAAATGATGTTTATCAATATAACCCCTTTTAGAAATTAGATTTCAAAATGCATCGAACACTCCCAAAGGTCAATTCAAAAATATAGTGAAAAGGGGAGAGCATGCAGAAAGGATAGTAGGGGCATCTTGGCAAGGGTTTTGCATGGGGCTTTGGAGGAGGCTCGACCTTCCTCCACCCAAGTCTGATTCTTGTAGTACAGGCCCATCAATACCCTTAACTTTTCTTCATTTTTCCCTCTAAGTAGATTTTTTTGCATGTGTGGATTGTGTGTTCTCTCTGGATTTCGATCTTTCTACATGCAGAAATAACTCAAGAGTGCAAGCATAATAATGGAAGGGGATACAGATCCCCCCAATGGCCTATCACAAGTTTTCAGTGGGGATAATATGGGCAATTTGAAAACCAGGTCTTTCAGAGACGTAGTAGCTGAGGAAAGGAATAACCTCTTGCCTATAGTGAAATTTCTAGTACAAGCTTGTGTAAATATTGAAGATGGGGGAAGCGAAAGATAAGGTGAGTGTCCTTCGACCTTCCCTAAAAAGATGTCTTGGTTCAAAATCTTGAGTTGAATAAAGCCATTTTAGAGGAAGATAACAAAATAAAAATACCACAATTTTTCTTGTAGTTGTGGATATTTCCAAGGTCCTGGATAGAAAATACATGGATGAGTGTTTGATTAATGTTTGGGGAAAAAATAGGGATTCAATATTCTTATTATAGAATGGTCCAACACGAGCTATTTGTGATCTTTCTAAGAAATTAGAAAATGCAAGAAATGGTGACTAAGAAAGAATTCTGAAACATTAGTAAAACAATCTTTCGTACCTTAGCATGGTCGCCTAAGGCTTTAAATGATGAAGTATTGGCTCTGTCGAGCCCTAGATGGGTGGTGATAAAGGATGTGCCACCTCAATTTTGGAAATTTGTTCCTCTATTAATGGAACCCTATGGAAGCATCATTAGGGTGGAGGATACAAAAACCTCTCTCCCGAATTCAAATGCTAGGGTTTGGTGTCTTTATTTCCTTTCATAGACATCCTAGAATGGCTATAGGTTAAGTTAGACACAGGAAACATCAATTGTAAAATTGAATTACTAGGTGACATTAATACATGCTACCTCTATAGAAGGGAATGGCATCTGAGAAGGAATTGCCCCCTAATATAGAAAATAATTTTTAATCCTGACCCAGTCAATGGGCTAGTAGAAATTGATTCTTCAAAAAGAGTCTTAAAAACCAAGAAATTGGAAATGGAAAACTTGACTTTGTTAGCAGTAGTATGTTTTCAGAATAGCAAAGAATTGGGGCTCATAGGAAGGTTGTCAGCATGGAGGTGGTGCAACCAAACCCTAAACAAATTAGTGATTGAATTCCTCAAGAAACACCTTTAGTGATGGACATTGCAACCCTAGATGTCACTTAAATTAAAATTTCAAATTAGTTGGAAAGTCTAATAAAGGAAATGAAACAAAAAAATTAGAACCTACACCTAACATGGGTGGAATTCCTAATATGGATAACCTTGCATAAGAAGACAATAATAACCACTATCCTTCAAAGGAAGTGGTCAAAAATAAAGTTGTTGGGAGGAAGAATGCCCAACAATTTGTAATGGATAAAATAAGGAAAAATATTAAAAAAATGATGCAAGAAAAAAGCAATAACAAAAACAAAGACTATTAAAGCTAGAGACTATGTAATTAAATATAAAAACCAAGAACCCAAGGAATGTTCTATTGGGAGTCTTGCAAATCGAGAAGAGGAAAAAGGGGATAACCCTTCAAATTTTGAAAATAAATCACCATCTGCAGTGAAGAAATGGTAAATGAAATTGTGTCGCCAAAAAATATATAGTTGACATTTTTATGCTCACTAGAGTCTTTCTTACGGACTTTGGCTTGATTTTGCCTAGATTTAATGTTGTAATGTGGTCAACACATTCACATTAGGTCTTGGACCCTTGTGAATCATTAAGACTTCTAAGATGTCTTGTAAAGGTGTTGTGAAGTGTTGTAACTCACTTTCACACTTTTCTAGGACCCTTTCATTATAATTCACCTAAATAACTCCTTTTTATCACTTACCAAGTCTTATTTCAAAGTGTTGTAAAGTGTTGTAACCCACTTTCATGCTTTTCTAGACTTGTCATCACTAATTCAACCCTTTCTCTTGTTTAAATGACCTCTTAATACACTTTTTAACTCTCCTTAAGTGTTTTTTTGAGGATATTCCCATTGGACAACATTTAATGCCCCGTAATTTCCAACACTCACTTAATTTGCTTAAGTGGGACTAAGTTTCCAATAGGAGCGACTTAGTCCTTTTTTGCACAAAACTCAAAATTATTTCAAATTTCTGGCAGGATTTCATTCTCTAACCCTTGAGGTCGGCCTGTGATGTGTTATTTTCAGGAAATTTAGTAAGATCAAGTATAAATAAGGGATTTTCTCCTCATTTCTCATCCATCTATATCTCCTAATTCATCAAGCATTCAAGCATTCATTTACTTAATCATTCTCAAGTATTCAATCACTCTAAGCACTATAATCAAGTCATCCATTGGAGCACTTCATTGCATATCTTCAGATTTCTACATCAAGGGGTTTGGTAAGTTTATGACATTACATGTTATCTATTTATCATTCTCTTTAAATTTCATTTCATTATTTAGGGTTTGATTACCAAAGTGGGGTTTGACCAAGGCAAACCCCTATACTCTAACCCTTAACCATTTTTCCCTCTTTGCATGTGTGTTTGTAGACTTTGTAGGGAGATTTGTCAAAGAAATAGGTGTTGAAAAGTGGTCAGCAAGTCATCAAAGCTATTCAAGTCAACATATCCCTAATTCAAGCTTCGAGACACTTTTTATCCCATTTTCTACAGAATCAAGAGTAGATACCTGTTAGAAAAGCAAGTGCAGACCTGAAGCTACAAGATCCTGTCCCGAGATTCCCAAAATTTATGGGTGGACTAAGTCACCACCAATGGCGAATTAGTCCCACTGCTAGGCCTAAAAAGTGGTTTCTGCATTTTTGGATACCCATTTGGCAGATTCCTGTTCCGACAAGTTTTCCCTGAAATTGGGACTAAGTCGCACAGCTTGGCATAAGTGTCCCATTCAACATTTCTAGTCAATTTTTCAGGATTCTAGAATCTCTCCACATCATATTTCAGATTCCAGGTGCAACTCTCTAGTTATGTTTAGTTATTTCATCATTTACTTGTATTTTTAGGTGTTTTTGCATATCACAATGTGTTTTCCAGCACTTTGCATTTCTTAGGTTTAGCATCATTAAATCATTTTATTTTTAGATCAGTGCATTAGTACATCATAATTAGACATATTACATCTCATTTACATTAATCTTGAGTGTTGACATTTGCATTTTGGACCCCATTCCTTTCTCCTTTTAGGTGAAAAACCCTAGAAGGAGCTGAAAGCAATTGGGCAATCCAAAATCATTGTCCACATTTTGGTGAACCCGAATTTGATGAATATTTACTTCTGATTTCAAGTGCATCCTAGGTTTCATTTTCATTAAAATTGCATTAGGTATTGCATTTTTTAAATTGCATCCTAGGGTGTCAAAAAAATTGCATTAGTGAAAAGCTCAAATAGCTTGCATTTTTGCTTCTTTTTTACATTGAAAACAACAAAAATTATGCATTTCATACTGTAGTTGCATCTGTGCATCCGAAAGACATAAAATTGCATTCAATTTTTTTGAAAAATCTCAAAAAAATCATCACTGGGACTAATTCGCCACACTGGGCAACTTAGTCCTCCTGCACATTTTGCACTATAATTTCTAGTATTTTCTAGGAATTTTCTGCATTTCTATTTTTTGGTATTGCATTCCTATTTTAGTTTACAGAATTTCTGTTATTTTCATTTTATTATTCCTAGATTGCATTCCATTTGCATCCACTCCACCTCTTGTGGTATTTGTATGAGTGTTTGGTGCCCTATTGATAATACTTTAGTGAGGCGAAGTTCCTGACTCATGGCATCCCACGATAATACACCCGTTGTGGACCTTGGGTTGTCTCGAGCTTCTACTCTTGGTATGGAAAATGGTGCATTAGGCATGGATACTACCACTAGTACACCTTTTGTTGGAGTTAAAATGACACTGAGAGGGGGGGGTGAATCAGTGTCTTAATAGATTTGACCAATTTTCAAAAATTCAAAAACATAGCTCAGATTTGATCTCAATATTACTCTAATTAATGCATTCATGAGTTGAATGTAATCATTCATAAACATAATTGAGAAAGGTAATAATCCCAACAGTGAACTGAAACAACACCAACACGGTAAAGCAGTGAGAACTCAGAAGAACAAAGAGACACAAGATTTTGTCGAGTGGAAAACCCTCCTAGGGTATAAAAACCACTCCCGTAATGCCTTGCAGGCTTAACTTTTAATCAACTGTTCACAATGCCTTATAGGCTGATTTTTGAGCACCCACTCAAGGAGCACCAACCCCTCATTTAGAGATATCTATCTCAAGGAGCACCAACCCCTCAAATTATATTTCTAAACAATAATCATGTCTCTGAGGATCTCTATATTTTTAGTTAAGCTCATAACTCTTTGTTTTCTCGTCTACAGAATACCCTAAGGATTCAATAATTGAATCCTTAAAATATTACATAGAAAAGAATATTACAATGTATCTCTGCATCTTTGTTTTTCAGATTTTTAATACAGAGTATTTCAATACATTTTTGATCCATCCAAAGAACAATATTCCAGAATTACAACCAAAGAACCTACACTATTTTCAACACAGGTTTTTATACATTTAAAGTATGTCTGTCACGAAGAAATCTTCAAAATGCGTTTTTCACAAGAATCTAAAACTCTCTTGCTAATTTTAGAATATGAAGCTGAATAATGATAATCTGTAGATGATGGTAAAAAATCAAGAGTAACGCCTGTCCAGAGAGCTTTAATTTTTGCACTGAATCAAGAGATTTTCAAATTGTAACTGATAGATATTCATCAAAACCACGACTGCCCACCAGTTGAGAACCATAACCTCCCAATTCTCAGAGAATATTTTTCCATGTAACCGTTCTGAGATTCGATGCCAACCAATGATGTCGACCTGCAACTATACTTAGAAATTCCCATGTCGGCTATAGTGTTTGAGTCTTCATTAATCATTCACTGAGATAACCCTGTAAGTATGTCGAAGGCAATTATAACGCTATCATTCGCCCCGTGTTTTTTGCATTTCGCTAAGACCTCAGTGATGTCGGGAAGACCTCTCGCAGACCACATTATCTTTCACCGAAAGCCCTTTTATCTCTTATGAGTCGCTGTGACATTCTGCTGTCAGGGAGACGTTTTGTAGATAATGCTTTATTTTACCGAAAGTCATCCTTTCATCCGGTGTCGCTGAGATAATTTATAATCGGGCTGAGGTCCCATCAAATTCATTGAGTCATACCGAAACACCTCGCAATACATACTTGATCGCCGAGACATTACCAACCTCTCACCGAAATCCATTCATTAGACTTTGTCAGCAAGATTTGACAGGTTCGCTGAGACTCTACATCGAAACTCATGAGTCTTACCGAAAAGTATTTCATCATTAGTGGTCGGCAAGACACAACAGTTCTCTCACCGAAATGTAACCTTCATTCTCATGTGGGTCGCCGTGACAAATTGTTATCGGGGAGACCTTATGTAGATTTTATTAAGTTTCATCGAAAGACTTTATCCATTCAGAGTCGCTGAAACAAAAATACACTCTTGCCGAGATGTATCCTTCATCCGCCTTCGCTAAGACAATGCATAGTCGAGGTGACTTCTCGTAGAGCATCCTGTGTCTTACCGAAAGCCCACGTGATCATTCTTGTTCACCGAGACAACTCAATGTCTATGTCGACAAGGTCCATATGTATTTCATCGGTGAGACCCACAGGGTTCGCTATGACATTATATCGATGTCGCAACTCTTGCCCATGTGTTCCCATTCAACCACCGATCGGTGAGACATAACAATCTCACTGTGACCTCATACCGACGGTATGACTCCTGCCGATAAGGATCACCCTCTGTCGCCGAAAAAAAGGAGAAGTTCTGCCAAAAGCTGCCTGTGAAATTCCATGTGTAAAGTCGGCGAGACCGAAGGTCACTCGCCAAGACCTCACTTCGATAACCCTAACTCTTACCGATATGTATCTTCCCACCACCGGTCGGTGTGACAATGTACAATCGCTATGACTTCACACTGAAAGCAGCATGTCTGGCCGAAGTGAATCTTTAATGTGCCAGTCGGTCGATGTAACAATTCAAACTTGCCAAGACACAATGCTGATGAAGGAACACTTACACTAATGAACCACCTCATGTATTAGTCAGTGAGACCCAACTCATTCGGAAAGACCTCTCCTCGGTGAAAAATACTCATGCCGATAGACCTTTCCACTGTCGCCAAGACCACGTGAATGTCATGCCGATAGATACCCAAAGGTGAATTTTGTCATTAAGGACAAACCAATCAGAACACAACTGAGAACCAACACCTTTACCTTCACATACAATGCATGTTGATACATCTGATGCTCACATTCCACAAGATAAAGTCATTAACATTCATGAGGATTTAGCACATTTGCAACAAAAACTTGTGTCTTAAAAACATTTCAACCACTGCAATTCTTGCTATAGACAACATCCATCGAATGCTTGAAAGTGATGAGGGCTTAGATGTTATGAAACAAATTGATGAGATATACCACAAACATGCTTCTTCCACCTCTAACACATCTCAACCAACAAACATTGTGGTTATCCAAGGAGGATTTGACATTCCTCCTCCTTCTATTGTAGCATTCATACCTACCTATACCACTCCTCAAGTTACAACAATCATACAACCAATTAGTCATGTGACTCCTTCTTTCGCTATTCCAACTAGCATTCCTAGTTCTTTTGTGGCATCGAATGTTCCATCCTCCACCACCTTCACCCCAATTAGTTTCCCCTTCACTTGTCCCAACATTACTCCATCACCATTCTCTCTTCCATCTCATACCACTTACACTGACCTGCTCATTACACAACTCTTCCAAACTGTTTCTTCCGTGCAACAACAAATATCTACCATAAACCAAAACCAAACCGCACCACCCACCTACTATGTCTGTATTAGCCCATTATCTTTGGAAATCTTAAGAACACCGATGCTACAAGGAATTGAGATGCCTAGGTTTGAGAAGTATAGAGGTAAAGGAGACCATATTAATCATGTCAATGACTATATAGCCATATGCAATGATTTTGTCCTTGACGATAAACTGTTAGCTAAACTATTTCCTAGGACTTTAAAGGATACTGCTTTGGAATGGTTTTCCTCTTTACCCAATCATTCAATTCGATCATTTAATGAACTTTTTGATGCCTTTATAAGTCATTTCCAAGTCCATATGACTCCCAAAAAGACAATGGCCGATTTAATGAGATGTAAACAAAATGTGGATGAAAAAGTAACTAATTTCATTTCACGCTATCAATCATTATATGCTCAAGTAGATGTCAAGGTTCCCGATTCACATCTCCAAAAGATGTTTATCAAAAACTTGCAAACTCACATTCAAGATAAATTGACCATGATGAAATTTCCTTCTTTCCTACACTTATGCACAGCCCTTTGTGATTATCACAATTCAGTTAGTAGTCGCAATGCAAAATCCACTTCCAACCGGACTGAGAAATCTGAACCTAGCACTTCAAACAATTTGCAACCATTTCACAAACTAAACAAAGGGTTTTTACAATTCAACCCCCTCCTCAACAACCACCTCAACCTATCAACAACCAAGTAGCAGTTGTTAAAGCCACAATACCTTACAATTATGGAGATCCAAAAAGATAGTTTACACCATTACCAGACACCCTTCATAACACCATGACCCAACTTATATAGCAGCAAACGATTTCTTTACCTCCTGTTAAACCATTAGATACAACTAAACCTTTTCCTCCAACCTTCCAACCTAATGCGTATTGCCATTTTCATAGACAAAATGGACATGACACAGAACAATGTAAGCGTCTTAAACACATAGTGCAAGACCTCATCAATTTTGGTTGTCTATCTGTTTCAAATGTTAATGCAAAATGCAATACATCTATTGCCCCACCCAATCAAAATTTGCAATTTTTTACCAATCACATGCCTAAACATAACGTGTCATTTGTCAAAGCCAGTGAAAATCAAAACAATGATGTGATGATTGTTCATAAAGAGACTGAACATCCTGATCCTATCCCACATACACCTATTAATCCTATGGAAGAAATGGTAGGAGCAATAGATGTCATCCCTCGTAAGGGCCCAACTAAGAATAATCTTGATATTTCTTTCTCTTCTAAAGATATTCTTCCAAATCTTCCTGATGGTCCTCTCTACATAGTTGGACGTATTTATGATAATCCCATTAATGGGATACTCATAGATCCCGCCTGTGGTGAGAATGTGATCATAAAGGAATTTTTGGTATTACATGAACTTTATCAAGATAACTATGACAACCAAGAGCATGGATCAAAACACATAATGGTTTCGCGTGCCCTATGGTCGAATCGATCGTTCTTCCATTACAAATAGGACCTAAGACATTGGATGTTACATTCTCTATCATTCCATAATCAGATCAGTTTCATCTATGTCTAGGCCATCCATGGCTTCACTCAATGAAAGTTGTTCCTTCAGTCATACACAAATGTTTAAAATTTTTGCGTGACAATGACATATTCATTGTTAACCATAGTGGCTTTAACCCATTGTCTTCTAAAGGAAATTTCACCTTAGAATCCTTTTGGCCAGAGCCCATAGAGCCAATAACACCTCACAAAGATTTCTTTATCATTTCTTATCAAAAGTTTAAAGCAAAGAAAATTGCCGACTTGTCCCTCTGCAATCAATCCTTATCCACTTCCACTATCCCAATCCTTGATGAGACAATGCTTCAACCTAAACCTGAACCAAAAACTTTAGATCAACCACCTCTAAACAGTTCCCCTTCTTCCTCCAAACGTCCACAAGATAATGAAACCAACCCCGTCATGCTTCCTCACATTAAACAAGTTTATAAAGCAAAAGAGAGTGATTGACCCATGTCCTTATGTTCCTTTCATTCCTCCCCATCGGGAAGAAAAGGAGCCTATGGTGGATCAATTCTAGTTGTCTATCTATTTCAAATGTTAATGCAAAAGGCAATACATTTGTTGCCCCACCCAATCAAAATTTGAAAATTTTTACCAATCACATGCCTAAACATAACATGTCATTCGTCAAAGCCAGTGAAAATAAAAACAATGATGTGATGATTGTTCATAAAGAGACTGAACATCTTGATCATATCCCACATACACCTATTAATCCTATGGAAGAAATGGTAGGAGCGATAGATGTCATCCCTCGTAAGGGCCCAACTAAGAAGAATCTTGATATTTCTCTCTTCTAAAGATATTCTTCCAAATCTTCCCGATGGTCCTCTCTACATAGTTGGACGTATTTATGATAATCCCATTAATGGGATACTCATAGATCCCGCCTGTGGTGAGAATGTGATCACAGAGGAATTTTTGGTATTACATGAACTTTATCAAGATAACTATGACAAACCAAGAGCATGGATCAAAACACATAATGGTTTCGCATGCCCTATGGTTGAATCGATCGTTCTTCCATTACAAATAGGACCTAAGACATTGGATGTTACATTCTCTATCATTCCATAATCGGATCAGTTTCATCTGCGTCTAGGCCATCCATGCCTTCACTCGATGAAAGTTGCTCCTTCAGTCATACACAAATGTTTAAAGTTTCCGCGTGACAATGACATATTCACTGTTAACCATAGTGGCTTTAACCCGTTGTCTTCTAAAGGAAATTTCACCTTAGAATCCTTTTGGCCAGAGCCCATAGAGCCAATAACACCTCACAAAGATTTCTTTATCATTGCTTATCAAAAGTTTAAAGCAAAGAAAATTGCCGACTTGTCCCTCTGCAATCAATCCTTATCCACTTCCACTATCCCAATCCTTGATGAGACGATGCTTCAACCTAAACCTGAACCAGAAAATTTAGATCAACCACCTCTAAACACTTCCCCTTCTTCCTCCAAATGTCCACAAGATAATGAAACCAACCTCGTCATGCTTCCTCGCATTAAACAAGTTTATAAAGCAAAAGAGAAAGTGATTGACCCATCTCCTTCCATTTCTTTCATTCCTCCCCATTGGGAAGAAAAGGAGCCTATGGTGGATCAACCCGCTCTTACACCCACACAACTTCAAAATAGAATCAAAAGAAATTGTGGTGCTAGAGAACATAGGCATCGTCGTCGTCTCCTTGATTGTCAATTTTGCAAACTGAAAACAACAAAGAGAATCAACCTCCACCTTTGACAGAAGCCATACCTAATCACCTTCCTCCTCCTGAGCCACCACAAGATAGTATGTTACAACCATCACAACAAAATGATCCAATACAACAACCACAACTCTTAATACACCCTTCATTGGAAATTACCATCCATCCCCCCATCGTGATTAATCTGGATGATGATGATGTTGATGAGGTGATCTCTAAAATAGATGAAGAGGTGCATAATAATCTAAATTATTTATGTTCCTCTTCCATGAGCCTAAATGATAAATCTCCTACACCAAGTGAAGAACCTGGTAATTTCCCTAGTTTAGCACTTGCAATTGTCCCTTTGGATAATCAAACACCCTCACAATACACTGAACATGATTGGGAGGCAAATGACTTGTTCGATGCGTGACTTGAATTTTCCTTAACTAGCCTTTTTTTTTTCTGTTTCTTTTTCTTTTCTTTGGTGTGATTGCATGTGTGTATTGTGTTCCCCCATGATGTGACGTTTCATGTTCTCTCTCTCTTTGTCACATTCCTTTATTTGTACCTCCATTCTTCTATATGTCATACATTTTCCTTTTCTTTTTCACTTTTGTTTTGTGTTTTCCTTTTGGGGATGACGCAGAGCATTGAGACACCCTATGCCTCTTCCATGTTGACCCAAATGGTCCCTTTCCCTTTTTACTTTTTCTTTTCTTGTGTTTTTCTTTTGGGGATGATGCAAGGCAGTGAGACCAAAATGTCTCCTTCATGTTGACCCAAAAGTTTTTTCCTTTTCTTCTGCCTTTTCATTTTCTTTTCGCTTGTGTTTTCCTTTTGGGGATGATGCAAAGCGTTGAGACCACAATGTCTCTTCCATGTTGACCCAAAATGGATTTTTGTTTTGCTTTCACTCTCTTTGTGTCATTCTTCTAGTTCTATGTATTTGGGGAATGATGACAAGTTTTTAATAAAAACATTGCAGCAACAAACATACTGACCCCAAATCCACAGATCCCTTATGTGTTTGGTGTGTTCCTTTTTGGGGGAAACTCCTCTTTCTTTTGTTTCTTTTCTTTCACATGATGTAGCCTTACTCGGAAACATATGACTTGGCATAGGGGCTTTCCAAGTTGGCTCTCATGTCTTGTTTCTTTTTTCTTTTTTCATTTTGCTACTTTAAAGTAATTGCTCACCGAACGGTGTGTAGCAATTCCTTTAAAGTGGGGGCATACATTGGCATTATTCATTTGCATTTTTCCTTTTCTTGGTTCTTAGTAAACCTTGTTACTTTATACAATGTGTTTGTCACTTTTTGGATGACATTGGGTATGATTTTCTTCATAGTTGTGATCTATCTAAGCATATTACATTCCTCTTGGTGGCCTGATGCGACGCACTACATCCCCTAAGTTGTGAATATTCTATTCTTTGATCGGTCCTCTCTTAGAGACATTAGAAACAATGTTCCCTAAGTTATAGACCTCACATGATCTTAACAAGACTCATTTGAACATTTCTTTTGCATGTTTCATGACCACCTTGCATAACACAGCTTGCATGAGTGTGGTACCATTGTATTTGTTCATGAGTTCTAAGGATACAAAACTTTACTTGTCTCATAAAGCATGAAACAACATTGTCTTTGTGGCGCCTTATTAAAGTTATCAGGAGGTATAACTTTAGTATGGTTGAGTGAGAATCCCATTATGAGGCAAGACTTTCCCCATAGCCACTTTTTAGGATTTCTCACCCCACAGACAACTAGAAGTTTTGTGGCCCCAGAGTGAGTATGTTGTGGATTTCTCACCCCGCAAATAACCAAAAGTTTTGTGGCCCCAGAGTGAGTATACTTGGGCCTTCTCACCTAGCGGACAACCATAAGTTCCATCACCCCAAAGTGAGTACACATTTCTTATTTCAAACAAACAGCCTAGATTTGATCCACAACGGAATGGAAAAATGATTGAAGCTTTCTTCCATTCCTTTTCATCACTTCCATGTATGTTCCTTTGCGTTTATGTTTGGTTTTCCATGAGATCTTGATCATCACTCTTGATTATTGTTGTTTCATCTTACCAACATGAGTTCATTTGGATCCCTCTCGATGTGCATGTTGGGCTACTTTAGCGAGAGTTTGAAGCAAGTTTATCCTCTCACAAAAGTGGGGGCTTAATGTGTCGCCAAAAAATGTATAGTTGACATTTTTATGCTCACTAGAGTCTTTCTTATGGACTTTGGCTTGATTTTTCCTAGATTTAATGTTGTAATGTGGTCAACACATTCACATTAGGTCTTAGACCCTTGTGAATCATTAAGACTTCTAGGATGTCTTGTAAAGGTGTTGTGAAGTGTTGTAACTCACTTTCACACTTTTCTAGGACCCTTTCATTATAATTCACCTAAATAACTCCTTTTTATCACTTACCAAGTCTTATTTCAAAGTGTTGTAACCCACTTTCATGCTTTTCTAGACATATCACTAATTCAACCCTTTCTCATGTTTAAAAGACCCCTTAATACACTTTCTAACTCTCCTTAAGTGTGTTTTTGAGGACATTCCCATTGGACAACATTTAATGCCCCGTAATTCCCGACACCCACTTAATTTTCTTAAGTGGGACTAAGTCACCAATAGGGGTGACTTAGTCCTTTTTCGCACAAAACTCAAATGTATTTCAAATTTCTAGTGGGATTTCATTATCTAACCCTTGAGGTCGGCTTTTGATGTGTTATTTTTGGGAAATTTAGTAAGATCAAGTATAAATAAGGGTTTTTCTCCTCATTTCCCATCCATCTATATCTCCTAATTCATCAAGCATTGAAGCATTCATTTACTTAATCATTCTCAAGTATTCAAGCACTCTAAGCACAATCAAATCATCCATTGGAGCACTTCATTGCATATCTTCATATTTCTACATCAAGGGGTTTGGTAATTTTATGACATTGCATGTTATCTATTTATCATTATTTTTCTATTTCTTTTCATTATTTAGGGTTTGATTACCAAAGTGGGGTTTGACCAAGGAAAACCCCTATACTCTAACCCTTAACCATTTTTCCCTCTTTGCATGTGTGTTTGTAGATTTTGTAGGTAGATTTGTCAAAGAAATAGGTGTTGAAAATTGGTCAGAAAGTCATCAAAGCTATTCAAGTCAACATATCCCTAATTCAAGGTTGGAGACACTTTTTATCCCGTTTTCTGCAGAATCAAGATTGGACACCTATCAGAAAAGCAAGTGCAGACCTGAAGCTACAAGATCCTATCCCGAGATTCCCAAAATCTACAAGTGGACTAAGTCACCACTAGTGGTGAATTAGTCCCACTACAAGGCCTAAAAAGTGGTTTCTGCATTTTTGGATACCCATTTGGCAGATTCTTGTTTTGGCAAGTTTTCCTTGAAACTGGGACTAAGTCGCCCAGCTTGGCATAAGTGTCCCAGTCAACATTTTCAGTCAATTTTTTAGGATTCCATAATCTCTCCACATCATATTTTAGATTCCAGGTGCACCTCTCTAGTTTTGTTTGGTTATTTCATCATTTACTTGTATTTTTAGGTGTTTTTGTATATCACAATGTGTTTTCCAGCACTTTGTATATCTTAGGTTTAGCATCATTAAATCATTTTATTTTCATATCAGTGCATTAGTACATCATAATTAGACATATTACATCCCATTTGCATTAATCTTGAGTGTTGAAATTTGCATTTTGGACCCCATTCCTTTCTCCTTTTAGGTGAAAAACCCTAGAAGGAGCTTAAAGCAGTTGGGCAATCCAAAATCATTGTCCATAGAAATTGAAATAAAAAATTCTAGAACACTACCATTTTGCGGGATACCAGCAAAAAATTGGATGTGCATCAATCTAGAATGATTGGGATTTCTTGCAGGAAATTTTTTTGTGAAAACTCATTAGAGCAATCTTCTACTAATAACCTGAGGAATTGCAGTGAACTAAATATGGAAAAAAATGTGGAAGTTGGCAAAGGAATTCATACAAATAAATACAAATGAATTGGTACCAAAAAAAAAATCAATTGACCTAAGCAACGATCTCAACAAGATGGCAAGCTTTGGTGAATTAACAACACATTCAAATCGATAGACTCCAGGAGATATAGGGACCTTAGCTGCCAAGGAAACCACAGAAGAGGAGGTTGGCTCTAAGGACAATCCTTTGAAAAACCTAAAAATTCCAAGAAGAAAGAAAAAAAGGAACTATTATCCCTATGGGGAGGGGGGGCTTTCATATTATCAAGGAAAAAAGGAAAAATAATAGTGGGATCATACATGTGCCCTTTGCTAAAAGGGTAAAAACTGAGGTAAGATTGCCAAAATGTTTTGACAATTTTGGAAATGAAAAGGAGACCTTCCCAAAATATAGATTTGATGAATCTTAACTATGTGTCTTGGAATGTTAGGGGGTTGGAATCCCCTAAAAAGAAACATGTAATAAGAAGGTTTCTCAACCTAAAGAAAGATAAGGATGTGGTTCTTATCTAGGAGGTAAAGGTGATAGGTTTCACCCTAGAAACCAATTTAAAATTATTCATTTGGAATAATGTGGCACAATATGTCACTAAACATGAAAAAGGAAGAGGTGATGTTGCTATCTTAATGTCTAGAGATTGGGATCAGTATTTCACTGGATCTGGTGTCTCCCCTTGCAACAGGGAAGTTTGGGTTACCATAAAAAAGGACTCCATCTTTGGAATTTGTTCCATTTATGCTCCAAATGAGTACAAGGGCATAATCAATTTGTGGAACTGGTTACTCAACATGCAAGCTATACCATGGATCTTTGGAGGTGATTTTAATATGATAGAGCAATTTGAAGACAAATGTGGGGGTATTAATATGGAATTGAAAGGAAATGAAAGATATTTTTGGAAAAGGATGAAAGCAAAGCTAAACATGGTGGACCCTATTAAAGGGTTGAAAGAAGATTGTACTAGCATCTAGTACACATGGTGTAATGCACAAAAGGGTGGAAGGAGGATCTATTCTCGGCTTGACAGGTTGTATGTGAACAAGGATCACTTCAATGTTGATACTATAAAGGAGGGACGTAAGGTGGAAGTCTACCCCTACACCTTGTCTGGAAATCATCCCATTAAGATAAGGATCATCATAAAAAATGACTTGGTAAAGGAAAGAAACAAAGGGGGCAGTTTTCTCCTCAACACAAAGCTCTTAAAAGATGAAGACTATAGAGATGCCATAATTACCCTGAGGGGGATTAATAAATGGATGCAGAGAGAAAAGGGGGCAATTGATCAATGGGATCTTAATGTGAGGGGATGGAGGACTCTATTCCAAACAATTGGAAAAAAAGATCCATGGATAGAAGGAGAGAGGAAGGATTCATTCAAGAAAACCTGTTAAAAGCATAATCAAATGTGCAAGATGATCCAAGAAATGAAGGCATGTACAATAAACTCTCGCTTGCTAAAAATTACTTAAGGAGCTTCAAGAAAATAGGATACAAGGACTGAAAATAAGGGCCAAACTTAATTTCCTAAATAATAGAGACAAAGGTATTAAATTATTTTTTCAAATACTTAGAGACAAAAATCTAAAAGAGAAAAATGATGAAATATGGGTTGAAGGAACACCCCTAACCAATCAAGAGGATACAAAGAGGCAATTCTACCAATTTTATATTACCTTTTTACTTTAGAGGGAGACAATGAAGACAACATTAATGCTAGGAACTATATCAAACTTATACCCAATAAAATTTTGGAAAAAGAAGCAATTTAACTTAGCAAGGAAATCTCAAAGGAAGAAATAAGGAAAGGAAATAATGTCCCTGTAGAATGATAAAACCCCACAAGTGGATGGTCTTCCATCAAAATTATATAAAACATTCATAGACTGGGTTTGTGATGACCTATATGTAGTCTATAATGAAGCCCTTGAGAGGGGTTCACTAGGCAACAACATAAATAAAGGAATCATCAAATTACTCCCAAAGAAGGGGGAAAAAACTCACATTAAGAACTGGAGACCAATCACACTCCTAAATGTCGCATACAAGATATTGGAAAATGTCTTAGCAAGAAGGTTGGTAGACAACCTACCATTTTTTATTAATAGTACCCAAACTGCATTCATAAAGGGAGATATATATTAGAAAAACTAATCACTAGTTGGGAGGCCATGGAATGGGTAAGGAATTCCAACCAAGGCTTTGCAATGCTTCTCTTAAACTTTGAAAAAAATTATGATAGGATGGAATGGACCTTCGTAAGATTGACCCTTGGAGCTTTTGGATTTCCAGAAGCATCTTGCAATATGGTCGATACACTATTTAAAGATGCAATAGCACAAGTTGATATAAATGTTCCCTCACAAAAGAGTTTGGATTGGAAGATCAATAAGGCAAGGGTGTCCCCTAACCCTAGCATTATTTGTGATTACCTCTGATGCTCTTCACTATCTCTTAAGATATTATGTCACTTCCCCAAATTTCAAAGGCATAACCCTACCTGATAACAAGGAACTTATTAACATTCAGTTTGTAGATGACACTGCAATTTTTGTCAAGTTAGATGAAGATAATATGGATAACTTAATGGATAAGCTTAGCATATTTTGTGAAGCTTCAGGTGCAAATAATTCTCTTCCCAAATCCATCATTTTGGGTTGGGAAGAAGGCCCTCCTAACTGGTTAAAGAAATATAACCTGTAGTGGAGAGCCCTCAAAAGCGGGTCAAATATCTAGGTATCCTATTTGCTGTCAGTCCCAACCTAAAGGAAATGTGGTTGTGGATTAAAGAAAAAATTGAGAGGAAAATTAAAAGATGGAAGAAGCAGTATATTTCCTTAGCCGGAAGGATGCAAGTTTTCCAAAAGATATTATCATCCTATAGCCTGTACTTTTCCTTGGTTTGGCTATTCACCAGCTACCAAGTTAGTGAAATCCAAAAAAGGATTAGGAAATTCCTTTGGTTGGATGGTAAGGGCAAAAAGAAGAAGCATGCAGTCAAGAGGGAATGGAGTTGTGTTGATAAAGCAAATGGTGGTCTTGGCTTAAAAGACTTAAAGTTACATGGTATGGCACTGGTATCCAAATGGACAATTAAGGAAATGGAAGGTGATGAACCCTAGAAGCTTCTTATAATAAACAACATTAAAAATGTCATCCCCAAATAGGAAAAGTCTTGGAAATATCTCCCCTTTTGTGATCTCCTTAGTAGTAAACTCCCTATATCTCCTGTAGGCTCAAATATTTTCAAAAGCATCTAGAAGGCCTGGAAGGCCTGGGAATACTTAAAGAAAAATGTCATAAATTGCCACTCCACCAAGAACAATAATAACATCGTTTTCACTCATAGGTCCATGTGGTGGAATCTTGAGAAAAAGGGCAAGCTCCTTGCCTTACTTCAAGGTTGCTCAGCTAAAAGTTGGGGTCATAAGAGTATTAAATGCTTCAATGACATCTTAAATGATGGGTCCTTAAAAATTTGGAATGGTCTATGTATAGAATATGACCTACCTCAAACCAACTAGAGAACGTACACATTGATAAAGGAAGCTTGCAAGGATATTCACTTCCCTGTTGAATTGAAACATGATGGAACTTAGTATTTGGAATTCCAATTGATTGATGGTAGTCCACTCTTGAAACTAAGCACTAAAATATCTATAGTTTCCTATTTGAACAATATGATATTTAAAAACATGCTAATAAAAGTTGGGGCATCAATTTAGCTAAAAATGAATGGAATAAGATTTTTAAAAATAATTGGTCTTATGTGCTAGAGCCTAAAAAGGCTTGTTTCAAATGGTTTCTTCTAATTCAAAGGCTACCTTATAAAATTGAATCTGTTGATATTGAAATTTGTAGCATTTGTAGAGTACTTGAATCAATCAAGTAGATTTATTTTACTATCTTTATGCAAAATAAATCTAGAAATTATTTTATGAAAACCAAAATATATGGGGAAGAAATAATGAACCTATTTTGGAAAAAACGTTACTTGGGAAGGACAATAAAAACTAATAAAGATCTCTCTCTATTCTGGATGTCTCTCCTTTGAAATACTTCGGTCTATTTGGAAGGCAAGGAATGAAGAAAAATATAAGGGGATTAGAAAGGCACTTACTGATTCTGCAAAAAGACCCACATTACACAATTTTATCATGCATGTAGTCATCACAATGGAGATCTCCAAGTATAACTTCTAGAAACTCTTGGAGGATGGCACAATAAGGGTCAATTTATAGGAATTCATATATGGTCACACATGGTAGGGGCTCATCCCAACATAGAAGTCTTCTTAAATGCACTGCAAGAATTCGAGAAGGAGTTTAACGAAAGAACAGAAAGAAAGAAAGTGTGAAATGCAGAGTGAGCTTTAATGTGTTAGACTACTAGAAGCAGTGAGCAGAAGGTGTCTATACTATTCAGAGAGGTTGTGAATATACTAGTGATGTTGTGGGTGGATTTTCTATTTTTTTGAGATGGATTTCTCATTGTAACATTCTTCTTCTTTTCTGTAAGCTGGCAGTGAGCCCTTTTTTCTTTTGGGTTGTGAGCATATTGTCGCAATTACTTTATATCGTGAGCTAATCCTCACCTTGGCTTTTCCCTTCTTGGGTTTTCTATGTAAATTTGGTGTTCTTATTTGTTTAGATATGTTTGGATTATTGTTTCCCATGTTTACATTCTAATAATGCATGATAAGGGTTTAATGGTTGTTAAGGGTTTGAGGAATAATACAGATCTAAATGTTAAAGAGGGTTTTAATGTTTTAATGCACAATTGATTCACCCCCCTCTTAGTTGTATTGTGCATTCAACAATTTGCTTAAATCATTTTCAAAGACCTATCAATTTACATGGTTGTTTGGGACAGTAGGCCTTACAATGAGCCTGATATGCTACTCCTTCTTGCTTGCAATATGTGTTGGTATATCAATTGAGCACCAACTGCTATAATTCTATCAGCATGCTTATTCTGACCTCTAGGGATAGTTTGGATACCAATTCCATCAAAACCTTCAATCAAATCCCAAACCCTGTGTTTGTAGCATTTGATCAAATTATTCTTGGTTATGCTTTGAGTTTTGATTTGATTGACAACTAATTCATTCTCTCCAAAGGCCTACAATAATTTGATTTTCCTTTTTTGTGCAATTTGGATATCTTGGATGAGGGCTTCATACTCAGCCACACTCTTAGTGAAACTAAGCTAAAGTATAAAAGAGAAATAATAATTATCCCTATTTGGGGACACCAACATTACACCAACACATGCACCATTCTTGCCTATGGAGCCATCAAAAAATAGCTTCCACAATCCCTCTGGATCTTCTTGAGTTTTATGAGACTGGAGATAGAAGTATCCTCTTCATGAATATAGTAAGGTCCAAGACCAGTCTCCTTTGCTTCGGTGAGTGGGTCAAATTGAAATGCATCACCCTGTTCATCTAGAAAATAATCAAGAAACTCCTCCAAAAGAGTAACAAGCTCACGAATAGCACACTCGTCCTTTTGATTGTGCAATGTGCAATTCATATTTATGGGGATAGGAGTGTAAGGTTCAATATGATCTTTTGCAATGGGTTTATCTTTGATGGTCATATTGGTACCATACCTGATCCTAAATAGCATATGGGACCAATTAGAAGATAGGCATCCACCTATCTTAGTTGTGAACTCTCTAGACAAACATATGGTAAAGAAGCCAGGTAGGTCTATTATTGAAATGTCTTACAACACAATGCAACCAAGGCACGCATGCAATGCCAATTTTAAATCCTTAATGACCCCCACTGTCTTGACAACAATGTCATCCAATTGCACAAATCCCTTACCCACAAGTTCATACTTAATGCTAAGGAGATTAGCTACTTTTGGCATAACATAGCTACTAGCCCCTAAATCAATCATATAATTATGTACTATATGATCTCCAATAATTAAGGAAAAATATAAAGGAGGTGGCTTACTGATTTTACTTGAATTCCCCTCTTCCTTAGGTTACACTAGGTTGGTTGGTAGAGTAGACCCTTCTTTTGCTAGCATATCATTTAGCTGCTTGAGCCCTTCTAAAGCTTGTTGTAGTAAATCCCTTTGAGATGGAATGGACAGAGCCTCCCACATGGTGGCATTCAGGTTATCCTTCTTCATTTGATCAACTATATTGAAATGAGGGTAAACAACCTTAGATGAAACCTTTGGAAGAGCAAGGTCTAACTTTCCTAATTGGATGACCGGTGGTTGTTTTTTGCTTTGTTACTTTTACCAATAGCCTGATTGATTGTAGCATAGTTTTCCTACATGTAGTTTTAGCAACTGTAGTATTTTGAGATGGTTGGGAGTTTGATTCCTAACCAATTATGGGAGATGCACCACTATCCACTGCTCTTTTCTTTGATCTTGTATTTTGAGCTACTACATCAACACTTAATTGGTTTAGACCACAACTATTTTCCTCATGCCAATTGACCAAGGTAGAGTAACCTAGCATGTGATCTTTCCTACTAATATTTGTTTGGTTTGCATCAAATTGTTCTCCTGAAGCTGAGGTTTATTTTGAACCATTAGATCTTGCAAAAACTCTCCATTTTGACATGCATTTTTATTATGTGGTTGGTTGCACAGGTAACACCAATCATGTTATTGAGCTAAGTTGTTCTGAACTGGAAACAAGAGCCTTTGAAGTGTTAGTAATGGCTATACTTATACTATTCAAGGGCTTGACATAATTCCATTGATTTTCCCTTGATAATTTTGATTTTGAGGTTGGTAAGGTCTACTTTTTTTAGCTTGTTTCCTCTTTATTGTCACTAAATCATTACCAAAATTTTGTAGTAAATCTTTAACCTCATGTAATTCATTTGAAGGTGCAACAAAAATAGATGGATAAATGGTAGATACAAATGGAATAGGAGACAATGTGGGTTGTTGAGGAAGAAAATATGGGAAGAGAGGCATCGGAAACCTTGGATCTATTTTATCGGCTTGTAATAGACATTTTTTTCCCTAATGGCTATGTCATATACATTTGGCAAAGTCACCTCGCCCATAGGTTGTATCATAACAGCCACATCACTGTTCAGAACCCTTAAATAGTATAGGAAAGCATGATTGGGAGAAGGCTTCACCAAGGCGAGAATTCTATCCCAAGTCTTCTAAAATTTGAAGTTAAAATCTCCCATAAATTCATGGGATGCCCTCTTAATTGTTGTCAACTTCTCCACTAGAGACAAGTGATCACTCTTGTCCTCAAATTGTTCACATAACCTTTCACCTAACTCATCCCAATTGTGAATGGAGTTAGGTTGCAAACCCATGTACCATTGCAATGCTTTTCCTTTCAAGGATGTGGCTAGGATTCTAACAACCACATTATCTTTTATGATATTATGCATAGAGTATATATTGGCCGCATCTTGAATGTTTTTTATTGGAGTTGTGGTTGTCTCACTAGTGAAAAGGAATAATTTTTAAAGCATTCACTAGTATGCCATCCCTTTGACCTAACACAAGAGGGCTACCACCATTAAAAGTGATAATTGCTTGATTTTTAGGGGCAACCATATGGAATAATGGTCTGTTTATTTGGGTGGTAGGTGTCCTAGACTGATACAATTTATTGAATGGAGGTATGGAAGAGCTTTAGGAGACGGAGTTACGAAACCCCTACTTCTCCTTACTAATGATAAAGAATGACTATTTCTTCTTCTAGAAGCATAAAATGATAGTTCAATGTATTGAAAATTACCTCTAGAAGATGCTCTTGTTTGAATTTTGGGCATGAATTCGCAAGTCTAATCTAGAACCAAAATTTTGGAATTGCAATAGGGTCACCAACTTTGATTGCAAAGTTTCCCACTTGAATGAAAAGTCACTAGGTATGTGAATATCTTGTCTCTGAAGTCATAAACTATTGATACACATAACGTAAATTAGCAATGGAAATGATAAACTTTGAGTTAAGGCAGTTTAATGGAGTCCCACTAGGCGTGCCAAAAATTATTGTCACATGAAATTGCACCTTACTGAACATGGGGTTCAACATTCCAATGACACAATGGAATTGGCCTCAAGTTGTTGGACCTTGCAGATGAGGTCAAAACTCTAGAGAAGGTCAGATTCCTCTCAAAACTAGATGCAACAATGCTAGTCCAACCTAGCATAGGATAACTCTACACTAATCCTAATCTATCAAACTGTAGAAGGAAAAGGGAGAAGAGAACGTTGAAAGTTAGAAAAAATGGTGATGGACCAAGATTTAAAGTGTTTGTTCCTACTTGTGATTGCACAAGGTATCAACAAAACCACTAAAGAAACTCACACAATTCTCTATTTCACCAAATTTATAAGAGATCATGAAGGCTAGGGTTTGAAAAATCCTATAAGGGTTGTAGATTACCCACAATTAACACTTACAAAAAATTAGCACAATAATAAAGCTTGTAAAAATGATGAAAGTTCATGCATCCATAGAGGTATCAAATTTTACATAGGATACAAGCACTGAGAAGAGGTAAAAATAGTGATTTTATTAACACAAAGGCATGAAAGTCAATTTTACAGTTGTAGAATGCAAAAGTTACCTTGCTAGAGAAAATCCATGGAAGAACCCTTACAATGAGAAAAAAAGTGTCTTATATCATCTGCAATTCGTAGGAGAGAGATAGGGCATGTGAATGGGCAAGAAACCCTAGCCAAAAACCCTACAAATCATGTGCAAACATGGGTACTTCAAAATCCCAAGCTAGAATTCCTCTAAAATGGCCTTGACATCATAGCCATGCTTCCATAATGATGAATCCATGGATAAAGTACAAAAAATCCCACAAAATCTATAGCAAAATCATAACTAGGGATGGCCCTCTGACAAAAAGTAGTCTGCAAATAATAAATGAAGCATGGGCATCACTTTTTCCACTTGGAGTTGGTAGAAAATCCATTTAAAATCATTCTTGTAGCTCCAAGAATTAGATCTGGTAATTGGGGAATTTGTTGCAATATTAATGGTGATTTTTGGGTTGAAACGTGAAAATTCATCGAGCGGCAGGAGTGTGGAACACAAATAGATTTGGAATTTTGGCATAGGGAACCTGAAACCCAAAAAGGACCAAAATGTCCCTAGGGAACTAAAAACCCCTACAAGACATTTTTGAAGAAAAATGGGAAGGGGAACCAAGAACGAATTTGGTCTTTTCGAGGGGAACTTGAAACCCGAAAAGGACCAAAATGTCCCTAGGGAACTAAAAACCCTGACAGGGCATTTTTGAAGAAAAAGGGGAAAGGGGAACCAGGAATGGATTTGGACTTTTGAACTTTGTCCAAAAGTTTGGAGGGAACCCAAAACCTAAAAAGGACCAAAATGTCCCTAGGGAACTAAAATCCCTTATAGGACATTTTTGAAGAAAAAGGGGAAAGGAGAACTAAGAATAGATTTGGAATTTTGGACTTTGTTCCAAAGTCCAGAGGGAACCTGAAACCCAAAAAGGACCAAAATTTCCCCACAGAACTAAAAACCCCAACATGATGAAAAAGAGGAAAGGGGAATCAAGAATAGATTTGGACTTTTGGACTTTGTCCAAAAGTGTAGAGGGAACCTGAAACCTGAAAAGGACGACCAAAATGTCCCTAGTGAACTAAAAACCTCGACGTGACATTTTTGAAGAAAAAGGGGAAAAGGGAACTTTGTCCAAAAGTTTGAAGGGAACTCGAAACCCGAAAAGGACCAAAATTTCCCTAAGGAACTAAAAATCTTGATAGGACATTTTTGAAGAAAAAGGGGAATTGGGAATGAACTTGGACCTTTGGAATTTGTCCAAAATTTCAGAGGGAACCTAAAACCCAAAAAGCACCAAAATGTCCCTAGGTAACTAAAAAATTTGATAGGACATTTTTGAAGAAAAATGGGAAAGGTTAGTCACCGTTAAGATTTTCAACTAGGTATTTGACTAAAGCTTGGAAAAGGGATAAAGCAACTATCAGAGGTATATTTCAGCATGATGAACACATTAAGATTTCTTGGATCAATTATAATTGATTGGAAATGAAATGGGAGGCACAAAGTGGTAACAACACCCTTAGGTCCAGTCTCTCTATGCTAGGAGATAGTAACATGGGTAACAAGAATACTCACACTAAACACATGGGAGAAGGCTTACACACAGACCATATGTGGAGCATGCACACAACATACACATAGTACAATAATCACTCAATCAACATTACATGATGAATAAGAATATAGATACTCATTGGGCACAAAAATTAATGGCACAAAACTATAAAAAAAAATTATAGTGCTAAATAAACATAGAAAATCAATTACAAATTTAACATGGTATTTACATGGAAAACTTGCTAAAATTATACTAGGAAAAAAACCACAAGAAAAGATCTTCAGTCAAGAAATTCACAATTACAACAACCTTCAAAAGTTACAGAAAACATGACTTTGAAAAAGTATAATAAATCCAAGTTGTAGAGTCACTATTGGAGTAATAATAAAATTGACTTCATATTCCATAAATCTCCCACTTGAAGTCAAATTTATATCTTACAAATAAAATCTCATACTAAACAACCAATACTAATATTTTCAATCATCAAGTAATATGCAAGCCTAGAGAAGTTTTGTATTAGATGAACTTCTCTCTACCAATGGGCTTCGTCAAAATATTTTTTGGGTTTATATCAGTGTGTATCTTGCCAAAATATATGTTTCCTCCTTCCACCACCTCACATACAAAGTGATATTGAATATCAATATGCTTTGTTTTGGCATGATATGGTGAGTTCCATGATAAGTGTAAAGCACTTTGGTTGTCACAATGCAACACCATGTTTAACACACAGAAGTACTGAGAGGGGGGTGAATCAGTACTTAATCAAATTCTTTCCTTTCATCGGCAATTATCCAATTAAACCATGACAAGAAGAACACAAAAACATGCAACCATAACACCATATTTACGTGGAAAACCCTACAAGGGAAAAACCACGGTGAGCAAGCTGCATGGATCTATTGTCTAAATCCAGCCTCACAAATAAAATAGGTTTTACAACAGGTATCTATGGTCTTTAACCAAAGGAAGTTCACTACTCCCTGCTTAATACAACTTTCAAAATAGAGGTTTCACAAACCTCAACATATAATTGGATTATTTTAGTACATATTTTACCTCCAACTCACTACCTTTGTTACATACATCTACTTCAAAATATTTATTGCTTATATATCACTAACTTCAACAAACTATCTCATTTACTAGCACATATTCATCTTCGTAGTCTCACATACATTTGTTGTTGATCTATCAAAAGTGATGTCATGGAAATCGGTTATTGATTGTATATGTCAAGGATATTGAGAAAATTGTAATAAAGAAGGTTTGTTGGTATGCTTTGGGTTATGCTTTGGGATATGTTCCTATGCTTGTGCAGTTTTGAGGTGTTGTTCATGATTGTTGTCGGTTGCTATATCCATAATTTGGATTTTTGGAACATTGTACAATGCGAGATTTCTTCACCAATGTGTAAACTATGCATTTCAATGTATCTGGTTGTGTTTGGGATAAATGTAGTTGCTTCGGATTTCTCTGAATATTGGTTTCAGGACTTGCAGTTCAGAGAGTAAGCTGATAAGATCATGTTTGAGTAAATTTTTTTATCTAGAGAGATTGGATCAAGCTAAGGATGTTTGTGCTTAATTGTTTTATGTGTTTTGCACGAGTATTGGTCGACCTTGTGTTTAACACTACTTACAAAATTTATGGAAGTGTGGCAAAGAGTGTTGGGACTTATTTAGGTCCTCATTAAGTGTGTTTGGGTTTCCCTCATTCTAATTCCACCGTAGAATGTTTTGGTGCCAACCTAATTTGAATTTGTAAATGAAAATTGTATATGGCCTACCTTGGAAGAGTTTCAAGGTTGAAGATGGTATAAATATAAGTTGGGATGTTTTTGAAGGAAAATATAGATGAAAAAAAGGGGCAAGATAGATGTGAGATAGATGCGAGATAGTGTATGTGATGTGAGTTTGTGCAGATCAGTGTGAAATTCAAGTGTCGAGTTACTGAAGGAAGTGAGTTAACGGTGTACTCTATCATTCAAGCATGTCTGCAAGTGTGTGAGTGAATTATGGTGGATATCTTTGTTGCATTGAGATAGTCTTCTCTCTATAACTATTCTCTTCTATCTTCTTTGTCTTTATGTGGTAGTGATCCCTCTGGGTGGTAAACCCTCTTTGGACAGTGAGTCTTGTTTTGGAAAGTAAGTCTTGTTTTAGACAATTCTTGTTTTGGACTAGTAAATCTTGTTCTAGTAGTGAGTCTTTGTATTTAGTTTTAGAATTATTTGTATTGTGAGCTAATCCTCACAGTGGTTTTTCCCTCATTGGGCTTTCCACATAAATATGGTGTTATTGTGTGTGTGGTTTTACTTTCAGTTTTTGCTTCTACATTTAATGATTAATCACATTAACAGAGTAAAGTATTTGTGAATGGTTACTGATATAACTACTAGTGAAAGTTTTAAAGGTTAAAATTGCTACAACTGATTCACCCCCCCTCAGTTTTCTTGTTCAACAATTGGCATCAGAGCTTAATCGCTTAAGGAAGGTCCAGATGACGAACAAGATAATTATTGAGTGCCCTAGGTTTGATGGCACTGACTACACTTTTTGGAAGACAAAGATGGAAGGATATCTGGAATACTATGGATATGATGTTGAGAAAGCTTATAAGACTCCATACACTACTCCTGCTAATGGTCCAAGTACTATTGATGAGATCAAGGCGCATGGAGCAAACAATAAGGAAAATTTTATTATAAAGAATAGTCTTTCACATTCTGAATTAATCAAAGTTATAAATTTGAAGACTGCTAAAAAGATCTCGAATGCATTGGAAAAGATCCATAAAGGAGATGAAAAGGTTAAAGAAGAAAAGTTGCAAAACTTGGAGGCACAATTCAAAATCCCACGAATGACTGAAGATGAGAACATTGAATCCTATGTACAAAGAGTGGATGAGTTGGTAGGTGGAATGTGAGGACTTGGTGCACAAGTGGATGAATCCAGAATAGTAAAGAAGATTCTCAGAACTTTCCCTGATGCATACAGTGAAAAGGTATCTACTATTGAGGAATTTATAGATTTTTATACTAAAGATCATTTGTTGGGTACTCTAACCTCATTTTAAATGAGAAATCCTAGCTTGAGAAATGGATCAAAGAAAGAAACTACTTTTAGGGCTAAAAAATTTGAAGATCCGGATGAAGAAAACTTTGATGAAGTGGAAGCTAACTTTGTAAGAAGAATGAAAAAGGGCTCTAGTAAGTATCAAGGTAAGTTACCTTTCAAATGTTTTAGTTGTGGGGGAATAGGTCATTATGCTTTAAGATGGCTTAAAAGGGCTGAGAGGAATAAACATAGAGAAGGAAAAGAAAACAAAGGAAAGATGATAAAGAGAGAATATTATGTAAATGAAGATGTTGGTATTTCTGATGATGAGTCTAATTATGGAGATTTTAATGATAATGAATGCTTGTTCTTGGATATAAAAGATAAATCTACTTTTGCTAATACTAAAAGATATGTGAAGGTAATGTGATCTCTACTCTTCATGTTAAACAAGAAAAGAACTATTGGATTGTTGATAGTGGTTGTTCACATCACATAACCAGTGACAAAAGTAAGTTTGTTAAGCTTGAAAAATATGATCGAGGCTTAGTTGAGTTTGGAGATGATACTAGCGCTAAGATTTGTAGGATAGGTTCAATCGGTTTTGATGACAAGCATAATAGTGATGACTTCTACTATGTTAAGGGTTTGAGGCATAATATTTTGAGTGTTGGACAGATGTGCAGTAAAGGATATAATCTTGTGTTCAAGGATGAGAAATGTGAAATAAGGAAAGGATTCGAAACTATGATTGTTGTTGGAAAGAAGTCTGAAGGAAATATTTATCAACTTAAGGGTGCTAATGGACATTTCTTTATGTCTCAGATTAATGAGAGTCAGTTATGGCACCGAAGGATGTGTCACATGCATTTTGACAATATGGTGAGTATTAGTGTAGTACAAGTTGTGAGAGATTTATCGAGAATTACAAAGCCTATTAATGCTATTTGCAAGGACTGTCAGTTTGGAAAGCAAGCTAAAAATAGCTTTAGATCAAAGGAACTATCTACTACCAGACTACTAGATTTGATTCATACAGATCTTTGTGGTCCCATAAGGGTGAGAAGTCTACAAGGTGACAGGTATTTTATGCTTTTGATTAATGATTATTCTATAATGACATGGGTTACTTTTCTTAGAGAGAAATCTAATGCATTAGACAAATTTAAAGCATTCAAAGCTATGGTTGAAAATGAAATGGACATGAAAATAAAATTCTTGAGGTCTGACGGAGGTGGTGAATTCACCTCAAATGAGTTTAACATGTTTTGTGAAGCACATGGAATAAAAAGGAAATTATCTGCTCCTAGAACTCCTCAGCAGAATGGAGGTGTTGAAAGAAAGAACAGAACAGTCCAAGAAGCTACTAGAATGATGATCACTGAGGTAGGTCTATTGGAAATCTACTGGAGAGAAGCAATTCACACTACTATTTATGTGTTCAACCGAGTTCAAGCAAAATCCAACAACACTAAGACTCCCTATGAGTTGTGGTATGGAAAGATTCTTATTGAAAAGTATTTCAAGGTATTTGGAAGCAGATGTTATATTAGAAGAGATGAAGAAGATTTAGGAAAGTTTGATGCAAGATGTGATGAGGGTATCTTCCTTGGATACTCCCTTAGAATCAAAGCTTACAGATGCTACAATAAAAGGTTGATAAATATTATAGAAAGTACAAGTGTTAAGGTTGATGAAGCATTGAAGAATTCAATTGGAGTTGATGGATATGTTTCAAATGAACCTGATTACAGAGAATTAGAAGAAGTTGTTGTGGAACAAGAAGTGTAGAATGAAGAAGAAGAAGCTCTAGTGGTGTCCCCAAAGACACCTAACTATGTGCAAAAGAATCATTTTCAAGATCAAATCATTGGAGACAAGAGAAAAAGAGTATTGACAAGAAGCAAGTTGTTGTTGCTGTTGAAATAAATCTATGTTTACTCTCTACAGTTGAACCTAAAATAGTAAGTGAAGCATGTAAAGATGAGCATTGGATGAGAGAAATGGAAGAACTTATGCAGATTGAGACAAATTAAACTTGGGAATTGGCTCCTAGATTGACAGATAAAAACATAATTGGATCAAAATGGATATTCAGAAACAAATTGAAAGAGAATGGAGAAGTGATAAAAAATAAAGCAAGGCTTGTGTGTAAGGGTTACTCACAATTAGAAGGCATATATTTTAAGGAGACTTTTGCTCCAGTGGCTAGGATGGAAGCTATTAGAATGTTTTTGGAATTTTTTTCTCACAAGGATTTTAAAGTTTATCAGATGGATGTAAAGTCTGCATTTCTTAATGGTGAGTTGGAAGAAGTCTACATGGTACAACCGGAAGGATTTTAGTTATCAGAACAACCGGACATGGTCTGCATATTAAAGAATTCTTTATATGGATTGAAGAAATATCCTAGAGCTTGGTATGCAAGGTTGGAAAGATATTTGATTCGGCAAGGTTTTAGTAAAGGTACGATGGATGGCAATTTATATTTCAAAATCGAAGACGATAAGATTTTGATAGTAGTTATATATGTGGATGACATTATTTTTGGAGGAAATGAAACTATGTGTAAGATGTTTGCTGGAGAAATGCAAAAAGAGTTTGAGATGTCTATGTTTGGTGAGATGAATTTCTTTCTTGGGCTGCAAATCAATCAAACAAAAAAAGGGATTTTTATTTCACAGTCAAAGTATGTAAAAGAAATGTTGAAGAAGTTTGGTTCCAAACCGGTATGCACTCATATGGTGACTGGATGCAAATTGAGTAAAGATGATGATTCACCTAAGGCTGATTAGAGAAAATACAGATCTATGATTGGAGGACTGCTATATTTAACTGCTACCAAACTGGACATCATGCATGTAGTTTGTCTTGTGGCTAGATTTCATGAAGATCCTAAAGAAACACATGTTGCAGTTATGAAGAGGATATTCATATATCTAAATGGCACCCTGTACTATGGCTTATGGTATCCTAGGGATACTGATTTTACACTAAGTGCTTATACAGATGCAAATTGGATAGGTTGTGTTGATGATAGGAAAAGTACAAGTGGTGGTGCATTCTATCTTGGTTGTAGATTGGTGTCATGGTTAAGTAAAAAGCAAGATTCAATTTCCTTATCCACTACAAAGGTTGAGTATATTGTTGCAGCATCCTGTTGCACACAAGTTTTGTGGATGAGACAAACATTCAAGGATATTAGAGTAATGTATGATGATCCCATCTCTATCTTCTATGATAATACAAGTGTAATTAACATTTCAAAGAATCCAGTGATGCACTTAAGAACAAAGCATATATCTATCAAGTATCACTTTTTGAGAGAGAAGATCATGGGGAATGAAGTAAAGCTTGAGTATGTACCTACAAAGGATCAAATTGCTAACATATTTACTAAGACTCTTCCTAAAAATACTTTTGAGTATCTCCAGGAGAATTTAGGGGTCATTGCCCCTCCTTTCTAGAACTAGATGCATATAGAGATGCATCAGTCTGGTGGATCTATGGATCTAACATTTTTTTTGGACTAATATTTGGTGGCTACCTCTCAGGGGAGTAGGTAGTGTCTTGTGTTGTCATTGTGTAGTTAATTGGGTGTACTCCTAAGGGGGAGTATTCGGTACTGGTAATGTTCTTTGTGTCAAAGGAGGCAAACAATGTAAAATATCTTTTTCCTTTTCCATTGATGTCAAAGGGGGAGAGAGTGTCATGTGAAAAAGTAAGAGAAAGAATTTTGAAAAAGGGGAGATTGATGTGTTCAGAGTTCTTGTGTTGTCTTTGATGGTTTTTCACATTATGTGTTGCCATAAATGACAAAGGGGGAGACTGTTGCAAGTATGAAGGTGTGGTCATTGATGTGAACTGGTTACTAATTGGTTGTTGTTGTCATAGATGTCATGGAAATAGGTTATTGATTGTATATGTTGAGGATATAGATAAAATTGTAACAAAGAAGGTTTTTTGGTATGCCTCAGTTTGTGCTCCAAGATGTGTTCCTATGCTTGTGCATTTCTGAGGTGCTTTTCATGATTATTGGTGGTTGCTAGATCCAAAATTTGGGTTTTTGGATCATTGTATAGTGCGAGATTTCTTCACCAATGCATGAACTATGCATTTCAGTGTATTTGGTTGTATTTGGGAGAAATGTAGTGTTGATGTGTGTTTTTGCACTTCTCAACACAAACAAAACACAAGTGTGACGTCTCTCTTGAAAGGTGAAATTCTGTGACTAAATTTTAGAAAATCACCCCTAGGTCTCTCAAGTGTCAGGTCATGACTTTGCAAAAACAGCTCAGTTGTTTGTTGTGATTTGTTGGTAATCACAAGGGGCATTTATGGTTGACTAAGCATGGAGTTTCATGGGTCTGTAATGAAGTTTCAAAATTCTAGAAATGGATGAATAGTAACAAATGCTTGCACAGCAGTCTAAAACTTCTTTAAATCATCAAATTTAGCTAGATAGTGATGTTGGTAACTTATGTTTAACTCAGATTTAAAAGAAAATTCAAAAGGTTAAAGGGTTTAGAATTTTTCCTAACTCTAAAATTAAGATGAATAGTAACAATGGTTAATGTTGCAGTAGATAGACTTCCCAAACTAAGTTTTTTCTTAATCAAGGACAGCCTACAGTGTTACAAAATTAGTGCAATCTTCTAAGGCTCTTTGCATATTTTTAGATTGTGTATTCACCTATTAAGCATGAACATACAATTGAACTTAAGTGCAACATAATAGGAAGCTCATACTAACTTTACACGGCAATTTTTCATCAACAAATTACAAAAAGTATGAGCTATAAATCTATCAAATACTACAACATACATCCACCATTAAAGCTAAACAAGAACTACTAACATAAAATTAACTTAAAATTCAAAGAATAATGCTCAAACAAACTTTTAGAGGCTGAATCATGCATGCATAATGAACAATACATAAGAAACCATCAATTTAAATGCTTTTATCATATATTGCAGGAGAATGCCTTTACACAACAACTCATCTCTCCCTTTGAAAATGAGAGGATGCCCTTATTTATAGTTTTCAAAAAGTAGAATGAATGGATCAAATTCATTCTAGCTTAGGGTTTTCACACCACCCAATAAGAGTACAAAATTTATAATATAAAAATAGACTATTTTGTATTTTCCCTATTTTGTCTTGTAGTCTATTTTTTCCTCTAGCTAATTTTAGCTTTTTTAGATACTTTAACAAATTCTCATAATCTATTATGGGATTTCTGGCTTCCTTTTGTGATGTAGCATATTCAACAAACTTTCCAATGATAGCCAACAACTTCTTTTCTTCAGAGAGATTGGATTTTGAGATCTGGAAGGTAATTCTTTTGAATCCTTCCACCATTCGGTCTTGATGCTCTATGCATTTTGGCCTTTCTCTGTGATGAAATGAATGGGGTCCCAACAACTCAACTAGCCATGCTTTTGGAAACAACTCAGATCACTAAACTGAAAAGCTCCTCTTTTGAGGCAACTTTTATTCACAAAACAACTTAGTTCAAAACACCCAAACTGAGATTAAGGCATAAAAATTCTTGTAGAAACCTCTAACCACCTTGAACAACATCAAAATAACTGACTCAACCCTTAACACCAACTTAGACTTCTCAAACTTCAGAACTTCCTTATAGTCTATCCTAATAGTAACTAGGCCCATTTAGGCCATATCAATAAGACAACTTCAAGTTCCCAAGCCCATTCCTCCTTCCTAATGCCACAAACATATGAAAAAATGCTTTCACAACCTTATTAGACCATCTACCACACTTTTTTCAGGTTATTTCATCAGACAATTGTCCTAAACCTTCATTTTATCACCAAAATAGGACTGTCAACAAGAACTGCCTTAATAGGACAGTCATCTATATTGTACTCAAAACTTAAAATTTCACCAAACAATAACAAAGAATGGATCAAAATTATCCTAACAACCTTTTCAGAACCACATTTCCCTAGAAGGACTCACACCTTACAATCAAACCCTTGAAAACTTCACTAAACACTGTCTTTTCCAAAATTTTCATAGTTTTCCAGTCCTAGGGCTTCATAGAATCAGCCCAAAACCTCCACCTCAAACTCTGCAACTTATAAATCTGTTAGAATACTCTTAAAACTCTCTATACACCAGCTTATAGAAATTTCCCATGGTGGAAATGAAATATACTCAATTTTAAATGCACACTATTTACCCTAGTTCAAGGTTTTACCCGCCTAGAGTAATTTGCTCATAACTCTTACAAACTTGAATGAATTTAAATGAAACCAAATGCATAATGAAGAAGATTCATAGGGATATCACTTACAATGGAGGAGCAGAGGTTTCATGCACAAAATATGGCCGTATAATGGCCTGAAATCAAGAAATTTTAGGAAATTAACAAAAAAAATAGAGTGTTTCATTAAAATCTTCACTCCTACATCATTCCCCAACCTTCCTTGAAGTTTGTGAGGCTTCAAAATGCCTTTATAAATCAAAACCAGTCTCTCAAATTGACTCTCTAACTACTTGACTATTCGCATTCCATCATTTGGCATTTTTTTGCGTTTTTACAATATTGCCATGACAATATTTTGTCAATTTTTGCAACTTTTACATTATATGCCCAAATTAACTATCTAAGACCTATTACAAGCCTAATGTGACCATTTAGACCTTATTACATCATAAAATCATCTACATTAAATCAAAACACTAAAATTTCCTCATGGAGCCATGTTCTTGCAAGGGTGCTCCTGCACCATACTCTCGGCCAAATAAAAACTCCAAGTCCTCTTGGATTGAATGTAGTAACCAACCTTCATCATCAAATGATCCTCCATGTATTCTTCTATGCTCTACTTCTTGAAACATCTTCATCTTCACCTTTGGCTTGAGTTGGTCTATGCCAACTTGTTTCCATTTTGACTTATCTCTGTGAATCTACTCCTTCATGCCCTAATATGTCACAATCACTATCTCAACTCTTTGTCCTTCTTCTATCTGTTGCATCTTGTCCATTAGCTTGTTCCTCAAACCTATCATCACAACAATGAAGTAGTATATTGTCTCTACAACATGTATCTTCAATTCTTTTTGTATCTTCAAGAGGGATTCTTCATTTCCCTCCAAAATTTGATCCTTTACCTCTGTTGCACTTTCACCTTCATGCTTGGAAATGGTTGCAATGTCTTCATCCATGAATTTTTCTTCTGCATCTTAAAATTCTTCTTCTTCTTGCCTTCTAGCTACCATCCTTGCTTTTCTTTTCCTTCTTTGAACAATTTTCCTAATGGCCCATGTAACCCTCTTCTTCACCACTATGTGCCAACTAGTGGCTTGCCTATACAACTGTTCCATCTCCATTTTGAACTCCAATTCTATTCTTTCTATAGCTTGCTTCAATTTTTCTATCTTTTTTCTATTTTCCTCATCTCTTTTCTCTTCCTCTCTTTTCCTGCTTTCTTTTGTGACTCTGCTGCCTGCAAATGCCTTCTCAGCAAATCCATCTTTTCTCTAAGCAAGTCCCTTTAACCTTGCTTCTTAACTTCTTTGCCTCACCTAGGTCTTTCCACTTTTCCTCTACCTAGTCTTTTGGCCACCAACCTACAAAAAACCACAAACACACAACCACAAAACTCTCTACTCAGACCTTCTAAGCTTTGATACCAAACTAATGCAATGCAGGGGGTCCCAACAACTCAACTAGCCATGCTTTTGGCAACAACTCAGATCACTAAACTGAAAAACTCCTCTTTTGAGGCAACTTTTATTCACAAAACAACTTAGTTCAAAACACCCAATATGAGATTAAGGCATAAAACTTCTTGTAGAAACCTCTAACTTCCTTGAACAACATCAAAATAACTAACTCAACCCTTAACACCAACTTAGACTTCTCAAACTTCAGAACTTCCTTATAGTTTGTCCTAACAGTAACTAGGCCCATGTAGGCCATATCAATAAGACAACTTCAAGTTCCCAAGCCCATTCCTCCTTCCTAATGCCACAAACATATGCAAACATGCTTGAACAACCTTATTAGACCATCTCTGACACATTTTCAGGTTATTTCATTAGACAACTATCCTTAACCTTCATTTTATCACCAAAATAGGACTGTCAACAAGAACTGCCTTAATAGGACAGTCATCTATATTGGACTCAAAACTTAAACTTTCACCAAAAAATAACAAAGAAGGGATCAAAATTATCCTAACAACCTTTTCAAAACCACATTTCCCCAGAAGGACTCACACCTTACAATCAAACTCTTGAAAACTTTGTTGAACAATGTCTTTTCTAGATTTTTCACAGTTCTCCAATCCTAGGGCTTCATAGAATCAGCCCAAAACCTCCACCTCAAACTCTGCAACTTAGAAATTTGTTAGAATACTCTTAAAACTATATATACACCAACTTATAGCAATTTCCGATGGTGGAAATGAAAGATACTCAATTTTAAATGCACATTGTTTACCCTAGTTCAGGATTTTACCCGCCTAGAGTAATTTGCTCATAACTCTTAAAAAATTGAATGAATTTAAATGAAAACAAATGCATAATGAAGAATATTCATAGGGATATCACTTACAATGGAGGAGGAGAGGTTTCATGTACAGAATATGGTCGTACAGTGGCCTGAAATCAAGAAATTATAGGAAATTAAAAGAAAAATAGAGTGTTTCATTAAAATTCTCACTCCTACATCATTCTCCAACCTTCCTCGAAGTTTGTGAGGATGCACAATGCCTTTATAAATCAAAAACAGCCTCTCAAACTGGATCTCTAACTAGTTGACTATTCACATTCCATCATTTGGCATTTTTTTGCATTTTTACAATATTGCCATGACAATATTTTGTCAATTTTTGCAACTTTTACATTATATGCCCAAATTAACTATCTAAGACCTATTACAAGCCTAATGTGACCATTTAGACCTTATTACATCATAAAATCATCTACATTAAATCAAAAAACTAAAATTTCCTCATGGAGGCATGTTCTTGCAAGGGTGCTCTTGCACTACTCTGATCATTTGTTCTAACTCTGAGAAGGATCTCATAGCAAAATCCATGAAGTTTACTGACAACGTGTCGCCAGCCCCTTGCTCCACTCTCTTGTGAAATTCGCGCTTGATGGCTTCCTGATCTAGCTCTAGGGCAGGCATCTCATAGCCTATCATTAGCTTCAAGAACTCATCACATTCGACCCGGTGATCTACAATCCGCTCATGATTCGCCTCCAATTCTAGCAAGGACCTCTCAAAAAATCCCTTTCTATACTCAAAATTGAGCATACATGCTTCGAGCAGCCAATGGTCCTCCTTTGGCAGGGATAAATCCTTTTCCCAAGTCTCCCAGGAGAGCTTGATGATGCTTTCCAGCTTCGGGTATGTAATTTTGTAAAGCTTGGGAAACTCCTTACAAACTTCCGTTACCTGCTCCACTTCCTTTTGTAGGACCCGGTATTCATTGTGCATCTTGCTTGCGTAGTGTATGCCCTTGTCTCCCATTTCAACAACTCTCTTAAACTATTCTGAAGTAGACTTGGTCCAATTCTTCATTTTATCCATTTTGTTAACCTACTCCTTTGAGAGCAAGGCAGGTGCAAGCGATTCTATTGGAGCTTCTTCTCTTGATGTCGTCCATTGTTGTATATAGGCAGTCAGTTTTGCCACTTGTGATTCTAGTTCCTCCTTTGTTGATTGGTATTTGTTCATTTCGGGGAAGATGGTAGAGATGGACCTCTAAAACTCATCAATCTTTTGCACTTGAGATGTTGGGCCCAAATTAATGGTCTTTATTTGATAATCCTTTCCCTAAAAGGAATTTGCATCCTTATCCATGGCAGGAGTACCCACCTGCAGTATTCTGGAACTAGAGGCATCCTTGGTAATGTGAGGCCTGATCTTTGGTTTCTTCTCTTTTTGGGTCTTCGCCTGTGTTCTAGCTAAGATTGCTTGTAGTCGAGCCTTCAGATCTACAAGCATTAGATCTTTTCTTTTCAGCTGTTGCTCTAGCCATGAGGGGAATTTTGTTTGATGATCTTGGGATTCATTGTTCTCTCCTTCCTCCTATTCTTTTCATAGCTCTCCCATCTCATGCTCGGGAGCATATTTGATATTTTCCTCTTCTTTGCTTTGCTCCTCCTCTTGCAGTATGGCCTTTCCCTTGTCAAGCTTAGTAGATTCTACATTCTCTTCATCAGTGGTACCTTCTTCTCATGATGTCCCTTTAGCCTCTTCATGTTCAATTTCAACACCTTTATCGAGTTCAACATCCTTTTCTTCTATTTTTTCTTCTTCTTCTTCTTTCTCTTTCTCTTGCTCTCCTTCCGGAGGCACTTTCTCATGCTGCAGGCCCTCATCTTGGTTGGTTTCTTGAGGCTCATTAGTTTTATCTATATCAACATCTACATCAATTTTCATTTCCTCGGAACGATGTTCCTCTGGGCTTGCTTCTCCATCCTTGTGCTCTTTGGGATGTTCTCCCTCAGGTTCCTGATCTGAAGCCTTGACCTCATAGTAGGCATCAAACTTGCTTGCATCCAATCCCTCAGGCATTTGTTTCCCTTCCTCATCAGAGGCTAATTTTTCTAGATCAACCCTTATTCCTCCTTCAGGATGCTCGACACAGTCAGAGTCCTCAAGTTCCTCAGCAATATCCTTTGATATTTCTTTGGGCTGCTTTGCACTTAGCCTCTCCATTTCTTCAGAAATCTGCATTGTTGCCTCCATCTTAGGTGGCTTAGCAGGAGGCGGTGGGAGAGGCAAGGTAGCAGCAAGCTGGGCCATTAGCATTTTAACCTAAGGGTTTAAAATAACCTCAAAAAGCTCAGGTGACACATTTTACAAATACGAAGCAAAGGTGTGTGACAAGGTGAGAGGTTCCATAGAATTTGTAGGTAGAGAAGGTGGCAGGGTAGAAGTAGTTGGTAACAGAGGCGGGAGCGAGGAAGACAATGATGGAGAAGTGGTGGAGGAAGAAGAATCAAGCACCACCATGGGAGCAGTCAGAGAAGCGGAAGTGAGGTGGACAGAGATGTCCACAGTGGGTAGAGATGATACGGGCAATGATTGAGGGGTGGAAGAAGATGGAGCAACAGCTATGGCTATTGGGAGTGTAGTGCTAGGTGGTGGTGAGTGAGGTCGGTCAGCTTCTTCTTCTTCTTGGGGTGGAGACCCCTCTTCTTGAACGGTAGGCATATCGGGAACAAATGTTCCCGTCTTCTTTGGTTTCTTTGGTTGCCTCTATCCAACAGTTGAATTTTTGGTGTATACCTTTTGTTTTGGTTGCCACTCGGATGTGTCTTTCCTCTTTCTTGATCTGGTGACAGGTGGGCACTTGGGAGCCTAACCTAAAGATCCTACAGCTACACCACTGTCTGTTTCACTCTCTATGCCATCTTCAAGATCCCCATAGGTTAGTTATGTGTCATGTTATTGTAATTGGACTATTTCCTCATCTATCCATTCCTGGGTTCTCTACTCTATCGAATAGGTGACAACATTTAGGTCTGTGACCTCTAGCTCATTCAAGTCAATCACTGGAAATGACACTTTAATCAAAGCATTGTACTTTTCATCAAGAAAATTTTCATCTTCAACAATTTGATCTAGGACAGATACAAGTTAATGACCCTCACGAACTTAGCAATCATCCTCATATAATGTCACCTCTGGACCTTGCAGTCATCATCAGTTGGCCCAAAATTCTTCAATGTGTGGCCAGTGGGTATACTAATTTCCCACTTGTTTCTTCAATTTCTCGGGAGGGTCCAAGCCTCCTCTCTCTATGTGCAGCTCAAAATTATACTCTGCAAGCTCTTTTTCGGAGTATTTTGCGTAGGGGGCAGCAGTGCAGGAGTACATCTCTTGTCCAAATGTGATGGGGCATTGGACCTCGGCATGATGCTTATTGTGCAACAAGGTGTGGGCAGTCTGTAATTGTCAAGTAAGCTCCAGCAAGATAATTTTGTCATTGGGGTATTGGGGTAGTCGATACGAGAGCCCCAAGAATCCTTTAGCTCCGATATACGTAAACTTAGGGAACTGGATGAACTAGTACCCAAAACCTTTCACTACTGCCTTAGTACTATGGGTCATTTTTTTTGTGATAGTCCCCTACTAGGGTCTAAATGATGTGCCCGATGAAAGAATTATTGACCCTCCTATAATCCTTCTTAAAGTTTCAGTACTGATGCTAAGGGTCATAATCGTAAACTCTAAGTTCTCCCTTCTTTGTTCCTAGTGTCCCCACAAAGTCTAATCCTTTATAAGGGAAATTCACAGCTAGAGGGTATACCAAATAAGAGGTCATGTAGAACATTAAAGCTTTCTTTACTGCAACAAATTGATTGTGCAGATTCTCACTTATCATCTTGGTCCAATGGAACTTAGCATTGCCTCGTAGGATCTCATCCACAAAATAAAACATCCACTCCTCAAAGAGTGAGGAAGTGGGGAGGCCCATCACCCTACTTAGAAGGGTTACCAAATTATTAGTTTCCTTTATAAAATCACTCATGTACAATGTCTGGGGCACCTTGTCAGCACTACCCCTCTTATCAAGTAGTCATGTTTGATTGATCGTTCTTTTGCAACTAGTGGGGTCTACTTGCCATACTTTTAAGACAAACTCCTTTTCAACATCCTCAATTTTATCAAACAGGGGAATGCCAAATGTCTTTTTGATAGACTGGGGAATCAAAAAAGCCAACACCCTTCTATCTTCGATGACTATCTTTCTAGTCTATGCATGATAGCATTCCCGACAAGCGAAAACTAACGCTAGAGAAATTAGTACAGGAGGAAATCTTGCTTCCTTTGCAAGTCCACTCTTCTTAATTCTAAGGGCTTCATCGGTTTTAGGGTTGACCATGACCCTCTACCTGAATTCATCAATGTTGACGTGACCCAAGTCTGTGTCAATGACCTTATTCTTGTTGGAGGTCATATTTGAGGTACACTCGACCTCGTGGAACTCGTACTTCATTTTCATTTTCTCCTCTATTCCTCTGGGAGTCTTTGCGGGTTTCTTTCCTTTCTCTGTTTTCTCCACTGGATTCTTTGTTGGTTCCATAAATCTTGCACTGAAAAGGTGCAGTAAGTGCTTTGACAGATTAGGGGCGGAAATGTTAGTCAAACCATGCAAACATATCATTAAATACATCCTCATACCCTTAGCAGATCATTACATTCATCACATTTTATCATTTTAAGTTCATTTATGCATTTTGTAGATTTGCAGGTCTGGAGGTGCGGGTTTCTACCCTGTGGAAGTCATTATGATGAAAGTCATAAGGAATGACGTTGGGAGGATGAACTTCTGCAAGCGTCCACCTGATTGTACATTTTTGAAAGACTCGTTCGTTAAGAAAATCTAGCGTAAAGTTATGATGGGGGCACTTGGAGTTCTTTCCCTTGGTCAGAGTGATCTTTTAAGCTCATGTGGGGATAGGTAATGCAGAAGCTAGGAGTGGACCGTCGTTGGAGTTTTGTTGTTAGGAGAAGGCCAAAAGAAAGCGGCATCCCGCAAGCAAAATTTTGCATGTCGGGACACACAAGGTGTTGTTACTCGGTCAACTTCATTTAAAGTTCCTTTACAATGTGGGGAAATCATGTCTGGAGGCCCCGCTTGGAACTTTCATCATTTTCTTTCACATTGCAGAGATGGATCATGCGGAATCCGCAAGGTGGGTTGTCGTTGAGGCTTTATCGTTAGACGACTTAGGATGGGCGTCTTTTCACAGATGGCGGTCCGCATGGGCGGGCCTGTCAAGACACTTTAACTTAAGATCTTGTCTTTTTTTACAAGTTCAAGTTTTACGGAGGCGAGGTGTGAAGGAATCACATGGTGGAGAACCGTAATGGTTTTTCCATTAGATAAAGGCCAAGGGGACGCAGAGGTCCGCATGTGGAGACCCGCAAGGGTGGGCCCGCATGGACCTAAGGACTTAGTCGCTTTATTGACTAGACGCTTAATACTCCTTCAACAATAGTGATAATGATATCAAAATGATCGAGGTGGGGATTCGTGTTGAGTTGGTCGTTAAGGATGGTGAAGCCAGAGAAGAGTTCCAACGGAGGATACCCATAAAGGCAATTGGACTTAAGGTTTCATTTTGATGTCGTCGTTTGAAGAGGCAATGGAGAAGGATAGGTAGAACTTGAAGGGCAGGAAAATGATAGTTCCTAACGATTAGAACACTATCGAAGAGGGACGACCCTCCAAGTGGCAGCTCGTGCAAGGGGTGGATCCACAGTGATCCTTTGACTTAGGGATCGACATTGGAGTCCAATTTTATGTTCTACGAAATGGACAGCGTGGGGTTCACATGGTGGGAATTCCCAAGGACTTTGTCCTTGGCTACAGCGTCAACGAGGCAGAGTTCCGCTAACGAGGGCCTGGGTAGACCCCGGTTCAATACTGTGATTACCTTTGATTTTGGCAGTCTCTTGGCTCGAGAGTAAAGGGCACGACAGTTGTTGTCCCCTTTGCTGATTTAAATGGTACTTCCAAAGTAGGCTTCTCGATTTGAAGAAACGTACAAAAGCATTTTGAAGGTTTCAAAGTCTAGGGTTTGCCATTATTAATCAAGTTTAGATTCACCAATTTCTTATGGTTTTAAACCAAAATCCTATAGAAAATTTGACAGCATCGAAATGATAAGAGATGAAATTCAGATACATACCTAGCACGTGCATATGAAGGAAGTAGCCACAGTTGTAGCCTTTAAATCTCTTACGTGCGGGTTTTTCTTCTTTGCTCTCTCAAATTTCAAAAATTCCAAATGAAAATGACAACTCAACGAGGGCATATTTATAGGAAAACCCTCATTAATGAGGGCATTAATTTGCAGGTACAGAGCATTTCTAGTAGGTGGCCATGCGGAAACCCGATGGTTGAAAGACGTTAAGCTAAAGGTTGCACAGAGAAATGGCATGCGGAAACTGGATGTGGAAAGTCCACTACAGACGGACGTGGGAGAAATGATGTTGTGAATGGCAAAACAAAGATGGAAATCTGCCAAGGCAAGCCTGCAATGGCGGACCCGTATGGGGCAAAGGACGGGGAGGCTTTTGCAAAGCGAAAACCCACAAGTCAATTTCTAAAAAAGCTTAAAACCTCTTGAAACCTGGGTGAATGAATTGGTTAGGATGGATTTGGAAAATTGAAGGCTCGTGACCAATTTAAGCTCAATATAGGGGCACAAAAACCGAAGCAAAGGCAAAACTGACCTAGTGGAAGTAGAGTGAAAAGAGGGGGTCCCCGGTCTAAACAGGGCATGTGTGCAGAAGGCACAACAAGTGGCAACTCTGCTGGGAGAATGCTCCCGAGCATTCCAAGCATAAGGATTCATCCGGAACCCAGAATCTCTAGTTTCACATACCAGAAGTAGGCATTATCAAACGAACTCAAGGCTCAAAGGAGAAATGAATCCTTGATTGAATCGGGTCACAAAATACCTCAGAAGTGTGTATGCAGTGAGTTCATTCCTCTCCCTTTGAAACCATAGAGGCCAGTGGCCAATTAGCCGAGACAAGCTACATAAGTAATCTGACTCCAAAAGTAACCTATACATTGCTTCGCTGCCAATCAGGAGTCCATAGCCCCAACAGAGTTGTCGCTGCAATCCCCACAAACATTGCTCTATTGCTAGTTGGGCAACCATAGCCCTGATAGAGTTGCTCGCACACCCACATAGTTGTCTATTTTTCAATATTTTTCTTTTCTTTTCATTTCTTTTCTTTTGCTTTTCTATTATACTTTTCTTTTGATACTCTTTTTCTCAACTGAATAAGCAATGAAGCTTATAGTGGGGTTTCAAAATCATAGTGGTCACTGAAGTAGATTTAAGATTTTCACTTGTGGAGGCTTCATGATAACTACCATATAGTTCATCAAGAGTATTAAAATGTGTGTTGTGTGAATTTTGAGATAAGCGTGAAAGGATTCAAGCAAGGGTTCTATTCCAAGTCAAGTTGGAGTTCAAGTGAAGAGACTTGATTCACAGAAGCGAACCAAGATCCTTGGTAACTCATGAAGACTTATCCATGGGACAAGAGAGAATGTGCAGTAAAGTGGGCCCTTTGAGAAGGCCAAACATAGCCACTACATCAAAACTGAACAACACCCTCAGCAAAACAAGGGCCAGTAAAATAAGCAAAAGTAAAGAAAAACAAAAATGGAAAGCAAAAGAAACCTATTCTATCTATGTACAAGGGTGAGCTTGAATAACTCAGGCAAGGAAATAATGCTTCAAATACTGCTCGTTGACTGGCAATGGGACATCTTCTCCAGTAAGCGTTTTCAGGCAGAAAGCATTATCCCCTAGAATTTTAGAAATTTGAAAGGGGCTTAGCCAGAGCTTGTCAAATTTTTCATTTCCCCCTTTCTTCTCAAGGGCCTTATCCCAATATAACACTAAATCAACAATTCTAAAGGCTTTAAATTTGGCTCTATGATTGAACCAACCCCTGGTGTTTGGAAAAAAATTCTATGGCTTCGTCATGTTTTCCTTCCAGGTGGAGCAATTCAATTAGACGGCCCTTAAGGTGTTCTCCCTCCTCATAATAGGTGTTGATAAATTGCAATGTAGGGATCTTTAGGTGGATTGGGAAAACGGGTTCTAAACTGTAAACGAGGTGATATGGGGAAGTTCCTAAGGCTTCCTTATGTCAGGTATGATCTTCCCATAGAACAAACCGTAACTGAGTGTGCCAATCTTTTGGGTTTTTATGTAACAATTTGCATATGACAGTCAGCAAATTTTTATTTGTGGATTTAGCTAACTCGTTACTTGAGGATAGCAATTTAACAAAAAATTGAGCACAATCCCATAATCAAAAGCCCAACTCGCAAATTTAAGGGAGGAAAAAGTCGGGCCATTATCACAAACTAATGCAAATGGGCATCCAAAATGATTGATAATTAAACTTTCAAGAAAATTAATTACTACCTCAGTTGTGCATTCCCTACAAGAAATTGCTTCTATCCATATAGTACAGTAATCAGTCACAGTTAGAATGTACCTATGACCTGCAAAGGATGGTGGCCTTACCAGACCAAAGAAGGCGAGTCCCCACTGAGCAAATGGTTGTAGCAGAATAGTACCATACCTCTCCCTGGTGGCAGCAGTCTGACAGATGTGGCATGATGGAACATGGTTATGAGCGTCTTTGAATAAGGTCATCCAATAGTACCCAGCTTGCAGAATCTGGTGGGCAATTGAAGGACCAGACCCATGTCCCATTCCAATTTTTTCATGGAATTCTCTCAACACTTTAGGTGGTTATGATTTTCCTAGACATCTGAGGTAAATCCCTTCATGATTCTTCTTATATAAGATGGCTCCCTTCAGCATATAACTATTACTTTTCAGCCTCAAAACTCGCTTCTAGACTCCTTGTAAATGTGGTGGGCATTTATTGTTCAACAAATAGTACATGATATCATCATACCATTCATCTAGAGAAACACCTTCCAAGTGGTACTGTTGAACGGTAAAACCTGGTTTTGTTTCTACCATTGTATGCGTGAGAGCCTATCCTCGAACCAGCTTCATTAGTTGGATCTCCATGTATTCTTATAATAACGTAACCCATTTTGATAGTCTTTCTCCTGGCTTATTTTGCATCAGCAATATCTTGACAGTTGGATCTAGGACAATGACGAACACTTTTTTTCTTAGAATGTAATGCCTAAACTTCTTGACTCCCCTAACTAGGGTATATGCCTGCTTTTCAATATTATGGTAGTGCAGTTCATCTTTCAATGGAGCGCTCATAAAGGCTATAGGATGCTCACTTCCTTCATCATCTTTTTGTGTTAACATGTTGGCACATGAGTGGTCTGAGGCAAACAAATAAATATAGAACAACTTAGAATAATCGGGGTTGACTAATACTGGGGCATCTATGATGGCCCTCTTAATTTCTGTAAAATCTTGCTTGGCTTCTGACATCCATTCTACTTTAGCATCTTGTTTGAGCATAACATTAAGTGGCTTCACTATTTTTGCAAACCCTGTAATTAACTTCCTGACAAAGTTGATCTTCTCGAAAAAGGATTTCATTTCCTTTTTACTCCCTGGAGGCTGAATTTTTAAGACATGGCCTGAATACACTCCGGATCAATTGATATATCATTTTCATAAATCATGTGTCCCAGCAATTTTCCTTCTGTTACCCCCAAAGATACACTTTTTCGGGTTTAGCAAGATGTCGAACTCTCTTCACTTCTAGAACACCCTGCATAAGTTGGAGACATGATACATCTCTTCTTCGAGAACACTGTGAGATTGTCCATATAGATGATGATGCATTTTCCAATGAGGTCCTTGAAGGCTATATTCATAGCACGTTGGAATGTTGCACTTGTGTTGATCAACCCAAACGAAATTCTTTGGCATGCAAACATTCCCCATTTTCTGGTGAATTTTTTCTTGTGCCTATCTTTGTACTGCACCATCCTAGTTGTACCTTGAGTAGTCATCCAGAATAGACATCATTTGTGAACCATTAACAATTTGCAGCACCTCGTACAATGGGGGCACCGGATAGTTATCCTTCTCGGAATCTCAGTTCATGTTTCTAAAATCCACACACAACCTGTTTTCTCCATTTTTCTTGCGGATTGGAACTAAGTTGGCCACCCAGGTGGAATGTCAGATAGGGAAAATGATTCGAGCCGAAATCAGATTATGCACTTCCTTGAAGATAATGATTTCCAGCAGCGCATTGATTGGATGTTGACTCTACCAGAAGAGCTTCACATCTGGCTTCAAGGAAATGGTGTGAGTGATGATTGAAGTATCATATGTTTTTAGGTCCTCATATCCCCAGGCTATCACATCATGATATGTATGTAATGCATCAATGATTCCTTTCTTTTCTTCTAGGGTGCAAACCTTTCCAATAAAGACATTCTTAACATCTTTTGCGATACCCAGGTTATGAGCATCACACTGATTATCTATGGAGTCCTTCTTGGTTTGTTGATCTTGATCCCTTATGTGGTCAAGGTCAAAGATCCTTTCTAGTTGTACCATACCCCTGGGTATCATATTTGTTTTCAGGTTGATTACCCCTTCTATATCTAGCTCTACTTCTTAAGGTTCTACTTCATCTATGATCTGAGAGGCGAATACATCAGAACTGGTGATGAAGTCAAGGATATACTTGTCATCTTCAAACACTTGGAAGTTGGTTACATTATCAGGTACTGATGGGGTAGGGATGAGTTCTACAATGAACTTATTGAAGCTAGTTAATGATAAAGGTTGTAAGGTACTGGCTACTTGTGCTAAGGCATCGATTTTTTGATTTTTACCACGGGGAAATAGTTGGATATTAAATGCATCAAAACCCTCTTTAAGATCCCATACTTTATGCCTATAGTTAGCTAACCTCTGATCATGACATCAATAGAGCTTCCTAACTTGCTTTACCACTAACTCAATTTTTCCAAACACTTGTAACATTTTAACCCCTTTTCTTAATTACATTAGCAACCTATGAACTAATGACTCATATTCTGGTACATTATTGGTGCAATAAAATTGTAATCTATGAGCAGCGAAATAAGTCTTACCCAATGGACTGATGAGCTCAAAGCCTGCTCCCACTCCTTGCTTGGATTTAGATCCATCAAAGCACACTATCTAGAACTTAGAGGGAATTTTTCCTTTGGGGTTGATCGAACACACCTCTGGTATGGGCGACATATCATGTTTTCCTCTTTCAGACTATTTCCATTCGGGTTGGTCTTGGTTTTGTTGTTCCTTCAAGATCCCCTTCAAAGTAATATGCCTTTTGATGTGTTCCACGGCTATTTGGCATAGACAACATTCAGATTGAGAATGGGAGGCATCATGTAGTTTGCACCAACTAGGCAATAAGAGTTCTTTAGAATCCATTATGGGCATTAACTCTTGGAAACCATCAAATAGACCTAAGTTACCATCCTCCTAGAAGTCTTCATTATCAAATTTAACCAACACCTTTGTACTATTAGGGAGCGTAGCCAAATTAGGGGAGGCATGACACAGCACTAAGACTTCTTCTTCTACCTCTTCTTTTGAAACTTCATATGCAACTGGGAGGTAATTTCCCAATTCTATTTCAACAAACAACACTTCATTCGTATTGTTATATTTTGTAATCTGAATCTCATTCTAGGCTCACGTTCAATACAGATTTGATTTTGCATCCCTTTCCAAGGCAACCACAGATGGGAATAATCATTCGTAGCTTAGCCATTTAGAGCCTGGGTAAATTCCCTTCCCAATATAATGCCATAGGTATCTAGGATGTTTGCAACTTGAATATCAATAACTTGTTGCACCCTTGGATCCATTGCAATTTGTATTGGAATTCTATTCAACTCCCTGACTCTATTCACCTCGATCTTATCTAGTTGAGTCACCTTCCTTTTGGACAGGGTAGGGATTATACCTAATGCTTTGCATACTGCGAACAACATAATATTAGCCAAGGCTTCGAAATCTAACAAGCAATTATGCAAAAAAATTCTGAATATTTGAATGGTCAGCAAGAAAGGAGGAGTCTCTAACCTTCCTTGAAACAATCCTCTAGATGCATCTACTTGGGATACCTGAGCCTTTTCCTTTTCATTATTTTATCTTTTGTTTGTATCTGACTCTGTTCTTTGGTTGGTTGTTTATCTTATTGCTAACTTTTGCTGGGTGGTTGATCTGGTTTCTCTCCCACAATTTCCCTAACCACTGGTTCACTACTAGAGGTGTCAGAGGAGACCCTTTTTTTGGCTACCTCTTGAGTGGATTTAGATGGAGTAGTTTCATTTAATAACTGGAAGAAGGCATTCCTAACAGCGGGTACTCGTAGCAACTCAAAATCTGATAGGATTACTTTTACTTACTTTAACTCTTCCACCACATATTCTCCCATTTGTTCAGTATCTACTTTGGATGAACTACTTTGGGCAGGATTAGTAGATTGTTCCTTAGTTGGATGGTTTTCCTATTCCTATTGAAGTATTGGGTGGAACTTTAGGATAAGTAGGGTTATTGCTAGCATTTGGATCAGGGGATGTATTGAAATTATTAGGTGGCATGGAGGTCATAAAGGGACCACCAACTTGTCTATTTCTCAAGTTGTAAGGGGTTGCACATTGGTGAAACATATGGACTTCCTCCTCACGCGGTTCTTCCTCATCAAATAATTGAGATAGGGCACCCTCATTACTTTTCTCTTTTATTTCGCTCCCCTTTTCTGCAGCTTCTTTCTCGGGCTCGTTCTTATCACTTTGAGGGAAAAGCACCTAATTGAAAACCAAGACTAAGTCATATGGTTCTGAGGGAACTATTTCTCTGCAGCTTGAACTATCCACAGTATTATGCACCTCCACTTGAAAGATTGCAACAGCAGTTTAAAACTTTAGACATTCAAGTTCAGAATGCCTACTGGTTTGATGGATCCTACACCACCCGGATAAGGCTACCTCCGCCAAGTAGACTCCACTTGCTGAATTTTTTGTACCTCCCGATGGATCAAGAGGTGTTGGCACCCCACCATTGTTTGTCCTAGTATTCCACGTTCTATTATGCCTTTGGGGTTATCTTCTTTCAAATTTCTGACTAGAATTTTGGCTTCATTCATAATTTTGGCTCGAAGACATGTCGGAATCACGGCTATTCCTTTGGAGATTAGCTTGGATACTTCTTTGAGATGCTTGCATCTAGTTATTTTGGTTCCTCAAGTGAATTACTTCAGTGGATAGCTTCTTTACTAATTCAACCAACTCATCAATCTGCTCCTTATCTGCATTACTTTGCATTGATATTGATTTTTGGAGGAAGACTGGATGTGCTATAGATGGATTTTGTTTGGCAACTGATGCTTCAGAACTCTGCAAGTATGAAGGTACTTGGGGATATTGTGAATAGGTCTACAAGTAACTTGGCACTGATGGAGCTTGATTTAGTGGTGGCCTTGGGTGCGGCACTATGGGTAGCTACGGGATTGGGTTCATCAATGGAGTTTGATGTGCCAAGGCATGAGTAAGTTTGTAATTTGTCTGGGGTTGGCGGTAGGTCCCAATGAAGGCAATGGACCTGCAACATGTTGTCCCAAATCAAAGCTTGCTTTTATCACTTCTACATAGGCCTCCACTAAACTTGTGGGTGGTTGATGCATACATTTGAGCAAGGCGGATGTGAGGTTGTTCAAAGCAGCATAATACACAACTCTAGTTGAGGCATCATCAACTATGTAGGGTGGTTTTAGCTTCATGTATGCTTGATGAAATTTGTTATTGAATGAGTTGATTGGCTCATTAACTTCACTTCTTACTGACATAAACTATTGGTACAAATTTGTGGGGCTACTGGAACTTTAAATTTCTGCAAGAACGTGTTATTCATGAGTCCCAAGAAGTGATGGAGCTTGTAGGTAGATGTATATACCAATAAAATGCTTCATCTCCCAATGAGTAAGGGAAGAGTTTGCATGCAACATCTTCATGTTCAATCTGCATGTCCTTCAATGTTGTTTGGAAGATCTTGATGTGTTCTTTTGTTGTCCTCTGAGGATCATTCAGATGGAACTTGGAGCAGAAGCCTTTTGGATTCTTTGGCATGTCATGGTAATCGTTAAAAAATAGTAGATATGGGTTATTTCGCAACCAAGCCATTGGTGGAGGTGGAGGTGGCAATGGCTATGTTGCAACAATATGTGATTGAGGTATGGCAACTATAATAGCACTTTGGATGTGGGAAGTGAATGGAGAAAAGGCTGGTTGGAGTGAAGGAGAAGATGGAGATGAGGGGATGGAGGTTGAGTGGGTGTAATGATGTTGAAGCTTCCCCTTTCTTGGCTCTCCTATCCCTGGTAGGGTTTTTAGGTCTTGGAATTCTCCCTTATTTGGTGTGGACCTGGTTATTCTATGAAATCTTTGGGGTGATATTTGACCCAATTCGATCCAGCTTCGTCCAGTTGTCGGCTCTCCTTCTAGAGCCAGTTCTATTGATGTTTGTTTTTTCACTTCTCAACATAGACAACGCACAAGTGTGATGTCCATCTTGAAAGATGAGAATCTACGACTAAGTTTCAGAAAATCACCCTAAGGTCTCTCAGGTGTCAGGTCATGACTATACAAAAATAGCTTAGTTGTTTGTTCTAAAGTTTTAGAATTATGGAAATGGATGAATAGTGATAGCTAATACTTAAACAATAGTCTGAAACTTCTTTAAATCATCACATTTAGCTAGATAGTGATGTTGATAACTTATGTTTAACTCATTTAAAATAAAATTCAAAAGGTTAAAGGGTTTAGAAGTTTTCCTAATTCTGAAACTAATATGAACAATAACAATGGTTGATGTTGCAGTAGATAGACTTCCCAAACTGAGTTTTTCTTAACCAAGGATAGCCTACAGTGTCACAAAACTAGTGCAATCTTCTAAGGCTCTTTGCATATTTTTAGATTGTGTATTCACCTATTAAGCATGAGCATACAATTAAACTTAAGTGCAGCATAATAGGAAGCTCAGACTAAATTTACACAACAATTTTTATCAACAAATTGCAAAAAGTATGAGCTGGAATGCATCAAATACTGCAACATGCATCCACCATTAAAGTTGAACAAAACCTACTAACATAAAATGAACTTAAACATCAAAGAACAATACTGAAACAAACTTTTGGAGGTTGAATCATGCACACATAATGAATAATACATAAGAAACCATCAACTCAAATGCTTTTCTCATATATTGCAGAAGAATGACTTTACACAACTCATCTCTCCCTTTGAAAATGAGAGGATGCCCCTATTTATAGTTTTCAAAAAGTACAATGAATAGTCAAGATTAAATTACAATGAATGGCTCATATTCATTCTAGCTTAGGGTTTTCACACCACCCAATAAGAGTACAAAATTTACAATATAAAAATAGACTATTTTGTCTTTTCCCTATTTTGTCTTGTAGCCTACTTTGTCCTCTAGCTGATTTTTGATTTTTTAGCTACTTTAACAAATGCTCATCATCTATTATGGTATTCTTGGCTTCCTTTTGTGATGTAGAATATTCAACAAACTTGCCAATGACAGCCAACAGCTTATTTTTTTCGAAGAGGTCAGATTTTTAGATCTGGAAGGCAATTCTTTTGAATCCTTCCACCATTTGATCCTGATGCTCTATGCATTTTTTCCCTACTCTGATCATTTGTTCTAACTCTGAGAAGGCTCTTGCAAGAAAAATCCATGAAGTTTACTGACAATGTGTCGCTAGCCCCTTGCTCCACTCTCTTGTAAAATTTGTGCTTGATGGCTTCCCGATCTAGCTCTAAGGCAAGCATCTCATAGTCTATCATCAACTTCAAGAACTCATCACATTCAACCCGGTGATCTACAATCTGCTCATGATTGACCTCCAATTCCAGCAGGGACCTCTCCAAAACTCCCTTTCTATACTCAAAATTGAGTAGCCATGCTTCAAGCAACCAATGGTCCTCCTTTGGCAGGGATAACTCATTTTCCTAGGTCTCCTGGGAGAGCTTGAGGATGCTTTCCAGCTTCGGGTATGTAATTTTGTAAAGCTCGGGAAACTCCTTGCAAACTTCCATTACCTGCTCCACTTCCTTTTGTAGGACCCAAAATTCATTGTGCATCTTGGTTGCGTAGTGTATGCCCTTCTCTCCCGTGTCAACAACTCTCTTGAACCAATTGGAAGTAGACTTGGTCTAGTTCTTCATTTTCTCCATTTTGTTAACCTCCTACTTTGACAGCAAGGTGGTTGTAGGAGATTCTATTCAATCTTCTTCTCCTAATGTTGTCCATTGTTGTATATAGCCAGTCAATTCTGCCACTTGTGATTTCAGTTCCTCCTTTTTTTTATTGGTATTTGTTTATTTGTTGAAGGATGGTAGAGACGAACCCTTGAAACTCATCAATCTTTTGCGCTCAAGATGTTGGGCACAAATTAATGGTCTTTATTTGATAATCCTTTCCCTGAAGGTCATTGCATCCTTATTTATGGCAAGAGTAGCCACTTGTAGTATTCTAGAACTAGAGGAATTTGTTGTAATGTGAGACTTGATCTTTGGCTTCTTCTTTTTTTGGGTCTTCACCTGCGTTCTGGCCAAGATTGTTTCGACTCAAGCCTTGGGATCTACAAGCACTAGATATTTTATTTTGAGCAATTGCTCCATCCATGAGGGGGCTTTTGTTTGATGATCTGGGGATTCATTTTTCTCTCTTTCCTCATGTTCCTTTGATAGCTCTCTCCTCTCATTCCCGGGAGCATCTTTGATATTTTCCTCTTCTTCGCTCTGCTCCTCTTGCAGTATGGCCTTTCCCTTGTCAAGCTCAGCAAATTCTATATTCTCTTCATCAACGGTACCTTCTTCTCATGTTGTCCCTTTAGCCTCTTCATGTCCAATTTCAACATCTTTATCAGGTTAAGTATCCTTTTCTTCTATATTTTCTTCTTCTTCTTTCTCTTTCTCTTGCTCTCCTTCCAGAGGCACTTTCTCCTACGACAGGCCCTCATCTTGTCCGGTTTCTTGAGGCTCATCATTTTTCTCTATATCAACATCTGCATCAATTTTCCCTTCCTCATAATGATGTTCCTCCAGGCTTGCTTCTTCGTAATTGTGCTCTTTGGGTTGTTCTCCTTCAGGTTCCTAATCTGAAGCCTCAACCTCATAGTAGGCATCAAACTTGTCTGCAACCCCTCCCTCGGGAGTTTTTTTCCCTTCCTCATCAAAGGCTACTTTTTCCAAATCAACCCTTATTCCTCCTTCAGGATGCTCGAAGTAATCCTCATGGTTAGATTCCTAAGGTTCCTCAGCAATATCCTTTGTTATTTCTTTGGGTTGCTCTGCAGTTAGCCTCTCCATTTCTTCAGAAATATGCATTGTTGCCTCAATCTTAGGTGGCTTAGTAGGAGGTGGTTGGAGAGGCAAGGCAACAGCAAGCTGGGCCATTAGCATTTTAACCTGAGGGTTTAAAATAACCTAAGCTCAGGTGGCACATTTTGTAGATATGAAGCAAAGGTGTGTAGCAGGGTGACAGGTTCCATAGAAGTTGTAGGTAGAGAAGGTGGCAGGGTGAAAGTAGTTGGTAACGGATGTGGGAGCAAGGAAGACGACGGTGGGGAAGTGGTGGAGGAAGAAGAATCAAGCACCACCATGGGAGAAGTCGAAGAAGCGAAAGTGAAGTGAACAAATATGTCCACTGCAACTGGAGATGATACGGGCAATGATTGAGGGATGGAATAAAATGGAGTAGAGGTTGCGGCTGTTGGGATTGCAGTGGTGGGTGGTGGTGAGCGAGGTCATTCAGCTTCTTCTTCTTCTTGGGGTGGAGACCCCTCTTCTTAATGGTAGGCATATCGGGAACGAAGGTTGTCATCCTCTTTGGTTTCTTTGGTTGCCTTTTCCCATCAGTTGACTTTTTGGTGTATACCTTTTGTTTTGGTTTCCACTCGGATGTGTCTTTCCTCTTTCTTGATTTGGTGATAGGTAGAGACTTGGGAGCCTCAGCTAAAGATCCTACAGTAGCACCACTTTTTGTTTCACTCTCAATGTCATCTTCAATCTCCCCATAGGTTAGCTCTGCACCCTATTCCTGTAATTGGACTATTTTCTCATCTAGCCATTCTAGGGTTCTCTGCTTTATTGAACGGGTGACAACATTTAGGTCCATGACCTTTGGCTCATTCCAGCCAATCACTGGAAACAACACATTAATTAGAGCATTGTACTTTTCATCAAGAACATTGACATCTTTGATAATTTGATATATTATCAGGTACAAGTTAATGGCCTTCACAAACTTAGCAGTCATACTCATATAGTGTTGCCTCTGAACCTCACGGTCATCATCGCAGTTGGCCTAGAAGTATTCAATGTGTGGCTTGTGGTTATATTGCTTTCCCACTTGTTTCTTCAATTTCTCAAGAGGTTCCAAGCCTCCTCTCTTTGTGTGCAACTTAAAATTGTACTCTGCAAGCTCCTTTTCAGAGTATTCCACGCAGGGGCAGCAGGGTAAGAGTACATCCCTTATCCAAATGTGATGGGGTATGGGACCCCGACACAATACTTATTGTGCAACAAGGTGTGGGAAGTCTACAATTGTCAAGTAACCTCCAGCAAGATAATTATGTCATTGGGGTATCGAGGAAGCCGATACGGGAACCCCAAGAATCCTTCAGCTATGATATACGTAAACTTGGGGACTGGATGAACCAGTACCTGAAACCTTTCACTACTGCCTTAGCACTATGGGTCATTCTTTTGTGATAGTCTGGGTCTAAATGATGTGCCCGATGAAAGCATCATTGACCCTCCTATAATCCTTCTTGAAGTTTCGATACTGAAGCTGAGGGTAGCAATCGTAAACTCTGAGTTGTCCATTCTTTGTTCCTAGTGTCCCAACACAGTCTAATCCCTTATAACGGAACTTCACAGCTAGAAGGTATACCAAATAAGAGGTCATGTAGAACTATGAATTTTTCCTTACTGCAACAAATTGATTGTGCAGATTATCATCTTGGCCCAAAGTAACTTGGCATTACCTCAGAGGATCTCTTCCACAAAATAAAACATCCACTCCTCAAAGAGTGAGAAAGTGGGGAGGCCCATCACCCTGCTCAGAAGGGTTACCAAATTATTAGTTTCCTCTACAAAATCACTCATGTACAATGTTTGGGGCACCTTGTTAGCTTTTCCCCTCTTATCAAGTAGCCATACCTTTAAGGTGAACTCCTTTTCAAAATCACTCATGTACAATGTTTGGGGCACCTTGTTAGCTCTGCCCCTCTTATCAAGTAGCCATGTTTGATTGATCAATATTTTGCAGTCGGTGGGGACTGCTTGCCATACCTTTAAGGTGAACTCCTTTTCAACTTCCTCCATTTTATCAAACAAGGGAATGCCATATGTCTTTCTGATAGACTAGGGAGTCAAATCGGCCAACACCCTTCCATCTCTGGTGACTTTCTTTCTAGTCTATGCATGATAGCATTCCTGACAAGTGAAAACCAAATCTGGAGAAATTAGTGTAGGAGGAAAGCCTGTTGCCTTTGCAAGTCCACTCTTCTTAATTCTCAAGGCTTCCTCAGTTTTAGGGTTGACCATGACCTTCTGCCTAAATTCATCAATGCTAACGTGACCCAAGTTTGTGCCAGTGACCTTTTTCCAGTTGGGGGTGATCTTCGAAGTACACTCGACCCCGTGGAACTCATACTTCATTTGCATTTTCTCCTCTTTTCCTCTAGGAGTCTTTGCAAGTTTCCTTCCTTTGTTTGTTTTTTCCATTGGCTTCTCTACTCGTTCCATAAATCTTGCACACAAAAGGTGTAGTAAGTGCTTTGACAGATTAAGGGGGGGGAAGGTTAGTCAAACCATCCAAACATATCATTAAATACATCCTCATAGCCTTAGAATATCATTACATTCATCACATTTTATCATTTTAAGTTCATTTTTGCATTTTGCAGATTTGCGGGTTTGGAGGTGCAGGTTTCCACCTTATGGAAGCCGTCATGATGAAAGTCGTAAGGAATGGCGCTACGAGGAAAAAATTCTACAAGCGGCCACCCGATTGTACATTTCTACAAGACTCATTTGTTAAGAAAATCTAGTGTAAAGTTATTAGGCACGTATGTAAAGTTATGATGGGGGCACTTGGATTTCTTTCCCTTGGTCAAAGTGATCTTTTAATCTCATGCGGGGAGTACCATAGAAAAATGGATCATTGACATTTTCATGGTCTTTGAGGCATTTTTCCTATGATGCTTCGTCTATTTTGCTTTGATTTAATGTTGCAATGTAACTTATGCATTCACATTAGGTCCTAAACATTCAATTTATGACCTCTTGTGAAGGTGTTGTGAAGTGTTGTAACACATTTCTACACTTTTTGAGACTCTTTTCATTATAATTCACCTAAAAATCACCTTTTCATCATTTATCAAGTCCTATTTTGAAGTGTTGTAAAGTGTTGTAAAAAAAATTCACACTTTTCTAGGCTTATTTTCACTATTTACACCTTTCTTATGCTTTATTTGACCCCTTTATGCACTCATAAGGCTTAATTAAGTGTATTTTTGAATGTAAACCCAACAAACAACATTAAATGCAACTTAATTCCCGACACCCACGTATAAGCCCAAGGTGGGACCCATTCGCCATGGGTGGCGAATGAGTCCCTCTTGACTCAAAATTCAAAATAATTTAAATTTTCTTTCAGGTTTTTATTCAAAATTACCTTATGTCGGCATGTGATGAGGTATCATTGGGTTATTAGGGCACAAGTGTGTATAAATAAGTAATTTTCTCCTCATTTTACATCCCTCATCTCCCCATTCAATTACATTCACTCATTCAACATCATTTAGCATTCAAGCACTTTGCATCATTCAATCAAGCATTCATCAAGCATCTTGGAGCAGCCATTGATATATCTTCAAATTTATTCAACAAGGTTGGTGAGTTTAGGACACTTGCATTTTGTTTATTCATCTTTCCTTGTTCATTTTATTTCATTTCTTCATTAAGGGTTTGATTACCAAAGTGGGATTTGACCAAGGAAAATCCCTATAACCTAACCCTTAACCATTTTTCCCCTTTTGCATATGTGTTTGCATACTTTTGTATGCAGATTTATCAAGCAATTAGGTGTTGAAAGGTGGTCAACAAGTCAAAAAAGTGTTTCAAGTCAACTAAACCCTATTTCAAGCTTGGAGACAACCTATAGTCTGTTTTCTGCAGATTTGACTGCGTCAACCCGACAAGAAGACAAGTGCAAATTTGGAGCTACAGAATTGACCCTTGATTTCACAAAAATTTTGGAAGAGGACTGATTCACCATCAGTGGCGAATGAATCCCACCTAAAGGCTGAAAAGTGTGATTTTTTTCAGATTCCAGTTCCTGACAGTCGAAAACCTGTTTCAGGAGATTTTACCAGTAGGAGGACTGATTCGCCATCAGTGGCGAATGAGTCCCAATGGTCATCAATAGTGATTTTTCCAACATTCCAGAATCTTCTCAAGTCTACAATCTTCCTCCAAGTGCACTCTGTTAAGTCTCTTTCATTTTTGTTCTGCATTTATTCATGTTTTAATTCATTTGCATATCACACTGTGTTTTCAAACATTACATATTTCATAGGTTTTGCATCAATAGTTAATCAATTTCATCACCTAGTTGCATTTACAATATTGCATTTAGTCATAATTACATCATATAATATTCTATTTGAGTGAACCACTTCAATTTTGTTGATTATTCTATCTCTCTCCTTTAAGGTGGAAGATCCTAAGAGTGCAAGAGTAGTTTATAGAACCCCAACCACAAAATTGTTGGTTCATTTTGGTGAACCTGCATTTAGAACACTTTATCTTTCTAATTTCAATTGCATCTTGCATCCTACATTTCATTTGCATCAACATTCAACTAGGTTTTGCTTTGTTTTTGCATCCTAGGGTTTCTCAAATTGCATTAGTGAAAGACTCATTTAGATTTCATTTTTGCATATCAAATCATTGAAAAACTAAAAATATGCATTTGCATCCTCATCTTGCATCTGAAAAGCATTGAAATCATTTTAAATTTTTTGAAAAACACAAAAAAATATCATACATGGACTCATTCGCCACCCTAGGCGAATTAGTCCACCTGCACATTTTAAACAACACTTTTAGGCATTTTCTAGGTATTTACTGCATTTATGTTCTCTATTGTTATTTCTATGTTTCAGTTTGCAGAATTTATGTTATTTAGATTTGTGCACTCCTAGATTTCATTGCATTTGCATTCACCCCTTCCTTTGTGGTACTTGTATGAGTGTTTGGTTCCCCATTGATAATACTTTAGTGAGACAAAGTTCTAGACTCATGGCTTCCCGTGATAGTACTTTCATTATGGACCTTGGGATCTCAAGAGCTCCTACTCCTAGTATGGGAAATGGTGCATTAGGCATGGATACTACCACTCATATGCCTTCACCTTCCCATCTAATGCATGTTGACACATAAACTAGTGTCATTCCGCAAGATAAAGTGATTATTATTCATGAGGATTTTTCACATTTACAACAAGATTTATCCCTTGAAAACATTTCCACCACTACCATACCTTCCATAGAAAACCTTCATCGTTTGATTGAAAGTGATGATGGCTTACAAGTTATGAAAAAAATTGTTGAGATATACAACAAACATGTTCCTTCCACATCCCAATCCGCAAACATTGTTGTAATCCAAGGAGGATCTCACATTCCTCCTCCTTCAACCATAGCATCCATGCCAACCTATACCACTTCTGAAGTTACAACAACTATGCAACAGGTTAGTCATGTGACTCCTCCTTTCGCTATTCCAACTAGCATTCCTATTTCTTTTATGGCATCGAATATTCCCTCTTCCACCTTCACCCCTCTTAGTGTCCCTTTCACTTCTCCTAACATTACATACACTCCATCACCATTTTCCCTTCCACCTCATACCACTTACACTGATCCCATCATTACACAACTCTTTAACACTGTTTCATCCATGCAACAACAAATATCCACCATTAGCCAAAGTCAAAATGCTCCACCTACATATCATGTATGTAGTAGCCCATTATCCCAAGAGATCTTACGCACACAGATGCCACAAGGAATTGAAATGCCTAGGTTTGATAAATACGGAGGTAAAGGAGACCCTACTAATCATGTCAATGCTTATACAGCCTTGTGCAGTGATTTTTTCCTTGATGACAAACTATTAGCTATTTTTTTTCCTAGGACCTTGAAGGATACTGCATTAGAGTGGTTTTCAAACTTACCCAATCATTCAATTTGATCCTTTAATGAACTTGTGGATGCCTTTATAAGTCATTTCCAAGTCCATATGACTCCCAAAAAGACAATGGCTGATTTAATGAGATGTAAACAAAACGCAAATGAAAAAGTAACTGATTTCATTTCACATTATCAGTCATTGTATGCTCAAATTGATGTCAAGATTCTTGATTCACATCTGCAAAAGATGTTTATTGAAAACTTGCATACTCACCTTCAGGATAAGTTGACTATGATGAAATTTCCTTCGTTCATGCATTTATGCACAACCCTTTGTGACTATCACAACTCAGTTACTAGTTGTGATTCAAAGTCCACTTCTAACTGAGTTGAGAAGTCTGAGCAGAACAACCAAAACAATGTGAAAAACTTTAGAAAACCAAACTGAGGCTTCTTACAGTTCAATCCCCCTTCTCTGCAACCAACCCAACCTATTCCAAGTCAAGTGGCCGCTCTCAAAGCAGTCATTCCCTTTACCTATGGGGACCTGAAGAGACAATTTACACCCTTACCCGATACTCTCCATAACACAATGAATCAACTATTCTAGCAACAAATGATCACCTTGCTTATAATTAAACCCCTTGATACCACCAAGCCTTTACCACCCACCTTTAAACCAAATGCTTATTGTCATTTTCATCGCCAAAATGGACATGACACTAAACAATGTAAGCATCTCAAACACTTAGTTCAAGACCTCATTGATTCAGGTCATTTGTCCATTGCGGGTGTCAATGATCAAGGCAATAAGTTTGTTGCACCCTCTAATCAGAATTTATAAATATTTACCAACCCCATGCCTAAACACAATGTTTCATTTGTCAAGGCTAGTGAACCTTCAAACCCTCATGTGATGAACATTGATACAAATAATGAACAACTTGATACTACTCCAAATGTTACCCAAGTTAATCCTATGGATGAACTTGTGGGTACGATAGACGTTATCCCTCGTAAGGGCCCCACTAATAAATCTCTTGATATTACTTTTTCTTCTCATGATATACTTAAAAAGCTTCTTGATGGTCCTCTTTATATAGTCAGTCGCATCTATGATAAGCCCACCAATGGGATATTAATAGATCCCACCTATGGCGAGAATGTGATCACGGAAGAATTTGTATTCTTACGTGAACTTTATCAAGATGATTATAATAAACCAACTGCATGAATTAAAACACATACTGGATTTGTGTGCCCTACGATTGGATTGATCGTACTCCCCTTACAGATAGGACCCAAGACTTTGGATGTAACATTTTCTATTATTCCACAATTAGATCAGTTTCGTCTGCGGCTAGGCCATTCTTGGCTTCGCTCGATGAAAGCAATCCCTTCAGTTGTTCACAAATGTTTGAAGTTTCCACATGGAAATGAGATATTTATTGTACACCATAGTGGCTTTAATTCATGTTCCTCTAAAGGTAATTTTTCCTTAGAATCCTTTTGGCCTGGACCCATGGAACCCATCACCCCTCGAAAAGATTTCTTTTTCATCACCTACCAAAAGTTCAAAGCCAAACAAATAGTTGAATTGTCTCTTTGTACCATGTCCCCATCCACTTCTGCTTCTCCTATCCTAGATGAGACCATGCTTTAGCCTGAGTCTGAAATTGAACAACCAATATGACCTCATGAGCAACCAACCATAGACACCTCCCCTTCCTCGTATAAACGTCCAAGAGAAAATGAAACCGACCCTATCATGCCTCCCTACATTAAACAAGTCTATAAAGCCAAAGAGAAAGCGATTGACCCATCTTTTTCGATCCCTTCCATTCTTCCCCCTCAAGAAGAAAAGGAACCTATGATGGATCAGCCCGCTCTTACACCTCAACAAATTCAAAATAAAATTAAAAGAAACTACAATGCTAGGGAGCGTAGGCATCGTTGTCGTCTCCTTGCTCGTCAAATGCAAATTGAAAATAATAAAGAAAATCAACCTCCACCTTTGACAGAAGCAATAGATGATCACCCTCCTCCTCCTGACCCGCCAGAAGATAGTACAAACCCACCCTCACAACACAATGATCTGATTCAACAGCCACAACTCCTGATACATCCTTCCATGGAAATAACCCTTCGTCCTCCTGTCATAATCAATCTTGACGATGATGATGATGAGGAGATCACAAGAATAGATGAAGTGCATAATGATCTAAACTCTTTATTTTCATCTACCATGAGCTTAAATGATAAATCTTCTACACCAAGTTAAGAACCTGGCACATCTCCTAGTGCGGCACTTACAATTCTTCCTTTGGATAGTCAATCGCCCTCGCAATACATTGAACATGATTGGGAAGCAGATGACTTGTTAGATGGTTGACTTGCTTTTTCCTTTTTTTTCTTTTTCTTTTCCTTTTAGTGTGCTTTTAGGTGTGTATCGTGTTCTCCCATAATGTGCATTTGATGTTCTCTCTCTTTGTACACTTCATTTATTTGTACCTCTATTCTTCTATATGTGATACTTTATCTTTTCCTTTTCGCTTTTGTTTTGTTTTTTCCTTTTGGGGATGACACAAAGCATTGAGACAACCTATGCTCTTCCATGTTGACCCAAAAGGTCCTTTTTCTTTTCTTTGTTTTGTGTTTTTCTTTTGGGGATGACACAAAGCATTGAGACGTCCTATGTCTCTTCCATGTTGATCCAATCGGTCCCTTTTCCTTTTTCCATTTTACTTTTTCTTGTGTTTCTCCTTTTAGGGATGATGCAAAGTGTTGAGACTGCAATGTCTTCCATGTTGACCCAAAACGACCTTTGTTTTCCATTTTTTTTCGCTCTCTTTGTGTCATTCTTCCAATTCTATGTGCTTTGGGGAATGATGACAGTTCCGAGCTCTTTAATAAAAACAATGCAGCAACGAACATACTGACCCCAAATCCATAAATCCCTTATGTGTTTGGTGTGTTCCTTTCTGGGGACCAACCCCTCTTTCTTTTGTTTTCTTTTTCGATTGCATGAAGCAGCCTTACTTGGAAACATATGACTTGGCATAGGGGCTTTCCAAGTTGGCTCTCATGTCTTGTTTTTTTTCTTTTTGCATTTTCTTTCCTTCGTTACTTTAAAGTAATTTCTCACAAATCAATGTGTAGTCACTTTGTGGATGACATTGGGTGTGATGTCCTTCATAAGTGTGATCTCTCTTAGCATATTACATTCCTCTTAGTGGCCTGATGCAATGCATTGCATCCCCTAAGTTGTGAATATACTATTCTTTGATTGGTCCTCCCTTGGAGAAATTAGACACAATGTTCCCTAAGTGATAGACCTCACATGAACTTAACAAGACTCCTTTGAACATCCTTTTGCATTTTTACATTTTTTCCACCTTGCATAACGCAACTTGCATGCATGTGGTACCTTCCTGTTTGTTCATGAGTTCTAAGCATATGAAGCTTTGCTTGTCTCATGAAGCACGAACCATCATTTTCCTTTGTGGCGCCTTGTTAAAGTTATCAGGAGGTATAACTTTAATATGGTTGAGTGGGATTCTCATTCAGTGGCATGACTTTCCCCATAGCCACCTATGTGTTTGTGAGTGCATACCAACTAGCATATGTATTTCACCTTTTTGGATCTTCTCACCCAGCGGACCGCCATGAGTTTCGTCACCCCAGAGTGAGTATACATTCTCTTTTTCTCACAAACATCCTAGATCTTATCCACAACTAGTTGGATAAATGATTGAAGCTTAATTTGATTCTTCCTTCTCTCTTTCTCTTTCATATGTGTGTTCCTTTGTTCTTATATTTAGTTTTCCATGGGATCTTCATCCTGGGGGCTTGATCATCCCTCTTGATCGTTGTCATTCCATCTTTCTAGCATAAGTGCATTTGGATCCCTCTCGATAGGCATGGCTAATTTAGTGTGAGTTTGAAGCAACTTCATCCTCTCACTAAAGTGGGGGCTAAATGTACCATAGAAAAATGGATCATTGACATTTTCATGGCCTTTTAGGCATTTTTCCTATGATGCTTGGTCTATTTTCCTTTGATTAATGTTGCAATGTAACTTATGCATTCACATTAGGTCCTAAAAATTCAATTTATGATGTCTTGTGAAGGTGTTGTGAAGTGTTGTAACACATTTCTACACTTTTGTAGACTCTTTTCATTATAATTCACCTACAAATCACTTTTTCATCACTTATCAAGTCCTATTTTGAAGTGTTGTAAAGTCTTGTAACAAGATTTCACGCTTTTCTAGGCTTATTTTCACTATTTACACTATTTTTATGCTTTATTTGACCCCTTTATGCACTCATAAGGCTTAATTAAGTGTATTTTTTAATGTAAACCCAACAAACAACACTAAATGCAACTTAATTCCCGACACCCACTTACAAGCCCAAGGTGGGACCCATTTTCCATGGGTGGCGAATGAGTCCCTCTTGGCTCAAAATTCAAAATAATTTAAATTTTCTTTCGGGTTTTTATTCAAAATTACCTTATGTCGGCCTGTCAAGAGGTATCATTGGGTTATTAGGGAACAAGTGTGTATAAATAAGTGTTTTTCCCCTCATTTTACATCCCTCATCTCCCCATTCAATTACATTCACTCATTCAACATCATTTAGCATTCAAGCACTTTGCATCATTCAATCAAGCATTCATCAAGAATCTTGGAACAACCATTGATATATCTTCATATTTCTTCAACAAGGTTGGTGAGTTTAGGACACTTGCATGTTGTTTATTCATCTTTCCTTTTTCATTTCATTCCATTTCTTCATTAATACTTTTGTATGTAGATTTATCAGGCAATTATGTGTTGAAAGGTGATCAACAAGTCAAAAAAGTGTTTCAAGTCAACTAAACCCTATTTCAAGCTTGGAGACAACCTATGGTCTGTTTTTTGCAAATTTGACTTCGTCAACCCGACAAGAAGACAAGTGCAGATCTAGAGCTACAGAATTGACCCTTGATTTCACAAAATTTTGGAAGAGGACCGATTCACCATCAGTGGCAAATGAGTCCCACCTGAAGGTTGGAAATTGTGATTTTGTCAGATTCCAATTCCTGATGGTCACAAACCTGTTTCAGGAGATTTTACCAGTAGGAGGAATGATTCACCATCAATGGCGAATGAGTCCCACTGGTCATCAACAATGAATTTTCCATCATTCCAGAATCTTCTCAAGTCTACAATCTGCCTCCAAGTGCACTTTGTTTAGTCTCTTTCATTTTTGTTCTGCATTTGTTCATGTTTTAATTCGTTCTTCCATATCACATTGTGTTTCCAAACATTGCATATTTCATAGGTTTTGCATCAATAGTTAATCAATTTCATTACCTAGTTGCATTTACAATATTGCATTTAGTCATAATTACATCATACAATCTTCTATTTGAGTGAACCACTTCAATTTTGTTGGTTATTCTATCTCTCTCCTTTTAGGTGGAAGATCCTAAGAGTGCAAGAGTAGTCTATAGAACCCCAACCACAAAATTGTTGGTTCACAGGGATAGGTAATGTGGAAGCCAGGAGGGGACCGCCATTGGATTTTCATTGTTAGGAGACGGCCAAAAGAAGCAGACATTTTGCAAGCAGATTTTTGCATGGCGAGACCCGCAAGGTGTCATTACTCGGTCAACTTCAATTAAAGTTCCTTTAGCATGTGGGGAAATCATGTCTGGAGGCCCCGCTTGGAAATATCGTCATTTTCTTTCACATTGCGGAGATGGAGCATGTGGAAGCTGCAAGGCGGGTCACCGTTGAGGCTTTGTCATTAGACAACGGCTTAGGATGGGCATCCTTTCGCAGACAATGGTCTGCATGGGCGGGCTCACCGAGACACTTTGACTTATGATCTTGTCTTTTTTTACAAGTTCAAGTTTTACGGAGGCAAGGTGTGTAGGGATCACACAGTGGGGAGCCGTAATGGTTTTTCCATTAGATAAAAGCCAAGGAGACGCAGAGGTTTGCATGTGGAGACCCGTAAGGGTGGGCCTGCATGGACCTAAGGACTTAGTCGCTTTATTGAATGGATGCTTAATACTCCTTCAGCAATGGTGACAATGATATCAGAATGATCAAGGTGGGGATCCGTGTTGAGTTGGCCACTAAGGAAGGCGAAGACGAAGTGGAGTTCCGCGGCGGATACTTGTAAAGGAAATTGGACTTAAGGTTTCGCTTTGATGTCATCCTTTGAAGAGGCAATGGGGAAGGTTGGGCAGAACTCGAAGGGTGGTAAACCGACGATGCCTGATCATTAGAACACAACCAAAGAGGGACGGCCCTCCAAGTGGCGGCCCGCGCAAGGGGCGGATCTACAATGGTCCTTTGACTTAGGGATCGACATTGGAGTTCAATTTTATGGTCCACGAAATGGAAAGGGTGGGGTTCGCATGGCGGGAAGGCCCAAGGACTTCGTCATTGCCTACGACGTCAGTGGGGCGGAGTTCCACTAACCAGGGCCCACATAGACCCCAGTTCAATACAATGATTACCTTTGATTTTGATAGTCTCCTTGGCTAGGGAGTTAAGGGAATGACGGTCGTTGTCCCCTTTGCCGATTTAAATGGTACTTCTAGAGCAAGCTTCATGATTTGAAGAAACCCACGGAAGCATTTACAGGGTTTGAAAGTCTAGGGTTTACCATTATTAATCAAGTTTAGATTCACCAATTTCTTATGGTTTTAAACCGAAATCCTATAGCAAATTTGATAGCACCGAAATGATAAGAGATGGAATTCGGATACATACCTGGTTTGTGCGTATGAAGGAAGTAGCCACAGTCGCAGCTTGTAAATCTCTTGCGCATGGGTTTTTCTTCTTTGCTCTCTCAAATTTCAAAAAATCTGGATGAAAATGATAGCTCGACAGGGGCATATTTATAGGCAAGCCTCATTAATGAGGACATTAATTTGCAAGTATGGAGCATTTGTGGTAGGTGGCCATGCGAAATCCCAATGGTCGAAATATGTCAAGCTAAAGGTTGCACGGAGAAATGGCATGCAGAAATCAGATGCGGAAAGTCCACTGCACGCGGACGTGAGAGAAATGCCAGTGGGAATGGAGAAACAAAGACAAAAATCTGCCAAGGGAAGCTTGCAATGGCGGACCCGTAAGGGGCAAAGGATGGGGAGGCTTTCGTAAAGTGGAAACTAGCAAGTTAATTTCCACAAAAGCTTAAAACCTCTCGAAACTTGGGTGAATGACTTGGTCAGGATGGATTTGGAAAATTTAACTCATGACCAATTTAATCTCAAAATAGGGGCACAAAAATCGAAGCAAAGGCAAAACTGACCTGACAGAAGCAAGGCAAAAAGAGGGGATCCCCGATCTGAACGGGGCATGTGTGCAAAAGGCACAACATGTAGTTGCTCTGGATTTCTCTAAATTTTGGTTTCAGGACTTGCGATTCAGAGAGTAAGCTGATAAGATCATGTTCGAGTAAAGTTTTTTATCCAAAGAGATTGGATCGAGATAAGGATGGGTGTGCTTAATTGTTTTATGTGTTTTGCACATGTATTGTTTGACCTTGTGTTTAACACTACTTGCAAAATTTATGGAAGCGTGGAAAATCATGTTGGGACTTATTTAGGTCCTCATTAAGTGTGTTTGGGTCACCCTCATTCTAATTCCATCGTAGAATGTTTTGGTGCCGACCTAATTTGAATTTGTAAACGAAAATTGTATATGGCCGACCTTGGAAGAGTTTCAAGGTTGAAGATGATATAAATATAAGTTGGGATGTTTGTGAAGGAAAAGATCGATGAAAAAAAGAGGCAAGATAGATGCGAGATAGTGTATGTGATGTGAGTTTGTGGAGATCAATGTGAAATTCAAGTGTCAAGTTTCTGAAGGCAGTGAGTTGACGGTGTACTCTATCATTCAAGCATGTTTGCAAGTGTTTGAGTGAATTGTGGTGGATATCTTTGTTGCATTGAGATAGTCTTCTCTCTATAACTATTCTCTTCTATCTTATTTGTATTTTTTTGGCAGTGAGCCCTCTGGGTGGTAAACCCTCTTTGGATAGTGAGTCTTGTTTTGGACAAGTCCTATTCTAGCAGTGAGCCTTTTTATTTAGTTTTGGAATTCTTTATATTGTGAGCTAATCCTCACCATGGTTTTTCCCTCATTGGGTTTTCCACATAAATCTGGTGTTAGTGTGTGTGGTTTTACTTCTTTCAGTTTCTACTTCTGCATTTAATGATTAATGACATTAGCAAAGTAAATGGTTTGTGAATGGTTACTGATCTAACTATTGGTGAAAGATTTAAAGGTTAAAATTTCTACAACTAATTCACACCCCCCTCTCAGTTGTCTTGTTCAACACAAATACCAGTGGCACAAGGATAAGATGCTAGAGAGGATATATGAGTGTCATCATAAAGCTTGAAGGGATGGCTAAGTAGAGTCAACTATGCATCAACTCACCCACACTAAGAACCTAACTAGAAATACCCAACACTCCCCAAGTGGGCATCCCTTCTATGCTCATTTTGAACATGTACTAGCACTAGCTATATCATAGGAATTATTATCTTGGTATTTTTAATGTTCCCAATGTCATTAGTTATCACTTATTAAGGGAAATTTTTCCCTCATATCCTTGGGGCCCTTCATGCCTCAGTTGATGTTAAGAGACACTCCACATGACTCTTTAGTACCTTCATCATAGGTTCATCATGACTCACCATAATTTATTGTGGCATAGAAAACTAGGCACAAATCTTGGATTACAGAAATCTAAACATTATCCTAAAACAATCCTAACAAAAATCCATGGATGCATGAAATCCCCCATTACATACCATCCAATTTCACTTTCAAAATTTAAATTTCATAAATTAATTTTGAATGCAAAAACCAGAGATTTAATACAAACTACATTAATGAAGCTTCAGTTTTTCTCAATTTTTTAAAATTCAAATTTCCAAAAATGAAAAGTTCCATTTTGCTTCAAATGTAAAAAATACCTAATTCATGCAATAGAATTTGAATTTCAAATATTTCTAAAAAATTTGGCATGGTGAGGGGACAAAATGGTATTTTTACAAAACTTTAAATAAATTAAAATCTATACTAAATGCTTCAAATTTAATTCTAATATGGAAGTCCAATGCTCCCTTAAGGGTGAGAATGGCATCCAAAGAGCAAAAGGAATGGATAAAAAAGAGGGAGAGATAAATACCTCCAATTCATTCACACACAAAATCTCATTTTGTCTCAATTTCATATAAATTTGGTGGGGGAAATCACCCACAAGATCAAGCGATCTTTTATGAATTCAATTGCTATGCCAATTCCCATTTCACACAATCCACACACATCCTAATCCACCAAGAATTCAAATTTTGAGTGGAGGGTTTTGGAGAGCATTTTTCTTCAAAAATGTATGAGAAAAATATTTTCTCTTTTCTCCTTTTTGGCTTCTGATTGAAGTCATATAATCCATTTTGGCTTCTAAGCTAATAATTTTTTTCCAAAAGCTCTTATTTTTGTGATTCTTGTGGCATTGGAAAGGTATTAAGTAGCTCTACACAACTATACATCTAATAACTTGGGCATACTGACACCTAGAGAAGTTTTATCAATTTGGGTGGGTTTTATTTCAATTTATATTTTCTATATATATTTTTATTTATCATAATCATGAGATGTGATTATTTTGGGAAGAAAAATTGTACAACATATGAATACATGTTGAAATAAATTGATGATTTAAAACAACTATATAAGATTTATCAATTAAGACATATTTGTATTTCACATTGAATCAATTTGCTTGATTGTTTTAACCCAAATTTTGTAAACACTATTTCATCACTAGTTTCTTTATAGAAGGCTTCTAAAAATACCTTGGAGCTAGATCATTTTATTTTTTTAGATCTCATTGAGACACATTTCTACTAGACATATCATCCAAGATTTTATAGAGTCCCACATTTTAGATTTGGAGGACCATATTGAGGACATCTATCTTTTATTTGATGGCATCTTTGATTGAGTTGCATCACCATCATCTCCTTTTGATGTGATTTTTCTTCATCCTTCTCTTCTTTTGTCTTAGTTTGATGGTAGATTGAAGATCTTAAAGCAACATTTGAAGAAATGATTATTGTTTTTGGATCACATGCAGAGTTCAAATAAATTCATCCTTCTTCCTACATATTCTTATCTGAGATGGGAAGATAATACTTACACATCTATTGTTATACTTCTTCCCAAGGGGAGAAATGTTGTTCAATTTTTTTGAGTTATCTTCAACATCCAATGTTGATCATCTACTAGCACCATGATGCACCAATTACAACCTCATAGCTAAAACACTCAAAAATATGAGAAGAATATTATGGATCTAAAGCTCTAATATCATGTTAGAACCAAGAATTATTTCATAATATTTATTTTGTAAGAGAGGATAAATTTATAATCGATGCAATTCATGAGTATTAATTTCATAAGTGAAAAATACAACAGATAAACAATGCATATTTTCCAAGAATAGAAAAAGTGGACAAATGGAAATAAAATATTATCAGAAGTGATAGGATTAACAACTAAATTAAAAATAGGATACCCTAACTAACATTAGATACCCTAAAAAAATTGGCTTCCTCTAATTAAGAAGTTTTCTCAGTTTTCTATCCATTATAAGAGTCATTCTAAAAGATATTTCTTCTTTCATCTCTCACTTTCCAAGTTAAATTCTCGATTATTAAGTCCTAGCAAGAGAATATAAAATCCTAGATTGCTAATCCTCTCATCAGATTAGATGTGTTGATAATTCCTTTTGGGTCCTTTGATTCTAAATATTTGTGTTGTACATTTTTCGCCCACTTAAATTTATATTTTGAGAACATTCCCAAAATAATTTTTCCACCCAAATCCAAGTTAAAACAATCTTAGCTCCTAAGATCCACTACTCTAGCATATTTTGTTTGCAAATTGATTTTTTTAATTTATTTTTTAAAATTCTATATATTTTAAAATTGTTACGTATGTATGTATGCATGTATGTATGTATGTATGTATGTATGTATGTATGTATGTATGTATGTATGTATGTATGTATGTATGTATGTTAGATATTAGTTAAATTTAGGAAATCAACAAAATTTAAAGAATTTATAAAATTTCTAGAAAACATATGGTTTTTATTGTTCTCAATAGTCTCTAGTCTTGAATAGAGTGGTCATTCTCAATAGTAGGTAAATCACTTGTTCTCTTCAAAAAATAGATTCTACTCTTTATATTGCATTCAATAGCTTGAGTATACTCTTCACCTTTCTCCTATATGTGGAATCAAACCTATGAGAAGCTATAGATTAGATATATTAGTTTCTTACATCTCTCATCCATGCCCTTAAGTTTCTTCATAGCCTTATTTTCATGACAAAAAGGCTCGACCTAGGTTTTTAGCCTTAAAATATTTAGATTCCTCTCAATATGGGTTTTAATTTCTAGTTTCAGGCTCTTCCAAGCCTTCCATGAATGACTGCTTTATTAAGGCATCATTTGTGAATATTGTGGCATGTCTTTAAAAAAAATATCCTCCTCTATGACAACACTCATGGCTAACACCTCTAGCATCACCATTCCTTTGTGCTTATCCCTTGAATACATATTTTTGACTTTACACAATGACTCACATGTGCATGGAAAATTCAAATGTGTGAAGGTTTATTTAGGCTCGAACAAATCATGCATAACAAGTGAAAATATGTCTTTTGATTCTAGAAGTGATCTTAGGGATGGATTACTATTCCTTCTAAGTTTTTCTCTAATTTGATTCCACATAAGGAGCAGCATTATAAGTTGAGATTGATCCTTTTTAGCATAAATTGCTCACCATTGAAAGATGTCGAATTTGCGACAATTAAAGGAATGATGTGAAACATTCATTCCAACTTATCACCATTTTAATAAGATAAATATCATTTAAAATAGAGATATAAATTATAATGATGAATTAGGGTTTTGTTCCATGCTACAAGGATGACACTATAATACTGGGGTAATTTGGTAATGGCTTATGCATGTGAATGAGGTATAATAATGGTTAAATCATGGTACTACCAGTTTGAAATATGAAACCAATAGCATGCATGACATGAGGTATTATAATCAACATATCCATGGTTTAACATAAAAATAAAGAAGGTATATATCCATTAGAAATATGATACGAACATATTAAAATGACAATGAAAATGAATAGGGCCACAAAGGATAAGTTTGAAGCCACATTGCATAACACTTGAATGAAGAAGCCTCCAAAAATAATTAAATGATGGTATGTATTTTTTAATTTTTATCAACATATAAATGTGAAGGTCAATATTCATGGCCACCAACTCATATAATCTTGGCACAACTTGGGTGAAACAACACACCAAATCTAATATGACAGATAGTTTGACTATAGTGCAATCTAGAATGGTTTATGTAAATGTTTTAAATGAGACTAATAACTTTTTTAATTTATGCTCAAACTTTAAAGCTAGTGCTAAGAAAACAAATTAGAGAGAAAACCATACACTATGGTGCAACATTAAAGTGACCACAATAGTCAAATACAAGTCATGGCACAACATTGTAAAGGAGGCCTTGGGTTTATTGATCCTAAAACCCAAGGAATATGTTTGGCTACTAAATGGATCATTAGAACTACAAGTGGAAATGAGCCATGGAAAATTTCAGTTTGTCATCGAATCATGATAGCAACAATTTAAAAGAAGTGGAAAAATATTAGTTGGTTGGATAAAATGTTGTCTCTTTTCTTAAAATCAACTTCATTTCCTCTTCAAACAATCTAGAAAGTGTGACAAAGAGTTTCTACTTTTTTAAAATGGAATGTTTCTTCATTGCAACATGGTTTTAGTTTTGCTTCAGCTTCTATATGGTGGAATAAATTGATAAACTATAATGATCAACCATTGGCTATTAGCTTTCCAAGACAAGCTCATAATCTTTTCAGAAAAAGGGGTTCATCAATTTAAAGATATTTGGAACTTTAATCATTTTGATTGGGCCTCTTAGACGAGTATTAAGGAACAGCTTGGGTTGAGTAATAAGTACAAGCATTTCTTGATTTTTGTTCAATCATTAATTCCTATTGATCTTTCTATGGAACTTTGCACTCCTACGATGTGTAATTTTTTCAAAGATTGGAAATGGTTGTCCTACAGTCATTTTACTTGTTTTTGTCTTAAGAAGATCTATTTATCTATCCTTCCTAGCTGACCTCTTACTCCTCGCCTTAACCAAAAGTGGAAATGCAAATTCAATTCTAAAATTTGGTCCAAAATGAGTACTCAAATATGGAGATCTAAAGCTGATTTTGATTCTCAAGTGTTGGCTTGGAAAATTCTACATTGCAAGCTTCCTATTGGGGATAGGTTGAAATGTATAATGGTTCAACCAGCCAAGTGTCCTTTTTGCCAATATGACAAAAATATGAAACATATATTTTGGGATTGCATACATGCCAAGAAATAATGATTAGTTGTGTTTAGAGACTTCCCTACAATATTTAATCATGATTTAAATTGGAAGGAAGCTATTTTGGGTTTTGGTATACATAATGAAGTGATTGTTTTGATTAAGGGGGAAAACAGGTTTTGAATGGACCCGAAACCATTAACAAGTAGGTTTTAACGGGGCCCTGAAACCCACACAAAGAGACCAAGTTGCAATAGAATAAAACAAAGACAACCAACAGCGAACCAAAAGCATATTATAAAATATTAGCTTGAAATCTCAAATCTACACCAAGAAATGTTTTAACGGGAACCTTAAGCACAAAACCAAGAATTACAAAGGAACTTGGACCCAAGAACAACCTAAGATGGCCAGGCAACCATCAACCTGAATCATCCAAACTACAGCATAACACTTAACAGCACTAACCATCAGTGAACAACTAGAGACGGCTAGATAACCATCAGCTTGAACTAGCCAAACAGCAGCACAACACTTATCAGCACCATCCAACGAAACCAAGCTCCCCACCTCAATAGGAGAGTTAGGAATCAGAGTAAAACACTGAAGAGTCTTAGCAAACACACTACACCAGTCAACCCACAACACCAACCCGACCTCCACCTCAATAGGAAGGGGCTCCCCTCTATAGGAGAGGATAAAATAAGACCCAAAACCACAGAAAATAAAACTTCCCACACGATCCACAACACACCTCTCCACCTCAATAGAAGAGGGATCCACCTCTAAAGGAGTAGTCTCCACCTCCAAAGAAGACCATAGCTGAAAGAATTGAAGGGAAGCAACTACACCCATAGTAAAGACCATCATAGCATCCTTTGGAAAAAAAGTAAACTAGAGCAAAGAAGAAAAAATAGAGCATTCCTCAGCCAGCAGCACATCCCCATCCTTGAAAACAAACTTTATGACCCAAAAGTGGGAGAGCATAGAGCTCAGTGAAACTGACTAGTAGTCGACCAAATAAAAAACCCAACACCAAGAGAAACACTCCCCATTGGGAGTAGAAAGAAAACCAACACAACAGCAAAGTAGGAACCATGGAGAAGCAACCTCCCAACCTAGAAAAACAACCAGCACCAAAAAAGAGACAGTGGGCCTCGAAAGAAGGACAAGGCAAGGAAAGCCTCCAAACAAAGAGAGTAGAGAGCCAGCAAGACAATGAAGAACAAACTCCAACCCTACATGCCAATCAAGGTATGAAACATGCCAAAAACTATCCACAAACAACTCCACCAGAGGAAGACTAGCAACCTCAACCCCAAGCAACGAAAGCACCCACACAAAGGAAAATAATCCCCAAAAAGGCCAGAAAGAGCCAAGAAAACCTGCAGACAAAGAAAGAGGAGAGAAGGCACAGCAAGAGAAATCCACTTCCAACCCTACATTCCATTCAGGGTTTGAGATAAGGCCCCCAATCTCCTCAAACAACCCCTCAGCAAGAGCTCCTAGCACCACAACCAGCACCAGCACCAAATAAGAGACAATGGGACCCCAAAGAAGAAGGACAAGGCAAGGAAAGCCTCCAAGCAGAGAGAGTAGAGAGCCGACAAGACAATGAAGAACAACCTCCAACCCCACATGCTAGTAAAGGTCTAAAACATGCCAAAAACTATCCACAAACAACTCCACCAGAGGCAGAACAGCAACCTCAACCCCAAGCAACAAAAGCCCCCACACAAAGGCAAAAAAATCCCCAAAAGGACCAGAGAGAGCCAGGAAAACCTATAGACAGAGAAAGAGGAGAAAAGGCACAACAAGAAAAATCCACTTCCAACCCTACATGACAATCAAGGTCTTAGATAAGGCCACCAATCTCCTCAAACAACCCCTCAGCAAGAACTCTTAGCACCACAACTACCATCACACACACAAACACAAAGAGCCACAGCCCAAAGAACCCCTGCCTAGCACAAACCTAGAATAGCAAGGGAGGCCACGAGAAAAGCCAACACAGAACATGCACAGGAGAAGACCCATAAAGGAAGCCACGCCTCGAGCAGCAAAACAAAGTGAACCAAAGACAGAAACCAAGCAGCAGGACAAGAAAAAAGCAAGCGGCGCCAAACGATTCCCCCGACACCCTCTCCCTCCTCATCTGCGTCGTCCCCATCTCCATCCTCACCTTCGTCTTCCTCATATTTCAAAAGCAGACCTATGCTCCCACTCACACCCAACATCATAAACTATGATGCATGTTATAAAATGAAGTGATTGTTGATTCTATTAGAAAATTTATTTTAAAACATATATGGAAGAATAGATGTGTTGTTTTTCTAAAACTTATTTATATATGCATCCCAAGTAATTTTTGGATTCAAGCCAACAAGGTGCAATTTTCAAGACACCAAAGGCCGACATTGGAATTTAGAACTCGTAAAATGCTAATTCCTAGGACTAGGGCGCTCAACACCTTATCAGGGTCTTTTTTGCTTTGAAAATTCAAGATGTCAGGGAATTTAATGTATTTTCTCAATTTGGCCCCTAAATGAACATATTATGAATATAATTAATCATACATGCAAAATAGAGTGCCAAACCTAGTGTGAAATTGTCAATGGTGACAATTTACTACACTACATCTTTGTTAAGTATTAACAATGAACCTAGATATTAGGGATGCTCTCTTTAGAGGATAGTGAGTCTTGGATGTAGGCCATGCACAAGAAGATGATGGTCTTAAATAGTTGTGATATTTGAGATCTTATCAATTTTTAAAAGGGAAGAAATCTCAATGGTTGCAAATGGGTGTATAAAAATAAATTTAGTGTAGATAGTTGATTAGAAATATAAAAGGTTAGATTGGTGGCCAAGGGCTACCCCTAGAGGGAGGGTGTTCATTTTAGTGAAAATTTCTCTCTTGTTACTAAGTTATCTTCTAATATTTTACTTTTATCCTTTACTATGGATGGTGATTTTGAGATTGAGAAAATGGGTGTTAAACTACTTTCTTACATGGGGATCTTGAGGATGAGATTTATATGAGATAGCTTGATGGTTTTACAATGAAAGAAAAAGAACTATTGGTTTTTAGGTTGAAAAGTTCATTGTATGGTTTAAAAGAGTCACCCAAGATGTGGTACCAAAATTTTGATTCCTTCAAATTAAGATTAGGTTTTATTAGGAGTGAGGGAGATCATTTGTTTATAATAAGATTACCGGTGATTAGATGCTAAGTATTGTCTTGTATGTGGATGATATGTTGTTTATTGGTAACAACAAGGTGATGGTCAGGGAACTCAAAACTCAATTTTTTGGCACATCCAACATGAAGGACTTGGGGGTTATAACATATATTCTTGGGATAGAGATTAGGAAGAATAATTACACAAAAATCTTTGGTTGAGTCAAAATAAGTATGTGGATACCATTTTGTGATGGTTCTACATGCATGATTGTAGCCTTGTGAGTATTCAGTTTTCTATAGGTACCAATCTTAATTTGGACATGTGTCCTAAATATGATGATTTTTATGGAAAATCCAATGTGCCTTATGCTAGTGTTATTAGTAGTTTGGTGTATATAATGATTTATATCATACCAAATATTGCCCAAGTAGTGGGAGTTTTTATATATTTATGGCTAACCCTAGTAAAAAGAATTATAATTTTGTTAAGAGGATATTTAGATCTTTGCATGGAACTTCTAATTATTATTTATATTATCATGATACTGATGATGTGGAAAGGTCATTGGACATAGAGTGATTAATAGGTGATTTGGATAGTCAAAGGTCTACTAGTGGCTATGTTTTCTCTCTATTTGGTGGTGCAATGAGTTCAATGAGTAAAATTTATCCCAATATTTCTTTGTGTGTCATAGATGTAATGTATACAGCTTCTACACATTCCTATAAGGAGGTATTTTGCTTATAGAGATTTGATATAGACATTTGTTTTTATTGTAAGATTGTTAGAATTAGGTGTGATAATCAGAGTGCTATTTGTTTGACCAAAAACATTATGTATCATGCCCATACTATGTATGTTTATGTATAGTATCATAAGGTCTTGTTAGAGAAGGTTGACACTCTGGATAATGTTGTAGATTCACTTACAAAAGCCAATGACCACAAAGAAGTTATCTTGGTGTAAGAAGGCTATGGGCCTTGATACTTGTACTTGATTGTATTTATTTTACCTTTGGATGCATTTGCAACGTATAATATCAAGTGGGAGAATGTTAGGATTAAGGTACAATTTATCTTACAACCCTATGTATATTTCATATCACAACCATTCTTCCTCAACCCTCTTCATTTTGTTCTTGTGCTTTTCCTCCACTCAATTGCTCTTACCAAATGCCAACAATCTACAAATGATATCTTCTTTCACTAGTTTCTTTGAAACTCATGTATATCTATTTTCCAAAGCTCCTCCACTCATGTTACATATCCTATTATTCCTTTGCTAGGTTCATTACCCATGTTATTTGCTTCACTGCAAGCATGGCCCTATGTGTCTTCTTCCCCTCGCCCCCTCTCTCACCACAACCCATTTTAAAAGCTAACTTGAACTACCCCTTTTGTCTCCACCCTCCTACTCTAATAATCTTGTCTCCACTAAATTGGAGCCTTCTAATTGATGCAGCTACGGATGGAGGGTTCAGAAAGGACTGTCCAACCGTGCATCCTTGAGTTCAACACAACGGAAATAACACAATAAATGCTCAGAAAACATGAATTATCATTGATTCAATAACTTGTAGTATTGCATGCATCATATGCCATAAGTGTGGAATGACTAGGGATCGCAAGCCTATTGCAAAGAATTACAAGATATTACAATTGGCACAAGGCCTCATTATAACTATCCTAAAATATCTGAGCTATTTCCTAACTACTCAAACTACTGAACTTTTGAACTTTCTTCCAATGGATTACAAATGATCTTAAATATGAACCTCAAACTTAAATTATGATTTGCATCGTCCTCAAGGGTTTGCAAACCCCAATGCAAGATCAAACGTGAACATGAGAAGATAACCCATTGGAGGATGGAAATGTATTGCGGATCTCCAAGAAGGTTCCCCTGGACCAAAAAATGCCTTGTATGATGTTTCATTAAGTTCCACACATTCTGAAAAAGATCTGCACATCCAACCTAGATTGGATAGGCCCTGAATGCTCTGACAGAGAATTGATAATGAACTTTTAAGAGCAATAACTTTCAGCAAGTGAATGCAAATCACCTAAAATCAGGATATGTTGAAGATGGCCTCATGTAGAATCTATATCTTGCTCTGCGAACTGAGAAATGATAATGTCGTAGAAGGTGGACGAAATTGTTGAGACAGATATAGATTGAACTGTAAAGAAAGAAATATTTTTGGTTGACACAGGATTGCTTTACAACCAGGGATACTCCTGCTTCAGACACGTGAGGTTGGAAGAAAAGTGAGTCCCTCACTTTCTAGGGGCTCGAGGAAAACCAAAGTGGTCCACCTCAACCTGAGAAATTTATGATGAATCCTCCACTGGTCTGTCTTTCCACTTTACCAAGTACTCCTTGTACTGCTTGTTCCTAGTGCTCCTCCCAATTCTAATGTCCAAGATCTATTCAATCTGTTTCGGTGGTTGATGCAGTAATTGCTCCTTCAGGTCAACTCATTTGTTATTGCCACTTGGTTGTCCTTCATGATACTCATAGATGTCTACAACATTGAAAATAGGTGATATACCAAGTGCCTCTATTAACTCCACTTCATATACATTTCCTAAATCAAACTTCTTGAGAATCTTACATGGTCTGAACTTCCTCATCTTCAGCTTATTGTATGTTCCTACTGGAAACCTTTTCTTCCTAAGATATACCATAACCATCCCCAGTAGAAAACTACTTATGCCTCCTCTCATTTGCATGTTCCTTGTACTTATTGTTCATGTTGTCCAAGTGTTTTCAGACCTAACTATGCACTATCTCCATGAATCCTGCAAATTCTTCTACTTTTGCACTCCTCTTATTTTCCATTATGATGTCTCTGAGCTCTACAACTCCTCTAGGATGTATCCCTATCACAATCTCAAATAGTGTCTTCCATGTGCTCCAGTTTACCAAATTATTATATGCAAACTCTACTTGTGGTAGAACTATGTCCCGATTTTCTGCCTTATCTCTAACCAAACATCTCAATAAGTTACCCAAACTCCTGTTTACTGTCTCTATTTTTCCATCTTTTTGTGGGTGATATGTTGAACTAAACTTCGAGTCTATCTTCATCTTCTTCCACAATGTCCTCCAAAATTATTCAATGAACTTGATGTCCCCGTCTAAGGCTATGCTCTTTGGTAACCCATGCAATCTCACAATCTCCTTGAAAAATAAGTCAACAATATGTAGAGTGTCATTAGTCTTCTTGCAAGGAATGAAATGTGTCATCTTAGAAAATATGTCCACTACTACCATTATAAAATCATATCCTCTTTGTGTTCTTGGTAATCCCAATATGAAATCCATGCTTATATCTTCCCAAGGTCTCTCTGGTACTATCAAAGGTTTATACAATCCAGTATTCTAACTACTCCCCTTTGCTAATTGACAAATTTTGCAATTTTGGGCATACTTCCTGACATCCTTATATATCTATGGCCAAAAATAATGCTCACTCACCAAAGATATTATCTTATTTGTCCCAAAATGTCCTGCTAGTCCTCCACTATGTTTCTCCTTAATCAAATTTTCACTCATTGAACTCCTTGGAATACACAACGGATTTCCCTTTAACAACATATCTTCTTGAATGAAATAATCCAACCATTGACTCATATCTGTCACTACTGGTTCCTTACATGCTTCAATAAAATCTGGATCATCCTCATACATGTGTTTCAGTTCTTCAAAACCTAATACTTCAATATTCATTTATGTCAACAAATTCCTTCTCCTGCTCAATGTATCTACAACTTTATTTGACTTACCACTCCTATGCTTCAACACAAATGTATAACTCTGCAAGAACTCAACCCATATAATATGTCTCTAGTTCAACTTACCCTAAGTGTTCAGATACTGCAAGGCTTGATGATCAGTGTGCAACACAAACTCCTTAGGAAACAAATAGTGTCTACACTTCTTCAAGGCTTGAACTATGGCATATAACTCCTAATTGTAAACTGAATATCTCCTTCTAGCATCATTCAATCTCACTGAAATAAGTTATTGGTCTCCCTTCTTGACTCAACACAGCTCCTATTGCATTTCCAGTGGCATCACAATCAACTTGAAATATTTTATCAAAATCAGGTAATGTTAACATTGGTTGTTGTCACCTTTTGCTTTAGCATTTGAAAACTTCTTTGTGCTTCGGATGTCCCCTTAAAATCTTTCCTATCTCCTCTCATAGTTTTTGTCATGGGTGTGCAAATGCTACTAAAGCTCCTGATAAATTTTTGATAGAAACTTGCTAGTCCATGAAATGATCTTACCTCTTCAATGTTCACTGGTGTAGGCCATTCAACAATTGCTTTAACCTTCTCAAGCTCCATCGTCAATCCTTCAGTAGAAATGACAAAACCCAAGTACACCAACTTTGTCTTCATAAAGCTACACTTCTTGATATTTATCAGCAACTTCTCCTCCCTTAGCCTATGTATACTTGTCTGATGTGCCACAAGTGTTCTTCTCTAGTCTTACTGAAAATTAGAATATCATCCAAATAAATAATAACAAACTTACCCAAGAATTTCTTCAATACCTCGTTCATCAACCTCATGACAGTGCTAGGTGCATTGGTCAATCCAAAAGGCATCACTAACCACTCATACAACCCTTCATTAGTCTTAAATGTGGTCTCCCATTCATCTCCTTTGATTCTGATTTGATGATATTCACTCTTTAGGTCAATCTTTATAAAATACATTGCTTCACTCAAACAATCCATAATGCCATCCATCCTTGGCAATGGGAATCTATACTTGATTGTGATCATGTTGATTGCTCTTGAGTCTATACACATCCTCCACTCTCCATCTTTCTTTGGTGCCAGTACAGCAGGTACTGCACATGGGCTTAAGCTCTCTCTAATCAATCCCTTCTTTTACAATTCATGTATTTGTTTGTTCAATTCCATGTTTTCTGCAAGTGTCATCATGTGTGTTGCTTTGTTAGGAAAACTTGCTCCAGGTATTAGATCTATATGACGATTGATGATTTGAACTGATGGTAATCCATCTGGTACATTCTCTAATACGATATCCTGATATTCTGCTAACAAATCTACTACTTCTATTTGTAGTGGATCTCCTCCCTTTGTAGTAGAATCCTTTGCCTCCTGATTACTACACTTCTTTGGAATCAATGCAAAACACATGCTCGCATGCCTCAATCCTTCCAGAAACTTCCTTCCATCTACCAAACATAGTCTAGCCATGTCACAAGCTTCCTTTTTGTCCTCTTCTCCCAAAGGTATCAATATATGTCTCTTGCCATTTGAAGTCACAATATAGGTATTCTTCCTTCCATCATGAATTGCTTTCCTATCATATTGCCATGGTCTTTCTCCAGATTTACACCTTGTCCTGAACAAATTCTTCCTTTGTGGTGGTTCCTCAATCACTTCTTCATGCATCAAAGCTCTCCTCATTACTAATGACTCGCCTTTCTCTGGTTTCCCAACTGAACTAGGGGATCCAATAGGTTCTTCATCCACATAAGTCGTTCTTCTAGTGTTCTCAGTCCTCTTGTCAATACTTCCCTAATGACATTCAAATGATCTATGTCCTTTGTCTCCACATTTGAAACAACTTCCTTTGAATGGTCTCTTCTTAGATCTTCCTTCATCTCTCTTATATCCTTCATTGCGGTATGAATTATGACCTCTATCATTGTGGTAGAAATTTATGTCCTCTCTTCCTTTGCGGTATGAATTATTGTCCTTCTCTTCATTGCAGTAGGGTTTCTCATCATTGATTTGCTCTACCTATGGTCTTCTCTCTCCAAATTGTGATCCGCCTCTCTGGGATCTTCCTCTAGCACTTCTCAGTCTTTGCTCAAAATTCTTGTTCAACTTTTCCTCTACCTTTAGCACAAATTGGTATGCTTCTTCAACTGTTGTCATCTTCACCGAGTTCAACTGTTCTTGGGTGTTTGTTCTTAGTCCAATGATGTACCGCGCAACCTTCTCCTTGCTTTGCTTCACTATGTCTAGCTCTGATGATCTTGTAAAATTCCTCAATGTACTCCTTCACAGATTTCTCCTTTTCCCTAAGATTCTGCAATCTTTTCAATAATTCAAGCTCATCATCAGCAGGTATAAATTGATTCTTCAACTTTGTCACCATTTTGTCCCACTTCGTGATTTTCTCCTTTGCCCTTCTATTCCTATCCAATTAAACGTTTTTCCACCATATAGCAACATGTCCTTTTAACTTAGTTTTTGCAAATCTCACTCTTTCCAGATCTTCAATTTCTTCATACTCAAAGTATTCTTCCATATGATTGATCCAATCAGTCAATTCCTCGGGGTTTAAATTTCTCGTGTAATTTTGAATTTCAATTCTAGGTCTCTTACCAATCTTGGAAATAGCTTTTAACATTTTTTCCTAATCCGAGTCTTCTTCTTCTAGGTTTTCTTCATTTTGATTTGCAGCATGATCTAATTCATCATCGCTTTCAGCGTCATGTCTAGGGTTTAGACCTCTCCTTTTGTCTTCTTCTACAATCCGGACTCTCATTGCCCTCATCATCTCTAACATTTCATCAATTCATCCCACAACATTTGCCATAGCAGGTGCTCTTTTCGACGACATCTCTTCCCCTTGGATCCAATGCAACTGCCACAATTCGACGATCTGGCTACAAGGTCTCAACTACCTCACAGTCAATGCTCGATTGAACACTTGCAGCTTGCCTCAAGTCGGTGATCTATTCACCATAGAGAATGCCTTCTCTCCCAAAGGACTCGAAATCTTGCTTTGATACCACTTGATGTCGTCACAAATGGAGGGTCCAGAAAGGATTGTCCAACCATGCAGCCTTGAGTTCAACACAAGAAATGGTCAGCAAACATGAATTATCATTGATTCAATAACTTGAAATATTACGTGCATCATATGCCATAAGTGCATAATGAATAGGGTTCATAGGCCTGTTGCAGCGCATTACAAGATATTATAATTGGCACAAGGCCTTATTATAACTATCCTAAAATATTTGAGCTATTTCCTAACTACTCGAACTACTGAACTTCTGAACTTGCTTCCAATGGATTACAAATGATCTTAAACATGAGCCTCAAACTTCAATTATGATCTGTGTCAACCTCAAGGGTTTACAAACCCCAATACAAGATCAAACGTGTAGGTCAACCTTCGAACATGAGAAGATAACCTATCAGAGGATGCAAATGTATTGTGGATCTCCAAGAAGGTTCCCCTGAACCAAAAATGCCTTGTATGATGTTTCATTAAGTTCCACACGCTCTGGAAAAGGTCCGCACATCCAACCTAGACCAAAGAGGCCCTGAATGCTCTAACAGAAACTTGACAATGAACTTTTGAGAGCGATAACTTTCGACAAGTAAATGCAAATCACCTAAAATCAGGATATGTTGAAGATAGCCTCGTGTAGAATCTATATCCTGCTCCGCGAACTGAGAAATGATGATGCGATAAAACGTGAAAGAAACTGCTGAGATAGCTACCGAGTGAACTGTAAAGAAAGAAATATTTTTGGTTGATACAGGATTGCTTTACAACTAGGGATGCTCTTGCATCACTAATGCAACTCCACATTATATCTTTGATCTTAACATTAATTTGGCACCATCCTCATTGGCTAGCTATCACAATAGAAGGTGTTGCAATTTCTCCAATTCTAATAGCAAATGGAAGATTTAGAGTACCATCAACATTAATAAAACACAATGAAGTGTTCACAATATTAACATTTTGTTTTTTTGATACAGCAGGGGTGTCCCCGCAACCCAACCCAACATCCCAACAGCACGTATCACAATATTAACATTATTATTCTTCTAACCTTCCATTTGACTTTGAGCCGCCATAATGACTAGTTCAACATTAAGGGTGAGAGGAAAATAAGGAAAATAAGCAATCTCAACAATGCTCTTCTCAAACATAACCTTGTCCTTGGACAAAGGAGAACAAGGACATTATTGAGAGTAAAATATACTCCTACAGAGGGGGAAGGAAAGCCCTTGAAAAACAATGTTTCTTCCAAGAACTATACCCAATGCCATGCTGATCTCACCAATATCTTCCACTTCTTGATGGAAATGATAGTAGCATGAATGCCATTTGCCAAGAACTTCAGAACAATTACACATATGTCAAGGATATTCTTCGGGCTCTACATAATATCTTAGCAAGCACTAATAGTCATCCCTATCATCTAGCGAAGTAAACAGGTCTGGAAAGACCCATGATAAACCACACGAGTACTGTCAATCCCATCAACACCATTGTTGGGGATCTAGAAGATTTCCATAATAAAATAAGCCTTTAATTGAATAGTCTTGAGCACCATCTACATCATTGGATTTGCCATAAAAATCACGGCCAACGAATCAACTCTTTACCAACTATTGTTAATCTTGTTCCTCTCTAACCCTCGCTTTACCGACACCATGTTCCTTTCTCTTGCCTTTCTGATTTGAGTTAGGACATGAGAATCTTGGGTTTCCTATCTTTTAGCATACCGATCCTACTTTGAGGATATATCATGTAATAATTGTTATAAGCCTTATTTCAACAAAAAGCTTTTTTTATATAAAAACAAATTGACCTCATTTATTGGAATAATAGACTGAAATTATTGTTTGCCATGTTGCAAGTGGAACATACAAGTTCCTATTAAAATTGAAAGGTAGGATATTTCCTTTTATAAAATTACTACGTTTAGTTTTAAAAATAACACTGTAAACTAAGCTATTACGCTTGCAAAAGGTGAATATAAAAGGTCTTAGAACATGGCAAAAAAGGCTAGTTGGAAACGTGAGGTAGGCATTTTCTAACATTTATCATATAGCATAAATTGATTTATATGCCCTCCCATCTGCCAAAAGGTTGATTTTATGTGAGGTTAGAAAACAAATTGTTTTTAATGGAATGCGTAGTGTGATACTGTAATAGAAAAAGGAACAATAGATCCGGAAGCATCACTTGAGCACTGAAATTTTTGTTTATCCCTCTCTAGATGTCTTCTAAAAAAATTTAAAAAGCGAGTTTATATCTCTGAAAATATTTCTCAAATTGCAAATGGATAAATATGCCAAGTGCTCCATGATCCCGAACGAAAAAATCCACTCTGATCTCCAAAGAATAAATATGCTCGTAGTTCAATGGTCACAAGTGTATTGCCTATTATGGTTACAAATACAAGGTATATACAGGCAGGATGTACATAGACTTGATGGCTGCTGCAATATCTGCAGGTAGACTCAGAAAACACCCCAAAATTTCAGTGGCTCTGAATGTTTACCTCTTCCCTCGTGTAGCAAAATTTCATGTCAACTCTTGGCATAGAAACCTAAAATGGATCATGCCAATTTTGATTGGCATTTCCTCTTGAATCCCCGCTTGTTGGGACTTATTACTTTCCATTTACATGCCAAGAACAACCTTATATTACCGAATATTATTTCTTACTGACAACGACCTTCCTTCATCTCTCCCAGGTTTTGAACTGTTTGTTCCTGAACTACCAAACACCTTCCAGAAACGAAGTGTCTCATCTGCAGCAGCCGATGCAACAGTGGTGCCATCTGGACTCTGCCATTGAAAATTCATCTAGAGAATAAGAACTTAGAAGCTCTACAACAAATTTCATAACAAAAATAACTCCGTAGAAGCATGCTTAAATTTTAAATGCTCATTATTACACCTTCCTACTTAATTTTCCTATAGCGTATTAAATTTGAATTTGTTTCCAGATTGAACCTAATCAACTGCTGGGACTTATTTCTCTTTATTTAGATAGTTGATGAAATTTTGCAATCACGTTGAATGAAAATAAAATAAGCATTTGTTCCCAACAAGGAATACAAAATATCTAGCAGCTATCAAGCGAAGATGAATAGGATGTGAACTGAGATAAGTATTGAGAAACCTGAGCAAGGTGGAGAACACGTTGGGTGTGCCCACTAAGTTCTGCAATTTTATGCATGGATGGATATTTCCAAAGGCACAGCTGATTCTTACTGTATCCATGACTGCTTAGAATCTCCTTGCAGTGTCTATTCCATTGGAGCGCACAAACCTGGCATGTCAGATCAGTTGACAGATTGAAGTGAATTGATGGAATTTTGGTGTGGAAAACATAAATAAAAAAAAGTAGGCCTTTAGAGCAAAGTTATAGAGTCTATTGGTTCCAAGATTAAACATTTTGCCTAGTGCAGGTTACAATTTCATGTTCATATTGAGCCACCATTAACCAAAACCTATAAAATTATGCACTCGTGCAGGTGTCTCTTTCATCGTCTTGGCCTAGAACTTGTAGATTGTGTGCTTATAGAGGTACTTGCCTGAGATTCAGTGTCCAAACTTCTAATACACTGGCCAGATTGTGTGTTCCAGAGCTTAATACATCGATCAGCTGTGCCTCCTCCAGAAGCTAGAATATTAGCTGCATAAGGACACCATGCTAGAGCTTTCACTGCTGCTTGATGCTGGTCAAAACGGTGAAGATACTTAGAGCCTCCTGATGATGACATTAATGAGGCATCCCAAATATGAAGAATATTATCATTTCCTCCACTTGCAAGTTTCTGATGTGATTGTGACCATTTAAGGCCACAAACTTCTTGTGTATGCCCTTGAAACTTTGATACAATATGATTTTGAATCCGAACTGTAAAAGAATTAAATTATTTTTTTATGAAAATTCCATTCAACCATTGAAAAGCAATAAGTTTTTATTTTCTGAAATGCATCTCCAATTTCTGTCAATTTGCAGAATGATATTAACACAGTTCATGAAAACCACAAAGATATTCAAGCTACACTTCAAATAATAGATGTCTTTACATTGTTACCACTTACTGAAAACAAAAAAATTCTTCCTTGAACCTTTTCAAACAATAATCCCAAATCATCATTTAACAAAACTACAACCACACATTTACCAAAGTCCCACTACAAGGTGCTTCATTATGCTAGCAATCCTAACAAACATTACACCTGGAGACATGAGCTTTATGGATCTGAATGATTCATTCATGGAATATTACACCTCTATTGATAAAAAATTGGACTGCTTTTCACCAATGAAAATCTCTTTCAAGATGGGATGATTACAAGATCAAGAATTAATCTAGCAAAGGAAGAGGACTCAAACTTTGGCATGATCTTTCAAAAGGTTGAAGATGGGTCTATCACCCAACTACATTTCAACCAATTTATGGGTGTACTTTTCTAGCCACCCAGAATAAAAGTAAATTAAAAAACAACTTTATCTAAGCCCTATGCCAAAATCTACCTGAATTTTGTGCCCTAAAAATAAGATAAAAGCACCTAAAGGTAAATAAAAGAGGCACCACACAAATCTGCTAAAAATAGCACCAAAACTCTTCTAACAATAGGTATTGCTGGGTACAGCATTCATGCCTAAACAGAGCAGATTTAATTCACCTAGAAAAACATTAAAAATATGTCTAATTTTAGTTTTTTTACAAGTAGTGCTCAAAATAGACCTTGAGGTTAATATGACTTTAATAAAGACTTAATCTCTATCTGAATGTAAAAAATGTGTTCATATACCTCAAATATACACACATTGCTTTTTTAAGACATTTTTTCATCCATTCATCAATTTTTTAAAAATATACTTCAATCTAAACACTTAAAAATGTTTTTCAATAATTTTACGAAAAAATAGGTGTGGAGATCATTCAACAATCCCATTTTACTTTTTAGGAGTCCATCAACTTGTGAAATTAACTAAAAGAGTTATGAAAAAATAAATTGGTTAACATTAACAATTTGCATTGTTGATGTTTAAATGCAGCTTCGGTCATTACTTCCAGCCATCTCCTTTACCTTATTTGTTAAATTAAATAATAGCTAAGAGGCTATTTAATTTATATGCATCAAGAGGCGTGATTTTCAATTAATGAAGAATTGTATGAGGCCGACCTCATTCTATCTTAGGCGCAATTCTCTATGAAGGAATTTCATTTATTATAGATGGCCGACTTCTTGATTATAAAATATATATTACTTATGAAGGCCGACTTGGAGATAATTGAAGAGGTGTGACCTCTCTCAATACATGTATATATATCCATTCATTTCTCTCATTGTTCATCATCGAATTCATTAGCCTTCTTATTCATCTTCAGAGCAGTGCGAGTTTGTAAAGTGCAGATTGAGATCTGAGTATAAGGCAGAAATATTCAAGCAGTTTGTATCACTCAGTCCTGTACTTACATCAGTCTGTGATACTGATTTTTTGGCTTACTTATCAGCCTCTATTGTAAAGGAGATTTTTTCATTTGTGAATCAATAATATAAGAGATATTATTGGCTGGGTTTTTCTCCCTCAAGAGGAGGGTTTTCCCAGGGTATCTGCTGTGTATTGTGTCTGATTTTGAATTAAATTTCTGTGCATTAAATCTGATCACTAAATTTAACATGCATGACATTTAGTTCATTACACTCCTTTGTTGATCTTGTGCACATCTTTGCTCTCCATTTCCAATTTAATATAAACCTATTTGAGCATTAAATTTATTAGGGATCCAAGCTACGGAGCCATGAGAGGAAGTAATAGTAATTTTTTGCTGCAGAGAAGAAGAGTGCAGGCTGCACGGCAAAATCGATGGCAACCTCCCTAGTTGCGGGGCAGATCCAATGGCTCATTGTTACAGAGAAATGATGGTAGAAGGATAATCAATTTTTTGGTGCTTCTTTGTTTGGGAGTTGGAACAAAAGTTTTCAAAAAAATAATATACCATTTTCTAAAAATCCCCAGGGAACAGGAATCTAGTGCTGCTTGCCTGCCTCAAGGAAATATTGTACCTTTGCATGGCAAATCTGTATGGCCCCATTTTTTTTATAAGAAACATGAAAATGCATTGTGATTGCAAATTTCACTCTGGTGGTCTTGATCCCTTCATCAATTCTTGAAAAATAGTTTCTTTGTATCATCTCATGCACTCATTGGGTATGGTTATGAAAATTGGTTGTCAATGCAGTCAGTTCAAGATTGGGTCTCTTCCTCTTGGAATCCCTCTCGATCATATATTTTTTGCCAGAAGGGTATTTTGCTTTAGTCTTCTCAAAGGTGGAAGAATGAGAAAGCTCTTGCTTTATTACATCCCCAGTTCAAAGGTTGTTCAATGGTTTTACAAAGATGAACCGCTGATTTTTCAGGAGCTTTCTCATTTTAAAACTCAATAATATGGGTAGGGTAATACGGTCTCCCATAGGAGTTTCAATATACAGCCTGCTTGGAAGCTATTCTAAAAATCTTGATTTGCCTCTTCCAAAAACACATTATTGCCTCTCTCTAATGGGGCCTATGCACAAAAAATAGATTATGAGGATATACTTTTCAGTGTTTTGTTTGTCATAAGGTAGGGCACGAAGCAAAGTTTTGTAGAAAAGTAAATTCATTGTTCAAGATAAGTCAGTTACTTTGGAAAAGGGGAAAGAGGTTTGGTGCCCCAATGAATGTCTCGGAACTCAAAATATCTTTCTTCAAAGCAGACAACCAAGATTGGCTGATATAAAATCAAAAAGAACCCCCAAAATGGGAGGATTTTTTAGCAGCCTCTAAAAAGTGTCCATACTTCTACTCCAAAGACTATTGGGGCAGAGTTGTAATGTCCCTTGTCCTGCTTTGCCCTAGAATTCGCTTGTTGATTAGGTTTAGGGTTTCTTCTTTCCAAAGGAATGTTTTCTCTAATGAAGTAATCTTGGATTGAAATCTGCATTCACCATATTAACAACATTTCCACATATACATAGGTCTGTTAGCATTAATATCTAGATATCCAAAATATAAACATAATCACAAAAGCAATAATGAAGACATAGGAGTGGTGGCATGGGTAGATCCGCCCGAAGTCCTTTGCCACAAGAGGTTGTGTACCACAACTCTCTCTTCTCAGCGACTTGTACCTGCTTTCTCTACCCATGTCATCACCTCGGAAGACACTTAACCTGTTGGGGGAAGCCAGTAGAGCTTATAAGTGGTCTAGGCCTACCACCCCTCCATGGCCTAGACGGATCTTGAGTGGGACCCCCACCCCTCCATGGCCCACCCATGCCTTTGGACTGGGCGGATCTTAAGTGGAGCTTCCACTCATCCATGGCCCGTCCTTGCCTTGGGTTTCGGGGGCGGATCTTGAGTGGGGTTTCTAGGCACCACTTTTCTTAGGCCCTTCCTCCCTAGTAGGTTTGCAAACACTCAGAAGACAATCTTTAAGCAATCAAATATAATTGCATTCATCTTTGATTCTTTTTAAGTTCATGGAAAAGTCATTGCCTAGAACCATTATAATTATGATAATACCAAAGAGAGTATTGCACTACTAATCAGATCAGCAACATCTAGTATGTATGTTTAATTCTAAATAAATGGAGAAACAATATATATATATGTATGCCTATGATCAGTCCTATCACATTTCATTCTACTGACATGTAGATAGCATCAAGAATATATAATCACTAAAAAGACAATGCTTTGATCAATACATAGTCAGAATTAGCCATTTCATAAATGCAGCAATCTTAATGGTCAGTTTATGTTTGACTGTAAATAATATTCGCATACTCAGGTTCAGACAAATCTGTTCAGAAGCATTCAAAGATCAGACATAGCACAGAAGCCACCAGGTCGAGCCATGAAGACAGTCTATGGGTCTAGAAACTCATGCAACGGATATTCAGGCCTCTATCATTTTAAGGATTTTCTATTTCTGATATTCAAAATATGCTAAATATTAGTGCTAGTGAATACATCACCTGATTTGCGTGTCTGGTCTCCTAATGTAGCTGCTTTTTCTATCCCCTCCCCTTCTTCATAAATCATAATCTCCTTATATAGTGTTTGAGGCAACCATAATATGAGACGTTGTGTCCCATGCCTCTTCTTAACTAACTAGTTGACGCCTTGATTAACTTAATTACTCTCCCTTAAGGCAGCAATAAACTTTATTGCTGATAAAAATAAGAAACTATCAGATATAAAATCTGATATATATAGTCTGAGATTATAATAATGTTCAATACATAAATCTGTATTTCTCCCACAGTGATAATCCTGATCATGGTTCTCCCCACCAATGGATAGCTTCGAAGTCTTTGCTCATACAAATACTAGCGCAGCCTTATAGAATATATTCGCGGGCCAACAATTGTTGTTTCTTCTATTATTAATTGCTTCCGCTTCATCATTCCGTTATACCCCTCTTCGATTATTTCATCGGAGTCTTTGTCATACTATCTCTCGTCAATCTATTCCTATTCACGTCATATCGTATGTGTTCTTCACCGTTCTACCCACCAAGTAACAATTTCTGAATAATAAAATGGCTGCTAGAAACACTATGCCAAACATATTATAGTTCTGATGAACTTATCACCCTTGAAATCATAATCAACGCCTTTGATATGCTTAAAGTAGTGATTTAGGAAAATAATATTGTTTAGTATGAAGGCTTTTAAAAAAAATAATTAATTATTGATGTATTATTATTTATCTAACAATATATACTTATATTAGGTTTCTTTACATGTATTTTTTGTAATAGTATTAAATTATATTGTTAATATGTATAATATAATAATTATAATTATAATGTTGTCTTTGACAATTATCATTATAATAATATCAATTATCATTATAAGAATATCAAATGGTTAATATTTAAAATATGTTTTCGTTCTCTACCATTTCGGGGACATGACAAGAGTCTACAGTTCAAGATGACCTTGAAAGTTTTCTTGGGAATCCAGAATATGCATCTACATTGGAAGAGCTAGGAGAGATTCAAAAAATTCATCAAGTTTCTTCCAAGGTTCCTCCCTTAGAAAGAAAAGAGGCAGAAAATTTGAATCAACAGTGCTGAAGGAGAAGGCAAAGGAATCAGTAAAGAAAGGTAGGCAGAAGATTCCTGATGGCTTTCTCAAAAATACAAATGTTGAGAAGCAAAGATGGTAGTTTTCTACACAAGAGAAATGAATGGCATATCTTGGAATGTTGGGGTATTAATTCCCCTAGCAAGAGAAACTAGTCAAGAGCCAGCTTTGAAAGAGCAATTTAGATTTTGGTTTTTTGTAGGAAACCAAATTATCTAAAGAATTGTCTTTAGGCTCCTCAAGTCTTCCTGGAAAAGCTAGAAGAATTTGGCAGTTGGAGCCGAAAGGGCTTCAAGAGGTCTAGCATCCTCTGCAACCCTGCCTCTGTTCATTTGGAGTTCTTGGCCGAATCTTCAAATTGGGTAAGTTGCACCTTCAAATCTTATTGTTTAATATATCGGATGTGTTTGTTAAGTGTTTATAGCCCAGCTAGTATGGTAAGAAAAAAAAGGCTGTCAAAGGAAATTTTGGGTCAGCTTGAGATGTTCCAAGCTATGCAAGTTCTGTTGGGAGGGGATTTTAATGTAATTGCAGGGGGTATGGATAAAAGAGGTGGATCACAGCATCCTAGTCAATCCAAATTTGATTTCAAAGATTTTATGGAAAAGAATAACCTTTTAGACTTAATTCTTAAAGAAGGATCCTACAGCTACAATAATATAAGGAAAGGTTTTTGCTATATAGCAAAAAGGCTAGATAGGTTCTTAGTATAGGTTCTTAGTATCTCACAAATGGTTGCAACAGATGTGTACCTTGGAGACCTCTATTCTTTCAATGGCAGGATCAGATCACTCCCCTTTGTTTATCAATATTCCCCACAATGTAGCACTGCTCCTTTCCCCTTTCAAGTTTGAACTTATGTGGCTGACTCACCCTAAAAAAAATTCTTAGTTTGAATTTTGGTGGAAATCTTGTCTAGAAGTAGCTGGTTCTCCTCTGTTATGTTTTGCCTCTAAGCTTCGCAACATAAAACAACAATTTCAGATCTAGAACAAAGAAGTGTTTGGGAATATTTTTAAAGAGAAAAAAGCGATTGAAGCATCCTTAAAGCAGGTGGCTCTTTCCATTCAAACTTTAGATTTGACTAATGAGCTCACGGAGGAGGAAACTAAGTCATTAGAGCAACAAGATCTCTATTTATCTTGAGAAGAGATTTTTTGGAAGCAAAAGTCTAGGGATAATTGGATTGTAGAGAGAGAGATTCTTCTTATTTTCATGCTGTCACAGTTGCCAAACATCAGGCAAATAGAATAGGTTTTATTCTGGATGATCCCGTCAAGTGTGAACTGGCTTTAGAATTTGACAGTAGAATTCTTATTGCAGAAACAACTGGAAATATCTATATCAAATCTCAAGCTTGTCCTCATCCAATTAATACACTTATTCCTATGTATGCAAATGTTCAGATCTCTAGTGTTCATGTTCCTGACACTGGTACTGAAATTTAGAAGTCTTCATGGTTCCTCCTCTATTGGTGAACTTAAAATGAATATTTTGATGACCTGTGTATGCAGTTTTTTGACACAAAATTGGTGTAACATCTATATGTTGTGACTGTCATTTAATACTGCTACTGTCCATTAAGTGGTTTTGTTAATGCTCCAGGTGCTGTTTGCTGTCAAAGCCTTGGCTGGTTCAATCTTGGACTTAGTTGTTTATTTGTTGTATCCAGCAGACAAATCTGTTGGCCTGTAAGGCTTATATTGTGTAGCCTGTTTTTCTTTGTCGACTATTATATAATATATATAAAAAATGTGTTCTTTCTCAATTACCCCTTATTGCCATCATGAGCTAGGGTTTAGGGCTGTGTTTCATCAAGTCTCCTTTCGGGGGCAGACAGGAAACATGAAAGTACAAGAAAGGTACTCTTAGAGTATCCTTAAAATCCTAGACAGGGCGAGGCATCGTGGGATCTGATGCTTCCTTGTGGAACATAGGTTTGGAGTGTTGAGGTTTGTTAAGGTTGTTTCACAATGAATAAAAGTGAGTTTTGAGCTGAAACTATTGGGTCATTACAGATTCACAGCAACACCCAAAAAAAGAGGAAATCACAAAATTGTGTATAAGCATCTAAATGATATGCCCAGCAAGCACTTGGTCCAATTGTGCCTTGCACTCGCTCCATTGGAAACGAGGACCCCCTCTTGTTTCTTAGGTGCTCTAGTTTGGTTTGCTTTAGGTGGTTTCCCTTTCAAATAATTGCAGGCTTTGATCGTTAAGTTTGGGCCCAATTGGAGAAGATTCAACCTTTTTTGGGATTGCAAATATTTGTAGGTCATCCAGATGGGCCCTGATTCTCCACAATATGTAAACTCCAAAGCTAGCAAATTACTCAGCCTTGTATTTTCCTTGCATGGATATGACCTTCGTTTGGACAAGGTTGAGTGGTAATCATTTTTCCGCAGTGGTGGTGGTTTCTCTGCAGCAAAGCTGAGTGGTCGTATTTCCACAAAGATTGTTGGGTGCTCGCCACCCAATTGACAATGATGCATTTATGGCATTTGGTGAGGGAAGTATAAATGGATTTAAACGGGATTTTTGTGTCATTTGTGATCATTTTGAATTGTTTGCTTGCTGCTAAGGACTCCTAGTGATTTGTTGGTGCTTGTTGTTGCAAATTAGATACCTTCCAAGCTCCCATTTTGGATTTTCTTCGTGCATCCAAATATTTTCCTAGTGTTCCCGCTCATTTTCTTTCAAACATGATAGGTTTATGGTTGGCTAGGGCATGTTTTAAGATTTTAGGGCACATTTGAAAAGGACAATTGTTTTTAGACGTCGGCCCTAGTGATTCCCAATTTAAAATTGGTATAAATTGAGGGTCTCAGGGTGAGAAATTGAGTTACCCTAGTTGGCTAGGTGGTGCACTATGCAACATAGCCACCATTATCACCCTAGTCATTGCAATCTTGGTTCTAAATTAACGTTTGGAGTTTTCATGGTATGAAAACTCTATTTCATCTTTGGAGAATGTGGTTTAACCTTGAGTGTGAAGGGCAAAATTTTAGTTAGTGCATAATCGCGTGCATTAATTTGTTAGAAGGATTTGCGGATTTGTGTCTTGGGTGATGTTGCAAAAATCCATGGGGTGTTTTTCTTGTGCATGGATTTCCGTCTCATTTGCCTTTGGTTCAGGCCGTGGGTAAGTCCCGCTATTTAACATTTCCCACTGTGTGACTGCATGGTTAGTCTTTGAAAATTTAGTTGCAAGGGTTTTCTTGTGCGCAGATTCCTGGAACGTTCATGAAAGGTTGGCATGACCTAGTTTTTTCATAGTTCTTTGTGGAGTAAGAAGTTTGCTTGGTGCAGAGTTTGGCTATTACAGGAATTTTGGGGTAGTGCAGATTTATCCATGACCCCGAGTCTTCTCTGCAATGTCCTAGTCTGGTAAGTTCTTCCGCAACTCTTGTTAGGTTCGATTTTTGCTTGTTGCAGAGATTGGATAGTCATCTAACCATAGCACGTTTTCCCACAATTGGAGCTTCATCCTTTGTTTTCCATAATAGTATTTGTTGTTGCGAGATTTCGACCTTGACTTGGATTTGGTCTTTCATCATTTGTTTTTCCACAAGGTCGAGTCCCCCTCATTTTTCTACAATTGGATTAAATGGGCATTCAAATGTAAAGGAAAGATTTGAAAGGATTGTCATGTATTTTCCACAAGGTTGTGTCCATGTGATTTCTCTACAAGCTTTGCTCACTCCAAATCTCCGCAATGGAGTGGTAAGTATGAAAGATGTTAAATTTCAAAGAGAAACCTTGTATGAGTTTTTTGGTTATTCAATGCAATAAGTCAGGTATTTTGTGCAAAATGTTATGGATTTAGAGACTTTTAAATTTTGCATAATGGAATTGTTTTAAATCGTATAGCTGGTTTTGAATATGAAGTTGTTGAAAGGTACTTACTAAGGTTTTTTTTATGCAGAGCTAAATGGCAAGGGTGGCCAAAATGAAATACGAATTCAAGGGAGTTTATCCAAAGACCAAGATCACCTATGATGGGAAGTTTGTTGGAGATACCGACCTTGGAACATATTGATATGATGAATTTTAAGGAAAGGATGTTTGGAAACAATCCCACTCCTAATGCCAAGAGGATAGTATAGAATGGAATTGCTCATGCTATTGGCTTTCCTACCTCGGTCCGATGTCTAGATTTGATCATGGAATGTAGGGAGCACTACTACCAAAGTTTCTAGGAAGATAATAGCTGCAGATGGAAGGGTGTTAGTTGACCTATCAAGTGTTGCCATCATAGAGACTTTCAGTATTCCAATGCATCCAACCATGACTTTGGCCACTAGGGAACAAGCTCAGAAGGTATTTGAAGAGGGACCTAAGCAATGTATGAAAACCGTGAATAATGACCTTTGGATGAAGACTCCTAAGTCTTATGCTATGAAACTGCCTAAGTACCTATACAGGAGTGATTTCATTCCTGAAATCAATGATTTGGTAACTCTCTTGAGTAGAGTTATGGGCCTTGATTCAACTTCAAACTTTTGAAATTGGATGTTATACTATGTAGAGGAGATCCTCAAGGGAACAAAGAAGATTCATTAGGTTCAAAAAATGATAATATTCATCACCAATTTTCTATGGTGAGAGAGATCAAGATCTTCCACATGACATCTTATATGGTTTATACATTGGCTAAGAACTTCAAATATAGAGGACTGACATGTCTTGGTCCTATTGGTAATGGCCCTCGATAGTACAAGGTTTATGATTGTTACCCTCAATTGCAATTGCATAATGCCATGAACCATTATAAGAGGGTAAATGACGCCTTGATTATGTATATTGTAAAGACCCTACAAGGAGATCTGGACAAAAAGTTTTCTTCCTTTGCAATGGACATTATTCAGAAATTTGGTTATTGGTTTATTCAGTTCCCCAAATTTACCTATTTCAGAATGGAGGGATTCTTTGGTGCTTCGTATAGGTTGCCCACGTACCCTAATGACAAGATGTTACTTTTGGAGGTTACAAGGCAATCGTGTTCTTCCAACAAGTTACTCAAAGATATGCATAGGGTCGGAGTACCTTATCCTATGGTGGTTGGAAGAGGACCATATGCTTGTCTTGCTCATCGATCAACAAAGGGGTCAGATGTAGAGTTGCAGTTTTTCCATTTGACTTTCCACAATACCAAGAAGCACTTTGACCCCTATGGTAAAATGAAGAGGAATGTAGGCTGGCCATATAGACATAAACTAGACATTGAAGACTTCTAGGCTAACTATGAGGATGAAATGGAAGTCAAGAAAAGGCGTTACTCAAGATTATTTGTTGAATACATTAGAAAGCTTCATCTCTTTGTTGTCCCAAATCAAATTGAAGATGATGGTCAACTATTGCAAGAAAAGGAATACAATGAAGTGGCTAACAATCCCATACCATTGTCGGATTAGGCTGAGGAGGAGGTCACTAACCTCAAATTAATAACAAGGCCAATAATAAGATTTACTAAAAGATGGGTAGAAACACAATCCTATGCCTTACGGACCAAGGAGTTGAGCTAACATTTGACAAAATGGAAGAACAGGAGTCCTCTAATGAAGAAGAGGGGCAAGGACAGGATGAAGCTTAGGAAGAGAATGAGCAAGCCGAAGACGAGGCAGGTCCTTCCTCTAAGGCTAAGGGTAAAGGCAAGAAGAAGAAATAAGATGAGAGACAGCCTAGAAAATACATGCGAAAAAGTGAATCTGTTGAGGATACAAGGCCTCAAACTAAAAGGACCAAAAAGGTTAAACCCAACACAATCAAGCAACCTCTTCCATCTCTAAAGGATCCCCTTCCATCTCCTACCCCTTCAAATTCTATCCCTTCACCTTCCCCTACCATTTTTGCATCTTCTCCTATATCCACTATTTCACTTACCATTTCCATAGAGATTTCCATAGAAATTTCTACATCTACCATTACTCCTCCCATTGCACCTACAACCATTGATTCACCTCCTAATCTATCACCTACTTCCCAAACTTCTCCTTCCATGTCTCTTCACCAATTTACCATGTCTACCATTGCATCCACCATCTCATTTGTTTCTCTCCCTTTCACTTCCCTTTCACTTCCACAAACCTTCATTGCTCACTTCTGGCACATGCCCAAAGAGGTTGCTGCTATGGTGTTATTTGAGGTCAACAAAACACTTTGAGCCAAATTGTTGAAGATAACCCTGCTCCTGTTTTCCCAAAGGTTCTTGAGCCTCCTGCTATGGATAATGTGGAAAAAGTTTTTAAGAAGCTGCAGGCCCAAGAAAAGGATGATATGGCCAGCTTGAGTCCACATGTTGAGGTACCCATCAATCAAGAGATGTCATTAGAAGAGGCACAAGACAAAGAACCAGAAGTAGAGCAAGTGTCAGTGGAGGAAATAGATGTAAATGTAGAAAACATCCAAACTAATGGATCTCATCCCACATCTCCAAATGATCAGAATGTAGAACAATTTACTGCTCCTGAATGGCTGCAAGAACAGTTGAAACATAAGCAGCCTGTAATAGAAACTCCTGACCTGAATTTAGAAGGTCTCAACAAATAGAAAGGCCAAGGGAAAAGAAGAAAGCAAAAATAAGGTCTCATATGACCAACGATGCTTTTGGATCCAGAATCTTGCATGTAGCAACTCCTACTACCAACAACGATAGTAGAAATATATTTCTTAAAGATTTCATTATCTCTATTATTAATTTGGGGCCCACTAATAGAGTGCAAGAAATTGAGGAGCCCCATGGGTCAATAAGCAATATAGTAAAGAGACTGAATAAGGATGAAGCCACCAAAGCTCAATTGAGGACTCAAGTGGCAGAGTTAACTGATTTTATTAAGCATTTAGTTAATCCCATTCAAAGTGAGCAAGGTACAATTGTTTCCCCTGTGGTGTTATCCAAGGAAGATGCTAGTAAGATGGAAAGGACAAAGTCTTGGGCCCAAACCACTCAGGCCTAGATGGACAGTATTTTTGAAAAGGGAAATAAAGCCATTGACACTGCTGCTCAGATACAAAAGAACTTCCTTGCCCTTAAGGAAGAAGTTGATAAATTATCTGAAGATTGCAAAGACAACGAAAGTTTCATAATATGATGTTCCTAAAAGTGGAGGCTATGAAAAGATTATCAAGTGAAGTTTTGTTGAGAGAATAGTTTGAGCAGAGAGAAGATCAAGGAACCTCACTACTGGACACATGCAATGAATTTCAGAAGAGAGATTGTGTGCCAAGTAAAAAAAGAGGTAGATAAAATTAATACTCAAATAAAGGAAGTTTTGGATTCTTGTGGCCTATTCTTGAAGGAATTAACAAAGTTAGAGGTTGATCCAAGTATAAAATTGGATATTCAAGAATTAAAGCAGCAATAGAAATTACAAATTTGCAAAGGACAGAATGAGGATTTATCTCCAGATCATTTAGATAAAGCTGCTAAATTTTTGGTAGAGATTCAGAACTTTGTTGGTAAAAAAGCAGCTTGGATGACCTCCCACAATAATTTAATTCAGCAATATGATATTTAGTGCTACAAAATTCATGTTGCAGCTGGTCCACAGCCAAATGAGGGTAATCCTACTTTCACGGCCTTTGTAAAATTTGCAGTTAAGGATAAAGCAGAAGGGAGAATCATCATTGATGAGAAATATTTGTAAAAGAAAGGCATCAATGATAGCTTGTTCTTCAAGTCAGCCTAAGTAAATATATTTTTGGAAATTGTGCCCCAGATTTTTTGGGATGAAAGAATTGAAATCTAATGACAATTGTATGACAGCTGTAACATTTTGTAGAGAATTCATGAGCTGTAAATGAGTCTTTCCCAAGACAATTTGTAACTGAATTCAGTTGGAGATAAGTGATGAATATGTAATGAATATTTAATGTGCTCCAAATATCAAATGCAAATGTAATCTTAACCCTTGGTGTAGAGATGATCTCCGCCATTGGTTATGCCCTAGGTTTTTGCTGTCCTTACCTATAAAAGACAGTGCTCTCTCATTGTAAAAGGTTGTTGAAACCAGATATTTTGAAATCAATACAACCAAGCATTGAATTTTGGTGTCTTTACTTGTAGTTTCTTATATTTGCATGGTTCCTTTTCTTCAATGTTAGATAAAATTTCAATTATGATAATGATGAAGTGATAAGATATTTGATAGATCTCTAGTTCATACCATTTGTAGCTTGTTGATTGTAAATTGCTTTGCATGGTTAGTTTGAACCTTATTTCATATCAGTTTAATTGTGAAGATTTGTTTAAGTTGTGCCAAGATTGGGTATTCAAATGAATGTTTATGATCTGAAAATCTTCTATGACCATTGAAGATTGCACTGTTCTTGTGGCATTGTGAGTTTATCTCTGATTAAACAAGGATTGGTTTATTGAAGATCCATTTATCTGAAGCATTGGATCATTGCTGCCATTGTCCTTAGAGTCTCTTGACTTAGTTTCTTCTTACCCCATTTTTTTGAATTTTATTTGAACATTGAGTTATTTTAGGAAGAAAGCGTCACATAAATTGTAAAATCAGGTGTTAAAAATTATTTTCAGATTTCAGATCTGGGAATATAGTTAGGGTTTCATACTAAACTTAAATCATACAAAATCCTTATGTCAGTTTGAGCAATATTAAGGCCCCTTGTTAAACAGCAATACATTAAACCACTGAGTTATTTTTGCAAAGTCAAGACCTAACAAATGAAGCCTTGGGGTAACCTTTGTCTGATATCATGGTTAGATTTCTTTTCAAGAGAGGTAGAATACCTAGTATTTTGTCTAAGTTGTGTTCAGCAAAAACACTCATCAACAGGTCCCTTCACATCTTGTATAGACTAGGATGGGCACACTGAATATGACATGGGCTAAGAAATTGAAGAATAAGATATATAACAATGAGCTAAGTATGCAGATCAATGAAGCAACGACATTCAAAATCAAGAAATAATTTAGTCAAGTGTATAGCACAACAAATGTACACAAGCTTCTGGTAGGTGTGAGCAATGAATATTCCAAATGCTCAGAGGGACTACAATTGGAGTGGCTGGTTTGGTTGTAACAGTTTAGGCCTTTGACATGTTTTATACAGTTGATGGTGAATTGTTATAGTAAGGGTATTCTGAATTTGCGGAAATCTGTTTCCATCAATGCCCAAACTAGAATCAGAAGGGCTTGGCAAGTTTAACAGATATTAGAGGAAGAGATAAGGTCATCCAATTCAATATATGAACAATACAGATGTATGGTTTGATGCAAAACTGTTCAATGCAAGATGGCAGCACACATGCAAAGGAAACAAAGGGGTTATTGTTGTCATGCTGACCATCATAAATGCACTCATGAAGAGAGAAATTCAACTGGCTTAAAAACCTTATACAATAGTTGAATGATTGCACCTATTATGTCACAACAACCCGTGTAAGCCTTTTCTATATTCATCATTACTCGTGTAAATTCTCTTTCCTTTGGTGAAGCATCTAGGGGTCAAGGAGCTGGTGCAAGGATTCTAATCCCATAATTAATTTCCAAGAGGGACAGTATTGCCTACATTTAGTAAGGAGGATACTGAGACTGAAAAAGCTCATTTGGCACCACGGATAGAGGAGATTAAGAGCATAGTTATGGAAAGTTTGGCATTCCACCCAGTATATTCAAAATGTATTCAAGAAAGTTTTTTTTTTGCTAGGACTTGATTACATTTATGTCAAAGTAAAACAAGGCAGAGTTCAAGAGCCCTTGGAATTGCCTTCTATAGCCTAGGTAGAGACAATTGATATGGAGATTAAACTACAAAAAGATTGATGGGTTTGAGAACAAAAAATGTGTCAACCATGCCTGGCAGTGTTGTCAAGATTAAACTGGACATGGAGTTTTCTGCAGAGACTAGCACAATGCCAAAGCAAGTTCAGCCAAATTTTTCAAGTTAATGTATAAGGATGATAAGGCTAATAAAAAAGAAGGATATAGAGAAGGCACAAAAGCATAATGCCTTGGTGTGCCAAAAACAAGCATAGCAAAAAGACTCCAAGTGTATGTGTTGCACAGCTTCCACCCTCACGCACATAGACTAAGGTTCTCTAAGGATAGTGAAGTGGAAGCAGATTGGGTATGGCACCTTGCCTATTCATACAATAAACATACATGTTGGCACCATATTTGACTATGTCCAATTTTGCTTGAGTCATAGCCCCCTTATGCATTTTGGCCTTATTTAGCACATCATTTATAACAGATTTGAGAAATTCTCCTAATGGGACTCCTTTGGTCCTCACGCTTGTTCCAAATCGCCATTTCAATGGTTTTTGCAGGATTTAAGCTAGCCTTACACGCCACATTCACAACCTACAGTTCTTCCTTGATTCTTGAAGCGATAGGGCAAAAAACAAAGCACTATATATGCCAATTCATTTTTCAAAAAAAAGGCTGATCATTTTTCTCTTCCACATTTCTCTAAGTGCAAAGGAGATTCCAGGGTTCCAACTCCTACAAATCCAATTGCCATTAGAGCAGCGCCTCTTATAAATCTCAAGGAGTTTCATATTGTAAATGATTCTTACAACCGAATGTCTCCACGATTCCATTTGTGGATCTTTTGGGAAATTCTAGCGTAGGGTTTCCTCTTGCCACTTCGTTGGTATGAATGTAATGAATATTTAATGAATGGGGCAGCATTCTAATGCATTACAAGCTTTGTTCTGGTCATTTCTCCATTGCATATGAATTTCCAGTCTAGGATGGACAACTAAGAATGTTCAGTTGCTTGATATCATTATTTGTGGAGTACGTATATGCATAGCTCATTCTTTTGTGATTTCTATTTGTTATCTCTATTGGTATGGTATGTATGACTCTATAACCCAATGAATAGGCACTAGTCATGGAAGTAATGATCCACCATGCACCTAAACTATAAACATCATTCACCCACAGATTAGGAGTAAGAAGTAGTTTGTATGCACTTCGTGATTTAGCATTATAACTACGCATTTTCATCCTTGGTGATCCTTAAAATGTTATCATCCTAGAGAATCATGTTGTGCATACCTACATCCTATTGTTATGCAGTAATGAGCTTATCAACTTAATAAAGGTTATAGCGATAGTTTAGTCCTTGGCCTAGTTATAGCTTTTGGGGTCAAGCATATGACGGGTATTACTGCAACAGTTTATCCATTTGTCTATTTTCAATTATGTTTAATCATATTAAGGATAGCTCTAGGGAAGCCACCCTAGGTCTTGCTGAGCCTAAAACCGAAGGTCTTACCCGCCTTAGCAAATTGGTCCAAAATTGCCCTGCCTGATCATAAGGTTGAAGGTCTTTCCCCAAGTTTGACACCCTTGGCACTCAGGAAGAAGCTTATATTTAGGGATTTGGGAATCAACAACTCTATGCACCAACAATTCCAATCTTGAAGACTAACGCACATATGATATATGAGAAGAAGAATTACTATTATTTGATCCAACAACATTTCGATCAAAAAGTTAAACTTGGACGACATGATTATATGTAACAACTGAAATCAACTCTCAACTTATATGGGACAAGGACTTGGGACTTGGAAAACTTTCTGAACATTAAAAAACACATAAATTTGTAAAATAATCTTTAAAAGTATGCATAAAACTGAATTTAGAGAATTTATAATAGTTTGTCTTTCATTTATAGATCAAAAAATGAGTTCAATGGACATCATAGTATCATATCATTATAAATTACAAATCCATATTGATTTTTGTGGGTGCCCTCAAACTGGTTGGTAATGATTCAATGGGCCAATGCAAGAACCCACTATATCAGTCTCTGACCATGGAGAAGAATTAATCACAGCCACCATTGCTGCAGCTGTCCTCTTATTTTCTATTCTTTTTTCCTCGTAAGAAGCAAAGTGAGCATTAATCTCTTGTGTAACCTCAGGCTTCATTGAGTTATAGAGCTGCACATCTCAGCAGTGAACTGTACAAGGTGATATTTCAGGCGATTGATGCCTCCTCTCATCCGCAGCTGACAATTATTGTTCACTATCATTCCTGTCTCTTATAGTCTTTTGCTATACTTATTTTGGCACACAAAAAAATATTATTTCGAGTACTTCATATTTGTTGCCTTGAAGAGAGAAACACTGTCTTCCTCTAAAATGGGGCAAAGAAATTTGTTAAAGAAGCATTTCCTGAGCTTGAGCTGTTTAACCTGAGTTGTTATCAGTAATCAAAATTGACATAAAATTTCATTGCATGATTAGATTAGTTGTCTCTTGATGATCAATAAGAATTTGTCCATCATTAAGCACTATTTCTGAGTGGACACTGATATGTTACCCATTCAAAACAGACTTTTGGAAATATGAAGTATCACACCCCTTTTGAAGACTTGGTCCTTTTTAGCTCTCTGCTCCTATTAGTAATTTTCTATGTTTTTTGCTAACATCAGGGCTTCTATTGCTTGTTAAATCTTGAGCTGCCAAAATTGTATTGAACCCTTGAACTAAAATCTGGCTTTGAATTGCTACTAAATTTTCCTGAGCTTTTTTAGATTGACTAAAAATATTACTAAATCCTTTTTGTTCCATTCTTGAATTTTATACTGTAGGGACTCCAATATTTTGGTAATTCTATACGTAGCATGGACCGTATTATGTGGTGTAATCCACCAAAGTGCAACATGTTTGTGGAATCTTTGGTGTGTTATCCACATTCTTTCAAACTTAACTGTGGTCATTGGATGATGTACTTTGGCATAATGGAGAGCATGATCATGTCCATAATCTGCTTGGCAACAGTTTCTTGGATTATTCTACTTCTCAACAATCAAAATTCTGTCCAGATTTTCAGCTGTGTATTTGTTTACTTTTCTCCTATCTGTCCATGTAAACAGTCCATTAATGTAATCCATGTCTCCATACCTACTTTTGTGATAAGATCTATGAGAGCATTTGTTAAATACTTGCCTCCTTTTTCTCTCTTCAGGGGATTTGATAGTGTTGAAATCACTCATCAGAATTGGATATCCTCCAAAGAGAGATAGTATCCAATCTCTTATATTTTCTGTGGCTGATCCTTAGGTTTCCTTTTGGGGAATGTATACATTGGTAATAATGTAATGACAAACTATTTCATATGAGGGAAAGCAGAAAGTTGAACCCCAATGAAATTTTGATTGGTACACTGTTACATAACCGTGATAGATTTCTAGTTATCATTGTCTCTTAAAGGAGTATCATGTTAATCTTATTTATCTGGGCTATATTTTTGGGTAAGTGGAGTTTGTTAAGTGCTCCAATGCACCTGACATTCCATGAGAAGAATCATTAAAATGAATTGCCTTTAGTGGGACGCTCCTCCTCTGCATATTTGCTCATTACCATGAAGTTGGGGGCCTCGAAACAAATGTAAAAGTGGGTTTTCTTGCTGTGCCAGATATGTGTGAACTTGATGCTTGAAAGATTTATAGTTCTATTTTACTCTTAAAGGAGTATCGTGTTGATCCTATTTGAGTGGGATATATTTTTGGGCAGTTGGAGTTTGCTAGGAGCTACAATACTCCTGATATTCCAAGAAAGAAGATGCATTTTAAGGCACTAGCTTTAGTGGAAAGTCGGGGCACTATCACCACCCTGGGGAGAAGACACTCCCCACCTACCACTTTCCAGTTGACCTTACTCACTAACTATGCACCCCCCACCCCACATATTTTCTCATTACTATAGAACTTGGGGGCCCGGATTTGCATAATCCTTTCAATAGTGTTGTCATCTTGCACTGTCTCAAAACTTGTATTTTCTGTTGTGGTTGGCTCTCTTTTCTTCTGTTTGTTTGTCCCTGGTTCCTTGAGCTCCCAGTAGTGGGGTTTCTATGATATTAGTTGCATCCTCTTTTGACTTTTCCTTTAAGTTGAGCTGCATGGTTGAGATACATGCTTTTTATCTGCAAAGGTGTGGCTTGTGCCGTAAAACTGATGAGAGCCTTGGAATTTGTTGTAAGTCTAAAATTTGTAGCAACGTAATCTAAGACCTACTCAACAGTGTTATCTAGTACTTTTAAAGGACTGATAAGATGAATCTTTACCATTTTGGACATATGCTTTCTAGAACCTATTTTCCATTGTGTTATCTTGTTCATGTTTTTGCTGTTTTTGTTGTTATGGTTGCCATTGATGCTGCTGTCTTTGTTGTTGCTTTTGCAGGTGGTGCCAGTGGGATGTGCTTTGGAATACTCACATCCTCCTTTTATTTAACCTTCTTGAGCAGTTTTTCCTCAGATTCCTCTTGCTTGGTGCACACTCTTGCCAAGTGTCCATGCTCATTACAGACTCTGCATCTGAATGGGATATATTACAAGTCAACTATCTCCTCCAACTTGATTCCTAAAACCTCTGGGATGATTTTGTCTAGGAGAGGCTTTTCCAGATCTATATTTAGTTTTACATAAATCCAGGAATAGTTCAAAATCCACCATTCAGATACCTATGTAACCCCTTATGACTCCTAATATATTCCTTAGCGCTAATTTATGTCAATATTCACTTGGGAGTAAGAGGAGCCTTAACCAGACAAGCATCTTCCAAGCAGGAACTCTAGTTTATGAAAAATCAAATATAAGGAACTCTATTATTCTTAAGAAACATAAATATTAAATTTATAAACAGTTGTCTACTCCGGACTATATTCTTTTCTTATTCAAATAACATTAGCTAACATGCATGAAGGGTAGATCAGCGCTAATTTCATATCAAAATCAAATGTTCATACCATCTATCAAAACTAAAATGCATAGAAAAACTCCAAACATTTTACTATCTGATCACTATTAAATTATGAATATCAAAAATTTTCTTGGTGTTAAGCAGCAGAATCTCAAATAGTTATCCTTTAGATTACAAGAGAAACTGATTCCTCAACATGCATTGCATATGATAGGTTTGAATTTCAGTTCATAATGGCATTTCAATATAACATAATCAGCAAAAACATTTCAATTTTCTATCTTAGAGCTTTAAATGCTTCCTTTTATGCAAAGTCTAATCAATGAATTGCAGATACAATTTCAAACAATATATCCCTAAAGCTACAGAAGGCAAGCAAAACAGGCTTTCTTGAATGCCAGCATAAAAATTCAACATACCGTCATGGTTGATGATAAGATTGTCTTTGCTGCCAGAAGACAAAACTTGGTTATTCCATGCCAGACTGCCTACTCTTGCTGAGTGACCTCCCATTTTATACACCTATTAAGATGAGAGTTTTGTCATGTTACCTTGACTGTTACAAGTACATCTTACCTTCAATCAACTAGGAAATTTTGCTTTCTACAACCTACTATCAATACGAAACATGAAAGAAAACAGATACAAATAAAGGCAATTTCAGTAGATTGGTTTGGGTAAATTATTTTACCAGACGCAGCTGCACAGCATCCCAAAGCTGAATTTCAGAGTTGTTCAGACCAAGCGCGATGTGTATGCCATCATCTGCCCAAGCAAGGCTGGTCAAGCAGTCATCATCATTACTTGATTCAGATTGCATTAACTCTTGAATAAAACTACTTTTAGCGTCCCAAAGGTATGCAGTTGATCCCAAAGCAATAGCAACAACATCCTTGCAGCTCCAATCCAACAAATTTAGGTAATAATCATCTAACAGATCTGGAGCATCCAGGACTCTCTCTGGTGACTGAAAAAGGAAGAATATCAGAAAATTAGACACTGTAAATATGAAACAATGATTTGTCTCACAAATTTCATGGCACATCTAGAATACAACCTACAGAACATGAAAGGTTTGATAATTTTCTTTCAAGATAATGTTTGATTTTCTTAGTTTGGTTCATTTTATCCATGTAAAAACCAGATATGCTCATCAAACAGTTGCATAAACTAAAAAGTTACCAATATTGCAAAACAGAATTTATCTCTACTCTTCAATTTGGGTACTACAATTTCACTGAAGACTCTTTGTTGTTTTGAAATTTAAGCAGGAAAAATGATCTCAAGAGCCACAATTTCGGTGATCTGCATACCTCAGGAATATGGCGATAAGATTTACAAACTGAAGAGTCATCATCAATAACCAATGCATCCAAGAACAATTTTTTTCTGAATTCAGAAGCAGTCTTTGGTCTTTTCTTGAAACCCAATATTTTCTGGTCTTTTCCATTTGAATCATGAAGTAAGGCCTCTGCCAGTTTTCTCTTGTATGCTTCCTAGTACACAGCATAGCCAAATGAAATATCTTTTAATACCTTTTACTGAACCCTGACCATAACAGGCCTGGCAATATTTAAATTTGAATAGAGACGAAAGTTCAGCTTTATGGAGTGCCTTCATCTCTAGTTTACATTTTGTTTGAAAATGAAACAATTACATGGAATTTGGATCTGTTTCTATTAGCTGGTGTAATCTCCGATGCAACATTAACAAAACCAGCTTTAATGAATTACTATAATACTTGACAAAGGCTTAATAAAGAGGAAATTTCAGAAAAACCTTGATGGGAGATGTAACAGACAAACTTGGTGATGGATTGTCCTTGATTTCTCTTCTCAAGGTGAAATTGGCCACATCAAAATTAATTGCACTACGTGTGGGAATGAAACGATCACCCTGCTACAAGGATCAGAACAAGCAGTTTAAAAATATCCTCCACTTAATGTTGTCATGCTAAATTAAGACAAACATTCATGTACTATCAATGCCATGCAATACAGCACATAATGGAAAAAACTGGAATGACAGAGGAATCAATAGGTCACCTGTGTTCCTTGATTTTGAGCATTGCATGAACAACTTCCAGAAAAACTACAAGTCAATATATCATGGTGCTCTTGTTTCTTGAGCAAAGGAGTGTTGAACATCATAAATCTGCAAAGAGAAAAATCTGTTCAATATGTAATGAATAGCTTTCAGCAAAATTCACTATAGATGTGGTCCAACATCATAAATGATAAATGTAATAAACCGCTGAGCTAAGTTCAAAGTTGACTCAATATAATCATAACTGTAAAATTAACAAAAAAACAACTATCATAAGCAGAAGCATGCTCCGGTTCAAGCAAGCTACAATCTCAACTTGGAACCAATAAATTCATTCATAAAGATGACAAAATATCTTAAACCTTTACATGGTAAATTATAAAATGAAAATGTTATATTAGGAGTTGGGACAATTTGCTGTATCAACTATATTCAATTCCACCAGCTACACTGACATACTTAAACTTTGCATACACCTGACAAAGAGTTCTTCTAAGAATAGATTAAACTAACTTTGACAATATTCTAAGGGTTTCTTCCATCCCATACAAGGTCAGTCTACCATCCTATACAACCTATGCTGTTTTTGGAATGTGATAATTTTTATTTTTATTTATTGCCGTGGTTTCTTATCTTGATTGGATAACAAGTCAACAAAAATACATAGATTATAGAATAGCCATTTGACACAAACAAGACATGAAATCAGCCTTAAACTTTTCATCATAACAGTCATAACAGTGCCGTCATCTAGTTAGCAAAGCCATATATTCTCAGTAGACATGGTGATTATACCTCAAACCTAAACACAAGATAATAACATATTTTGCCTTTGGATATTAGCTCTATGTTGTCTTACTCTCCTCCCAAACCTCCACAATCTGATCTTTGACTTATGTTTCATCAAACCTCAAGAATGTGGACCTTGGAACCTCTACATCTGACTCACCTGAGCTACTGCATTACATTCCTTAGATCTATGACCCTCCTTGTTACACCCCAAATTGTGAAGTTATTGTTTACCATTACTAGATAGGGTAAATGTGAATATAATGTGAATTCTGGAGATGAATTAATGATGCTTGTACCTTGTTTTCAATATGAATGTTATCTCACTTGATGTTGATTTCATTTGATGTTATCTCAGTTGATGTTATTCATGGTGAAATACTGCATAAAGGAGAATAGATGGTTATTGAATTATTGTTATTCTAACTTTGAAGATGTTTATACATACTGCTTGTTGTTGTGAACAATTGACTGCCAAGGTATGTGCGAGTGGTTGCAGGTAAATGTCCATTTCTCCAAGAGGAGGGGAAGTATCACTCGGGAGAGGAGCTTGGTCGGGTAACCGGTAAAGTAAACTATCTGAGCATACACACACGTCACCTTAGATTGAGTGAACTGAATCAGATTGTGTAGACTATAGGTAAGTCATTTGTAGCTTGTATGTTACATTAGGAGTCTTGACTACTTCTGTATGCATTTATGAGTAATGTTTATCTATGTATCTGTCTTGTGATATTACGATCATAAGATTGTAACGTAAATGGATGTAAGTGAATCGGAAGTGGACATATATACACATATATAGTATATACACGTATCCATATGTATATACATATCGATACAATCATATGTTGGTAGATGGATATGCTCATACGGATGCATAGATATGATATACCTACACATACGTGTACATAGAGGTATATACAAGTGTATATATATGTATATATGCACACATCCTATAATATGTGGATATTAATAATATTATATTATTATTGCCTTACGAATTTATATATATATTAAAGTGAAATTAATACACACACACACACACACACACACATATATATATATATATTACCAAGGTATTTAAAATATATATATATATATATATGTACATTAGTTATGAACTATAATTATATATATATATATATATATATATATATAATGAAATATATATTTAATATTAATCTCTCAACTTTGGAAATCGAATTATTTCCTAATTGATTTAATATTGATCTCTCCACTTAGGAAATCGAATTATTTCCTAATCAATTATATATATATATATATATATATATATATATATTTATCACTTCAGTTTTTGAATCAAAATATTTCTGAAGCTTATCATTTGAACTTTGAATCAAATATTTATGAATCGATATAATATGTTGATTCAACTTTGGAAACAGTTTGAGTCAAATGTGTCGCTGGAAGAAGTCGCGCGCCCTGGTAAATCCAACACAAATATGAAACCTAAAAGGCGTTTCAATGTTGGACTAAGTCAGTAATTTGAGGCAAGATCAAAACAAAGCTCAGTCGATTCAGCCTAGTTAATAGGCTATGTGTACACAATTTAACAATGACCTTTTCTTTGTTAAATGATAAATCCGCCATTATAGAAGTATGGCGCCACCTCTGTAAACTGTTTCTGTAGGTGTCAATTGATATAATTTCACCATGTGCCTTGGAATTTGTCTTCATAATGCTAGCATGAAATGGAGGACGACTCACCCTGTAAACTGTTGAGTAGGGCATGGAATTAGCACCACCTCCAAATTGAAAATGTCCAACAGCAGTGGTGGCAAACCACATGCTAAAACAGAAGGAAATTGTTGGAGGCTGGGCTCTATAAATAGTCACCCAAACCTTCTAATTCATTCATTCATACTTATTCATTCTTATTTTACTCTTTTCACAGTGATTCAAGACTGAATTCGTATGCCTTCTTCCTCATTTCAATTGCATTCCTTCACTTTTTCCTTTGCCATATCAGTGGTTATCATTGAAGGAGCTGTCTCCTATCATACTCGAAATATCATGTGTATCATTCATTTACCAGCTGTAAGTAAATAAATAAGAATTTACTCAATTTTAGAAAGAAGACTTAATTAGTGACGTAATTAAATAAATAAAATTTATTTAATTAATTAGGGAGGAATAAAGATAGAAAATGAATTAATTAAATAATTAAAATTATTTAAGAAGAATTATGACTTTAGAAAATAATTAAATAATTAAAAATTATTTAATTATGAAGAATGAAAAGGGAAATGATGGAGAATTTAGAAATCGCAAGCCTAGGACAATTTTTAGTGTCTACAAATAACAACTACCACCATATTTGAGTATTCATTGGAGAAGGCGTATCATACCAAAATATATGCCTGCTAGTTAAATATTTCTGTGTTTTTACCAATTCTGAATATCTATTTTCTAAATGAGGAAGAGTGAAATCTGAGAAGGAGTTGTCAGTTGTCTGAGGTGATGGAATTGTTGGAATAATCGAAAAGTGAAGGTTGCATTGTCTTCTATTGGGATAAGCGTTTACAGGCATGGGATATTCTTCTACTATTCTTTTACAAGGATTACTATGCTGTTTGAAAAGTATTTTCTGTTTGTGCATAGGAAGTATAAATGTTGTCTTTTGAAAAAGGGCAAATGAAGCTTTCTAGCTATGTTATACAATGTTTGTAAGATCTCCATAATAGGAGAAGGTTGTTTGCATAGATACTATTTGTTAGACCTGATTGCTTTCAGAAAAGGGAATTGAAGCCTTAGGCAGCTTTTATAAATGTGTTTTTTAGTACTCCATGATAGGAGAGATTGCTTGACATAAGTAGACAATTATACTAGATATGTCAAAGGGATTGCTTGACATAAGTATTTAATTATGTCACATATGGTACAACATAAGTATTTAATTATACTAGATATGTTTGAACATGGGATGCAATGTGTTTGTATATACTCCATGTTAGTGTTTTAGTGGCGGGAGATATTTTCTCTTAATATAAAATCAAACCAAAGCAGGTCAGCTTAATCATGTTTTTATAAACAAATATTATTCATTCCAAGTCGGCCCTAAAAGAAAGGTCACCTAGCTTGTATATATAGGAGAAGGTGTCTCCTCATTTGATCATCAATTCAATTCATTCCACTTGGTAGTTCTTCAGCAGCAGGTTCGCCCTTCAAGTGCAGCAGATTTGACTCAAGGAGAAGAGTTAAATATTTTGTGTATTCAAGAAATTGCACCATATATAAGTGCAGATCCATTGTATTGTATTTGGCCTTTCTAGGGCCTGATATTTTTCTGATTTATAAGAGAATATCTTGCTGGGTTTTTCTCCCTTGAGTAGGAGGGTTTTCCCAGGGTAAAATACTGTGTTCATTGTTCTATGTGTTGTGTATTTCTGCTTATTGTGCAAATCTGATCTAAACCTAACATGGTATCAGAGCGGGTTCAGGAAATCCAATCAAATTTGACTAAGCAAAAATTGCAGGGTTGTGGGGAACTTGAAATAATGACAAATCTTTGGAGTAATATTTTATTGGAGTTAATTTACAATTTTTGGCATATCAGATTTAATACAGGGAATCGAAATTGTTGCTCCTCTCAAGCAAGTTCGATTATTTCAAGTAATTCGTATTTTGAAGGGAAAGATTATTTTATTGATCGGGAATGATTTCTATAAAGGAATCGCAGCTTATAAGTGAGGTCAACTATATCAAAAGAGGGTCCGATTTGGAAGACATTTGTTGTATCATAGAATTTTGAAGATAATTCAAGTGACGTGGTATTATTTATCAGTTTGGGCAGGTTTGTCTAATTTGGCAAAAAAGACAAAGTCCAGGTAGAGCCAAATCGACATTGTATTGGGAAGCTATCAATTGACTCTACAAGAGCGTCAAAGGGGAAGTTTGAGATAAGACGAATTCTGGGATTAAACAAGAATTTAGAGGACGGCTAGGAGAATATCGTCATTGGGGAAATTTGTGAGTATTGTATTCAAGGAAGAGACAAAGAGACGCCTGTCGGAAGGTGCTTGGGAGATGCCAGGATGCATCATTAAAATATATATACGAACAGGATAAATTGAAATATCATAAGCTGCTAAAAGCGTTTATTATTGGGGTTGTGTAATAAGACAAAAGCAAAGTCTGCCTCCCAACGTCAAAACAGATAGAATATTTGTTTGTCAAATAAATCGAATGGTTTGGAGGAGCCGATATTATTCTCAGGGGCATCGTTTGGTCTTCACGCAGAAACGGACAAACATTAGAAGGCGTCATCGAGTTTAAAAGAAGTCAAAGTCGTGAACTTCCTTCAGAAACGACAAGCAGGTGGATATAGAATATCGGATATCATCTTATACTGAGTATGGAGATTTATTTCTAGCCGCCAGCATTAGAACAATCGAGAGCTACTTAATCTTTCAATGTGGGAGTCAACAGATATATTCTGGGCGCCGCCATTCAACATAGGGTGTGGTTGATATTGTAGTGAAGGATCAAGGAATCGATATCAAACCTGTTGGGTTATTGTTGGAAGCATTTAATTGAATTGTTGGTGTTCAGCGAATCAAGATTTTTTGTTCTCTAATTACCGTGGTTGTTAAGCAATTTTATTGAACCCGTAAATGTGAAAGAAAGAATTCTTAATGTTGGGCAGTTATCAAGATGTTATCCAAGTTATTGGAGCTCAATGGACATTCTGGAGATTGAATAAAATCTTGGGGCTGAGTCTTCATTATCAGCTGGAATGTATATACAGGAAATTAAAGGAACGAAGGTCCAAGATGGTTCTGACAAGATGTTGTGTAATGTTCCTTACCTAATCTGCCCTGAAATTTTTCAATTGGAGTTGTTTGACATTTTGCCCGACACTTTACATGCAAACTACTTCTTGAATATGCAAGGATCCGTTTTTTATTGTTGTTTCATGTCTTAATTGATTACCTACAATGTTAGTGCAAATGAGTTGTATACTGAAAGCAATGTACATAAACATGTTGTCTCAGAACTGTGACTCCTCATAAAGCCATTGACTGAAATAGTAGTACATTCTCAGTAATTGTGTTTCAAACTTATAGGTGGACCTTTCTGGGAAGAATAAGAGCTGCTAGAAGGTGAATACAGCCAGAAATTACACTCAGACCTTATGCATTCAGAATGACTATTAGAGGGCAATAATACACACTAATAAGACCATATCAATCCTCCAAAAATCAATGACCATGCAATACATGATATGCTTTTGACAGTGAATGTTATAACAGAATGTTAAGACGCTTTTCTGCGCATCAAATAGCCTGAGTTTCATAAATAGCAGCTACAAGAGCTACAGCAGATATAACACTAATTTCTGAGTGAGATTCAAGGGGTTCCACATGAACAGCAGTATATGATTTTCATTTGCAATACATTCAGTTTATCACAGGTAATTTCTTGACACTAACATGGACAAAATATGCTTTGAACACAACCTAGATCAAAATATAGACTTACAGGTTTGTTCCAGCTACACCATGAATGGTATCCTCAGCAATGAATACATTTATCATGCCTGGAAACTCGTGATTCTGATCTGAGCAGACTAAGCCTCTGGAAAATGAAGTCGTTTCTGACCTGAGAGTGCTTTTGGACAGTCGTATCTTCAAGAAAGAGATGCGTCTGGTTTAGGAACTCCAAAACGCCACTCCTAAACCCCACAACTGACCACGTCCTAGCTTGTGAGAGCTACAGAGGATGCCCTAACCAGTAAATCGCGTTCTTCCATTAAGCTGCTCAGTTTCTTCAAAAAGGCACGACTGTAACTGGTTTCCTTGCTGAAACTAAAGCAAAAGGAGTTTACAAATGAAAAACGCCTTCAGTTTACACAATAATCTTCCAAAATTGACCCACTAGAACAGTCAAAACTTCAATGCAAAGTAGCCACGAAAATCTATGATATTGCCATATTCTTCATTCGCCATTGTGCCAAGATTTTGCAATAAACGTATCCTTTCCAAAATCTTCAGTTCCTCCAGCTAGGGATAGTGTTGCACACACGAAACTAGCTTCCAAGGGTTTGGACCCCTCTGGAGCGAAAACTCAAAGAGCTCCTTCACGTGAAAGATGTGTAAATCATAATGTGTCAAATGATTCTTTTTTTTCGCACTTTTGTATTTGCTCCCTCAAAACATAAAGTGACTTTTTTATATAGTTTCTTTAATGAAATATTTCCATTAGTCATTTTAATAAAATTTCATAAAGTCACTTACAAAATTGATTTAATTAATTACCTATATCACCTGTACATATTTAAGTGAAACTTAGGCAATAAATTAAGTAATTAAATAAATGATTCCCTCCACTTCGTCATTAGCCTCGGGAATTAAAAGGCTAAGTGATCTCCTGAAGTGCTACCAAGAAGGGGACATTACATGTTGGTGACAACAGTTGGTATGAAAATAGGATGAGGGTAAATTGATGGCAACATTGAGTGAAGGTGGTGAAGATGAAACACCGCTACAGGGTCTAGCTCAATGGTGTACCAACTATAAAAAGATAAGTATTTTATGTTTGTACCTTTGAATAATTATCATGGATTTAAATAATCATGTAGTTAACAATAATTCATGCAATAACATTGGGAATAGTGAATCATATATGCTACTAGCATTGGTCTGTATATTCCTCTTCGGGGTAGTTTGATTTTATGAACTATTGTTAATCTCTTTAAAATGCAGGATGGATCGAGGAGCAAAAGGATGATGGATTAATTATCAGAGATTGCATAAGGAATTCAAAGGGAGGAAGAGCTTGAGGCATCCTGTGAGGAAGTCATGCCGGCTGGAGAAATGAACAAACATGGAGACATAGCTTGCAGCCATGGGACTGAGTTGGTGGCGCATAACTCTCATGATTCTTCACTGGAGACATCTCTCGAGGGCACAAGGTTGGGTCAACCTTGGATGGAGAATTTGCATCAACAAAGAAGATTGAGAAAGATGAAGTCACTAAACAACGGTACCACAGAAATCCTATCCTCCTGATTTGGAACAGCAGTCTATGGTTCTTGCATGGTCAACTATTGACAGCTCTAGAAAGAATTGTGGAAAACAGTGAGGTTCCTTTCTAAGATCATTGGAGAAGACATGCTAATGGCTATTGGATTGAGAGTTGTGAAAGCGAGTTGGGTAAAACAATGACATGTCCGGGAAAAGGACTAAGGTTCTGAGATTCGTCAATGGAGGGGAGTTCACTTCCAGAGGATTTTTTTGTAATCTCTGTATTGAGGCAAGGATCAAGAGGGAGTTTTGTGTTCTACAAAATGGAGTCCTATGTCTCGAGGAACTAGAATGATTCACTAAGAAGAAGTGAAGGTGTCAGCTAAGTGGGTTGCAGTGTTGCAAGGCCAGATGCTAAGTCCTTGGAAGACCTCTTCACCTGTAGAGAACATAATTGAACAAGACATTCAATCTGAATTTGTCATTGGTAGCTCCGCAAACCTACTCAAAATAGGGTGATCTAGGATGAGGTCGAGGAGGACAGTCCTGGACTCCCGCAAGTCTGTAGTGTCGAAGGTGTGTGTTGGAAACCGTTCCTCTAAGGCAAGCATTGCAGGCAATCTTGGACGAGAAGGTCAAGGGGTTGATGCAAGTACTTGGAACTTTGGAGGGAGTCACATCATCATGAAGATTTGTTGTAATACATATTTCTCTAAGACGGAGAAATATGAGGTGAAAGCCCTTGTGTATATTTCTCTGAGACGGAGAAATATGAGGTGAAAGCTCTTGTAGTGTATATTTCTCTGAGACAGAGAAATATGAGGTGAAAGCCCTTGTAGTGTATATTTCTCTAAGACAGAGAAATATGAGGTGCAAGCCCTTGTACATCTCTGAGACTGAGATGAGACGTCATGTTGAGAGACTCCATGATGAGGATATCTTGTACATCTCTGAGACTGAGATGAGACGTCATGTTGAGAGACTCCGTGACGAGGATATCTTGTACATCTCTAAGACTAAAATGTGTTTTTCACAAATTGGTGTAGCCATTGTGGACATCATGTTGAGAGACTCCATGATGAACCCGTGTACATCTCTGAGAGTGAGATGTGTTTTTTCACAAATGGATGTAGCCATTGTGGGCGTCATGTTGAGAGACTCCATGACGAGGATATTTGAAAATGCCTCCCTAGCTAAGAGGGAGTGTTAGTGTTTTAGCGGTGGGAGATATTTTCTCTTAATATAAAATCAAACTAAGGTAGGTCAGCCTAATCATGTTTTTATAAACAAATATTATTCATTCCAGGTCGGCCCTAGAAGAAAGGTCACCTAGCTTGTATATATAGGAGAAGGTGTCTCCTCATTTGATCATCAATTCAATTCATTCCAATTGGTATTTCTTCAATAGCAGGTTCACCCTTCAAGTGCAGCAGATTTAACTCAAGGAGAAGAGTTAAATATTTTGTGTTTTCAGGAAATTGCACCATATATAAGTGCAGATCCATTGTATTGTATTCGACCTTTCTAGGGCCTGATATTTTTCTGATTTATAAGAGAATATCTTGTTGGGTTTTTCTCCCTCGAGTAGGAGGGTTTTCCCAGGGCAAAATATTGTGTTCATTGTTTTATGTGTTGTGTATTTCTGCTTATTGTGCAAATCTGATCTAAAACTAACACTCCATAGTAGGAGATGGGTGTTTATCATCAGTATTATAGACTAGGTATGAGTGAACATGAAAGACACATATGGAACACTTAGCTAAGTTACTGATTTCACTAGGAAAGCTTGTGTTTTCTCCTAGGAGAGGGCATCCAGTATGGGAGAGGGATTGATATACTTACACGTAAGTCAAGTTATCCAAGTATGTAGGTTATCTGGAATGATGGACTATCCATAAGATGGAATACCTAGCTTGTGTACTTACCAATAAAGTAGTTAATACTAAGTAGATTAGTTTGTTGTAGGTTAGTCTGGGGTGATGGATTTACCCATTGAAGGACAATACCTATGCATAGCTGAAGATAGCCTTAAATCAAATCGGCCCTGAATAGTGTATGTGACAAATGACCTTCATTCGAAATATTGAATGAGAAATCTTTGATCAAAGTAGTGTGAATGTACGAGACTCCACTCTAGATTGTGTGACTCCTCTCTAGGTTGTGTGACTCTTGAGACTACACTGTCAATTCACCATGATCCCGTATTACATGCTAGTTCGAGAGTTGTCGGATTGCACAAGTTCTAGTTATGTAGAACACAGCACTATGCTCAATTGGTTGTCGTTATCAGTTATTCTACCAATCTCTTCGTCGAAGGGAAGGGCCATCTATCGAATGATAGATGTGCGGGGGACTGCATTATGAGTCCGTGGTTGGCAGAAAAGCGCCCGAGTGATGCTTCTCCTCCACAGCAGACGACCGAAGAACCAAGATTTGAAAGGATGGATTCCTGGACCTTCTTACAACTATTTGTTCTAAAGCTCGTTGGAGCTATGTTTGTAAAGGTATGTATTCTTGTTTCATGTATTTGTGAAGTTATTAAAATGAAATGGAATCTTTATTGTAATTTGATATGGCATCTTGTTCGTATATATTTCATTAAAAGAAAGAAAAAATTTATTGCAATGACTTGTTAGCACATTTATTTACTCGTATGATGAAAATTTAGAAATTTTTACTTTACCGAAGGGTTGGCACATTAGACTCCCTGACAAGAAACATTGTCTATCAGGTATTACATACCTAAAAACCTTAGAAACAAGTAGTAATACTCTATTTTGAGATGAAGGCAGTTTTATCTCGTCTGTTTCAATACAACAATAGTTGCAAATGATCCTTAGATATCAAAGTACCAGTCAAATAACTAGTGCTACATATATTTGAGGTCGGGTTTAAGAGATGACATTACTTCTTAATACTATTTAACATTACAAGAAAGTACTCTGCTTAAGCTAGCAGGTAGCTAGTTTATCTCATCCACAACAGTAGTTGTAAATGACCCTCGGATGTCAAAGTACCAGGCATAGATGTAGTCCTGCATTTGTTCACTCTTAAATTTAAAAAGGCATTGTATGTGGATACTATAAGCAAGTATTCTAAAGCAGCTATGCAAAAATGTAACCCAAATTTTTCAAGATGTGCAGAAAAAAGAAAATCAAGCACAACAGCCCTACAAGAATTCTGTCATCATGAATTTTGCTCTGATTTTTACTTAAATAGTGACTTTCATGTTTAACCTCTCAAATCGCACGGTACAACTTTGCTGATTTGTAACACATAGAACTTTCTTGATACTTCCAGAGCTTGATATATCAATTGAAAAAGGACCAGTCCAAAAGCCTTCTCCTCAAAACCATTGCCCTTCTTCAGGAGCATCTTTTGCCTCTAAATACGCAATAAATTTAACAACTTATACAAACAGCCAAGATTCCCCAAAATATGCAATTCAAATCCTACAACTAGTTCAATCTTGTACACAATTACTCAAGAACGATTAACAATTTAAAGATTTTACCCCGAAATCAGAGACGTAGGTTAAGAGCCATTTATTTTTACTACCGCAAAGGAAAACACAAAATGTCTCAAGAAAAAGAAAATCCAAAAAAAAATTACCTACTGATAGTTGAAAAACATAACAGGATTATGAATCCTATCTAATCAAATGGTTACAGAACGCTTAAAACCCTGTAACGGCCGTCAAAAAGTTCATCCTTCACCTCAGTTTGTTCAGACCTCTGTTACATTCAAGGTACCGAAAAAAATTATGTTGCCATTTTAAACCAAAAAAAAATAGAAGATTGCTAAAAGTTTAAAAGATCTTGCATCTAAAATTCGAAGATACATAGAAATACATCGCAAAATCTGTATTCTTTAAAAAAAATGTAATAAATATGAAACAGAACTTCGACATTCAACCATTTTAAACAAAAAAAAACAGAATATTGCTAAAAATTTAAAAGATCTTGCATCTAAAATTCGAAGATACATAGAAAAATCTGTATTCTTTTAAAAAAATGTAATAAATATGAGACAGAGCTTCGACATTCAACAATTCATTTGTAACTAAAGAAAAAAAAACCAGAAGATTGCTAAAAATTTAAAAGATCTTGCATCTAAAATTCGAAGATACATAGAAAAATCTATGTATTATTTTAAAAAATTAATAAATATGAGACAGAGCTTCGACATTCAACAATTCCTCTATCATTTAACGTGAAAATTAAAGAGAAGGCTATCCGCATCCGAAAAAAATTTGCTATCAAACCTGAGTTCAAAATTGTAGCAAGATAGGGTTGTCCTTTCTGCGGCATTTCTACGAATGTGTCATGTTGTGTTTAATAGAAAGTTTAACAGATAAAACGGAAAAATGTAGATCTTCCTCCGCCCTGCTACGCAGTTTCTGTTAACTGACAGACATTCACATAGATGTTATTGGAATGTGTATCCCGCGGTAGCGCGCCAATATTAAAAAAATGATCTCATCTGTTTTTGCTTTTATACGTTCTTGAGTAGTTTTCGCGCTTTCGAGATTTTTATTTAGGTATTCCTGTAAAAAGAAAATAAAATTAAACTGTTAGGTTTTATGCAACTAAACTTTTAAAAATTTAAACAAGCATCTCAAAAAAAGGAAATAAACTGAACCTTTCAAAATTGAAAAGAAGAAAAAAAAAATTTCTTAGTATGTAATAAATAAGAAAAGTAAATAGGCACTAAATATAATAGAATTAAAATAAATCTATGATTTTTTTCAATTAATAATAGTATTTATAAATTTATCAATGTTTTTTATAATGTCAAATGAACACTTTTGAATTTGATTATTATTTTTATAATATTTTCGTTCATTTAAAAATGTGAAACCAATTTTCATGAGTGCAAATCTAAATTTGCTCGTGGATTCAAATTACATTGATATGTTAGTTATAATTCTACACTTGAGTGTCTTCAACATGCATCTAAAAGGGGTGGTGTCTTTAAACACCGTTTAGGAGCTTGCTAGGCCAAGGTATTCTCCCTTGGTCAAACCCTTATTACCAAGTCAATAGTATGAAACAAAATATCAAAGACAACACACAAGCATGCAACGATGGCTAAATCTTGATGTAAGCTAATGTAGTGATGATTATTTATGAAAGTGCTCTCTACATGATAATGAGAGTTGGAAATAAGAGCTCTTGAATGTCCCAATGGTTTTGAAATGAACTAGGGTTTTTTCCTTAAATACAACACCGTAGCGCATAGGTTAACAATTTTCACATTTTTGTTAGATCATAACAACTAGTTTGAGAAAGTTTGTGAGGGCCCAAATTTATATTTGAAACTTGGCATTTCTAGGGTCATTTATGCATCTACGAAGTTGAACTAGTTCAATTTCACAACTATATATCTACCTTGGGTAAAAGGAATGTGCAATTGAAGGTTACAACCAGTTCTACAATATATCACTTGCACTATAGTCATTCCCTTGAGGATAAATGGTCCAAAGTGAATCTAAGACAAAGGAGATTAGTGCATGGTGTGAATTTTTCATCCTTACATGTGTTTCTCGCATTTTGACTTGCATGTGAGTTAGTATGGAGATGTGTATGAAAATTAAATAAGTAAACAATGTGAAAGTAAGATATTTCAAACACTTTGGGCGGAGGGCCTAACTTGATTGGCTAAAGCATCACGTTGTAGGCAAGAAGTCACAAGGTATAGTCTCCCCTCTGTCCCCATGGCACCGAAGGGTGTGTCATGCCAGCATCATTGGTGCACACTGCAGTTTAACCTAATTCTTGTAGTCATATATATATCAAACACTAAAAAAGAATATGATTCACAAGGATATCAATTCAATACATTATTCATGTTTTGAGTGTTCCATCTTGAAATCTATAAAATAGAAAAAAATCATGAGTAGCACATGTCAATCATTAAGAATAGGCACTAACTAAATTTTGCTTGAAATTTCAAAAATCTAAGAAAGTTAATAAAATAAAATAAAATGCGAAGTGATTATGCTTCTTACAAAAATGAGGAATCTATTTTAAAACAAAAAAGGCAATGTGGTTCCATTTGAAAATAGAAGTGTTCATGAACTTAGTTGTTGTGGCTATAATCAATAAATGAAGATTAGTGACATAGTGTGCCCTCTCCAATTGGTTGCATGCAAGGGATGTGTAGAATTGGAGTCAAGGAGAAAAATATGTGATCATGTAAAACCATAGGAACATGCAAGATATCATCATGTGATAACAACATGCTAAGATATGATCATGCAAGCATGTATAAAAGAGGAAGGAAGATGTTGCACAATATTTTCCACAAAGAAAAATAATAATAAATGTTGGTAGGGAAATTCATTGAGGCATAGATAAATGTAAGCTATAGGATAAAAAAAGAATGTATAAGGAGGTAGCAAGTGTCCCTAGTGTTACTCCCAATATTTGGGACAATTATCAAGTGATAATAGCCATAGATAAAAAATGTGTAAACATAAAATATGTGATATCATCATGATAAGCATTCAAGATAAAAAAAATATAATCAACATAAATATGTGTAACGTACTTCAACCATCAAAAATGGAATTACTTATTGAAATATCAAGAAAGTAAATAACCACATGCTAAAAATCATAAGCAATTTTTTTTGTCTTTCATATTTTATTTGCTTTGCATAATCAAATATTAAAATGGAAACTACAATCATTATAAATTATTTTTTAATTTGAATTGATACATTACAATTAGAAAACTATAATAATCTATTCTTTCAAATTACATATATGAATTTCATTTAAAGCAGCATGATTACAATTACACCAATAAGTCTTATAACATCTTCCATATCTGGAATCCTACATCTATCTCACAAGTCTCAGCGAAGTCATCTACAAGAGGGAGAGTCTCACTCGAGTGCTTTTCCTCCGACCATTGGTTGTCCCCCACACACCTTCCATCTAGAAGTGGCCCCACCCTTCATGAATAGTATATACAAAGGAAACCAAAAAAATTATTTCTATCTGACTCCTAGTGTTGTGTCCTACATAACCCAATTGACCATACAACTTTAGGCAATCCTCTAACTAAGTATGACCAATCTGACTAGATTATGAAATCTAGAACACCTGTGAACCGACTAAAAGCAAGCAAAGACTTTTGCATCACTTTGGCCAAAGTTTTAATATAATAGACACTTTTGTAGGAAATGTAATTGTGTGTTCACACCTCTAACTTGACTTGGAAATGACATTCATCCTACGGGTTAACACATAATTGACTTATTTGACTATTCATTTATTTTTTATAAAGAAATAAAACGAAACATGTATTTCTTTTTATTGTCATTAAATGACTAAACCTATTGAAATATACTTCTAACAATGAACATTTGTGTTGTGTACTCGCAAACCACAGATCTTGGCTACTACCACATGTTCATATGTCCTTCCAAATAATTCAAAGCTGTAATACTCTCTAAATTTCATAGCATAAGACTTTTTAACGAGTTTTTACAAGTTATAGTGCACTTAGTTAATGGAACTTTCCTACCACTGACTCATGATTCTACATTTATCACTGAAGGGTCTTGACAACTCATAATATAGACAAATAAGAGTTTTATTCTCTATTAACAAGATAACTTCATTTTAAATATTTTTTGGTATTTCTATATTTCTTCTTTCATCTTCACTCAAAAAATTATTTTATAAAGCTAATGAAGGTACTTAATTATATCTAATTCTTTTTGTAAGAATAGGCATATATTTACAAAATCCTTGGCATAAATAAAAGCTCTAAGTAAAATTTGATTACTCACTGTCAATTCTAAAACTTTTTGTTTATATTTATAAATGTATCCCACAATAGTCTATACATGTCCACATATATATATATATATACAACTATTTCTTCCTGAATTTAAAATTCATTCCCTTAATCGAATACAATACAAACTAGCAAGATAATAAAAATTATCATATTCAAACTTACTTTCTTTGTTGTTCAACATAGATGAATGAAAGTTTTAAATGATTTAATCACAAGTAAATAAACTCCGCCAGTTCATTCTCTCATGCACCAGCATATATTTAAATGCATAATTTTTATTTTCCTATCATGGTTTAGAATTCATGATTTAGAATTCATGTGATATAATAACCAAGAAAAATGAGGAGAAAATAGAAAATGACATGCCTAGAAAGAGTTAATCTATCTCTGTAAGCTTAAATACAAATGCACATTCTACAACTCTTCTCCTTCTTCCCTGCGCTGCACAATACTCACACTTTCCTTCTCCTTTTACCCACGTGTTACTACCAAAGACTAACCTCTGCTATCAGTAAACATTGCTCCTACTAATAATGAACTCTCCTCATTATAATAATGAAAATTGCCTTCTTTCTTCCCTCTATGCGACTGTTGTGTACCCATAAAAAAATTTAATAACCTCCTCTCTAAAACATGCGACTGCCATTATTCTCCCACATCCTCTCCATAAAGGTAGGTAGTTTAATATTTATGATATCCAAGAATAATGGCATCGATAATGGCATGAAGCCTTCCACATGAGGGTTAATATTGTTAGATTTTATTCCTTTTCATTAACATGCATTTAAGACAAGTTAACTGGTATATATATATATATTTATTTATATATATATTCATTAAATATTTTTAAATAATAATTAAATAAACCTTTACAATGAAAAGATAAACAAAATGACGATTAAGACTCAATAATATCACCTCTCGGTCAATATGAGAGACTACGTCAAAGGCCGAGTATGAAATCAACATAATCTTTCGGTCCAAGACCACACAAGCCAAACAACATAATTAACTCATTAACAACACAGGGAACAACTTACCCATCTTTGACAGCTCAAAACCTACGTGAGTGTGTAATCAACTCAAGATGGTATTTACCTATTTGTTCACAATGTTTATACACTTCTCTCTGGTGATACTCTCCCTCTCCATTTGGGAGGGTAAAATCTGCTCTTGCATTCAACTTAGAAGACCATCACAATGGTTAGTCGGTTAATAGCCATGATATCATAATCATTAATCAAAATTAATAATCATTAAAATTCTCTGATCCTTTAAAAAACATTTACACTACATTATAATTTTATCTAAACATCAATTGAAGTAAAATCATCCATTCATGTCTATTTAAACACATATTTAATGTAAAAGTTAAAAGTCTGAGCTAAAATTTGGGGTGTGACAATATGTGTTCATAAAATGTGAACACAATAATCATAAAGATTTGTAATCGTGAGATCATAAGATGTACTCATAGGAAGCACAACAGAATAGGTGATCATCATAAGACAAGATTAGTGTAAGCACAATATGGTTAAGCATGAAAATCATAAAACATAAACATTATAGGCATGTGAGTATAACATCGTTAAAGGAAGAGAAACCAAGTAACATGAAAGGAAGTGCCCCAAAAGGGGAAATACATAATAAGGAAGAAATGTGTTTAATGAAAAAATGAGAAACATGGTGAAGGAAGAGGATAGTATACATGGTATAGTAAAGAAAGGGCCTAATCAAAAATAGTTTTGGTCAACATCATGAGAGTGATTTTCAACCACTCCATACTTTGCACCATCCTAAATTATAACATGACACATAAACGTGAGAATACAGAAGTAACATGAAAGTAAAATGGACTAAATATATAAACATATATATATATATATCAAAGTCTCAACCAACAATATGGGAAGAATCTTACTCCAATAGATAATCGGACTCCAAATCACAAATAGCTATCTTATCATCATGTAATAACAAACTCTCCCTCATAAGTAGAGTAAAATCTTAACAAATATGCTTGAAAGAGGTGGAATTTATTATTTAGTTTTCAATAGAATTGTTCTTGATTTCTTAGAGGTGACTCTATATGATAATTTTGTGTATTTTTCATATGATCTTTCTTTTCCCTCTAATATTACATTCAAGATGTAGGAGTTTATGGTGAATTCCTCAACACCCTAGGATAACTTGCAAGACAAAATAACTTCTACAAGAGATAAATGGTAGAAATATTATGCTATGATTATGGATGCAAGATTGCTAGATTGAATTATTTGTTACAAATTACATATGGTGTCTTGCTTATATAGGCAAGATGCGATAATGTACCAACATTAAATGATTGTATCATAATTAAATGACATGAGCCAACGTTAAATAACCTGGGACTCTAATATTTAATAAAAGCTAAAAAGATAAAATCTTATCTAAGCATTAAATATGCCTAGAACCTAAGTGGGCTTAATATGTAAATAGGACCTAGATAGGTAAAACACCTATTTACATGAACACGAGACACCTAAATGTTGATATGATTGAGCTAGGGAAATTATATCTTATCATTAAGGGTCTTTATAATGTTGGTCAACCAGCTATTGACATTATTTTCCTTCATATTGTAAGTGGACCACTTACTATTAACTCTCCACTCCATGTGATGCTTAGGACACTAGCATATGATATATTATTAGCTCATCCATGGATTCATGCTATGAGGGTTATTTCATCTACCCTACATAGAGTTGTGAAGCTTATTTATAATAATAAGCAATATTGGATAGATGTTGATCCTTATCCATATAGCCATTTCCAAATGACTAATAAAATTAATGTCATTATAGAAAGTAAACAATAAAAGAGACACATGTGCAAGAGGACTAAAATATAGAACAAGAAAATAAAGGACAAGATTACCCAACTTATGATAGTGCATAGATTAGTGATGATTGGGGTACATTAAATCTTATAGCTTGAAATATTGGTGAATATAAGTCTAATATTGTTTTGATTAAATTGCATTGGTTTTGAAGGAACCATAAACCTTGTGCATCAATAGTTACAACATCAAAACAACAACAAAATAGAAAAATATAGAAAAACTATGACAAGGTTGTTGCATGAACCAACCCCAAATGGGTTTCAAAACCTAACCCCAAAACAACAAACACAAGAACCAAAACAACAACAACCAACAAAAAATAAGAAAAAATCCCACCATAACCCATAGGAACAAGAAAGGATAGGTCTATTAAAACTAATGCAGGGCTTCAATTGCCTCTAATTCCTCACATAATCCGGACTTCCTTAATTCTTATCTCATCCTTCCCTCTTGTAGATTTACTTGTATTACCCCTAGTTTGGTATATGGGCACTTTTGAACTTTCATGAACCTCTCACTTAGCATTCTCTTTTTCACTTTACAAAATTTCCTCCTAAAATTTTAGACTTTGAGTACTCAAATTGATAGAGACTTTACTTGAATCTACAACCCTTTTCAATCTATCCTTAAATTTCTTTATTTCCTCTTCTAACTTCAAAATATTGACATTTTGTTTCTCATTTTCCACTTGTAGGAGGTTTATTTATTGCATAACTTCCCAATGTGTTAGGGTAAGTTTATCTTATTATTTAGGTATAATCACCTTTCCCTCATATTTATGACCCAAAATGACCACTCACATTAAGTATGTGGATTTTTATGAAGAACCATTTAGAAATCAAATAGTGATTACTTTATATGGACCCATCTATATATGGTTAACCACCACCTCCAAATATTAGTTATGATAATGAAACAAAATTAATCTATATGTGTGACATAGATGTAGATAGAGGTACTTTTACTTGCATTTCCTCTAATCCTTTTCTATTGCTGGATAGATTATATGATCCTAAATAATTATATAAAAAGCATGGACACAAAGAAAAAGGATTTGGTTGATATGGGCAAGGAATGCTTGAAGCAAAAACCTTATCATCAAATAAATGGAACAAAGGCCTTGGGTATGTGCCTAGTTATCTCAAAAAATGGTTAGAATAACGCGATAAGAATAAATAATATATATGGTTTACACATCTTTTTACTTTATATGATACATATATATCATTTACAAGGATTACAATTATTTGTAACTTTGTTATGAGTGTTCAAGTTCATTTTAGCTATATAAGATTTTATGTTAGATTTTAATGTTTTACATTATCTATTTTACCCTTATTTCACTGTGATTATTGTAATGGGATATTCCTAAAATTAATGTCATTATTTTAAGTTATATTTTAACCACTTAATATATATATTTTATAAAATGCATATTTACAATGAATTTTGATTATAACATGATCAATAATAAATATTCAATTATTTAAACCATAATAAAATTTCACTCATTAAAAACATTTAAAAAAAAAAATTATCGAGAGGGTATAAATATATACTCAAGATAACTCTTTAGAACAACAATTCTCACCTAAGAAGATTCCAATGGGTTTGGTGTCAAGAAAGGCATCTCAATCATGCATCCCAATTTTTTTCGTATTTATGAATTATTTTAAATTTATTTATTATTTTGGCCTCATATGGGGCATCCCAGTAAAGGTTGGAACATTGTACCATATGTCAAGTATATTGGGAAGGTTATAAGAGCACCTATGTCATAATGTCATTGTGAGATTGGGGTTACTTATGATAGGTTCTTACAATGCATAAGAGCATGATTATAGTGGAGTTACATTGGAATCTTGATCAACATTATGAAAAGTCAAAAGAGCATCTTTGAATGGAGATTATGGAGCACCCTATTTGAAAAGTCAATTATGACTTATGATAGTCTATAATGGGTTTAAGGAATCTAAAATTTTAGCATAATGGACTCTCCACGGGTATGATGTATTGGAAATTAAACAAATTTAAGAACCATGTTTGTGGATGGTATTTTCTCATGGTATTGGGTTTTTATTTGATGGTTTCTTGTCTTGTATCTTGTATAAATTGGGTGATTGGGTTGCAGGTATGTATGAATGATTTGTAAGTATTGTTATGCTTCCAAATTTTTTCTAATATCACATTTTCATGATACTATTGTTAGGACATGTCCCTAGATATTGTATTGTAACCTTTGCTGCTAATAATATAATTAATACATACATTAGATTGTGGGTTTTTTTGTTAAAATAGTTTTCCCATGTAAACCTATGTGTTATGGTATAATTTATCATGCATTCTTTCTTCTATCCATAAGATTAATTGTTTATGCACGTGCCTCCCCCAAATTTTAGACTAGGAATTATATTTCATGCTTTTACTTCCTTTTATTGTATATAATAGTTTGGTCAACTCAAAGTCTAGGTGTTAGTAACAAGGTTTTTTGTACTAATATTGGATTGAGTGGGAACGTGTGTAGGAGATCTTGTTGTGAGAAAATTGTAAGCACATCAAGGATAGAGATGGAGGATTTTACAAGCACTAACTTTGAGTTGTGGAAGCTCAACATCAAGGATATGCTTGTAGCTAAAGATATGTGGGTTGTGATATCTAGTTCCAAACTCGTAATGCAACAAACAAAGATGTATTGGATAGAAAAGCGAAGGGCCTCATTAGGCTCTTCTCGGAAGATTTGTACAACTACATGTATGTGAAGAAGTCACCACACAAGCCCTTTCAAATAAGTCAAAAAAAATATTAGGCTAAATCTCTAGTAAATACTTTTTTCTTAAGAAATAATTTGTATACCCTAAGGACAAAGGATGGTCATATTTTAGAAGAGAACGTGAATGTATTTAGTGTGATCATGACTTAGTTGCACTCTATTAGAGTGAAAATAGATTAGGAAGATCACTATACGATACTTATTTATTCTTGCTAGACTCATTGGATCACCTTGTGATGGTTAGTAGAAGCATTACCTCTAAGATCAAGATGGATGAGATGGTGGCATCATTACTCTCAAAGGAGATGCAAAAAAAAACTTCAAAATTAAATAAGGAATCCCTATCAATTTGTGGAAGACTAAAGGAGAAAGGTATGAAGAAAGATGAGAAGAGAGAAAATTTTAGATTTAAATCTTGTGGGAGATCCAAATATTTTATAAAATTCAAGGCTTTGGAACAATAAGTCTAAGCATTACCATAGAGATTGAAAAGAAGAGAATAAGAAAATGAAAAATGATTGAGATGATGAATTTGAAAAATGTTTTTGAGATGATGAAGATGATTTTGTTGTAACCTTGAAAACTCATACAATAGAAGGTGCATGGTCGATTGGCTCAAGTTCTTCCTTTCATACAACCTCCCACCTAGAGTGGTTATCTAGGTATGAATACTATGATGAGAGGAAGGAGTACAATGGATATGATTCTCACATAAAAATTGTTGGTTGTGGAAGAGTTCTAATTATATTCATAAACGAGTGTGTAAAGGTGATCAATGGTGTATTGAATATCCTTAGTTATATATGGAATTTGTTATGAGTGAGTAAATTGAATGATGTTAATGCATATATTATTTTCTCTAATGAAGGTTGTAAGATAGTATGAGGAGTTATGGTTCTCACTAAGGATATTTGTGTGGTCACTCTATTTCAACTAGATGTAAGCACTATTTAGTTCAATAGTTCTTTTTTTTTCTAGAGGGAATATTTATAAAATCTATACTCTCACCATCAAAATCAGTAGCGAAAAGAGGTGTTATTTCCACTTTCATTGGTCATTCATTTTGGGTACCTAATTAAGATCTTACTTTAGAAAGAAAGTTATCTATATAGAAGACAATGTTATTTAACCAAAGAATGGGTTGTATAGGAAAAAAAGGTCTTGAGACCTTAAAAATGAAAATCTTGTAGAGGGTTTAGATTATTATGCTCTTGATTTTAATTTCTATGGGCATTGTATATATGGTAAACAAAATTATGCTTATTTTTACTTGAATTCTTACATATCTTCTAGGGTGTTAGATTTAACCCAATATTATCTATTTGGTCATATAAACGTTCTTTTTTTTCTAAGCCTTTTTATTATGTATCTAAATATATATGATTATTCTAGGAGGGCATGGGTGTATTTTCTCATAAGTAAATCTAAATCCTTCAATTATTTTAAGGTGGTTAAATCCCTTGTATAAAAATAGTTTGGTAGGAGTAAGGTTCTTAGAATTGATAATGGTGGTAATTTTTGTTGTACAAAGTTTGATTGATTCTATAAGGAGTACAAATTTTGAAGACATAAGAAAAATCTATACACCCCTCAACAAAATGGAGTTGCAAGAAGGATGAACATGACACTGATAGAGAGGGACAGGAGCATGCTCAATGGAGCTAGCTTGAAATTTAATTTATGAAAAACATAGCTAGCTGACTTATTACCTAGTTAATAGCTCTACAACATCAAATTTTATTGTAAAGATGCTAATAGAGGTTTGAGTTAGCCAAAATACCTTATTACAACATCTTATTTTTATTTGCAGGGCATATGCATATGCACCTAGAGAGAAGAAGTCAAAGTTGGAGAGCAAGGTAGTGAAATATATCTTCATTAGCTATGGTGTTAGAGTGAAAGAGTACAACCTCTAGGACCTTATGATTGAGAGAATTTTGTATAATATAAGTGTGTTTTTTAGAGAAATTAGGCCTTCTTTCATAGTATTGCATCTAGTAGAGGATGTGAAGAAATATATGGTTCAACTATCCACGAAGACTATGAAAATTGAACTAGAATCCCATGGTCATATAGAGAAGGAGAGCACAAATAGTTTAAAGAGTTCTAAAGAGGAGGTAGAACCTCTACCTTAGCTCTTGAGGAGGTCCAATCAACAAAGAAAACAACCAAATAGGTATTCTCCTCCTGATTGGAGATGTATTTTTAATTTGATTACTAATACTAATGAGCCTAAAAATATGAAGGAGGTGATGGATATAAGTGATTGAGTATTGAATAGTGGCTAGATAGACAAGGATATGGTTGTGTTGAAAAAAATCACACATGGAAATTGGTACCATTGTTATAAGGAATAAAGCTTATTATATGTGTTTGGGTATTCCAAATGAAGATTGATTTATATGGTGGTAAATTAAAAAGTACAAGGTGAGGTTGGTTATGAAAATATATTCATAGACTAAGGGGATAGACTTTGGTGATACTTTTTTCCCAATTGCTATACTCATTTGTCAAGTTCCTATTATTTGAAACAAAAGAAATGATTTAGAGATAGAATAGATGAATGTGAAAACAACATTTCTACATCGCGACTTGGAGGAAGACTTCTACATGGCATAGTCAAAGCACTATGTCGTTAAAGATAATAAATTTTTGGTTTGTAAACTAAAAAATAATTTTTTAGTCTTAAGAAATCTTCTAGGATGTGATACCAAAAGTTTGATTATTTGGTGTCAAGGGATTGAGATTTATGAGATCCAAATCACATCATTGTGTTTATCATGAGATATATAGTGATCATTCCCTTGTTATCACACTATACATAAATGACATGTTATTCCTTGCTAACAATGAGGATGTGATTTATAATTAAGTCTCATCTTTCAATACACTTTGACATGAAGGACTTGGGATTAGTGAAGTACATTCTAAGCATGGAGGTTAGAAGAGATAGAGAAAATAGAATTCGGTTGGCATAGAGAAAGCATGTGAACTTAGTGTTGGAGAAATTTAACATGTAAGTTTGTAAGCCTTTGAGTTTTCTTATTTTGATGGGGATAGTTATCATTAGAGTAGTGCTTGTTTACACCTAGTGAGATGGAGGACATGGATCAAGTGCCTTATGCTCTAGTTCTATTGATAGTTTGATATATGGTATGTATAGGACTAGTCATTTTCTAAGTAATGGGATTTCTTAGCCTATTCATGGCTAATCCTAGACAAGATCACAGGGGTATAATTAAGAGGGTCTTTAAATATTTGCAAGGTATCTTTGAGTACTCTAGTTGTTATCACATGGTGATATTATAGGGGATAAACACTAAGTGGAAGTTCACAGATTTTTGGATTAAGATTAGGTAGGTGGCGTCCATACTAGAAGATCCACTAGTTGTTATGTTTTCAATTTATTTGGTGTGCTATCAGTTAGTTGAGAAAGTGATAGGTTATGATCACGTTATCCACTACAAAGGTTGAGTACATGGAAGCTATGCATACCTATAAGCAAACCATCTAGATTAAGAGACTATGTTCAAATGTGGGTCTAAGCTAAAAACAATTTAGTCCTATATGATAATTAGAATTCCATATGTCCCATAGAGAACCTTATGTTTCATGTGAGGATGAAGCACATAGATGTCCAATACCATTTTGTTAGAGATATGGTAGAGATGGGTGGGTGATATTGGAGAAGGTTGAAATTTTGCAAAATGTTGCATAAGTATTAAAAAAATTATGAGGATAGAGATTTAGATTTTTTGGGGAAATTTGAAAGTACGGATAGTGATTGCACAAGGGCTTGAGAGGAGGTGATAGGAAATGAGGGCTTTTGCAAGTGGAAATGGTGGGGAGGAAAAACCCTCCCCTATGGAGGTTTGTTTCATCGTGGGTGTCCCTGTACATCCCTTAATTTATTCACATTTATTGCCTTCAATGTGTTGTGTGGTTTGTAAGGAAGCTAAGATAGTGGAACAAATTCCTACACTAATCTTGAGAGGAGAATAATGCAAAACTTTCAGATCTTTAATAGTTACAGAAACTTAAACATAAGTATCATGCATACCACAATAGTTATTTACATGGGGAAAACCCTTTCGGGAGAAAAACCCCACATTCCAAAAGTCGCCCAATGTATTATTCAGAATAAAAAAGATTACAATATACTTGCAGAGCAAGCTTCTCACAGGAGTATCACCACTTACAGATCAAGAGACAACATGACTGCTATCAGACTCTTAGAATACATCATCATCTCTCTCTACTGCAACTGTATCATTTATCTAATGTATGTCGGCCATTTTAGTAGTTTCCTGAAAAATTTAACAAAAAATTGTTTACACGCATCCCACTCCCCCCCTTGTTGCCATTGTATATTAGACTTATCGATGTAACTAGGAACTATATATATATCCTATGAACAATAACCTTTATATAATTGCAAGGTTGAGACACAATTTCCCAACAAATCTCCCACTTGTCGAACACCTTGCAAGAGTAGCAAGAGGGAGTAAACAATGTCTCTTAATTGCTAGGGGCCAAAAGGCCCATAATCTTTGAACACCATTTGAACTTATATGTGCTCACATGATTAGTTAAAGAATCAACAACATTCATCAAAGTCTAGTCTACCTTAACCAACTTCACCCCGCCATCTCTGACCATATCTCAAACAAAATGATACTATACATCAATGTGCTTGGTCCTGGCATGAAATGTCGGGTTCTTGGCTAGACATATTGCACTCTGACTGTCGCAATAGATTGTCACTGCACCTTGTTTGATTCCAATATATGAACACAGTCTCTTTAGCCAAATGGCTTCTTTACAAGAATGAGTAGCTTCCATATACTCTACTTCAGTAGTGGACAAAGCAACCATAGCCTTTCGCTTACTCATCCAACTGATTGCACCACCAAATAATGTAAACACATAAGAATTGGTGGATCGTGTGCTATCAATATCACCTGCCCAATCTGAATCCACATAACCATGAATATCAAGGGAAATCTCATCTTCAGTCAAAATACTATGATAACACAAGGAATAATTTGAAGTACCACACAAATATTTGAAGACCCTTTTGACTGCATCCCAATGAACTCTACAAGGATTAAACATATATCTGGAAAGAACTCCCACTGCTTGGGCAATGTCCGGTCTAGTACAAACCATAGCATACATCAAACTTCCAACTACACTCTGGTAAGGAACTCTACTCATGTCTTCCATCTTTGATGGAGATGTTGGACAATCAAAAATAGATAACTTTGTTCCAACTGAAATAGGAACACACAATGGTCTACAATCTTGTATGTTAAATCTCTGTAAAATTGAATTGACATACTTACTTTGGCCAAGCCATAACTTTCTGTCCACTCTATCTCTTTTAATTTCCATCCCAAGAATGTGCTTAGTTGCACCAAGGTCTTTCATTTCAAACTTAGTAGCAAGTTGAGATTTTAGTTCTGAAATCATACCTTTCCCTTTGCCAATAAATAACATATCATCAACATATAATGCAATAAACAAGAAATGATCACCATAAGTTTTATAATAAACACAATGATCTAATTTAGAATGCTTAAATCCCAAACTCAACACATATGTATCAAATTTCTGGTACCACATCCTAGGACTCTGTTTTAAGCCATACAAAGATTTCTTCAATTTGCAAACCAATTTACTTTTACCTTTCACCACACAGTGCTTTGGCTGTGTCATATAAACATCCTCCTCCAAGTCACCATGAAGGAAAGCAATTTTCACATCCATTTGCTCAACCTCTAAATCATAAGCAGTAGCAATAGTAAGCAAAAATATAATGGATGTCATTTTTGCAACAGGAGAGAATATCTCACCATAATCAACACCCTCAACTTGAGAGTAACCTTTTGCAACCAACCTTGCTTTGTACTTCTCAATACCTCCATCTGAACCAATCTTTTTCTTGAACACCCATTTGCAACCAATAGGTTTTTGTCCTTCAGGGAATGGTACAAGATCCCATGTATCATTCTTTTTCAAAGATGCCATTTCTTCATCCATAACAATCTTCTAGGATTATGCATCATTCATACCTAATGCCTCTTCTACAAATTTGGGTTCATCCATGTTAGTATTCAAAAAAAAAAACCATCTCCAATCATCGGGTGTATACCTTTCAGGTGGTTGTCTATGCCTTGTAGACCTACGAACAAGTTGAGTTGGAGGTTCTTCCTCCTCTTCTGAAGATCCAAATCTAGATGAGCTCTCCTCAACTTCTTGTCTATCCTTGGGCCTCAATTCAACTTTCTCAGGTGTAGAAGGAAATTGAATCATATCTTCCTGTTTACTTTGTTTTGGCTACAATATAATAGAAGGCTTAGTTTCTCTAAAAATAACACTTCTACTATGTATTACCTTTTGTGCAACAGGATCCCAAAGCTTGTATCCTTTCACACCATAATTATATCTGATGAAGATACATTTCACAACCTTGTTCTCCAACTTTTTTTGCTTCTCCTTTGGCACATGTGCATATGCATCACAACCAAAAACTCTAAGATGTCTTAATGAAGGCTTGTGACCCGACCATGCCTCTATAGGCGTCTTATCAACAAGAGATAATGTAGGAGACCTGTTAATTAGGTAACAGGAAGTGGCAATAGCTTCAACCCAAAACCTTTGTTCTAGGCCAACACCACTCAACATACTCCTAGCCTTCTCCATCAGTGTCTTGTTCATTCTTTTTGCAACTCGATTTTGTTGTGGAGAATACAGAGTTGTCTTTTGTCTATGAATACCACAATCTTTATAGAATCTATCAAAATCAGTAGAACAAAATTCACTGCCATTATCAGTCCTCAAACATTTTATTTTCTTTCCAATCTACAACTCAACCATTGCTTTAAATACTTTAAATCGATTGAAAATTTTAGATTTACTCTTTAGAAAATATACCCATGGCCTACTATAATCATCAATAAATGAAACATAATATGTGGATTTACGAATCAAAGGAACATCTACAAGACCAAACACATTAGAATGAATAAGATCCAATACACCACAAGATTTATGAGAACTTGAGTAAAACTAAACGCAGTTTTGTTTTCCATAAATGCAATGCTCACATAAATCAAATTCAAGATTACAATAAAACAAACTTTCAACAATGTTTTTTTTATTTTTCAAGGTCCTTAGACCATTTTCTCCAATGTGGCCAAGTCTCTGGTGCCATAACATAGTTTCCTCTGCAAGTAACTTTGTCTCAGAAGAAAGAGCACCCTTGGGTACCCAAAATCCATGACCATCTGCAGAAGCTGAAACCATCACTTCTTCCATAGACCTGCTTTTCACATAAGTACTATTGCACTCAACAATGCATGCATCAAGCTTATACAATGTGCCATATCTAACACCTCTAACAATCACCATAGCACCTCTGACCATCTTGCATCCTGCATCAAAAAATACTACTTGCACACCCGCATCTATTAGTTTGCTCACAAATAACAAATTTCATGCTAACCCAGGGATATGCAATACACCATTAATCCTTTTTATTCTACCATTAGGAAATTTGATTTTAACTTTACCACGACCAACAATGTCTAAATGAGAATCATCACCCAAGTACACCTTACCTCCATAAAATTCTTCATATTCAGAAAACCAATCTCTATTAAAGGTCATATGGAAAGATGCACCTGAGTCAATTAACCATGCATCATTACTTGCACGAGTTGCCAAAGTTGCAATGAATGCATTGCCATCTTCCTTCTTGGACTCATAATCAAAATCAAATTTCTTCTTTTTCTTCTTCTTTTCTTCTTTGCATTCCTTACGAACATGTCCAGACTTACTACAATTCCAACAAATAACTTTGGACTTTCCAGGAGATTTAGATCTCCCCCTGGACTTGGATTTATCATGCTTCTCATTCTTCTTACCCTTTTCCTTAGGTCTTCCACAAACATTTAGGGCCTCCTTGGTAGTGATGGATACCTTCCTCCTCATCTTTTCATAAAGAAAAGAACCCACCACATCTTCAGTCTTCAAAATAATAGTACTCCCAATAGCCATAACAAGAGAATCCCATGAATTAGGCAAAGAACAAAGCAAGATCTAACATTTCCCCTCCTCATCCATTTTGACACCAACGGATGCGAATTGAGCCACCAACATATTGAATGCTTCCAGGTGGTATGTGATTCGTCCACCCTCTTCCATTCTCAAGGAATACAATTTCTTCCTCAAGAAAATCTTGTTCACTAAAGATTTGGCCTGATACATCTCACCAAGCTTCTTCCATAGTTTATGTGCAGAGGTTTCCTTATGGATATTAATTAAAACAGAGTCTACCAAACGCAATCTGATTAGACCCTTGGCTTTACGGTCCATAACATCATATTGAGTATCCTAAGCAGGATTTGTGGGCCTTGAAACATTCTCATCACCAACATCCCACATATCCCGATCTATCAACATATCCTCCATCTTTAGCTTCCACATCTTAAAATTATTTCTAGAAAATTTATCCACCTCTATTCTCCCTAATGCTGAAAATTTCGACAACAAGATCACAAAGTATCTTCTGCACAAGCTCCCACTCAAACCTAGATTAGTCCAAAAAACCCAACAACCCACAACTGAAACCAAAGATGATCAAGCTCTAATACCACTTGTAAGGAAGCTAAGGTAGCAAAACAACTTCCTACACTAATCTTGAGAGGAGAATAATGCAAAGCTTTTGTATCTTTAACAGTTACAAAAACTTAAACAAAAATAAACATAAATATCACGTATATCACGACATAGTTATTTACATGGGGAAAACCCTTTCGGAAGAAAAACCCCACACTCCAAAAGCTGCCCAATATATTATTCTGTAAATCACAAAGATTACAATATACTTGCAGAGCAAGCTTCTCATAGGAGTATCACCACTCAGAGATCAAGAGACAACATGATTGCTATCAGACTCTCAAAATACATCACCTTCTCTCTCTACCACAATCGTAATACAACACCCTCATATAATAGGGTTACATTCTAGGGCAAGAGAGACCAACAAAATATCCACCATTAGATCTAAAACCTAATAATTAATGGTCTAGATTTACAATGTATCATTTATCTAATGTATGTCGGTCATTTTAGTAGTTTCCTGAAAAAGTTAACAAAAAATTGTTTACATGCATTTGCCATTGTATATTACACCTATCAATGTAACTAGAGAATATATATATATATATATATATATCGTATGCTTGATTCTAGCGTGTGTTACTTCTCATTTATGCTATGTATTGTTTTTTATTTCTCGAATTATCTAACACATTTCTGAATGGGGGTACGAGTACCCTCAAAGCCTTAGCAAATGGGGTGGATAATGGGAAAACCTTTCAAACAGAGAATAGGTCATTTATAGATTGTTGCAAAGATGGTTGTCGTTGCACCAAAAGATCAACCTATTAATGCTCGATGCAACCACCAAAGTTAATGAATCCACAAGAGGCGGTTAAACCATGTCACGAAATTGAGCACTACGTTGCACAACACAAGGAGACCAAGGGCACACACCTTGCAACAATCCCCCCAACGCAAGCAAGGGGTTTGAACCCGTGACCCAGACTCTAATACCAATTGTTGTAAAGATGGTTGTTGTTGCACCAAAAGATTGACCTGTTAATGCCCAATACAACTGACAGAGTTAATGTTTCCATGGGAGGTGGTTAATCCATGAACCCAAGTGTTGCATTGTACAACATAAGGATACCAAGGGCACACACCTTGCAACAGAGACATCGTGGAAGAATGGAAATCTACAATTTCATCGGACGCAAAGTTTCTAGTGGTGTTTGAAAATGTTGGTGGCAACCTCAGCTCCAATGGAGGAGAACAAGGTAAGCGCTGCTCTGAGGGACCTAAGAATTTAGTTATTACTCTCTATTCTGAAATGAAAAAAGCTATCTATAATGAGAAATTTAGGTTAAGAGAAGTTTTTTTGGCAACAATAGACACCACAAAAATCCTAGCTAGGAAATACCTAGATGGGTGGTTCTCAAATGTTTGGGAAAATAAACTAGGAATACAATTAACCTTCTATAGAATGATTCAACGAGGTATATCTATAGTTTTTCTGAAAGAACACAACATGCAAGAAAGGGTTTTAAAGAAACTCTACTAGAGCATTGGAGGATACACTTTTTGTGTCATTTCCTGGTCCCCAGAGGTCATTAGTGAGGAGATCCTAGAACTTTCGTGCCTTAGGTGGGTAGTCGTTAAAAATGACCCCCCCTCAAGTACTGGGTTTTTATTCCCCAACTCCTATCCCCAATTGGAAGTGTTGTGAGGGTGGATGAAGTGAAAGCCTCTCTCCCCCACATGGATGTTCGAGCCTTGGTCTCTCTAAATATTGAGGTGGAAATCTCAGATGCTCTGGAGATCAATGATGATCATTATACTTGTTGACTATAAATTTTATGAGGCATTAATGCCTGCTACATGTGTAGAAAAGAGGGGCACATTTAAAAAAACTACCCTATTATTCACAAAAAACCTAACAAAACTAAGACCAAGTCAAGAATGGATGAGAATGTTGGGAGGGAAAAACTTCCCGACCAAGGAAAGGAACAAATGGATTCTATAGCAAATAGCAAAGAAATGATGACTACTGAAGAAAATTTCCCTCCCATGTGGGAGATGACGAGGAGCCCAACCCAAATTGGGAACAAATTGGGCACTATAATGGAAGTGAGGGGGATAGAATCTCCTTCCTAGAAAGAGAAGAAATGGATAGTGAGGCAACCATAAAGGGAGGGCCAAGACACTCTCTGGACCCCCAGGGATTCTAGTAAAATTGAGAACAAATTCTTTTAACCTTCTCGTAGAGGAAGAAGAAAACCTTAGGGAGATCTCTAGGGACTTAGAAGAAACAATGACTGAGTCTACAGGGATGAACTTAGAATCCCCCACTACTCCCTGCCCCATATCTACAACATAATTGTGTTGGTAAAAAAAAAGAATGCTTAACAAATTGTCATGAAAAAGATTAGGAAAAATATTGAAGAGAATAGCCAAATGAAAAATGACAAAAGAGGCACAATGGCTCATGAAGAATCTGATTTCTATATAAAGAGAAACAACCTAGATAATGGTAATAGAGGAATTCAGTAGAGTCTAGATAGGGTAGATAATGCTAAGGTTGAAGGGGGTAATAAAGTCTCCTCCTTAGTGAAGGACCTCATCTCTGAGATTGAGGCTAGACATCAAAAAATTATTAACCTACAAGGTATTGGTAGGCAACTGGAAATCTTCGGCTAGGATGAGGAAAATGAGAAAAAATTAGGTAACAAACCTCAAGATACAGTGGACCAGGGCTCTACTGATGCCTTGTGGATTAATATTAAGTTGATTCCTAGCCACTGTTTCTTGGTGGATGGTAACAAGGAATACACACCAAAGTAATTCCCCATGACAACGTATCTATTGGATCACTATTATTTGCAACTTCTTTATTTGTGTGTAAGTCCATACACATGACACATCCCCATCATGATCCATTATATCATGGTGCATAACGCCAAGTGCTATAACAAAATAAAAGGTTGCTCCTTGCACTTGAAGTTACTATGACAACAATTATCCATCATCCATTTTCTCACTTATCACCCTTTATCCATGCCCAAACCATGTGTCATTTAGATACATTATGTCCTTATGAGATTTCAACATCCAATATGTACCTCCATACAATCGATAATCTTATCATCCAATCATCTTAATGACATCAATCAATATGCCCAATCATTATCCATCACCAAATTTATATCCATGGCATGTACATCATCCCATTATGATTTATCTCAAGTTATATTTTATCACTTTTGGCACATCTTTTTATCATCCTTTGTCTTTTCAAGAGATCTTATGGGCTCCATTTTTGTCCAATAGTTCTCTTGAGGGGGCATCAGTTTCATCATCATCCCTAAGCGACTGAGGAAAATTGTCACAAAGCTTCACTCCACCCTACTTTTTTTCTTCTTTAACACAACCTCACTCAATCACAACGTTGTATCAAAGAGGAGCAAAATGTAGACACCTGAATATTTCACTAGTCTTAATCGACCAAACACATTACCTAGACAAGTCCCCTTCACCTTATAACCCTCACTAATCAAATAATTTTATTATTTAATTAATCCCTATTTCCATCTCACCTCAAGATAAAAAAATAAGTAATTACTATTTAAACCTATTTTCCACCTCACACATGGCTAAAATGATTAAATATTATTATTATTATTTAATTATAACTATATTCCCTCAACCTATCCCAAGAATAAAGGACACCTAAGAACACTTGTCCTCATGGTTCCAATATTCTCTCTACCAAACCCAAGCATAATGGGGTCCTAGGTGCACATGTCCCTTATGTCTCTCATGGTTGCATCTACTTACCAAATTTAGTAAATACATCCTAGCCCTCCACATTCCAACATCGCCATCTCAACCCTCCACTCTCTCCTTGATGCTAGAAAAATCCTCTCATTCATCCTCCACCATTGATCTCACCATCATATGTCAATTGCACATTGCCTTGTCCAAAAGTCTATAAATGGAGGCACATTCTCACTCATTTTAACATCCATCAACTTTGAACTAAGTATATCAAGCAAAGGAGCATCCACATACCAATAATCACTTGGAGAAAATCATTCAACAATGGATTTTATGGCAACATTTGAGTTTATTGTTTATGTTGTTGCTTTATTTTCATTCCTTTGTTGAGCTCTATCTGAGGTTTTGTTTTGATTTGAGTAGAAAATTTCACTCTTGTTCGCTTATGTTGTGCATTTCAAATCATTGCATTAAAATTACAAATTTCTACAAATTCATTTCTAAATCATTCACATAATGTTGAGGCGTGTGATATGAAGGCTAACAAGGAAAATGTGGAACATGAGAATATATCATATGAGCAAGTTTTTCTAGGAAATATTGAGTCTAATGCTATATCTTCCTCTCCTCCCATGTCACCATTGATATAGTTTCTAATGAAGAGATGTCACAAAACAATTACTATGGTCTATTGATATATAGGATAATTCAAAAATTCATCACAAAGTTTCTTTGCAATCATACATGTCAATATAACATTTGTACTAAAAAAGCATTATTTAATACTCATATTAGAGATCAAGAAATGCTCATTCTAGATTTTCTTTAAAAATGACTAATAGAATGTGAATCAATATTGGTATGCATCATTGTATAATTGAGTGTTGGATCTAAAGCATTACTTATTTTATATCATGCAATGTAATCTTTCAATAACTTTGGTGTGTTATTTAGGAGACCTTAGATTGAGAAATTTAAATTTGTTCCTCTATTTTGCATCAATATGTTAAACTTGTACATAAAGGAAAAGTGGATAAAACTGTAAGGGCTCATTATAAGCCATTATCTAATGCTAGTTACTTTACATTGAACATATTTGCAAAAATGCCACAAGATGTAGTGTAAGAGAAATGATTATATATGAAATATACAAGATACATCTTAATGAGTTACAAAGGATTCAAATTGTACAACCAAAGGTCAATGTTCACAAGGGCCTTGTTGTATACATGCCTTCTAATGATATCCTTATTAGCAAAAAATAACCCATGTACCAAAGAAAAAGAAAAAGAAAATGTATCAAACAAGAACCAAAGGAGGGTACAAAATAAGTAAAAGTAACACCAACTCTTCAATTTCATTCACAAAAAGACCATATGAAAGCCAAAGAAAGAATTTGTGGTGTATCAACTACCTACCATCCCAACACAACCACAAGTTCAAAAGCAAGAGTGGGTAAGAAAGAAAATGCCTAATGCTACACTTGTTGAACATGTGTTTACACCTAACATGAAAAATATCAACAGGAAACATGTCATTGAAAAGGCAAGTAAAGAAGAAAAAAAATCAACAACAAGAAGGTGAATTAGATGATAAATTTTGGAATTAGGATGATCTAACAAATGGGCCAAAACTAGAGGTTCCAAAGGTGACACCTAAGAAAAAGTTTGATCAATGAGTTATGAGAATGACTATAGTGTATATCTATAGCTTTGATTTCACTTTCACTTTTTTATCTTCTTGAATCTCATATTTGTTTTCTCATTTTGACCTTTTAGAGTATACCTTGATTGTTGTGACTTTTATACCCATTTCACCTTCTATATTTCTTTTTCATTACTTTCCTCCCCCATTTGGGGGGCATTTGTGGTCTCCTCTTTTCCTCACTATTTGCTTATGCTTTATTTCCTTGGTTTGCACACTTGCTTTTGTTGTTTATGTTTGCATTGCATGTATACCTTTATCTCGTTGTTTCTTGTTTTACATGTTATGCATAGGCTTATGACCTATTGAGCTTATACTAATATATCATACTTCTTAAATCTTACCTATTGATCTCATATTGTTATATCATGTTTGCTAGAGCTTATATCGATCCTACCGATACATCATGTTGTACATTGATCTTAAATCAATATATTTAGCTTATTAGAGCATGTATATCGATCCTACATTGATACACCATACTTCCTAAAGGTACTTATTGCACTCCCTTTACTATATCATGCTTATAGAGTTTTACATGTTAGTTCTTGTTCTTCTCATACAAATCTTTGTATTATCTCTAGCTTCAAAGCGAAGACTTCATTCCATCAATTCAAATATTCATATTTCCTGTATTTGTTTACATCATATTTGTTGTTCCTACTTGTTTCTTTATAGATCTGCAAGTATGACCTTTGAGCAAATTCATCTCTATATAAGAGATGGAGTTTCAAAGAACAAGGTCAAGTTCCTCTATCACGGGTGCACCTCTATGAAGAGAATACTACATCAAACCTCTAGATATGAAATCTCACTACCAAAGAGTGCCCCTGTGTGAAGTAAAATCAAATTTTTGAGATTAAGTTAAAGATGTTTATTTAGGTGCACACCTTAAAAAAGCAAACTATATTTCCAATTCAAAAGGAAAATTTGCATTATTTGTTGCACATAAGGAAAAATGAGTTCTCAAAGCTTAAATTAGAATTGCAGTTTTAAGTGTGTCGATAGATTGAAGCAAAGATTGCATGTATTGGCAAACCCCTTATTGAAATTCTATTGTAAAATGTGCACTCGCATTAAGGAAATCCAAGTGTGAAATTCAAATAAGGAATGGTTCATAGAAGCACGAACCCCTATATGACAATCAAAAGAAAACAAATTCAAAGTGCAGTCCCCTGTGTAGAGGGGCGTACTTATGTAAAGAAAATGTGGATTCTATTTGATATCAAATGCCTTGTAAAGGGAGTGCAAAGTGTGTTGAAAAGTGCACGCATGCATAAGGAGAAATTTCAATTTCCAAAAACGAACATATTGACAAGGGTGTACGCCTGTTAAAGGGGATTCTGAGCATTTAAGTCTTCAAAAAGACTTTGTTAGGTCCATACACATTACAACAAAGGATTTTTGTTCTAAAAACATTTGCATAGTGAGGCATGTGCTAGCATAGTGAGGATTCCAATACAAGGGAGTGCACTTACACAAGGCTGAGAAGCAAAGGGCAGTATATTGACATGTCTATCTATACATAAAGTAAAAAGTTCAAATTGAAACTAGCTGAAACTCTGTATTAGGTGTGCACTATGATATAGAAACTTCCAATTGAAAGTCTAATTTTCTAATGAAGGGCACATGATAGAAAAAGAACAAGACACCAAATAAGAGCATAATTCAGATAATTTAGATTCTTAGGGGTTTTTATTAACTTCCAAATTCCTACTTTTGAACCCTAATTGTTCCTTCTTTGGGGTTAGATTAGCTTTGTTATCAACCTAGCAAAGTTAAAGCAGAAAAATCGGTTGGTTGAAGTGATTCTTCAAGTTTGCAAAGATGGAAAAGATAAGAGAATGGTTTTCAAGGTATTCAGACAAGCATATTTCCAACTAGAAGGTTTAGCTGAGATCAACATAATTAAAGATTTTTCTAATTGAATGGATCAAGAAGGAATTGACAAAATGTAGGCATTTCAATGTCTTCAAAGGATTCAGCATGATAAAAAAAGAGGATAAGCTTCATCGAAATCAGTTCAAAAGTTGTATAACAAAAATCTATTTTTAGCTCACTTTTTTTTTTGACCTCGTCAATTTTGAGATCATATTCTGAGTTTCAAGATTTTTAGCTGAAGGTGTTTATAGATTCTTATTTTTAGCAGTCTCTAATTTTAGCCTATATGGAAGAGGAGTGAGTTCTAGTGTCAGTTTGTACTGATCTTTGCCATGAGTCTAATTGAACATTGCTTGAGTTCATATTTAGTTTAAGTGGATATAATTTCATATTAAAAATTGCATTGCATGTTTTTGAATTGAAGTCAACTTTTTGTTTCTTATATAATGTTTTGTAAACCTTTAAGTGTCATTTGGACTTGGATTTCTAATATTAATGTTCATGCCTACTTGTTTTCTAATAGTAATTTCCATGTCTATTTGTTGTAGAAATTGTTGTTGTTCACTAGAATATTGTTAGTCCAGAGCCTATTATTCATTCAATAAAATTTAGTAAAGTTTGGCTCACTTCTAAATTGTCACAAGATGTTTTATATTATTTGTTGCGTGTTGTGGTGGATAAAATTACTTTCAGTTAGTTTACAAGCTTTGTATTGCAAATTTGCTTGAAGTTGGAGATTGTGACTTTATAATAATCATTTCATTTAATTTACTAAAACAATATTGTCCTCATGCTTAAATCTATTCAATATGTATGTGCACTTACACTACTTATTCTACTTTAACTAAGCAATATAAGTGTGTTGTAATAATTGGTTTTCTTTCAATAAAAATGCATAAAAATATTTTGCCTTGAGTTGAAACATGTGTCCACCTTTTGCCCCTAGGTGAATCCAAAAAATGCACCTTTAGTTTTATTTAACATAAACGTGAACCACCCCAAAAAACACACTGCATATTCTAGAAAGCAAATACTTTTTATTCAAATTAGATTAGTTATTTGTTTCCAAAGATTTTCCCATTCTAATTCAAAGAGCAAGTTTACCACATATTTCCTTTTGTTTTGTATTGCTCTAAAAGCTATAAATTAAAATGCTAACAATCCTACATTGGTGTATCCTTTTATTTGGGAGCACCATACCTTCCCCCACCTTATGTGTTCCTACTACCATATCTTTACCACTTCCATCTCTTCATTGGTAGGCTTCATCCATTTTGACTATATTTTGCACCTTTGTGGTTACATCTCTACATTTGAGGAACTATACTTTCCTTTTCACACATTGAATTTACTATTGCTAATCTTACACTAGGGCCCCACCCCATAGTTTTGGCTTTGTGCCTTTATTCAAGCTACATGCCTTAGTCTCAATTTCATGCCATTATTTATATTTTTCATAACCACTAGGGGCTTATTACCTTGCCTACATCTTTGTATGCTCATGCTCTTGGATGCCACATTAGGATTATATGCCTATCTTAATGACATACACAAATTTTTTTGGCCATTGAGGGTTGGACAACCTTACTTCCTTGATACAATCTCTAATCCATATGTGCTTACCATAATTTATCATTCTATATGTTACACATGCTTATTACATAATGTAATCATTATGGCTCTTACTTTGCATGATCCATATGTTAACACGCTTATCTATAAATTACATTTGTTTTCATGTAGAATTTTATTTCTCCTTCAACTCCTTGCATCCTATGGATACAATCAATTAAAAGAGGTGCATATGGTGTCATTACAGTCCTATGAAGTTTTCATAAAGTGATAGGTGCTATAGGGACTCATTATCATGACCAAATAAAGCATTATCACATAACATGTCAAGTGCATCATGCACCTTATTATTCCATGATTCCACACAAAATGCACTATTACCATTTTTCAAACGTGCAATTTTTTCATGACTTTAATAATTTCCTATTGGTCTTATTTCCTAGACAATTAAGAAGTTTGTATTTTGTATCAAATTTTCATTTGAGACAAAAGCTTCTCATCACACACTTTTCCTCTATTTTGCAAGTTCCATGAAGAATGCATATTGAAGGGCATACACAATGACATCTTCCAAGGTCCATTACATTATATTATCCCTTTTCAAATACTTTGATGTTTGAATATTTACTTTGCATGCATGTTTGTGAGTGTTATGTACTTAAAGATGCAAAATCATTTTAGGATTCACATGCATCTCAAAGTGGGGGCAAAATATAATAATGTAACTTGCAAATGCATGTCATTTCTCGTCCAATTTTATCCCATTTTGAGAAAATGTCTTGATGCATATACACATCAACAAATGACACAATCTTGTGCAAAGTTGGGCCCATTACCCTAGTCTTCCATCCCTTCATATACACGTGTCTCTATTCACCTAGCCCCTACCTTATCTATACACATAAACTTCTATGCATTTGCCTAATTTGCATATTTATCACATTCATCTATACACCTATGTCTAGATAGCCATTAGCAACCTAGATCTAACTGTTTGCAAACACCAAGACATTTTGACAATCGTGAGGGCAACCTTGTAGTCACAAACTCATCCCCTTCCTTTCCAAAATTCAAATTCAAAATTTGGTTAGCTAGCTCTATCCACCTTCCCATCTTGAGTTAACTAAACAAACGTTTGACACAAATTGATGCTATGTACCATCTTAAGAAATTGAATGCATTCATTTCTAATCATCTAGAATACACATGTTCTCTAATCCTCAAGCACTGGAAGCAATTAATATAACACATTTCAATTTGGTGCACTAAAATAAGTAACAAAACTAAATACTATGGGCCCTTGCTTATTGTCTCAATCTTTCGTACACAGTTCCTAGGAATTGACCCCATGAGCGTCTCCTTGCAACACAATGAAAATCATTCAAAGGTATTTATAAATATTGCCAATCCTTGAATCACCAAAAATAGTCAACTAGACAAAAATTCATTAAACAAGCAAAAGAGTGAAATCCAACTGTGCACAGGTACAAATCTAGACTTGACGGGCTAGCATGGCCATGAACCTCAACCAAACTTACGAACTTGTCCTCTAACAAAGCAAAACAGATCCAATACACTTTGAGACTCTTTATTGACTAAGAGGCATCACTTTCTAAGAATATCCTTGTTTGATGTCAAAATAGAACTAAGTATAGCCCTTTGTTGCTTTTATTTTCCTTATTTAGTTGTTGCACGTTACTAGATTATCAGTCCCAACTATAATTAGTTAATCTAGGCTGATTTATACTTGAATTGTTTGCATTTGTGGAGTTGGGCTAGGTAAACCAAAGGAAAATTTATTTTTCTTTACAAAAAGGAATTAAATCACTAGAGTTCTAAAAATAATTACCCCATGCATCTTTTCCACAATTCCATTTATGTGATACACTAACATCACTCAATTTGGAATAAAAGTCAATAGCACAATATTCATAGTACTAACAAAGTGGCCCAATGTGAGTGCTTAAATAAGTTTGTTACCCTCATTAATATTTAAGCACAATGAATAATTTGGAATATTCTCCTATAATGTTGGAGATGCTACAGTTTAGGAATTGAAATTTCAGTTGTGGATAAACATGGAGGGAGGTGGGAACATGGACACAAGCTCGGGCACTTGAAATTTTGCATACACTGCTCAATGAAAAACATGCCACATTGCTCTACACATTTCCTTCCTTTTTTATATATTTGCTTCCCTACTTTTTTCAGCACAATTTTTTTTTTCTAAATTAAATGCTAAGAAGAGAAGAGTTTCACAACTACTCAATAGATAATCAATGACTAAAAAATATAAATAAAAAAAATAAAATCATAGGTCCACTAGTTTCAAAAAAAGACTAAAAAATATAAGCAATGATTGCTAAATAAAATTAATCAAGCAACCATATGGAGCTACTCTGTAATTATGTTACAAAATTACTGTTGACTAGAAATTAAGTAGGCTGCATAGAACTTAGAAGTGTATAGTAAACTTAAGGATGTATATGAACTGTACGACTATTCAAAACCAATAAGACAGGTTCTTGTTAAAAGTGACCAATAAGAGGAACAATCTAACATTGCACCATACTACGCAATAAATGGATCCATAAAACTGATAAAATATAGAAGACGCCTTCTTAATTAAATTTCTGAATCGATGAAAAGTAACCAACTAAAGAAAATTGCACAGACCCTTGTAAAAGAATGATCAATGAAAATACATCTGAAACAAAAATATTTCTGTTTCAATAAACACTACTTCAAAACAAGTAATCTTTGCCACCAAGAAACATAAATCCAAATTATAACTAAGCAGGACTTGTATAGTCCTTACTCTAAATAACTTAAATTATTCTTCACATATAATACATACATGTGCTTGCATGAGAACCTTTAGGAAGTAGTAATTGTAACCTATAAGCATATTCTCAAGAAAAAATTGGAATAAGCAAATGTGATTTGAGCTCTTGCAACTCGTGAATAAATATAATCCTATAATAGCTTTGACATGGACAATACGACTTCTTGAAAGTACAAAATTGTAGAATTAAAGACTCGTAGTAAACAAACCAAAGAACATGACTATATAAGGTCAATTATGCCCATAGCACAGTACATCTAAGTGGGAGAATGAAGCTGATCAAACTTCTTCACTCCTACTCCATTATTGAATTTGAATCACAGCACATACACATCCTGCAGTAGGAAAGGGAGTTGTTAAAGACTTCTAGTCTCTCTTACTGTCATCTCCACCATACTGAGTTGAGTTGCCATTCCAAAATGCATTTCGATCACGAAATGACTCATCTTCATCATGCTTAAGTGTATGTATATTACTGCCCCAACTTCTTTTTTCTACCTTGCTGCTGCTGCCAACCTTTTGACCTTTCCCAGGAATATTTGATTTTGGGGTGTACATGCTATTTTGTCCGACATCTTTAGATGCATCTTGCAAAGATGGATTTGGACCTGTAAAATTGTATTATGCAGGTTAACTCTTGAAGAATCTAAGTACAATAAGCTGGGGCCAAAGTGGCAAAAAACTCACCATATTGCCAAACAGAATCTCTTGATGTGGATTCCTGATTTGAGGAACTACCACCAAAATAGGAGAAGGGGTTGATGTATGACAGTATTCTTGCAAAAAATCCAGGACCAGTTTCACTGTTTTGTGAACCTGGATCTCCCATAGTGTTGGCTTGAGATGATGAACGCCAATCAGATGGATCAATTGCAGATTTATAAGGCACAAGAATAATTGCAGCTCTCGTCCCCAAGTTTAGCTCCACAAGCATCTTTTCCATATCTACAAAGACAACTATGTTTCAGTTCTCAGAATGAAGGTTCATAGAAACAAAATAAAATATAAAACCAAATGTTTGAAAAGTCCCAGATATGCAACCAAACTCCAAGTACTGAATCCCCTCACACTTTGCAGTTGGCAAGAGCTACAAGTAGAATAGCTTGACTGGTTTAAAAGTAGCCTGGAAAACATCAACTATGCCCTCTGCTTTACCTCTTAACTTTGGCAATCATTGTGGCAAACATGAACAGATATGAAGAATAACAGCAAAAGGAGTCAATTAATCATGGTAGATAAGAGCACCAAGATAAGGCCAAGATATCTAAGCAGTGGCAAGGGAAAAAGAAACTAGAAGAGAATCAATATGCTGCATCCAGAGAACTTCAGAATCTTTTCTATTGTTACAGCTATTAGCAGAAATAAGATTTATTAACCTACACCACACGATATGTGAAACCCTTCTCAAATTACCAGTCTATGTGACCTCTTGTTTAATGTGTCCACAATATAGATATACAAGTACTCATTGCTATTAGGATATAATTAAGGACGGCCCAAAAGTAAGATCCACTTAATTATGTTTTTTTATTCATATCTTGAAAAACATGCCATTCTTATTTGACAAGCAGATCTGTATTTTGAAACTCTGATTATTAATACAAATAGGTAGCCGATGACAAATTCCATGAGTGGTTTGGGATATAATTAACATGTTTCTTGCAAAAGAATTTCTGTGCATATTATAAATTTATAAAAGCTCTGGAGGAGATCCTCAAAAAGGTTTGCTCAAACAAATGCATTTAATTACAATCTACATCAGAAACGACCATTTAATAGTATGCAAATCAATAACAAACCTAACCACATAATGATGTAATAAAATTAAACAACTGCTGGGTCTAAATGCTTAGAATTAATTACTAAATTTGTGCTAATTTACTTGCGAATCTTATTTTTCACTAAAACAGCTCTGATAAATACTTTTCAGATTAATCTAAGTAAATTAAACACAAGAGTTGAGGTTGCACTGGAGCTAGAAAATGAAATTAGAGAAGTTTAGATACAGCATGTCTAGTTAAATGGTTGCAGATGGCTGAAAGTCGACTGGAGGAGGTCTTGAACTGTCAAAAATGTTTTTTATAAAGTCTTGGAAGTTTTTGTTTCTGACCACAGCTGCTCCTGTCCTAAAAGATGTGCCTGTGTCCCTGGCATATGCTGGTGTCCACTTTGGGAAGCTAGTGTCCTGCACACAGGCATTAGTGTCCTCTGTGCTCCTCATCAGAAGCTCCCTGCACTTGTCAGTCTTTGTCCCTGTTAATGCAGAAGTGACCTCTGAAGTTGCAAAACCTATCAGATATGGGAAGGAGAGGAATGTTTGTGCCTATGACACCCTTAGGGGCTTCCCTAAGTCAAGCCCCTAAAAAGCATGTTCCAGCACGAAAGTAGGTACAGATATGGGTCCGCAACCCTCTAGGTGCATGTGAAGTTGCAACAATAATGGTGGATGTCTAAAGAGGTTAAGTGCATAAGTGCAAGAGTATGGAAAAAGATGAATGATGGATGATGATGGATCCTTTATATTTTTGGAAAGTTTCCTTAAATAAGACATATTTGGGTGCCAACTTATCATTAGAAAACATACTAGGGGTTAGGGGGTTAGCAAGGGAGATGATGGTTAGGTGAGAAAACACCTTTTTAAATTGCAGGGGACATTAGCATGGGCACTAGTGTCCAGGTTGACTAGGAGTCAGAAATCATGGGCAGACCGGGGTGTTGCAGAGGTAGTTTTGTTCTGCTTAGAAGAGGTGTTTTTCGGGATAATTTAGGGTATGAGCAGGTCAAAATGGTCAAAAACATATCTATTGTTGGTGATTGCTAAAATTGGTACAAAATGAGATGGAAAAGTGCAAAGTTGCCACTTTTCATCTCTATGCATGGAAACACCCAATTTTCATAAACATGTTTGTAATTCGATCCTTGCCTAAGCTTATTAATGCAAAGTAGGTAACAAAAGACACAAAAAGCTAGAAGTTATTTCAAAGATCATAAACATGTTTTTAGTGACTTGTGCTTATTTGTGAGCTCTGAAGAATATCCTTGAAATACATTCCAAAGATAGACATTCTACTATTGATCACCTATGATCAACCTGCTCACAAAAGCATAACTAGCATTTCTTTTTCTTTTTTGAATAATTAGTTTGGGGATTCAATAGGAGGCCCCGCCTGAAGAGAAAGCATAACTTAACAGAAAATATAAAGAGCCTATACAATAATGAGCATAATGGTCTCGAAGGACAGAGCTATTGAACCCTATACAAAACATCATAAATGCAAATGAACATCCAAATGCCAACTAAAGAGAAGCAAAAAAAGAAACCAGCTTCTTGAGGACAAAACCACAATGCAACAGAGTCGGGACAGAAAAAAAACTTCATAACCAGGGGGTTTAACAAATACTCACCTATTCATCCCAAAGTTCACATCCACCCCCCAACCAGCCACTTCTACCTGCACAGTACTTGCGCACTCTCCTACATCCTCTTGAGGCCCCTACATCGATGAGTCCAAGGATGTAAACCTTATGCCATGAAGCAACTCCACTCTTTGTTGTTCATGGCGACTCTTATCTCTACAGAAATAGCTTCGGTAAATCACTTGAAACCTCAAGATGTTCCTTATTACGGGTCGCCATGAGGCCTTCCAGCACTTTACCCACGTCCCCACAAAAGACTCTTAAGTAGCAGTAGCTCATGACACACCATCTTCAAATTCAAAGAAACACCTTCTCCATTAGCAACCTGTGAAGCATTCCCTATTGGAACCTCCACCTTCTTAGACATCTATGTGCCTCCTTTAACCTCTAGACCCTTCTATATTGACACAACCATCATATTCCCGAAATGCTTAGGCAAAAAGAGCTGAAGAAGCAACAACTAATGCCCCACGTGAGGAAATGCCACTACCAAATTTACAATGCAATCTTCAAGAATGATGGCCTCCAATCATAAAGGACCTACAATTCTCATTCCTTGATCACCCAAGATCTCCTTCACAAACCCTAGCATAGCTTGATTGTTGCAGAAGAAAATGGCATTCAATCTTCTATCACAAAAACGACCTTTCCTCAAAGGACCACAGGGTTTGACTGAATGCCTTCATCAAGCCATATCACCATACGCTCCTAAAAACCCACAGCGAAAACACCCAAACCCAACCTAGAGGTTAGATGCCAAAGAGATAACAAACATCACACCCACAAAGAAATAAAAATCACCACCTCATGTTTGGTAACTAACTCTCTCCCACACAGTAGGATTTAAGAGCTTTCAATATAAATCATATCACACAAACCAAAGGACTTAACCAAATTCACCACCTTTCATCATAAATGTCGCAACAATAATACCCGTTGGCATTGGACAATGGATCCAACAATCCCCAATAGGTAATTGTTAAGGGGTTTTGAGTTTTAAAAAATTATGAATGTCACCACAAGAGGAAGGGTGACACTATACAAGGCAATACTTGGGTCCGAGTCTATGCCACAATCTGCCAATCAATCTACTAATGAATTTCATACCAACAATAATGAGAGAAAATGACCTCCATGAACCAAAACCAAATGCTGCACCAAAAATTATGAAAATATTGAGAAGGTGGGAGCATCACATGTAGTCCAAGTTGTTACAAGTGCTGCCCCTATTTGTAAAACAACAGGCATGTTGGTGCAAAAAAAGTACAAGCATATATTTTGGACACCATGTTGTGTGCATTCATTAAATAATGCACTCAAAGATATTTGCAAGTTCCAATGGATATCAGATCTCATTGAAAAGGGCAGAAAAATACAAATGTTCATATGCAACCACCACCACACACAAGCCATTTATCGAAAATATGCCAAGGTGGAACTTCTCAAACCTGTTGATACAAGGTTTGCTTCTTCTTTTATTCTTCTTGAGCGTCTTTGTTAAGTCAAAGGAGCTTTGTGTTCTGCAATAGTTAGGGATGCATGGGCAGCTTGGAGACACTCTACATCAAATACTACAGTTGAGGTGAGAGGTATGGTCCTTGACCATTTTTGGACTGATGTTAAATATTTTGTAGACTTTATTAAGTCCATATGTGAGTTGATCAAATTTGCAGATTCAGACAAGCCATGTTTGGGAGAGATTTATGAAGAAGTAGATTCTATGTGTGAAAGAGTAAAGAAAATAACATATGCAAGCGATCTTTCTCTATATCCTTTGATAGAAGAAAAGATACATGGAAGATGGAACAAAGTTAACACACCCCTTCCTTGTGTTGCCTATGCCTTAAATCCTAAATGGTATGATATACAAGTGACCAACAAAAGGGCTCTGTATGAGGATAGAGAGATAATGAACGGATTTTGGGCTGCAATAAAAAAGATTTATGGCTGAGGTGAGGATGCTTCAATTATGAGGATTAAATGGAAAAAGTTTTCACGTGGGCATGGTGATTTTTCTTCCGTGGAAGCTTTATATAATATGCATGCAAAGAAAGACCCTATAGAGTGGTGGTGGAACCATGGAGGTGAAACCCCTAAATTGCAATCATTTGCAATAAGATTGCTCTCACAAGTACCCAGCTCTTCATCTTGTGAGAGAAATTATAGTACTTATGGTTTTATTCATTCACTAAAGAGGAATTGATTAGGGTCAAAGAAAGCAGAGAATTTGGTGTACATTCATAGCTCACTTCGCCTTCTCTTGTATAGAGCTTGGGTACAAGGAGGGTCCTTCGGCAAAATGGGACCAAATCTCACCTGATGGAGATGTTGCAGCCATGGTGGATGAAGTGGTTGAAGCAGATAGCCTTAGTGATTTACCTCCAATTCTACCACCAACAGAGGAACCTGATCTTGAGAGTGATGACTATTTGGAGAGCATCATAGCTAAGGACCTAGATATGGATGACATAGAAGTGTAGACAAAAGATTTCTGATTTCTGATTTTTGTTTTGTGTTTGCGTATCAGCCTATCAGGCTATCAACATTTCTGAATTTCAATATGTAATAACTATTATCAAATATGTAGTATGGAATATGAACTCTTTGACTCTTTGATACAATGGCATTCGTGTGTTTAAACTTTACTAGTGTTCTTGTTTTGATTTTTGAAAGTTCGATGTCATAATATTTTCAGTTTTTATGTACCAAATTTATAAATTATTAAATTATATTAAAAAAATGGTATCTCCAAGTACCCACCATCTCCTATTTTTCAAAAATAGACGTCCTGGTACCGGTACCAGTCTTGGGCACTGGTACCAATCCCCTGACAACCTTGATAAAAAATATAAGATTTTTTGAAAAAATTGGGAATAATTGAGAAAAAATAAGATTTAAAAAAATGTATATTTTTACTCAATTATTATAATTTATTATTATATTATAATAATATAATTATAATACAATAATATAATAATTATATTATATTAATATATTATAATTATTATATATACTACTATATTATATTATTATATTACATTATAGTTAGAATATAAATTTAAAAAATAGAAATAAAAAAAATAAGTGCAGCGGACAAGGTTGACACCCTAACATGTGCACCTTGCTGCATAGCTGCTCTGCTCAGCCCCATGGGCCACGGGCCCTTGTGGCTTGCACAACCGTAGTGGGTACCATGGCTCCAAAAAAAAATTCTATAATCGCTGCCGCCATTGTTTTTTGAAACTACTCCCACAAAATTTCCTAAAACCCACAATTTTTTCCCTAATTTTTCCGCAATTTTTTCCAAGTTTTAATACATTTACACACCTAAAACTCTTTGAAAATCATAGGTCAATGATTTCGTTAAAAAATGCAATTTAATGAGAGAAAAATTGGCAAACCTAATGATTTCTGATTTTTAGGATTAATCACAATTTTTCCATGATTTTTGCTTCTATGATTTAAATTCACAACAATAACTTAAAAAGGAGAAAAGCATAAAATTTTGATATAATTGTGTTTCATTACAACATTTCCAAATGTCCAGAGAGGATCAGCAATACCTTGAAAAGGAGAAAAGCAAAAGTTTTGATATAACTTTGTTTCATTACAACATTTCCAAGCATCTAGAAAGAATTAGTAACAAGTATCAAAAACATACGATACACCTACAAACGAAGAGTTTCCATGCAAGAAAATAAATCAAATACCATCTAAATTTATAATCTTCACCTGTTATCTATGGCATAGCTTCAATGCTCTGATTTGATATCAAGGTTTTATTGATGATGTTAATTGCCCCATCTATAACATGTTAGATTTTATGACCAGATTTAAATTAAGCAGAAATAAGAACAATTCTAAACAAAATAACACATCATATACCCTGGAAAAACCATCCTTCTTGAGGGAGAAAAACCCAGCAACAATATATCACTTATATTATTATATATTGATAAAATATCAGCAATTTGCTTACAATATGGCCAAACACAAGGCCGATAATAAGGCCACACACAAGGCCGATCTGGAAATAAAGCTTCTCTCTTAGAAGCAAATAAATGATATCTCCTTTATGAATCAATCTCATTGAATCAAAAGCTCGATCTGCTGTAGAAGCGAATTCCTCTTATATGCGAACTTGTCTTGGATGAAAATTGAATTGAATAATGAATGAGAGCCGCCTTCTATATATACATAATGTGGTGTCTTTTCATGAGAGGTCGGCTTGATTACCAATCAAGGCGACACTTCATAAAAGTCGGCCTTATTAAACAATAAATGATATAAATAACAAGTCGGCGCCTTGCATAATATTTGAATTTTATTTAATATTTATTCTCCAAGAAATCGTGGGAGAAAGATCTCCCACCGCTACACATTATATCATCAACACCCCCTCTTAGCTAGGGAGGTATCTTTCTCAATATCCATGTCATGGAGTCTCTCAACATGACACCCACAATGGCAACACCCATTTGTGGAAAAGAGCTCATCATGGAGTCACTCAACGTGATATCGTCATGGAGTCTCTCAACATGACGTCCACCATGGCTACTCCCATGTATGGAAAGAACATGTGCACAAGTGCCCATACCGGAGTCACTCAACGTGATGTCATCATGGAGTCTCTCAACATGATGTCCATTATGGCTACTCCCATGAGTGGAAAAACACAAGTACAAAGAATTCATCACGGAGTCTCTCAACGTGATGTTTTCATGGAGTCTCTCAACATGACATCCACCATGGCTACTCCCAAAGGGTGGAAAGAACCACATCTCCATCTCAGAGATGGACAAGGGCTTTCACCTCAAATTTCTTTGTCTCAGAGAAAAATGCATTAACAAGGGCTTTCACCTCAAATTTCTCTGTCACAGAGAAAGATGCATTATAGCAAATCACAAAAGATCATTGATGCTGAGTCTCCCTCTCAGCAAGGGCTTCATTCTCCACAACTCCAAGCTTGTCTCGAAAATGCACAAACTTCACTCTGGAGAGAGGCTTGGTGAGAATATTAGCCGTCTGGTCATCGGTGCAAATATATCTCAACTGAATAGCTTTCCTCAGTACCATATCTCAGATGTAATGGTATTTGATCTCAACATGTTTTGTTCTGTCATGAAACACTAGATTGACAGATAGCTTCACACAACTTTGATTGTCACAATGAATAACAGTCAGCTCCAATGATTGCCCAAATAATCTTACAAGGAGCTTCCGAAGCCACACTACTTCTCGAGCTGCTACACATGCTGCAATATATTCAGCCTCTGCAGTGCTTAGTGCTACTGAAGACTGCTTCCTGCTACACCAAGAAATCATCACAGACCCCAAGCTAAAGCAACATCGAGAGGTGCTCTTCCGATCAGCTACACTCCCGACCCAATCAGAATCATAATAGCCTTCCAACTTTAGGTCTACAATGGAAGTATATCTCAAGCCATATCCAACTGTGCCATGCAAGTATCTCAAGATATGCTTAGCTGCAACTAGATGAATTTTCCTTGGTTCACACATGAACTGACTGAGGGCACTCACTGCATAGCAAATGTCTGGTCTAGTATTGACTAGATACATCAACGATCCAATCAATTTCATGTACATGGTAGGGTCTACCAGATCTGAACTAGCTGTAGACTCACTTAACTTCTTCAAGTTTGTTTCCATCGGTGTAGACATAGATTTGCAATCCATCATCCCAAATCTCTTCAAGATGTCTATGGTATATTTCCCTTGACTCAGAATAATCTCATTGGGTCTCTGCCATACTTCCAATCCTAGAAAGTAATGCATAAATCCTAGATCCTTCATCTCAAATTCAGAAGCTAACTCCTTGCATTTGACAATGAGATATTTTGCTCTAGTAAGAAATAGATCATCAACATAAAGAACCAAGATTAAAGCCTCACCATCAACTACCTTGAAGTAAAGATTTGAATCAGCATCAATCTTGGAGAAGCCCAAGCTCATCAAGTATCGATCAATCCTCTCATACCAAGCATGAGGAGCCTGCTTAAGGCCATACAAAGCCTTCTTCAATCTACAAACATGAGACTCCTTCCCATGAATCACAAAGCCATCAGGTTGCTCAATGTATACTTCTTCAATTACACCATTAAGGAATGCTATCTTCACGTCCATTTGATGTAGCTTCCATCCCTTAGCTGTTGCAATAGCAATTATAGTCCTAATGGATGTATAACGAGCAACCGGAGCAAAAGTTTCTTCATAATCTATTCCCTCTTTTTGAGAGAATCCTCTAGCCACAAATCTAGCTTTGTATTTCTCAATACTTCCATCAGTTGCATGCTTAATCTTGAAAAGCCATTTAGAAGATACAACTGATTTCCCTTCAGGTCTTGGTACAATATCCCAAACATCATTCTTGATAATAGTTTGATATTCTTCAGCCATAGCATCTCTCCATACTTGCTGACTTGATGCTTCCTCAACACTGGAAGGCTCAGACTCAATGATATGACTCATTAATGCTACATAGCCTGGAAACTTTTGTGGTCTTTTGCTTTCTCTGAATGTGCCTCTAGGAGCTGCAAACTTTTTTGCCTCTTGCATAGTTTGCCTAGCCCATAGAGGTCTCTTTCGACCTATGACAATATCTCTTGGCCCATCAGTTGGTTCCAAAGGCTCAACTGGATCAATATCCTCTTCTAGTTCAGTAGACTCCTTCTGAATCTCAAGAGTATGATCAACGTCCATGTCCTAAGGAGTCTCCTGGTCTTCATTATCTATCTCTATGTATGAACCTTTAGATCTTTTGAATGCAACATCTTCTTCAAAAGAGACATCCCTATTGATCTCTATCTGTTTCTGTCCTGGAATGTAAATCCTATAGGCTTTTGAAAATTCACTGCAACCCACAAATATTCCTTTCTACTCGGTGGTTCTAACTTAAATCTCTTATCTTTAGGCACATGAATATAAACAGAACAACCAAAAATTCTCAAGTGACTAATCTCAGGCTTCACACCTGTGAAGGCTTCTTCAGGAGTCATATTTTCCAAAATACGATGAGGGCTTTGATTCTAAACATACATTGCAGTTCTGGATGCTTTTGCCCAAAGGAAGGTTTGTAAGTCTTGATCATGGATCATAGCTTTGGCTGCCTCAACTATGTATCTATTCTTCCTTTCTGCAACTCCGTTTTGCTAAGGGTTGTAAGGAACACAAAACTCCCTCTTAATCCCTGCCTCAATGCAGAAATTATGGAAGCCTCCAGAAGTGTATTCTCCTCTGTTATCAGATCTTAGGACCTTGATCCTTTTTCTGGACAAATTTTCAACTTGAGACTTAAATTCTTTGAATTTCTCAAGTACTTCTTCAAATTCCTTAGACTTCAAAAAATAAATCCAAGTCTTTCTAGAGTAGTCATCAATGAAAATTACATAATACCAAAAACCACTCAAGGATGCAACAGACATTGGACCACACAAATCAGAATGAACAAGATCTAGAATACATTTTGATCTACTTTCACTACTATGAAAAGGACCCTTAGTATTCTTACCCATTGCACATCCTCTGCAAGTACCATCATGCTCCTGACTGAGTTTCGAAAGGCCAGTAACCATCTTCTCCATGGATGGAAGAGCTCTGAAGTGAAGGTGAGCAATCCTCCTATGCCAAAGCTCGCTTGAACTGGTGGAATCATGCAACAATGCTTGAATTGGACGAATGGAAAGTCTATATAGACTCTCTTGCCGAACACCAATCACTCGGGCTATCTTGATGCTAGAGTTCTTCAGCCAAGCAAGAACTTTTCCCTCAGAAAATGCAACTTGATATCCTTTGTCCTCCAAAGTTGAAATTGATACAAGGTTCCTCTTGATACCTGGTACGAACAAGACATCACTCAAATGAAGAGGGATGCCTGAATCTAGGTGAAGAGAGGTGGTTCCAACACCTTTCACTGAATAGCAAGCATCATCTCCGATTATTACTTGAATGTTGGTTTCTCTCTCCACCAAATCTGAAAGATGCGCTCTATATCTTGTAATGTGTCGAGAAGTGCCACTATCAATCAACCATGTGCTACTATCGGTTGGAACATTGCTTGATAGGGCAGAGATAAATAGAAATCAACTTGAATTATCTCTTGATTCCTTCTGAGGAGAGACATCATCCACATCTGTAGTAGAAGCATGTTGCTTTGGTCTTGTTGCACAATCTCTAGCATAGTGACCATACTTGTCACATTTGAAGCACTGAATATGGAAGAGATCCTTCTTCTTCTTTGATTCAGGAGCTGCATCCGATTTCCTGTCTCTATTCCTCTTGAAGTTACCTTTTCTCCCTTCTCTTCCTTTCCTCTTTGAAGTTTGAGCAGCAAGAACATGATTGTCTTCATTGTGAGAGCTTTGACCATTACCTCTTGCTGCCAACTTGGATTCCTCTTGAATGCAATTTGCTCTAAGGCAATCAAACTTTGGTAGCTTAGATCTTCCACTGATACCTTGGATAAATGGCTCCCAAGATTGAGGAAGACCGTTAAGTGCCAATATGACTAAGTCTCTATCTTCAATTATGTCTCCAATGGCATAAAGTTGATCCTTCAACTCAGTGATCTTCATAAAGAAGGAGATGACTGAATCTCCTTTTGCCATCTTGATGTGATGTAGTTGTTGCCTCAAGGCAAGAGCTCTGGTGGTGTTATTGATCTCATACAATCCCTCCAAAGTCTTGAACATCTCTCTAGCTGTCTTCAACTTGGAGATAATAGGCACAAGTGATCCTTCACAGAATCAATCAATATCTTCTTGGCCTTTGTGCCATTCTTCCTCCATTGTGTCTTCTTAGTCTCATCGGAAGGTTCGGGCACTTCGCTTTCCACGAACTTGAGAATATCATTTTCTTCCAATGCAATAAGAACTCGAAACTTCCAAGAGGTGCAGTTAGATGCACTATCAAGTCTATCTTCAACCTTGAGTCTGTTCACCATTTTCGTAGTTAAGATAGACTCCCTTGGATAAGAAGAAGAGATGAAGATTTCGCTGCTTACACAAATCTGATCACGGTCTTGCTTAAACCCGCTCTGATACCATGTTAGATTTTATGACCAGATTTAAATTAAGCAGAAATAAGAACAATTCTAAACAAAATAACACAACATATACCCTGGGAAAACCCTCCTTCTTGAAGGAGAAAAACCCAGCAACAATATATCACTTATATATTGATAAAATATCAGCAATTTGCTTACAATATGGCCAAACACAAGGCCGATAATAAGGCCACACACAAGGCCGATCTGGAAATAAAGCTTCTCTCTTAGAAGCAAATAAATGATATCTCCTTTATGAATCGATCTCCTTAAATCAAAAGCTCGATCTGCTGTAGAAGCGAATTCCTCTTATATGCGAACTTGTCTTGGATGAAAATTGAATTGAATAATGAATGAGAGCCGCCATCTATATATACATAATGTGGTGTCTTTTCATGAGAGGTCAGCTTGATTACCAATCAAGGCAACACTTCATAAAAGTCGGCCTTATGAAACAATAAATGATATAAATAACAAGTTGGTGCCTTGCATAATATTTGAATTTTATTTAATATTTATTCTCCAAGAAATCGTGGGAGAAAGATGTCCCGCCGCTACACATTATATCATCAACATAACATAAGTTGGTCCAAATTCTTATGTGTTCTCCTCAAGTTCCCTTTCTAAGACAAACTATCATCTAAGATTATTATTTGACTATAAAAAAAATTAGTTTGGTCAAGATAGCTTGGCATCCACCAAATGCCCTGCGTTCCCCTTGTAGAGAGGGGTATTCCTAGGATGTTCCTATTTTTAAATTTTTTTGGAGTGTTAAGGGGTATGTTTTGTCCTAATTTCCTTAAACACTTAAAAAAGGAGGGATACGTCCCTAGGGTACATTGGATTTAACCCACCATCATTCGTCCTCCAAAATAGTTTTCTCCATTCTCCTATTACTGTTGCATCTATGAACAAATTTGAATAAATAACATAATGGAAATCAAAACCATCTCCTTGTACTTTTCACCTACTTCCTCATCTACAAAATCCTCAAGTATAATCCCTAGAACTTCTACACATTTTTGTATCTTCAACAACCACATTCTTCTATTCTTCTTGTGTACTTAGCTACACCACATCCGCTAACATCTCCATGTCCTCCAATGGAAGTTGAATCGGTACACTCTTCTCATTTACTTATCTTACATAGTCCTCTATTGTTAGGTTAGGTGACATTAACCTTGCAAAAAAATGTCATTTTTATGTCTCCATGTTCCTTGGAAAGTATCCTAGGGGACATGAGAGAAATGTATTTATTATTGGCATATTGTAATTATATTTTCAAGAGGAAATTTAATGTTGATGGAGGTTACACATCACTAGAGGAAAAATTATCCCTCCCAGGCGTCCACATTGGGAATGTGAAAGGTCTTGAGTGGAGTGCCCAAGTTTGGAGGGAAACAGGTGTCCACTGATGTGTTATCTAGAAGCTGAATAGTCACCAAAGCATCCTAATGGCAGAAGATGAAAAGGCAATGGGTTAGGCGCCCATGTTGGAGCCTTGTGCACATTAATTAATGTATTATCATGACTCTTGGTTTTCCAAGGATGGGGCATGAGTTTTTGCAAGTGGTTTTGGCACCTCTTGTTTCGGTTTACTACTGTGGTTTTACCTCACACGAGTTCTATAAATTGGAGCCATGAGATGGTACTTGTATCTTGTGTTATTTGCAAGTGTATGGAAGCATCTGGGTTGTAGGAGATCAACAAGGAAGTGTAATGTGGTGTATCTCTCTTGTGAAGATAAATAATATACTTGCCCTCTTTTCTTGTGTGGAGTTTTTCCTAAAAGGGTTTCTCCATGTAAATCTAGTGTCATATTTTTTTGCTGATTTTTCTATTGTGGTGAATGTGCAATCACATACATATAATTTGATTTGGTAATCTTATTTTCAGATTTGAATACGCATACATAAGTTAATATTGCAGCTTAGTTTCACCTTGTTTTCAACATCTATGTCACCTTTATTCAATATCTTGCATAACATTTCCTTCTCCTAAGGTGCAAAACTTTCCTCTTCACTCAACTCATTCTGCATGATGAAATGAAATAAGTCATCCATCTCTTTTCCTTCAGTCATATGTCCACCTCCCTTAATTGTGATTTTCTCCTCACCACTTTACCTACACACAAAACTTATGGAAATCAAGTGTTTCCACAATTACCTCTTTCTTCTTCTTTAAATGCAATAATTTGTACCTCCTCCACTGACTCCTTCATGCCTTTTGACAAATATGCCTTTGTTGCAACCTTATTTTCTCTACTCATTGCTACACCTTTTCTTTCTTCTTCAACTCCTATCACCCTAATTGGATGATTGTCTTTCTGCTCTTCACTTTCCTCTTACATGTGGATTTCTTCTCCCACCACCTACACACATTCTTCATATTCTCAAGTTATATTTCTGCAACTTTCACTACATCCATATTTTCATTAGTTGTTCATGTTACAACACTATCCCTTTTGCTACAATCTCATTCACAACACTTTCATGCAATTGGTGTGACATTCTACATCATCTTGCTCTTTGTCTAATAGCATATCCTTTTTTTCTAAATCAGCAACTTGGTGTAGTGTAGAAAATTGATTCTAACAATGTAAGGAAATTTCTTTGAGAACCAAAATTCTATAATAACATTAGGATGAATCAAATGATGTGAAATACAATCTGATCAATCCTTTTATAAAGATTATAACTGGAAATAAATTTAAGTATTACAATTTCAATACAAATATCTAGTTATAAAAAATTGGTGAAAATATCTATCTTTGCATGAATAATTACAATTTTATAACAACAGAAATAGAAAATATAGATTATAAATTTAAAACAATGATTTTGTGGCCTTTTTAGAGTCTTGGCCACGAACACTAGTGCATAGCGTAGACATCTCCACAGCACGTTGTCGTCCTATACAAATGAAACGATAAAAGCCCAAAATGTTTGCAAATTTGTGTCTACACGGGTGGAGGAAATATCACAAAACCACTATGTACAAGAAATGTTTAAAGTTTAAACAACATAAATAAAAAAAAAAAATACTAAAAGGATTTAATCACATTGGTAAACCAAAATTATAAGACAAGAATGAACATCAACTAGACTATTGTGTTTTCCTACCTTGAATAACCTGCACACAGAAAAGAGAAGAAAAATGTTGGGTTGGATGTTTAGGGGTTTGCGGTTTGCCTCAATCAAACCCTTGTTTTGGTGTTTCCACCTCCACGGGTAGCTAGGATTGATTTTGATAATATTGATAGAAAGATATTCAAGATGATTGATTAAAAGCAAGATGCAATGCCAATGATATGGAGAATAGATTAAATATACTATGCTAACACCAAAAAAATCTAACTACTAACACAAAAAAGTTGTATGTAATGAGAAGGAAACAACAAAATCAAATATGATCACTTGGAGGCTGCAAAAGACCTCCAAGATGGATTTCCAAGCTACAACAATGATGTCTTACCTAATCTCACCATGGAAAAGTGAGATGCAAAGTATCAAGAGAGTGTTGTTTGCTTCAAACTATGAAAACTTCTTCAAGAAAGTTGCAGAGAGCTAAAACAAGAGCATTTGCATCAATCCAAGAGAGAGAGAGAGAGAGAGTCGATGAAAGTTTCCTCTTCTACAAAATAGCAAGTTGTGGCTTTTCTGCCAAGTGCAACTGTCACTTGGGGGCATTATATTTGAAAGATTCCTAGGAATGTAACACTCCAATGGCCACTTGAATCACAAATTTTCACAAGACACTAGCATGTTGTACTAATGTCTATGCGTGGAGGTCCCATCCAGAAAAAATGGACTCAAAGACCCGAGATCATCAAAAATTTGCTCGTTGAGAGACATCTACTACTAGCACTTTATATTTAAACTAATTTTATATTATGAGCTAAAGGGGAGGACATTACATAGTGTGAAATTGTAAGAGTATAGTAATTTCTAACAATACACTTTGGTCTCCATATCTTTTGCCACCATGTTTTCCATTGTTTCATTATCCTCCTAAATGAGGATTTCCTTCTCTCTTGCTATATCTTCTTCAATACCTCCAAGCAAATCAATGACTTGGTGGTCTAGCTCACACTTGTATGCATGCTTATTTTTCATCGCTTTTTCTGTCTTGATGGAAGTCCTCTTAATGTCTTTAGAACCTTCCCATGTGTTTTCCATCCTTGCTAGCCACATACTCAGCTTGTGTGTCATCTCCCTCTTCCGAAATTGACTTTAGTGTGCGACTTTCCCTAGTAAACTAAGGGACCCATCTTGCAAGAGGGGCAACCCTATCATCTTTGCTTGGTATGCGATTCTTTTAGTTATGGCAGTTTCTCTTCCAATTTTACCTCTAGTTGATAGCCCTTTTGAATCTTGATGGCATCATTCACTCCCCTTGATTGTCGATCCTCTCCTCTTAACTAATTCTCATCTCCCCTCTTATTGTGAGTTCACTCTCCTATATAAACATCCCTCCTCCATCAATTACAAAGACAATACAAAATAGAGATATATAGCAAAGAAGATATGTGTGCATTCTTGCACCCATGAAGTAGAGTAGAAAGTATTAGGCTGCCTATAGATCACTTTGCTAGAAGTTCTACATCCTTTCCCCTAAGAACAAAATCATTTTTAAAAGTCTACAAGTCTCTTTGCAAAGCCAATTCCAAAATCTACCATAACCAAGCTCTAGCCTTCCTGTGCAACACCAAGAAGCTTTTGAAGTTTTATTTCCTCCCAAAAAAATTTCAATCTTAGATCTTCCCTTTCCATTGAGAGAAGCACCTCAATGTTGGAAGAAGAGAAGAAACGACAAATCAAGTTAGATCCTCTGAGAACATAGTGCACAACAGCTCCGAAGAAACTTCACTAAAGCTTTAGATAAGTTTACATGTTTTGAATTTCATAGAAGCTTTTTATTTTACACAATAGCTTAAAAGTAGTAATTAAGAAATAAAAAATGACTAAGAACAATAACATTTTGTTATTGCTTCCTAGTTAGGTTAGAATTTATTATTGCTTCTTTGGTTCTTACACTAGAATTTAAGGATGTGTGACTCCTACTTTAGGTTCTACTAGACCAAGGGGGGTGCCCCCTGAGGTATTCCCTTATGATGATCAAAACAAATGTTAAACTAGCCTTGAGACAAACCATTAGCAATGCATAAGAAACTCCTATTTGACTCTCACTAAACACCTATATGCCGATTCATCTAAAAACATGAATTTTACACTCTATAAGCAAATGTGCTAACCATGTAGAGACTAAAATGTCTTCTTCTTAACCTCTCAAGATTGTACAGTGCAATATTTCACTTCATACATGGATGAAGCAGTAAAAGCAAAGCATATCTCAGTGTGAATAATATTTGTGGAACACAAACACCTTGTGGCACCTAGGCAATGAAATCATGCATTGTGGTGGATAAACTAACTCTACTTATGTTACTAGTAGTTGTTGTTTTGTTATTTTACTTTTTATAAAGGCAGTGTGATGATGAAAGGTTGAAACAAATTTGCAGATGGTACCTTTATCCTATATGGGTAGCAAAGTCAAAATTTCATAACTCAAGGAACACTACCAAGATAAAACACGAAATGACACCTTATAGAAGATGGTAATGAGGATTGTACTTAAAAATTTAATACATAAGCTAGGCTCTACACATACAGATTGGAAGCAAATGATTTTGCAAAATAACAAAAATAATATAACTTAATAATCCATTAATATACTCATACACTTCCTATGTAGCTTTGATAGGATGCCTTACAAAAACGTTTGCAAGGAGTTTTACAGCCTTCTCATTGACCAACCAGTCAAAGACAACAATGAAAATGGCAAATGTGATAAAGATCAAACTGACCATCAAAAGCATACAAACTGCACGTTATATTCATTCCTCAATGGAATACAATGCAAATGGAACTCTCAAATAATAAAAACCAGACATACACAGTCAAATTAGAAATGCTCAACCTATTACAGGGCATGCAAGGCTAACATAAGCACTTTCTTTTCTCTTCTTTGTTCTGTAACTGTGTCAACAACCAACCATTTTCCCTCTGAGTAGCAAATACATAGCAGTCAACTAACTCAGATCTGGAAGGAAGATTCAAATCTGTGTCAAATCATGACCAACACCATTGGGGGAAAGAAATCCTTCCAAGATCGCATGAGATCCACCTCTTGGAACACCCAAGGAACGCCTTCATAATTGCAAAGGAACCAGAACATCCAACAGCATGTAAAAACAATGAAACAGCATGAGAAACCACACTGGGTTCACCCACCAATTACATCCAACATTAAACTCGTTCTTAGGTCAAGGAAGAACATTTTGAAACAAGGCCCACCATGACCTACACAAGGCTCGAGATGAAACATCTGAATCATGCCCCGTCATAGCATATCTACACAATAGCCACTGAGGGAACAAAGAGGAGCCAATAAATGGTGAAGTGACCCCCAACAACTAGTAGAGTCTATCATTGGAGCTACACATTCAAAAATAACCCACAAACCATAGAATAAGCTTGCTATAGGAAAGAGATGAACAATGCCTTGTGGGTATGTAAAACTTTTGAACTTAATTTGAATACAAGCTGCCCACTTGGAAGCAAGGCAAATCGGATGGCCAACAACATGTGAAGAATAACTTGCATCCAAAGAAGGATAAAGAAATGTAAAGGCCACAGAAAGATGAAAACATAAGTCACCACGAAAGCCATCACACAACATGCCACTAATAGGAACTCATGACAGGAGCACACATGATTAAGATAACACCTATAGTTAGAGGACAAGAGACGAGGCACCATACCAACCATCATACTTCCATGAGAACCACCTACCAAAGGATGACTGCTACAAGGAAAGAACATACTGCAAAGGCAAAGGAGCACTCATGCGGGCACAACACTTCTACTGAGGGAGAGATACATCATCACAAGGTGATTTGTAATAACTGCAGCAACCACAAAGAGAGACAATTGCCAAGAAGGATAAACTTCACCACAAGCTGGCAAACACATCATCTGACATCATGTTGGCATAGTGCAGAATCAAGCAAATAAGAATGTGGCACATTAGAATGATCTGAGTACGACCACCACAATTCCACATACAGATTGGGCCCGTCTAACCACCAAATTTGTCACAAAGAATCAAGACAGGCAAGGGAATGCCACTGCAATGCTTAGACAGGCTCAGGGTAATAAAGGTGATCACCATGGGCTCAAGGAAGTTCCTGCACAAAGAAGGCTTTATGACAGCAAAGATAATGGAGATGAGCAAATGGAGCATAACACTTTTGGGGTAGAAATAATCAACATTAAGAACATGTGTGGTACCAATTGTATGCAGGAACAAATGACAGGGAGATATACCAAGGCACTAGGGGGGTGCCACAACACAAGATAAGGCACTGCGTAGCAATGGAAGGGAGGCAAGGAGAGCAGAACAACTCATCAAACATTACCACAAATGAAGGATAACACAAGTATATGACTTGCTGTGAACTAACATGACAAATATGACTTGTAAGATATGTCTAAGTAACTCAAATGATACCAAAGCAAATATAAACACCAGATTTAATCAAGAATTTGGGGGGCACAGGCCAACAGATTGATTACATATGAATGACACATGTTACAACTGGTAAATAGCAGACTACATGTATAATGAATGTTAATTACAATGTGCAAGCACAGTGGTCAATAGATTAGACCTTGTACATGAGAGAGGCTTTAAAACTCTTCTTAAAACAGTTCTGATTCAGACTTTCTTATTTTCAAGGACAAGTTTAAGTTTGCAGTTTCTTTTATCCAAATTATCCTTCAAGAATCAATACTAATGTTTTCCTATTTTCCATGTCATTTGTTTCCAGGAGCATAGCATAGTTTAGATTGCAGATAGTCTACTCATAACATGCACAAGAAAAACAAGTAGTATTCTATTCGTGTCCTGCACAACAACCCAAGCTATATATATTCTATTCTTCCTACAAAACCTTATGCCTCAAATAGTTGAATCATTTTCCAAGCTTGCATATAAGACAATTGTTATATCAAAGGATAACAAAAAAATGTATTAGCTCTAAAAAGTTAAAAACTAAAAGAAGCATAGATTACCTGCTATCACTGAAAACGAGAACATAGAACTACAAGAATTATATAAAAACAGGGGAACTGACCATGTGCCTCTACAGAAACAATTAATTTGCAATAATGTTAATTTAGGAAGCCTCTGGTTAATGAGAGAAAAACACAGAACTAAAGGATATTAACCTCACAACTAAAACATAAAATTTTGACAAACTCATTCAAACAAAGACACCCTAAGCCTTCGAAGGGTTAGACTGAAATTACCTTCTTCAGTGAAAACTTTCCTTGGGTATGGGATGGCCAGAGAGAAGGCTCTGTTTCCATCTGTCCTATTCTCATTGATATAATGTTTCACTCTTGTCAAAGTTTCTGTAGCTGCAAATTTTGCTTGAAGACTTGAACCATTTAGCAAACGAATTTGTAAATAAATGGAACTCAAATCTCTGGTTGGTAATTTCATTCCTGACTGATCATCCATAACAGGACTGCCTCCTTGAATGTTGGTTTCTATCTCAGGAACTATTTCTGTAGTTGGTCCTCCAAGGTCTGAACTCATAGCATTTATTGTTCGTTCTTCACATGACTGATCATACAATTCAAGCTTTTTCCCTTCATTGTCTTTACTACATCCAGACTTGACCTTATCTCCAGCCTGGGAATTGATATTCCCTATTCTGTATGCTTGCACATCTACAGATTTTTCAGCTTCCACTTCTTTGTGCATAGGATCAGGTGATGAATTTTGAGGTGTTTCATTAATTGAAGAGGAAGACAGGGCATCGCTTTGGGTGTTACAATACTCAGAAAAAAATGTGGTTGTGGATCTGCTAGGCACATCTGGCGCAGGAATAGTACTAGCAGATGCCATATCCTGCCAATCACCAAGAATTAAACTCTCAAAGAAAAACATGAGGAAAAATTAAAATAGATAAGAAACATATTGACAAGCTGCTTTTGCTACCACAACATACCTCCTGTTCATCAGTTCTAGATGCAACCACAATCTGTTCAGTTTCTTCAGTTCTAGATGATTGATTGAGAGGTATTGCTCCCAAAGAAGGTGATGGCTCAATACTATCTGTAATATCTTCATGCACTGGTGGGGCCACATTTAAAGAAGGAATATTGCTTACAGGTTCCTGTCTTGCTGTAATTGCTGCAGCAATCATGTTGGCAACAGCTGTTTCCTGCCCATCACAACAAAATGAAACAGGGTAAGATGGTTTGGTTATAGAAAAAGCAGACAAATAACATAAAAGTTTGTACCTTTATCTCAAAAAGCACTTAACGGATTCAGTAAAAGTGAAAAGTTGCTCAAACATTACAATTCTTGTATAAAGTGAACATAATATCTCAACAGCATGCACCTGAAAATGAAGATCGTTTCTTGCTTTCTCAATGCTCATAATGAGATCTTTGGCCAAAATATAACCTTCTGTATAATACAATAAAATGTAAAACACATTACTGAAATAGTTAAGAATGACTAACAATAATGTGCTCTGAACCAAATTCCGCATATTATTAAAAATATTTTGTCCAAGAGGAAGGAGGTTAGTACTAATTCCAATGGATACACAATAAACTATCAATGCATACACTGTAAGTCTGTGCAGTTACCATGATACCAGAGGCGCAATCCATTGTATCCAACAGCTGACATAGCTGGAACATATTTATGCGGATCTTTAAGGTCGTGTGAAGGACAACATGATCACGAAGTTCATTGATAATTAAGTTGAAAAATGCAAAAATATTGAAAGTCAATGCTACAAATTAAATAAAACACAAGAAACAATATTTAATGCAAGAAACAGTATGCCTATGTGCAAAATCATAATCACATTTGCAGTATAGAATATCCTGAAATAGAAATTTGTTCATGTCCTCTGAAAGTTTGCAGTTGCACCTTTTGTTCATTCTCTTGATAGATGGGAAAAAAGAACAGGTAAGGTTGGCTTACTTCACTAAATAGAAGGAATGCAAGGGGTCAACACACTCCAGTCAAACACGCGTTTCGATGCTTCCTTATGTACATAGATTTTATATTTACCTTTTTCTAGAAGAAAAAATGTGTGAAGATTATTACTAGAAAGATTTATTGCATTTGCTTGATTACAAGTAAATAAATACAAAAAGAGTATTAAAACTCAAAGATCAAAAACTCTGTAAGTAACTAGCATACTTACAAACTGTTAGCCTCTAGTGAGTAACCTGCCTAAAATGTGCCTGTTTACTCACAAATAACCCCAAATCCTGACTGTAAACTTGCCTACCCACACCCAGACTAAGTTCACAGCTAAAAATATAGTCAAAATTCTCATTTTATTTACCTTGCTGATTTCAGCTCTTGTGCCCTTGACTTCTTGACTCTCATTGCATTGACTTTCACTTGATTTGGATTAGTTTCAAGTTATCTTCGACTGATTTGATAAATTTAATCACCAGATTTGAAAGGTATGTAACTCTGGCTTCTTATTTAGTTTTTTCTCTCCTTTCATTTATGTTCTAACACTTCTAGGGTTTCAATCTTTCATTTTTGTCCCCTTTCTTTAATTTTCTTCTTTCAGAGCTAGGATTTTAAATTTTTAAAGTTGAAACTTAATATTGTTTTTTTCTTTTTGCTAGGGTTTCCCACTTTGTAGATATAGCATCAACAAGTAGCTGTAGTGGTGGCAGGTCCAACAACCCCACTTGAAAACATGCGAAATTGGATTCAAATGCAAGAATTGTAGTATGCAATTATTGTGAATTGAAAATGAAATAAGGCATCAATCACCTCAAATATTACCCTACACAAATCTTTGGCCAAGATGTGCCAATATAATTCAATGAAACCTGAGTTATACAAAATATTAGAGCTCTCCTTGCTGTCAAGGAGAATAAAGGAGAGGACGGCTGAGGCAATTGCAACTGTGATGAATTCTCCTCCTAAATTAGCAGTTGGTTGTCTTGGCATAAAAATTTAGTGCTCTAGTTGGTTGCATTTATAAGTGTTCTTTGTTCTTCATACTACACCTAGTGTGCAACCTTTCCTCAAAGGTACTGCATGTAACCAAGAGAAGCATCATGAGGCAAGCATAGCAAACACAATTTTTTGATATTATAGCAACATACCATTCCATGTAGCGAGGAGCTCACATAAAGTAATAGTAAAAAATTAAAAAGTGAATTTGCACAAAATTGGTTGTAGCATTTTGTCTTGTGTGGATAGATGGCGAGACCCATCTATTGATGAACTTTCTAGAGGCTTCAAGTAGACAGCCGGTATCTTTGAAGTCAATTAATGCCTCCCATGAAGAAAAAAATGTTTCTTTGTGCAATATGTTGAAGGAGGTGGTCATGGTTGTGGGTGTCGTGAATGTTATCCAAGCTGTGACTGACAATGCAACATCATATATACCAAACAAAGAAACTTCTTGAGGAGAGGCATCCTACTATATTATGGATCCCTCGATCTTCTGCTTGAGTACATATGCAAGTTTTGAGGGCTGAAAACCATGGTTGAAAAGACGGCAAGCATCACCAAGTATAACTACAACCCCTTTGGATACTAAACATGATTCACTTCCAATTTCATTAAATTAATTGCATCCTCTTTAATGTCTCTTAAGCATATAACCGTGAGCACTAGGTGGTTGGATTCTCCATATTCGAAGAAGGCCAAAAGGAATAGAGTTGTTAAGACTATTTTTATGAAGTTCTTGCAAGAGCATGGCTGAGATCCTCTATGTAACTTAAAGTTTACAAACTTGCAAAATAATCAACTCAATTAGTTTGTAAGTTTGTAAAGCTTATAAATTTTTCTTTTACTTCTTATTTGTTTTTTTGAAGAAGGGGACCAAACCCCTTTACATCCAAAAGAAACAAAATTAACATTGCACAACAAAGAGAAAGGATAGCTAACAAACTAGGCAAGAGACACAACAAAGCTGCAATATAGTTGAAAGAAAACAGGGAACCAGCAGCCCTAAAAACCAAAAGCAAAGAACAGAGAACCTATCAAGAGGATAGCAGGAAATTAAGAACCACAACTGCCTCCCACTCCTCTCTTAGAAACTATAGGTGCTATGCCACATAATCCTCTTCCATCTCATCAATCACAATTACATTGTCCTTCTTCTAGCTATGGATCTCTTACTAGGACCGACATGCATTTAAATTTTGTTTGTTGTTGTCATTCATGTTTTTCCTTTACTTTTATTTGTTGATGTCGTTCAATTTTTATTAATTATAATTTTAAAAATCCACACATTGTGGTGTTTTGATGAAACCTTTAGGCTAGGTTCTACACTTGATGGATGGGGAACAAAACCCAATGGGTTATCTATATAGGAACATGTTCTGCTACATTTCTAGGAGAGAGACATCATGAAGTGGTGGGACACATTTCAAGGACAGCAATCTTGGAGGTCATATTTGTATCAATTTTTTTACAAGTTTACATATAAAGGACATCAAGATTCAATAGACATTCACATAATGCATCAAATTCAAGATTCAATGTTAAATGTTCATTGATTCAAGCATAGGAGCGAAAAAAAAAAATCATTGATTTTATTACAACAAAAGGCCCCAAGATACAAAATGACAATCTCAAACAATAGCCATAGTAGTAAGATTATAGATATAAACATATAAAACTACACCTCATCTAAGTTATTCAACCTTTCACTTATACTTTATTTTTAAGTTTGAATGTTGTAAAAATAAAAATTTCTAAAATATTAGACTTCATGGGAACATTTGACTGTCCCCAAGACCGTTGAGAGATGTCAAAGATGTCCCCAAAACATAGGGCACACTTGGAATGCATTTTAGGGATACACAGAAAAAAGGTAGCATGCATCCCCATGTACCCTTGCATGAGGCCATGCACAAGTGCAAGGACATTATCCAACATTACTATGGAAGAAACAAACGAAAATATGAACCCCTGTGGTGCATAATATATGTTCCATGGAGACACATCCCTAGCATTCTTAGACTCATACCCGTACCTAGGACGTTCCAGTGACACAGAGATGCCTCAAAAACGTCCCACTGCCATCTCCTACAAAAAAGCTGACCTAGCATCCTAGAAATACTAACTATGCACGGGGATGACAAGCCATCCTTGGGGCAATCAGGGGATGTCAGCTGTCCCAAGTGGGATTGGAGACATCAATGACCCCAACTGTCCCAAGGACAGTCAGTCATCCCCATGCAAAATGCCACTCAGTTTTTAAAGTTCCATAATTTGTAGTGTTGTAAATTAAATTTTCACATGTATGAAATCTTCCACCTACAATCAAATATTTTGGATTGTAAGGTTTCATTTCCACACTGAAATACTTGCCACATTTTAAATGAAATGATCCACCCTTAAAATGCAGTGACAACTGAAATACCTAGAGTGCAATTTAATACATATTCTCAAGTGTCTAGTTTTCTGACTACCGCCACTACATTTCCCTTAACAGAGGTCATGACTGACTTTTTTGCAATAGGTAATTGCTATTTCTAAGCAGAAGATTTGAACAAATAGTGATTTGAATTATCTGTCATGATCCCATTCAATAAGGCTGGTTTTGTATTTATTGACAAAGCTCTTTTGTTTTTTGTCAATCCTTTTTGGCCCACCTACTCTATTTAATATGTTCAACTTATCTTTGGCCAATATTTTTATTGTTCTCTATTAAACTTGATCACAAAATGGATGTCAATGCTTGTTTAAATCCATCTATATTGTAGCATGTTGCCATAATGGTTGTTCCCCATTTTAACATTTTGGGGCTTATCTTTATATGGCTGTGAAAATATTGATTTCAAATTTTAAGATGGCTGTACTGAAATTGCATCCAAGAATCAGAAATCTGGCAATATACAGAAACCTAATGGCTCTGGTTTGATCTGAATTCTGAAAATAGAGATCTGAAGAGTGGAAATTTGTACTGGCCAAAATCTTGGAACAACTTAAGAAATTTGATATTGATGAGCTAGGCAATCTGACTTTTGAAAAATTAAATTTATGACGGGCCCAGCAAATAAAACTGAAAACTCTTGCTGCTGAATCTTTTTGAACTAAACTCTCATGTAAACTCTCAATTCAACTCTAATGTTATGTATTAAGGATCTATAATGTATATGATGAATGCCTTAAAAATGATATCAAATGAATATTTGAAATATCCCTTTATTTTAAATTTTTCTCTGTTTTTTTAATGGACATCCCCTTTGTTGTCCCCATCTTGGAAACTTGATGGAGCATTGCACAAATTGATCTAAAGTGTCATGTCTCCTTTTTCGGGTTAAATTAAATTAATAATATTATTTAAGTTAGGCCAAATAATCTCTAATTTTGGACTTGGAAGTGCCAAAGGTGGAGGCAAAGGAAATGATGGAGTATCTTTTTTGTGGCGACCTGTTAGGAGGGTTAGAGAAGACACTGAAAGCGGCCTTCATGGGTAAAGGAATCCCGCGCCCCTCGGACCTGGAACTCCTTTGGGAGACGGAAGAGGCAATAAAGGTATATCCCTTCCTTTTAGACTTAAAGGGGCCAGAGCTCATGAGGCACAAAATGATCTCGGCCATGGCGGTTGAATTTCTAAAAAGAAAACTGGGGTTGGTGATGGAGGAGGGTATGGAATGGGAGGAAGATTTCACCTTGTTTGCAGAATTAAATGGTTTCCTGTGAGGCTTGGCCTCAGTGTATAAATTTTTTGTTTTAAAAATTTTAATCGGTGTTGGTTTTATGAAGTTATGCAGTGGGACTGCAATTTTGTGTCGGTCGTAGCATGCTCCCGGGTTGGTAGGTCTAGATTTCATGGAAGAATGGTGGTTTCTCCTGCTATGCAGACGTACTGTATATTTTCTTAAACTTAATACAAATCATAACCTTGCGTATCAAAAAAAAAAATATTATTATAATGGGGCGGTGGGCCTAGCTCGATTGGCTAAAGCATCTTGTTGCAGGCAAAAGGTCATGAGGTCTAGTCTCCCCACCATCCCCGTGGTACCAGAGGGTGTGTTGCGCCAACGTCACCTATCACGTGAAAAAAGTTTACCAAGGGCACTGCAGTTTATAGGGGGGTGGCTACCCGATTCTGATTCCTGTAGTCTAAAAAATAAAAAATAAAAAATAAAAAAATAATATTATTATAATTAGAATAAAAGGTGTTTTTAAACACTAGCATTAAAATAAAAATATTTATAAATACTTAAAATAAAATAGAAAATTAAAAAAAAGTATTTTTAAATACTTAGAGGGAAATTTACAACCCAAGAGCCCAATTCAAAAAGGTATATCAAGGAGGGGCCTATCTTCATTTCATCATTCATTCAGGTTATCTTTTCCATCCAATATTCAGATTTGAGCAGTGTGTTCAATCTAGGGCATCCAAGGACAAAAACCCTTGGTGTGTTGGGGTTTGAGAGGATGAAAACCCTCTTGGACTTCTTTGTTAGGATTGGGAATGAAAACCCTCATTTCTTTCTAGGGCATCCTCACACACAGGTTGCACTGGAGCTGATTCTAAAGAATTTATAGCGAGTTTTCCAGCTGGATGATTTGTTTGCAAACAAATACTAAGGGTGCCATTGCTGATCTCAGAGTTTGGGGCACCATTGATCATTCACAGCCCTCAATATAATTCATAGGAGCAATCAGCTGTTATTGGGAATATTTTGGGCTGATTGTAGATTTGCAAGCAAAATTAGAGATTTGCATTTGGAGAGTTTCACGTTGGGTTTTCAGAATTTATTCGTGCTGTTCACCACCATTTTTGGTTAGATCTGGAGTGCCATTTTGTGGAGGAGAATATCAA